>CM042692.1:8653137-9253137 GCA_023614405.1 Avena insularis | reverse complement strand
GGTTAATCGTGTCGCGATTCATCTGGGCCAGGCCTTCATGGAGCTTGAGGAACTCGCGGCAGTCCTTTAGAAGGTGGGCCATACTTTTTCTTGCCATCGTGCTTGTCTATGTAGAAGTGTATGTTGCATAGTCCGGACAGTTTGTCCTGGATAGATGTTCTAGGTGCCCCATCGCGAGTGCGGTGCTGCCACACTTGCGTAGTTTTTCTGCTATCGCGGTATCCACCCCTGGCGGTACCCGCTGTTGCGATTGTCGTTGCATTTGTCGGCGTAGATAGCCACGGCCATGTCGACCTCTTCGCGGTCTTTGTATCCGTGCATTTGATGTTTTCCTCGGCGGTCGCGCCTGCAGCCGAGGTCGTCATCATCATCAGAATGGACACGGTTTTTTAACGAGTCCTTTCCATCGGCCCAGCTATTCATGATTTCCATCAGGTGGTCGATTGTCTTGGACTTCGAGAGGCCCAGATCCTCCCTGAGCTCTCTTCGGTGTACGCCGTTGTTGCACGCGTCGATTGCGCGATCTTCAGAGATGTCCCCTGTAGAATTTTTTATGATGGACCATCTCTAGATGTACAAGCGCAGCGGCTCGCCAGTCTTCTGGTAGAAGCCTCGCAATTCTTCGATTGATGCGAGCCTTTTGTAAGTGCCCATGAAGTTTCATACAAAGTTGTAGACTAGCTCTTCCTAGATGCGAATTGATCCATGCGGGAGATTGTTGAGAGACGCATGAGCGGCACCTTGTAGCTGCAGCTGCAAGCATTGCATCGCCGTGCTTGTGGTTCCGCCATGCAGCCTGATGGAGGAGATGTGATCCTCCAGCCAGATCTTCGGGTCCTACAGGCCGTCGAATTTCGGGTTCTCCGATGGGAGTTTAAACCCCTTTGGCATTCGCTTCTGCCTGATGGCTCTTCTGAAGCAGTTGGCACCACAGAGCTCCATCCCATCATCTTCCAAATCAGTCGAGCGGGCGCGCCTTGCGCGCATCCTGTTAACCTTGCGCTGCGTGATGTCATCACGCGCGTCGTAGTCGTGGGCATGCCGTCGTGAATGGCACTGTCGCGACAAGTCAAAGCTGTCATCGTTGGAAGAAGGTGAAGAGTAGCATTTTGCTAGAGCCTTGTTTTTCTTCGTCTCCAGTGTTGGATCCTTGATGAGGGTAGCTTCGACTAGCCCCAGGCCCGCGATCGTAGATCGGTGCATGGAGGAACGCGGATACCCAGCCGGTGGCTGGTTGTTGAGGAGGGACATTGTGGCCGCCATCACCGCCGCATGTGGTGTCTTTGGGAGCACATTGCCCTGCGTATGCACCGTCATAGACAAGAAATCAAGGACTCGCGCGGCATCTTCTCTCTCCTTATCGGTGAGATGGGCCAGTCGAGAGCGTCTCTTGGTGGCCACATGATTGTTACCCTTGGAGGAGGATCCTTTCATGGAAGAGAATTGAGCTCGCCGAAGGCTCGACTCGTCCGCCAACCTTCTGCGCTCGTCGAGCTAGGCGATCACTTGTTGCTGGCGCTTGTACTCCTCCTTGAGCAGCCAATGGTAACACATCAGCATGTCTTGGGATCAGTTTGGTGGTAGGGGGTTGCCCTGCAAGGCTTCTCGATAGCGAGCCCACTCGGCGTCGTTGACTGATGACCCACAAGTATAGGGGGTGTATCGCAGTATTTTAGAGGGAAGTGAAACCCAATTTATTGATTCGACACAAGGGGAGCCAAATAATATTTATAAGCCTTAACAACTGAGTTGTCAATTTAGCTGCACCTGGAAACAATCTTGCTCACAGCAGTTTATCAGTAGCAACAATTTTGTAGTAGCAATAGCAGTAGTAAAAATAAAGACAGTAGTAACAATTGCAGTAAACAGTAGGATTAAAGAGCGGTAGGCATAGGGATGGATGGACGGGCGTTGCATGGACAAAACAATTCATATAGAAATCAGAACATAGGGCATTTACAGATAAATAAGATAAAGCATCCAAGTACTAAATAATCATAGGCATGTGTTCCATATATAGTCATACGTGCTCGCAATGAGAACTTGCACAACATCTTTTGTCCTGCCAGCCCGTTTGCAGCGGGGCCCCAAGGGAACTACTGGCAATTAAGGTGCTCCTTTTAATAGAGCACCGGAGCAAGGCATTAACACTCCATGAACACATGTGATCCTCAAATCAAAGCCATTCCCTCCGGTTATCCCGATTGCTGTCACTTCGGGGCCTTTGGTTCCGGACAACAATATGTGTATACAACTTGCAGGTAAGACCATAAACAATACTATCATAATGAATCAATAACATGTTCAGATCTGAAAGCATGGCACTCGGGCCCTAGTGACAAGCATTAAGCATAACAAGTTTCAACAAAGTCAAAAAGCACTAATAATAGATATTTGGCACCATGCCCTAACAATCTGATGCCATTACATGAACGATCTCATCCAATCCCTACCATCCCCATAGCCTACAGCGGGGGATTACTCACTCATAGATGGGGGAACATGGATGGTCGATGGAGAAGCGATGGTGATGATGATGGCGATGATCTCCTCCAATTCCCCATCCTGCCAGGGTGCCAGAACGGAGTTTCTAGTTCCGAATCACGGAATCTGGTGGTGGCGGCATAGCAGAACTCTTTCTGGAAAAACGTCGAACCCCCCTGGTTTTTAGGTTAAGAGGTGACTTATAGGCGAAGAGGGAGGCTGAGGGGGCAGCCGAGGTGGCCACACCACCCCCTGGCGCGGCCTGGCCTGGCCCGCGCGGCTAGGTGGTGTGGGCCCCTCGCGTCCCTACTCCGTCTTGTCTTCTGGCTCCGTGAGTCTTCTGGTGAAATAGGATTTTTGGCATATTTTCTGGGATTTTTCCTGATAGTTGATTTTCTGCACAAAAACTACACACCAAGGTAATTCTTCTGAAAACAGCGTCAGCCCATGTTAGTCGTACCCAAATCACACAAGTTTAGAGGAAAAACAATAGCAAAAGTGTTCGGGAAAGTAGATACGTTTTGGACATATCAACTCCCCCCCAAGCTTAGCTTATTGCTTGTCCTCAAGCAATTTAGTTGAAAACTGAGTGCGATAAAAGAAACTTTCACGAACACATTTGCTTCATAAGATGTATATATTCTCAGCATATGATCAACTACTCGGGAAATTCATAATAAAGAGTATGCAACTAAGTTTACTTAATAGTCATTGCAAGCTATGAAGAGATTCCAACTCAAAAATAATAAGTAGCATGAAACATAAACATAAGCAACATTACAATGCTCATAAAAATGTATGATAGAGTGGTATCTCGCTTGCCTTTGATTGTAGAGCAAACATAAATGCCAAGGCACCTCTGAAGTTCAAGTGAATACTAGAAGTAAAGATATCAAAGATACAAGCATCAAAGTCATAACACAATTAATCATGTTTTGAGACAAGCACATTACACTAAGAATGACAACCATGCTCTCAAGAAAGTGCTCATACAATAGGTGGTGACTCAACAAGGGAATGAAAAGTTTGAAAGGCTTCCAAATGCTGAAAGTATGGTACTCATTAGCTTTGAGCTCTCATTTCCCATATCATAAGCATCTTTAAATGGTTAAGGTTAAAGTGACACAACTAAGAGGATATGCTTGACAAGTTATAAGTTAAAATCTCATGCCCCTTATTTACGAGTACCGAATATCATGCTACTCAACTTCAGTCACAAGGAAGCTCTTGTCATTGTAAGTACATATGTATCATAGAGAACCGCCAACGGGGTACCCCTTGCACATGATACAGGAGCTATCCCATAATCAAAATGACAAGGCAAGCAGACAATGAGCATCTCAGTGATCTTTTTATTTGCTATTTGCATAGGTTTTTATTGAGGATGCTTCATAGAATGCTCATGATGGTTATGCTGCAAGTTTCCACCATGATTAGGCATGGCTTAAGCTAGTGGCCTAGGCGTTTTTCTAACACATATACAAACTCCATGATCTTACAAGTTCCCCTTTTATTTCACACCGCTAGGATCCATAAGCAAAAGAATCATGATATCAACGAGGTACAAAGTACCAGTGCAATGTTGAAAGCGTTCCCCATGATACATGGTTCTGCTAACTTCAACTTATAAAGAGCAAGCATATATGAAACAAAGATGGACACAATGGTTCAAGGTTATTAAGTGCAAGAAAGTAAGTGTGCCATCAAGTTCGTGAGAGCTTTACTAACTAACTTTCTCATAACAAGCAAACATTTTATTCGGAAGAAAACAAGGCATACTGAATATGCAAGGAATAGCAAATGATGCTAATAGGTAGGTATGGTGGACACTTTTGGCAATATTGGTTTTAGGGAATTGGAAACACGAGTGGAGCTCATACTCAGTGCAAGTGAAGGCTAGCAATAGTAAGGGAGCGACAAACAAGAGAGCAATAACTGTCATAATCATGCTTGCAACAAAACAGGACTAATCATGGCATGAAAGTGATTCAAGACCCCTGAGGCAAAATAATTCATCGAGGCTTAACTGATTATTGTTTCAGTCATATGCATGCTTGACCATGTGCTAAGTCAATTCAAGTGAAACATTCAGAGGAGGATACCATAGTGTCATACCAAGTTATGAATAGAGTAATGCAAGCAAACATTCATATGACATGCTACAAACTGTCAGCGAGCTGGGGCTAATCATAAGAAAGCAAGAACTACTAAGCATCCATAAATAACATACACCCTACATGAACAGACTAAGCATGCCCACAATGATGAGTATATGTAACAAAATGAAAACAAATAGAGTTCGTTACCAGCCTCTTACCACACCTCAAGTTTTCATTAATCCTCATTATTGCCCTTCATTTGTGTAGCTTGAATAATAACATGAAACCAAATTCCACTAAGGACTGCTGAACCCTGCAACAAACTCCACAAAACCAAAGAAGAACAACAAATATTTTTGGTGTTTTTGATTTTTAAAGGCAAGAACAAAAAGGGAAAACAAGCAAAGTAAAATATTTTTGGGTTTTTTTTGAATAGTTCAAACAAAGCAAAAAAAGCAAAACAAGTCAAAAAGAAGAAGAAGCAAACAAAGAGAAACAACAGAAATATTTTTGGTCTTTTTGTGTTTTAGAAAACAAAAGAAAAGAAAGAAAGAAAACTAAAAAGAGAATGAGGCATGGATATACAAAGTACCGACTAAACATGATATGGAGATGAGTGTGATGTCGGTGTACCTCCCCCCAAGCTTAGGCTTTTGGCCCAAGTGGGTATCAATCCCAAGCTGGCCAAGATGGAGCGCCTCCGTAGTACAGCGAGGAGGTACCCTTGTCCTAGTATGAGCTCGAGGACGCCTCATCGTAGTGCGTAGAGTAGTCGTAAGAGGGCACATCCTCCTGGTGCTGTCTGTGGAAACCAAGCAAGTGGAGCTGCTCGTCCACCTCCTCCTTGGAACGCGACCATGGCCTCTTGTGAATACTGAACAAAGTAGATTGCGGAAAAGGAATCTCCCTTTCATCCCCGTCAGTAAACAACATCATATATACTAAACTATCCGTATCAGAGTCAGCAGTGACGAAGTGATGTGTTTTCATGGCAGCAAGATCAAGCGTTTGTGGTGCCAACATAGTGTCATTAGGATCCAAAGAAAGTTCTAATGCAACAACCATACGTGAAGCAATAATGCCCCCATAAATAGGTCCCCTAGTAGCTAGGCAGCGAGCAATGAGAGAGCCAAGATTATACCGGGTATCATTATTAAGTGCAGCTGCGAGGAAGGCTAAATGATAATTGGAGATATTACTTGTGTTCTCCCTACCAAGAATGCTAGTGGCAAGATAATAAGCAAAGTATCTAAGAGCTGGGAGTTGGATGTTTCTTATCTTCCCGCGCTGAGCTACGCGGTCATCGTCATTTGTCACACTTCGATAGAGCTCTAGCAAATCAGCGGGTCGACCTTGGATCTTCTTCATGGTCCCCGTCATGCCTATACCTATAATGCTGCAAAATCTTTCCAATGACATGGTAATAGGCTGATTATAAATTCTAAAAGAAACAGTTGAATGATAGGGGGTGTTAGTGAAAACGAAACTCTCAACGAAAGTTTTGGTGAGCACGGCATATTGCTCACTCTCATCTTCCATGTATGAGGTCAAACCGACCCTCTGAACCAGTAGTAAGAAATCCTCGAGGATCCCTGCAGCTTGCAAAAAGGTAAAACAAGGAAAAGAAGATGGGTGAGCATCCCCCTCATCTCCTTCATTGCCAAAGCGTGGTGCAATGAGATCTTCATTGTATGAAGGCCTAAACTGAGAGGCTGATCTTGATGGCCTTGACCTCCTAGGTGTGTCCCTCTCAAATATTTCTCCAAAGGTGTGGTTGTTCATCTTTGATATTATGAAATTTAAACATCCATTAAAAAAGTGATTGCAAAGTGAATACATAATGAAGGGCACTACTCATAGGGACTTGTAAGAGGCCTAAACATGCATCAAAACAATATCTCTAAGCATTGAACACGCTTACAAGCTCACATAACCTGTCACCTATAGCAGAAAAATACTCAAGATATAAACCACTAAACACAAATCTATTTGGACAAGCGGAGGAGTTACATACCGGAGAACAAATGCTCCAAATTTCAGCAGCAAAGATGGGCTGAGCAAGGAGATCGAAAAATCATGGACAAGAACAGCAAGAACACGATTTTGAGTAATGAACTGATGTTTTCTCGGGAGAGAGAAGGAAGTGGGAAGTGAGAGAGTGAGTGGAGGGCCAGGGGTGGCCCACACCATGGCCAGGCGCTCCCCTGGGCTAGCCGTGCCACCAGGTGGTGTGCCTGCCTGGTGGGCCCCCTGGTACTCTCCAGGCACTTCTCTGCCCCTTTTTTCACGTAAAAATTTAATATGAATTTTTTGGAATTTTTCAAGACACTTTATTTTTGAGCAATGTTCAGGTATAGATGAATGATTTTCTGACAGAAAGATTTTTTTTGAATGATGCAAAAGCAAAACAAAACTAAAACTCCAGAAGTTCTAAGACACTCTAATATGCAAGCAACTAACAACATAAAAGTAAACTAAATGAAACCAAAAACTAAAATGGATAGAATGGAAGTAAGCGGAGATAATCATGGTGAAAACATTGTTTTGTTCATTAAAATCCCTTTGTTAACAAGGTTGATCAGATCTTGTTACCAAAGAAATTTTATATGAAACAAAACTTTGTATTCCACTAATGATTATGTTACCTCAACCTTGATAGCAATGGTCCCAATCATAATGGTTTCATATTTTTCTCGTGGTGTGGGACAATATATTTCTCCAACTTGGATGCCCTCAACATGTTCAATTGAATTTAAGCCATAAGTCCTATCAATCTTCTTGGGGAAATAGACAGTATGCTCCTTGTCATTAACATTGAAAGTCACCTTTCCTTGATTACAATTAATAACAGCTCCTGCAGTATTAAGAAAAGGTCTCCCAAGAATAATAGACATATTATCATCTTCAGGCATTTCAAGCACAACAAAATCAGTTAATATCAAGCAATTATGAGCCACTTGAACAGGTACATCCTCACATATACCAATAGGAATAGTAGTAGATTTATCAGCCATTTGCAAAGATATATCAGTTGGCATTAGTTTTTCCAGTTGAAGCCTCTATATAGAGAAAAAGGCATAACACTAACTCCTGCTCCCAAATCACACAAAGCAGTTCTAACATAACTATTTTTAATAGAGCAAGGAATAGTTGGAATCCCTGGGTCTCCTAGTTTCTTAGGAACCTTACCATTAAAGGAATAATTAGCAAGCAAAGTAGAAATTTCTTCATTAGGGACCTTCCTTTTATTCGAGACAATATCCTTCATATACTTTGAATATGGAGGCAATTTAATAGCATCAGTCAAAGGAATTTGCAAGAATAAAGGTTTCATCCACTCACAAAACTTGTTATAGTGTTCATCTTCCTTTGACTTGTGTTTCTTATCAGGGAAAGGCATAGGTTTTTGGACCCAAGGCTCTCTTTCACTACCATGTTTCTTAGCAACAAAATCTTCTTTAGTGTATTTAGTATTCTTAGTGTGCCTTTCAGGTTCTTCTGCAACTTTTCCTTTATCAGGAACATCATTTTCTTCATTACCACTTTCAGTTTCAGCATTAGAGACAGATATACTATTAGGATCTTTAGCAGGTTCAGTGGGTTCTACAATAGTTTTATGTTTTTATTTTCTTAGGAGTAGTACCACTATTTTCAGCTTGTTGAGAATCCTGCTCAATTCTTTTAGGATGCCCTTCAGGATATAGAGGATCCTGGGTAGCAACACCACTTCTAGTTCTAATTTCATAAGCATGTTTTTCTTTAGCAGCATTAACTAGCAAGTCTTTTTGTACTTTAATAAGCTGATCAATTTGAGTTTGAACCATTTGAAAATGTTTCACAAGCATTTTAACATCATTAGAGGTTCTTTCCACAATATCTTTTAACTCAACAATAGCTCTAGAGTTTTCCATTAAATGATGTTACACCCTTTTATTGAAATTATCTTGCTTAACAATAAAAACATCAAATTCTTCTAAGTAATGATCAGGAGGTTTAGAGTAAGGGATATCACCTTCATCAAAATGTTGGAGAGAGTGTACCTCAATAGTGGATGAGTGGGGTATTGGCTTACATAATTGTTCTATAGGAGGTATATTCTTGACATATGCAGCTTTAATTCCCTTCTCCTTAAGACATTTCTTAGCTTCCTTCATCACTTCATCATTTAGTTCAATAACTCCCCTCTTCTTTGATGTTGGTATAGGCGCAGGAATAGTTGGTTCAGGTATAGTTGTCTCAGGTATAGCTGGTTCAGGAGAAGTCCAGTCTTCATAATTCTTGCTTATTTTAGCCATTAATTCCTCAGCTTCCTTGGGAGTTCTATTCCTGAAAACACAATCAGCACAACTATCCAAGTATGTCATAGATTCTTCAGTTAGTCCATTATAAAATATGTCAAGAAGCTCATTTTTAGGTAATGGAGATCCAGCCTATGCATGAATCAAAGAACAAAACCTTGCCCATGATTTAGGCAATATCTCTTTTTCTCCCTGTTTAAAATCAAAAAGTTCCTACAAAATAGCATGTCTAGCACTAGGTGGAAAATATTTCTGAAGGAAGGTACTAATCAAGCAATCATGGCTATCAATAGACCCAGGAGGTAAATTATTAAACCAAGTTTTATCTTCTCTTTTTAGTGAAAAAGGGAAAATTTTAGCAAGAAAGTAGGTGCGCATCTTAATATCATCAGAAAATAAGCCACTCATGGTAGAAAGCTCAGTCATATGTGCTAGCGCACTTTCATTCTTAGTCCCACAAAAAGGTCCTTTCTTAACAATAGCTATGTAAGATAAATCAAGAGAGAAATCATAATCCTTATCTTTAATGTTTATGGGAGATGCAACAAACTTAGCATTAGGAGACAATTTGGGTTTTATAGTATGCCTCTCAAGGAGACTCTTAATAGCACTCCTATCATGGGTGTTTTGACATTCTTTAATAAATTCATCGGTCATCTCTATATAACCGTCTTCAATATCATAGCTCTCTCTAGACTCAGGTGAACTGATAGGTGTAGTAGTGTCTTCATTAGGAGTTTCAGTATTTCTAGCTATAGTTCTAGCAATCGTAGCATCTAGGAAAGGACCTAATGAACCACTCTTATCAAGCACAGTAGAAGCAGCATCATAAGTATCAGAAGTTTCAGATTCAGCAGTAGTAGCAGTGTGTGTAGCATGTGTATGTGTTGGTGTAAGGAGCTTACTCATAAAAGATGGTTAATCAAGAGCAACGGATGTGTTCAGAACCGTACCTCTTCTTGTAGTGGATGCTAAAATAGGAACCTTGCCATCACGAGACTTACCCATGATGGATGGATGGCAGTGAACAATAGTGATTCCAAGTGAACTTGATAAATAAAGCTATGCTCCCTGGCAACAGCGGTAGAAAATAGTCTTGATAACCCTCAAGTATAGGGGGTGTATCGCAATATTTTCGAGGGAAGTGAAACCCAATTTATTGATTCGACACAAGGGGAGCCAAAGAATATTTATAAGCCTTAACAACTGAGTTGTCAATTCAGTTGCACCTAGAAACAATCTTGCTCATAGCAGTTTATCAGTAGCAATAGTTTTGTAGTAGCAATAGCAAAGTAATTGCAGTAGTAAAAGTAAAGACAGTAGTAACAATTGTAGTAAACAGTAGGATTAAAGCGTGGTAGGCATAGGGATGGATGGACGGGCGTTGCATGGACAAAACAATTCATATAGCAATCAGAACATAGGGCATTTGCAGATAAATAAGATAAAGCATCCAAGTACTAAATAATCATAGGCATGTGTTCCATATATAGTCATACGTGCTCGCAATGAGAACTTGCACAACATCTTTTTTCCTTCCAGCCCGTTTGCAGCGGGGCCTCAAGGGAACTACTGGCAATTAAGGTGCTCCTTTTAATAGAGCACCGGAGCAAAGCATTAACACTCCGTGAACACATGTGATCCTCACATCAAAACCATTCCCTCCGATTATCCCGATTGCTGTCACTTCGGGGCCTTTGGTTCCGGACAACAATATGTGTATACAACTTGCAGGTAAGACCATAAATAATACTATCATAATGAATCAATAACATGTTCTGATTTGAAATCATGGCAATCGGGCCCTAGTGACAAGTATTAAGCATAACAAGTTGCAACAAAGTCAAAAAGCACTAATAATAGATACTAGGCACCATGCCCTAACAATCTGATGTCATTACATGAACGATCTCATCCAATCCCTACCATCCCCATAGCCTACAGCGGGGGATTACTCACTCATAGATGGGGGAAACATGGATGGTCGATGGAGAAGTGATGGTGATGATGATGGCGATGATCTCCTCCAATTCTCCGTCCCGGCAGGGTGCGAGAACGGAGTTTCTGGTTCCGAATCACGGAATCTGGTGGTGGCAGCGCAACGGAACTCTTTTTGGAAAAACGTCGAACCCCCCTGGTTTTTAGGTCAAGCGGCAACTTATAGGCAAAGAGGGAGACCGAGGGGGCAGCCGAGGCAACCACACCACCCCCAGGCTCGGCCTGGCCTGGCCCGTGCGGCCAGGTGGTGTGGGCCCCTCGCGGCCCTACTACGTCTCTTCTTCTGGCTCAATGAGTCTTCTAGTGAAATAGGATTTTTGGCATATTTTTCGGGATTTTTCCTGATAGTTGATTTTCTGCACAAAACTAGACACCAAGGTAATTCTGCTGAAAACAGCATCACTTAGTGTTAGTTGTACCCAAATCACACAAGTTTAGAGGAACAAAAGTGTTCGGGAAAGTAGATACGTTTTGGACGTATCATTGAGCTTGATCAGCACGCGCTCTGGGGCATGCTCATTCGCAGTGAGATGCCGCTGGCCTTCTGTTCTGTTGTTGGTGGGTGCGCCGTTGGCGGGACCACCATTCGCGACTTGGATACCGCCACCAGTACCAGTGTTGTCTCAAATGTCGCTGTTCTCGTCTGTGTTGACGACGGTGCACATGTAGCGCTTGGGGAAGCTGTTGCTTCCGCAACTTTCAGATCCGGAGCCGTAGGCTCCATCTTCAGTAGCTAGATCACTTAGATCGGACTCATGACTGCTGTCGCTGATCGTATTCCCATCTACTATCAGGTTGTTGAGTTTGCTCAGGGTGCCGATCGGTGGTGGAAACCACGATGCTAGAGAAATCGAGGGAACCTTCGGCTGGTTGGGGAGACAAAGAGTGCCCAGCTGACCGACCTGGAAGCATAAGCTCCCGATCGCCAGGCCGATCCCGTCGCCCACGGACCTGAAATCAGGGCGAGTGGCCGGCGTGTGCATGATGAAGTCGAAGGCACTGAAGAGGAGGCGAATCTCTGTTGTTGCAGAGTTGTAGATCGCAGTTGATGGGGCCGAGGAAGCCGCAACATCAGCACTCCCAATTCCCACAGACGGCGCC
The DNA here is from genome assembly GCA_023614405.1 of Avena insularis. Classification (NCBI taxonomy): domain Eukaryota; kingdom Viridiplantae; phylum Streptophyta; class Magnoliopsida; order Poales; family Poaceae; genus Avena; species Avena insularis. The sequence continues at coordinate 9,241,157 of CM042692.1, read as the reverse complement.
AATTCATGAGGGTTAAACTCATCAATGCCCATTGTTATGGACTTGGGTTTTGGAGAAGAAGGGAGCGATGGAGGCATCGATCGGCTAGCAAACAAGCACACAGGGATGCAGGGTTTATCCAGGTTCAGGCCTCGTAGAGGACCCTACTCCTGCTTGTCTGCTCTTGGAATTATTGAGGGAGTCAAAAGTTACAAGGGTGCGCAGATGCAATCTTGCGATGTTGTGGAAACTAGGGTTGTGATTGTCCTCCTTGCCACCCCTCCTAGCCTTTATATAGATAGGCTAGGTCTCGGGTAGCAGTTTGAGTCGGTTACAAGTTAGGGTTTGTCCCTTTTAAACTTTCTATATTAATATCGCCTTGTGCCGCAAGCAGTCGGAGTCTTCGTAGGTCACCCAAATCTTTGATTGGGCCCTAGTAACACCGTGGGCTTCTGCCAGATTAGACCGTATATGCCAAGCTCGAGTACCTATAAGATATGCCCACATCAGGAACTGAGAGCACGGATCTGAATCGCTGGGTGTTTGACATTGGGATCTAGGTCATGGGGTGCTCAGCGCGGCAGCACCTCCTTGCCCTCCATGGCAGCAAGGGAGAGAAGGGTGGAGGGAGAATCGGAGAGAGAACCCTCCATGGCGGCAAGGGAGAGAAGGGAGAAGGGAGAATCGGGCATGAGGTGGTGGTGGTGGCGGCAGCGGGGGATGAGGAAATTGGGGAGAGATTGGTTAGGTTGAGAGTATAAGACAACATGAGGGTACGTGGCACTCGAATTTTTTCTTTTCACCCGAGCACGTGTGGATAGGAAGGCGGGTGGCGTTTTCAGTTTTGGTCCCGCGTGTGTTTTGGCGCAAGAATTTTGGGCTTTTGAGGGCCTCGATTTTGCCACGATGTTTTAGTTCAGAGTCCTCAGTTTTGCCATAATGTTTTAGCTCAGAACACCAAGGAATCACGATGCAACATAAAAATGTCGCAAAAAAATGTGATAGATCGACTAAATGTTGTAGTGTCTCCCCAAGCTTGGAATCAAGCCAGGCGGGATCAAATAATCCCTTGCGATTATTTGATACCATGATTATTGTAGATCACTGGGCACCATAGCACACGGTATCTTCTCTTCATGGGCCAGCTTGAGATGGAGAGATTGATTGACAACTTCTAATTCTTTAACATGTAGCTTGTAGAAAAGATTATTCCTCTCCAGCACTTTCACTTGTTCCTTAATGAACTCATTGTTATCCTGAAGTGTTTGTAGCGCCTTAAGACTCATAGAAAAACCTGCTTCGGTTGTCTGCTTAATATCTTCATCAAGTTTGTCAAGATAAAGTCACAGCAACCGAAGATGTTTGGGTGTCCCAGGCGTCTCCCTGTCCATCTCTTCAATATTCAGCTCGAGGGCCTTCAACTCCCTCTTTCAGCGTGCATTGTCGGTGTTGAGGAACTCCATAGGGATGGTCTTGATTTCCTTGCCTTTCTCGCTATTTCTCCCGATCTCCATAGGAGCCTTTCTTCTTGGCTTCTATCCCTTGGTTGCGTGTCCTCACGTGTGAATAAGAGGTGGATTGGTTTCTAGAGATTATGATTAGAGAGAGAGACAATGGCAGTATATAAGGGGGCTTAGAGGTCGGTAAAACTCGCGAGAAACACCAAATTGTCTCCCAAGAAAAGAATCTTAATGAAACAGGGAAAGAAATCACGGATTTGGAAGAGTCCTGCCGTGTAACTACCAACTATACGGGTGCGACCCGTATAGCTCCGGCCGTATAATTGGTTCCGGGCAGATATTTCCAAATATCTCGAGCCCAAGTCGGTTAAGTCATGGCTCAGAACCGACAATAATGTTTTTTAGGTCGAATAAAAATGAAAAGGCAAACGAAAAGTGTCTGGTAGTTTAACGACCAACTATACAGCCAGAAAATTGGCTCCGGTCTTATAGTTGCGATCGTATAGATACAAACACCAAAAATCGAAAGTGTCTGAGAGTTCAACAACCAACTATACGGACGGAATTTTAGCTCCGGTCGTCTAGTTGTGACCGTATAGATACAGACATCAAAAATAGAAAGTGTTTGATAGTTCAACGACCAACTATACGGCCAAAATTTTAGCTCTGGTCGTATAGTTGCGCCCGTATAGGTCCATACATCGAAAAAAAATTCACGAAGAAGATATACAGAGAGTTTAACGACCAACTATACAGCGGGTGATTTTTCTCCGGTCATATAGTTGCGCCCGTATAGTTGGTAAAACCCCTCAGAAACTTCAGAAAAACACGGGGAATTCAAAAGCAAAAAAATTCAGAAGTAAAATCGGTGAAATTAAATCACTTATTTGAGTAGGAACACTTACCTCGAACTTAATGTTTGCTTATTCGGAGATAACAAGCTCCTCCAACAACAAAGACTTCTTCTCTTTTGGAGGAATTGACATTAGTTCATTAAATAATTCTCGTAAACAAAAAACACTAGGACTAAAGTTCCTCTCAACAAGATTGGTGTCTTGCTAGGCAAACATGGACACTGCATCCAACATCCTTATTTCTTGCCTTTGCATAATCTGCAACTCAAATTCTTGAAGTGAAAGAATCCAATAGATCAGTCTTGGCTTATGGTCTTTCCTCTCAAGGAGTTATTTTAAACCATCACGATCCATATGAACTCTTACTTCTTATATCAACTATATAAGAACTAAATTTATCACAAGAGAAAAATACAGCAAAAAGTTCCCTTTCTTTCTTAGGGTAATTCTTTTGAGCACCATTAAGAGTTCTACTAGCATGATGTATAATATTAAATCCACGACCAATATGTTGTCCCAGAGTTACTCCTACAACATCATCACTAGCTTCACATATTAAGTCAAAGGTCGTATCCGAGATAGGTGGTTTAATGATAGGAGCACGGGGTCAAGCATTTTTGAGTTTATCAAAGGCTTCAAGACATTTATCATGAAAATTAAATCTTACTCCCTTTTTCAGGAGGTTAGTCAAAGGTTTAGATATTCTAGAGAAATTTCTAATGAACCTTCTATAAAAACCTACATGACCAAGGAAACTTGTTATACCTTTAATATCCCTAGGTTGTGGCATTCTCTCTATGGCCTCAACCTTAGCTCTGTCCACTTCAATTCCCTTACCTGATACTTTATGTCCAAGGACTATACCTTATTTGACCATAAAATGGCACTTCTCCTAGTTTAGAACAAGATTGGTTTCTTCACAATGCTGCAAAACTCTTTTGAGATTATCCAAGCAACTAGTAAAAGAAGTTCCATAGACAGAAAAGTCATCCATAAATACTTCCATTATCAGTTCTATAAAATCCGCAAAAATAGCAGTCATGCATCTTTGAAAAGTAGCTGGAGCATTACATAAACCAAAAGGCATATGTCGGTAAGCATGTGAACCATAAGGACTAATGAAAGTTGTTTTAAGTTGGTCATCAGTATGAACCGCTATTTGAGAAAAACTAGAGTATCCGTCTAGGTAGCAAAAATGAGTGTGGTTTGCTAACCTTTCTAAATTTTGATCTATGGACGGTAAAGGATAGTGATATTTCCTAGTTTCTTTATTCAATTTCCTGAAGTCTATGCACATTCTATGCCCAACAATAGTTCTAGTAGGTATCAATTCATTGTTTTCATTAGGAACAACAGTAAAACCGCCCTTCTTAGGGACACAGTGAACAGAACTTACCCATTCACTTTCTTTAACAGGATAGATTATACCTACATACAGTAGGCATACAATTTCTTTTCTTACCACTTCCTTCATTTTAGGCTTCAATCTTCTATTAAATTCTGCAACTGGTTTAGCACCTTCTTCCATGAATATCTGATGGACGGTTATCATGGGACTAATGCCTTCAAATCATCCATTGAGTACCCAAAGGCCTTGCGATGCTCCTTGAGTATTTTCATGAGTTCTTCTTCTCTTGAAAGTTTGGCACTAATAATAACAGGAAATTTATTTGTATCATCTAAAAATCTGTATTTAAGGTTGTCTGGTAGAGTCTTCAATTCTAGGGGTGGTAATTCCTTGTACCCTCTCTTTTCTGGATCTTCGAAAGCCTCATTAGTTGGAGGCCCGATCGAATTCATCTTCTAGTTCTTCTAGGAACTTGTCCTCCATAACTATTTCTTCATAATTTGAATCTTCATTTATTTCTTATTCTTGATTACTAAAGAAAATAGCTGCCATTTCCTTGATAGTTTTCTCTTCCTCTTCTTCTTGTATTTGTGGAGGCCTGTCTTTAAATTTGGAAAAGTGGAATTCCTTTTCCGCTCCCCCACGCTTAAGAGACACAATCTCCTTTTTGAAATCAACATAGGCAACTATATCACTCAAAAAGTTTCTTCCAAATATAATTGGGCAAAGAGTGTCAGCTGGCATATCAACAACTACAAAATCGATAGGAAAGTTTTTGTTGCCAATTGTGACAGTTGCATCTTCAACTACTCCCATTGCGATTCTAAGATTTTTATTGGCTAACATGATTATCATATCAGTATTTTCAATTGTAGCCGGTTCTATTTCTTCTTTTATTTCTAAATAGAAATCATAAGATATGACATTAACTTTGGTGCCAAGATTGCATAAACCATAATGTGAGGTTTCTTTAAATATGCAGGGAAGAATAGGCTTACACACATCTTTTACCTTTATTTTACCTTCAACCAATATGGAAGTCTCTTCATCAAGTTCAACTATGTTACAATGTGCATACATAGCCATAATTGCTTCCTTGGTTACCTCTTCATCTTTGGTTTCTTCCAGATATTCCACGACTTCTGGCATACTTTCCTCTTCCTTCTTCTCCTGTACTGCTTTGACCTGTTCATATTCAATAATATGCTTTTGTGTAGTGTTAGGAAAAGGCATCTCATATATTGGTTCTAGGGAGGCCAGTGTTGCTTTAACTTCTCTTTTCTTCTCAGGTTCGGGTGGTGGATCATATTTGACCAAACCCTCTTTTGGAACTTTGATATGTTCTGTAAAAGCTTTAACAACTTGCAACACAAGATCTGAATCCGAATAAAGTTCTTTAGATAATTCTTTAACATGGCCCTTTTTATTATAGTCATGAATACAATCATGTTCTATTTCTACGCCTCCTTCACTTCCTAGACAAAAATTCCATGAAACTCTATGATCGTGAATTCTGTTAAGTAAAGCCCAAGCTTTAGTTATAGGAAGATTCATAAAGGCTCCTTTCACGAAAGAGTCTAGTTCAATTTTATTAGGTTCAATTAAAGCACCATAAAAGATATGCAATAAATACCATTCAGGCAAATCATGATGAGGACATAGACGTGGTAAATCTTTAAATCTGATATAAGCTCTTACTAGTCCTTCATTAGAATGGTTCCTCCAAGTTATTATAAGACGCCTGATTCCAAAGGATTTTGATAATGGATAATATTTTGCTAGAAATTCGCAGGCTAGATTATCCCAAGTAGTAGTGGCTTCAGGGGGTAGAGATCTATACCATGAGAGAGTTGTACTAGTCAAAGTCTGACTGAAAAGTTTAACCCTTACCTCATTAGTAGTATATCCCGTCAATTGAAAAGTGCCACATATATCTTTGAAACATGCAATATGCTCATATGGATCAGGATCTTCTTCATCTCCAGTAAATTGCTTCTTGTGTAGAATACCGAGTAATAGAGGATTTATTTCAAACCCCCTTGTCTTCTCATTGGAGTTGTCTCTTTTATAAATATCATACGGCTTCCCAAAGTGGTTGAATGAGTTAGCACTAGTCATATGCTCAAACTCCATCATGTTGGTGGAAACCTGTAACTCAAAACAAAACTTAGAAATACAAAAATAAATAAGCAAAAACTAGAAGACCTACATCGCTTAGCTCTCCGGCAACGGTGCCATAAAATAGCTTGATGACTGCAAGTGCATAGATCGTTTGTACCTAGTTTCAAAATAAAGATATCGATCCCACAGGGAGCATGAGTCTAAATTCTAATAACTCTTGAAATAAATATTAGAATAGAAATGCTAAATAAAGTTCTAAGTGACAAGATAAAATGCGAGTATTGTGTAAAAGGGTGTTTTTAGGTTTTTCATATAAGAGCAACAATAAATAAAGTAAAACAACTGAACACAGAAAGTAAGTATCGCGTATGTAAGAGAGATTGAAACTGCAATAGGGGAAAAGCATTCTCAGGGAGTAGCGGATACACCACTAGCATTATAAGGAGCTAAGGTAAAGATTATTATCATGAACATTCTCAACTATGTATGTGTGGGAGGAACTCCGTATTTGGACAAATAGGCAGCAACCGCTACTCACATCATCGTCATAACCACAGCAGTCAGCAAACGACATCAATGGAATTACTACGCTATTAAGGGTTGTAATCATGTAGGATGTATCCCATGGCATGGATAGTGTTCTGTGAGTTTCCTCGGTTTCCCAAGTTGATACGTAAGGAGTGCCAACAGCTTTGTAGTCACTGTAAGTGCTAACGCACCTCCATCTACCAACAAGTAGTTCCCTCCATCAATTCCCCATGAGAGACAAATATTGAGAGGTCGACTTCTATCAACATCAAGATGAAGACAATCTAACACATGGTAACAACGATGAATATCATAATAAACTTTATCTTATTTCAATCTCATACTAGGGTTTCTCCATCTCCCCAAGAACTAATGATCTACTCAGACATAGAGGCAATCAACATCATGGCAATAACAATGGAATCTATCATAGATGAATAGTACTTGTATAAATCCTAAACAAGTAAGGAAATTACAACAAGATCTAGACAAGATGTAGATGGGATGGATGGAGATGGTGGTGATGCAGCGGTGGATGATGAAGATTGATGCCTTAGCCTCACGGATCTGCGCAGGGCGAAGATGGATCCCCGGTGGATGAGTCCCCCTCTAGATGCCTTCCGGAGGTGAGGTTTGGCGATTTCTAGGTGTTCTGTATGTCGTCTCTTCGATCCAGTTACACGGGGTGAAACTATTTGAGGAGTCGGTGGCGGCGCCAACTATACGGCGGGAACTATATGGCCAGAAAATTTATTCCCGCCGTATAGTTGGTCATTGAACCGTCTGTATGTCTTGTTCGCTTTGGGTTTTCTTCTGATATTATTAATATTTCCAAAATAATTGATTTACGTTGATTTTGACTCCTTTTCTCCTCAGTACAACTGCTCCAAGAATTGTGTCTATTGGATCCATCATCTATCCTGATCCTGGTGAAAACAGACATAAAATGTGCACGCGAGCGCCGTAAAATACCAAGATACTACATCTACAATGCAAAATAATAGTGTAAAACATGATGAAAATATGCACTCATCACCACGCATGAGAAAACAAAACCTTTTCCCTATGCGGTACTCCCAAGATCCAGCTTAGGTTAAAGGCCACGAGATTACCGCTAGACGCGGAGATGCGGAAGTTCGTGTAGCGCATTGAAGCAGTGCCGAACGATCCCACAGACAGTCCTCCGGGTCCCATGGACAGCTCCTCTGGATCCCATGAACTCCTTTGTCAGATCTCCACGAGCTACCATGTCTCCAGCGCCGCACGTGCAATGCCTCTATCGGTATCCACACGTACAGGAAGGAGCTTCGGACAAAGGATTTCTAGATCCTATCTAGCCCGAAATGGGAGTGAAGAAAGTGACGGCTAGGTCAGGGACTATCCCTTGTCACTCCACTTATATACACTCCTAGCTAGGCTCAACGCTTGAGGCCCATCTAGTTTGTACTCCAATCTTCACATGGATCTAATCCACATGGGCTCCTTACCCTTAAGTGTGTGACCCTGTAGGTTCACGTCCACCTAGACACGACATGAGCTACACCTCCAAGTATCGTGTCATGGCTTTGAGTCTAAATCACTCCCATGAGCACTTGGTCTCAAGTCGATAGATGGTAGCAGCCTCTAGCAAGACGTGCCAACTCCCAAGTGTCGTGAAGTCAGAAGACGAACCTTCAATGTGACTTTCGTCCAAGTCCCTTTGGCACACGATATATCTGTTAAGCTATAGGCGAGGTGCCATCCCTTTAATAGCTTAACTCTCTTCTCGTACCATGATATGTGATTCACTGGACTAACTTTTAGTCCGACTCCTTAGTTAACACTTAACTGAGTAGCGCATGGCCATGCTTCCGAATCATATCACACGAGAGGGCCCAGAGAATATCTCTCCATTATGGAGGGGCAAATCCCATCTTGGTAATCCATGTCACGTAGCTTGCTTCACAACCAGCCCGAACTCTACCTTTATAACTGCCCATTTACGGAACAACGTTTGATAGAACCTAAGTTCGCGATCCACAACTCGGATCATGCAATCACCTCAGGTCAAAGGATTCCATTGATTGAGACTGCAAATGACAACATGCTCGTTGCATCTCAACTGTGGGTCAGTTCGACTCGCTAAACTCTTTATCCAAATCAGTGTAAGTCAGAATAGCATCACCATGCCCATGACAAGTGGAACCGTGTCATCAGCCGGCTTGCACATTGTTCTAAGTTGTGTGTCCAGAACAACCTCAATGACAAAGGACAATATAGTATGAACAATCATGAATATATAGTTCCACAAGTGAATCACATATTTAGTGATACATAACTGATGTTCATACAAGGACAATTTTACTTTATGAATACTTTGGGAAATATCATCAACCATGATTGCCTCTAGGGCATATTCAAAACAGGTATTCCAACTATCTCTTGTGCAATTGGAAAAACTATCATCCTTAATTCTCTTTGTGATTTTGGTGCAGGTGTTGTCATGCCTTATTCCCTATTCAAGAAATTAAACCTTGGTGATTACTCTCCTACATCAATTACCTTACAAATGGCTGATAAGACCATTAAACAACTAGTCGGTATGATCGAAGATGTCCTACTTAGAATTGATCAACATGTCATACCCGCTAACTTTATTATAATTGATGTTCCTGAAGATGATAAACTTTCAATCATCCTTGGAATACCTTTTCTAAGCACTGTAGGAGCCAGTGTGGATTGCTCTAGCAGAAAAATTGTTTTCAACATTTATGATGATCAGATTGTACGTTATTTTCCTAAGAAGCAAGAACAAGGTGAGAAATATATACATCCAGCTAAGCATGTTCAAGTGGTAGGTAACCTCGATGGAGTGCAGCCCAAGGTATGTGCTAAAGATTCAGAGGCAGGTTAGCAAAGATTAACCTTTTTGGATAAAATACTTTATGGGAATCAACCCATTTTTTAAATATTTTATTTTAATTATTCTAATAAATTCTTAAACCCATATATGTAGAGAAAACATGCTCCTGTGAGGATAAGGCTTGAGTTTGAAGGGAAGCATTGAAAACTATAGAAGAAGAAAGGGGACAGAGAGCATAAAAAGCACCGGTATAACCAGAAAGGGTCGTACCGCCCGCCCATACCGATGGATCAAAGAAAGTAGCACATTTCTTCTTCGAGGAAGACCTCTTAATGAGCACAGGTATGACTAAAGATGGTGATGGCCCAAAATATATCGAGCTCGTTGGGGAACCCCAAGAGGAAGGTATGATGAGCACAGCAGCAAGTTTTCCCTCAGTACGAAACCAAGGTTATCAATCCAGTAGGAGCAAGGAAACACCCCAAAGGTGTTGCTAGCTGAACGTTGGTAGGCGACTATCGGTGCCAAGACAACGTGGAGACCTGCACAACACAACCACAGAACTCTGTCCCCAACTTGTGATGAGGTTGTCAATCTCACCAGTTTTGCTGAAAACAAAGGATTAAACATATCGAATGGAAGGAAGTAATAGTTTGCAGAAAGTAAACACAGAGCAGTAAACAGTTGATTGTAGATTAAAAGTAAAAGAAAGGACCGGGGTCCATAGTTCACTAGAGGTGGCTCTCCTTAAGATAGAAAACAAGTTGGGTGAACAAATTACAGCGGGGCAATTGACAAACATCGAGAAAGCAATATGCATATACTACTCATCTTGACTCCTTTGAGATTCGATTGGGCATTACAACATTATACATAGACCGCCATCCAACTGCATCTATGACTAATAATCCACCTTCAGGTTATCATTCGAACCCCCTCCAGTATTAAGTTGCAAGCAACATATTATTGCATTACGAATTGCGTGTAAAGTAAACAATATGATTGTTCTATGAACAAAGGATTGTTGTTTTCTCCCTAGTAGCAACAGCACATCTAGTACCTTAGAGATTTCTGTCACTTCCCCAGATTACCAGAGGCATGAACCCACTATCGAGCATAAATACTAACTCTTGGAGTTGCTAGCATCTACTTGGCTAATATAGCTACTAACAACGGAAAGCATGCAAGATCACAAATAACAAAGACATGATAGAATCAATAATCAATCTGAAATAGCATCTCAATATCCATCGGATCCCCACAAACACAACATGAAGAATTACAAATAGATGATCTTGATCATGAACGGAGCTCACAAGATCTAAACATGAAAGCACAAAGGAGGAGAACCAGCCATCTAGCTACAACATGGACCCGTAGTCCAGAGATGAACTACTCACGCATCACACCGGAGGCTTGCATGATGATGAAGAAGGCCTCCAGGGTGAATTCCCCTCTCCGGCAGGGTGCCGGGAAGAGCTTCAGATCCCTCCCAATCTAGGGATGGAGATGACGAAAACTACAGACTCTTTCGTGGGATTTTGATTGGGTACTTAGGGTTTCCGTATCAGAGGCAATATATAGGCGGAAGGAGAGGCCGAGGGGGTGCCTGGGCTGACCACACCACCCCCTGGCGCGGGCCAAGCCTGGCTGCGCGGCCAGGTGGTGTGGCTGCCCTTTGGCACTTCTTTGTCTTGTATTCTGGCTCCAAGTGTCCCCCAGTAAAATAATAACTTTGGCTTTTGTCCCATCCAATTCTGAGAATATTCATTTTCTGACTTCCTGGAACCAAAAACAGCAGAAAATAGGCAGCTGGCACTGTGGCTCTTGTTAGTAGGTTAGTCTAAGAAATCATATGAAAAGTACTCCAAAGTGTGGACAAAACATAAGAAAGTAGATAAAACCAAGCATGGAACATCAAAAATTATACATACATTTGCAATGTATCAACATCCCCAAGCTTAACGCCTGCTCGTCCTCGAGTAGGTAAGTGATAAAAAAGAAAGAATAAATTTTGAGGTGACATGCACTATCATAAACTTGATCAAAGTATTTGTAAAAGATTCAAATCTGGGATCATAGTACTTCAATCATAACATGAAAGACAAACTTCTAGCAATAAGACAAAGAAACTATGTTGCAACATGAAAAGGCACAAACAAAAGATTCATGAATAACAATGCTTTGCAAGACGTTTGTTTGTTTTACATAAAGAAAACATAGCATACTAGTATTCAGCTTGTCCCTCATAGAGTAGAAAACATAAATGCATAGGACACCTTCAAAGTTTATAAGAGTGACTAGATACAAATAGTTTAAAACAAGCAATATCAAGGTATGCATCAGTCAACAAGTCTTGGGACAATGCACATAGAACTAAGAATGGCCAATATGCTCTCAAAGTAGTTGCATAAAGATAGAAGGTGGAGACTCAATATAAAAGTGGAAGAAAGGCCTTCATAGAAGGAAGCAGAGATTCAAGTTTCATAAAGAGCTTCCAAAAATTATGGTACTTATATCTTTAAGCTCTCATTGCCCCTATCATAAGCATCTTTATGTGATTAAGGTTAAAGTGAACAAACTATGGTGTACATGCTTGACGAAGTATAAGTTAGAAATCTCATGTCCCTTGAATACGAGGGCCGCTCCTCATGCTATGTAAGTTCTTGTCATCGTAAGTACATGTGTATCATAGAGAACCGCCAACGGGGTACCCCTTGCCCGATGATACGGAAGAATCCCCATATCAAAATGACAAGGCAAGTAGACAACGAGCATCTCAGCAATCTTCTTATTTACCATGGGAATATGGTGCTTTTTTCTCTCTTTCCTCTTTTCATAATCTCTTTTTTTTTCTTTTTTTCTTTTTTCTCAATATAGGACTCTTTTTTTATAAGAAGAATGTTTCATAGACATCTCATTATGGTTACGCTATAGGTTTCCACCATGTCAACATGGATTAGACCAGCGGCCCAGGCGTTTCTCTAACACATATACATAACTCCATGGACTTACAAGCTCCCCTTTCATTTCACACCGATGACATCCATAGACAAAAGAGCATGATATCAACTAGGTACAAAGTACCAGTGCAATGTTGAAAGCATTCCCCATGACAACATGGTTCTTCTAATCCCCAACAAATAAGTGCAAGCATATACAACATAGACGACACAATGGTTCAAGTTTATTAAGGGCAAGAAAAGTAAAGTGTGCCATCATGTTTGTGAGAGCTTTAATCACTAGTTTTTTTAGAAATAATGGGCTAATCTATTTAAGCCCATATGTGATTTTAGTTTTTTCCTAAATCTCAAAGCCCATGTGTGTGGAGGCCCATGTGTGATTTACCCCAATTTGGTGGCAGCTCACATATGAGTGGAGTGGGAGCTAAAGTTTAGTCCCACATGGAAAGTTGGAGGAGAGTTACACCACCTTATAAGGTGGAGTGGTTCACCACTTAGTAAAGTGAGTGAGAAGAGGAGAACTACACGCGTGCTCCTCCTCCGATCTTATGCCGACGCCGCCTTACCGCTTCGCCACGGCCTTGACACGCACAAGATGTTGGGAATCTCGCCGAGCCGAGCTTTATTTTTGCTGCTTGGGAAAACTTGTGCGGTTTTGACAGACATGTCAACAGTTATCCTATTCGGCTCGCTCCCGGATCGTGGGCTATCTGTAACCGACCCGAACATGCGCAACATGGACTTGGTCCACGACGTGCCCTATGCGGGATTCCTGAGCTGCTCTATATAAACGCTAGTGCGGCTTCCACCATGACCTACCGAAAACCAATCTAGGATTTTGCCTCCTCTCTGCCTTGCGCCGCCACCGTAGTCTACTCCATCCCGCTTGCCAGCGTGAACCGGCGAATGGGAGAGCAGGTCTCCGGAACCACTCGCCTTTGCGATCCTGTACGGGAGAGGGCGAATAAGGTTTTTGGGAAGCGCTCTGCACGACTGCCCGATTTCTTCATCACGGGTCGTCTTCCATCGAAGTCGGGCGGTGCTGCCTATCGTCATCTTTGCCGCCATCTGCTTCGATCAATCTTCCCCAAGGTTACTGCTGCGACTACTACAATCGAACGGTACGTGCGATGTGCTGCTGTCTGGTTATTCATCATGTTCTGCGAGTACATGTTTAGCCGCTACCTGTTTCTGTTCATCTTGTTGTTTAGTACATCTAGTATGTTCGAGTTACATGTGCTAGTAGCTGGTATTGTCATGTTTAATATTCTGGAATTAATCTTGGAAATTGTGCCTAATTTTCCAACAATCCAAAAACCTTATTATAGGCAATTTTCCGAGATAAACATGGGACACTTGGCCGATGCGATGAAGTTGGAAAAGTTTACCGGTGTTCATTTTAAGAGGTGGCAGTATAAGACCACTATGTGGCTGCAAAATCTGAAAGTGTTCGAGACTAGTGAGGATTTACCTGAAGGAACTATATCTGAACAAGATCAGAACAAGTTTAAGGAAACCAATCTTGCCTTTGTGGGATGCGTTCTGAGTGTTCTTGAAAACAAGATGTTTGATGTGTACATGCACTTCAAAGATGGCAAAGAGCTCAGGAGGCCTTTGAGCGCTAAGTTCGGTGTAACAGATGCTGGCAGCGAACTGTACATCATGGAGAACTTTCATGATTACAGGATGGTTAACAACCATTCTGTAGTCGAACAAGCTCATGAGATACAGTGTTTTTCCAAGGAGCTTGAAATCCTTAAGTGTAACTTACCTGACAAGTTTGTGGCTGGGTGCATCATTGCAAAGTTGCCTTCTTCATGGAGGAACTTCGCCACAACTCTCAAGCATAAGAGACAAGAGATATCGGTTGAAAACCTAATAGTGTCTCTTGATGTTGAGGAGAAGGCTCGGGCTAAGGACACTAATAAGAATGGATGTGAGGGTCAGTCTAGTGCCAACATGGTGCAGAAGAGGACCTTCGGCAAGAACAAAGGGAACTATAAGCCCTCCTTCAACAAGCATGAAAAGACTACAACCTTCAAGAAGAAGAAGAAGCCGAACAAGGCCGAGCTAGGATGCTTTACCTGTGGAGAGCTCAGACACTTCTCCAAGGACTTCCCAGAACATGCAGATCGCAGAGGGAAAAGTGGAAAGACTGTCAATGTCGTGACCGCTAGCAACATAGATGGGTATGGTAATTTATTTACTATTCTTTCAGTGTTTCAATCACCATGTTGGTGGATTGATACGGGTGCTAATGTTCATGTGTGTGCTGACATCTCTATGTTCACTTCTTATCAGGTCGCACGGGATTCTTCCGTCCTAATGGGGAATGGATCACATGCTTATGTTTGTGTTGTTGGCACGGTGGATCTGAAGTTTACTTCCGGAAAGATCGTGCAGCTGAGGAACGTGCGACATGTCCCTACTATGAACAAGAATCTCGTTAGTGGATCCCTTCTATGCAGAGATGGGTTCAAGGTTGTGTTAGAGTCTAATAAAGTCGTTGTTTCGAAACATGGACAATTTATTGGTAAAGGTTATGAGTTTGGAGGCTTGTTTCGTTTCTCTCTTTCAGAGTTTTGTAATAAATCCGTGAATCATATTTGTGGTGATGTTAATGATGATACCAGTGTTTGGCATTCTCGTTTATGTCACATTAATTTTGGTTTGATGTCTCGGATGTCTAGCATGAGTTTAATTCCAAATTTCACTATTGCCAAAGGTTCTAAGTGCCATAGTTGTGTGCAATCAAAGCAACCTCGAAAGCCCCACAAGGCTGTCGAGGAGAGAAACTTGGCACCTCTAGAACTCATACATTCTGATCTATGTGATATGAATGGTGTGTTGACAAAAGGTGAAAAGAGATATTTCATGACATTGATTGATGATGCGACTAGATACTGCTATGTTTATTTGTTGCGCACTAAAGATGAAGCTTTGGACTACTTTAAAGTTTATAAAGCCGAAGTTGAAAATCAACTAGAGAGAAAGATCAAACATCTTAGGTCGGATCGTGGTGGTGAATATTTTCGCAAAATCTTCGACGAGTTCTGTGAGGAACATGGCATTATTCACGAGAGGGCGCCTCCCTACTCTCCCCAATCAAACGGGGTTGCCGAGAGGAAAAGCCACACGCTGACTGACTTGGTGAATTCCATGCTAGCCGCTGCTGGTTTATCAAAGGCATGGTGGGGGGAGGCTTTGTTGACTTCATGTCATGTCCTAAATAGAGTTCCTAACAAGAATAAAGAAAAGACCCCTTATGAGGAGTGGGCTTGGAGAAAACCATCACTTGCATATTTGCGCACTTGGGGGTGTTTGGCTAAGGTCAATGTACCGATTCCCAAGAAACACAAACTTGGACCTAAGACAGTGGATTGTATCTTTCTAGGATATGCTCCGTGGAGTATAGGCTATAGATTTTTAGTGGTTAAGTCTGAGGTCCCTAATATGCATGTTGATACTATAATGGAATCTCGTGATGCAACATTCTTTGAGAATATGTTTCCTATGAAGGATATGCATAGCATTGCTAGAATTTCTTCTGAAATACTTCCTGAATCTAGTGCATCTATTGAGAACTTTGAACAAACACATGAGGAAGTCCTAGAGAAGGATGACGATGAACCTCCCACAAGGAGTAAGAGACAGAGGATTGCAAAATCCTTTGGTAATGATTTCATCGTGTACCTTGTGGACGATACTCCCAGATCCATTGTAGAGGCATATGCATCTCCAGATGAAGATGATTTGAAAGAAGCTATCCAAAATGAGATGGACTCGATTCTTTCTAATGGAACTTGGGAACTATCAGAATGACCCTACGGTTGCAAACCTGTGGGCTGTAAGTGGGTGTTCAAGAAGAAATTAAGGCCTGATGGTACTATTGAGAAGTACAAGGCACGACTTCTAGCAAAGGGCTACACACAGAAAGAAGGCGAAGATTACTTTGACACCTATTCACCTGTTGCTAGACTGACGAACATTCGAGTACTACTGTCCCTGGATGCCTCTTATGGTCTTCTCGTTCATCAAATGGATGTGAAGACAACTTTCCTTAATGGAGAGTTGGAAGAGGAGATCTATATGGATCAGCCAAATGTGTTTGTAGTAAAAGGTGAAGAGACAAAGGTGTGCAAGTTGTTAAAATCTTTATATGGCCCAAAACAAGCTCCTAAGCAATGGTATGAGAAGTTTGACAGAACTCTACTTTCTGCTGGCTTTGTCATTAATGAGGCTGATAGGTGTGTGTACTATCGCCATGGTGGGGGTGATAGCATTATATTATGTTTGTATGTGGATGATATTCTGATCTTTGGTACAAACATGGACGTGATAAATGAAGTCAAGTCTTTCATGTCAAAGAGTTTTGATATGAAAGATCTAGGAGAGGCTAATGTGATTCTGAACATCAAGCTTATTAAGAACGAGAATGGGATTACTTTAACACAATCTCATTATGTTGAGAAGCTCTTGAGCCGTTTTGGCTTTATTGATGGCAAGACTTCTCCAACACCTTATGATCCCAGTTTGACATTGCGAAAGAATAAGAAGGAACCAACGGACCAATTGAAATATTCACAAATTGTTGGTTCTCTGATGTACTTAGCAAGCGCTACAAGACCCGATATCTCTTTTGCTATGAGCAAGTTGAGTAGGTTCATGTCTAACCCGGGTATTGATCATTGGCATGCACTTGAAAGGGTCATGCGCTATCTATGTGGTACAATGAGCTATGGGATTCACTATTCAGGGCATCCTGCTGTGCTCGAAGGATATAGTGATTCAAACTGGATCTCTGACGTTGATGAACTCTATGCCACGAGTGGGTATGTGTTTACCCTTGGAGGTGGCGCAGTCTCATGGAGATCTCGTAGACAGACCATATTGACGAGGTCAACTATGGAAGCGTAACTTCGATTTAGACAGCCATTGTTGAGTCGAATGGCTGGAATTCTTGATGGACTTGCTGGTTGAAAACCCATGCCGCAATCCTTTTGAATTGTGACGACCAAACTGTTATTGTCAAAGTGAACAATTCGAAGGATAACGCGAAGTCATCAAGACACGTCAATAGACGTTTGAAATCTGTCAGGAAATTGAGAAACTCGGGAGTAATAATTGTTACGTATATTCAAACAGATAAAAACCTGGCAGATCCCTTTACAAAGGGACTATCATGAATTGTGATAGAAAATGCATCGAGGGAGATGGGGTTGAGACCCATGGATGTCACACCATAGTGGTAACCCAACCTATGTGATCGAAGATCCCGTGAATTAGGATCTGGGAAGAACAAGCTAGTGGTTTGACTGAGGAGAGAATTTTGTAACCCTCTCTATGTGAAGATGCATGACTCTCAAAATCTATAAGGCAGGTGGGCAACATGCTTTAATGTGTTTCTGCTGGCTATAACTAAGCAAAGATGCCGTCCTACAGGGCATTCTTGAAAGAACACACCTATATGAGCTCGACTGTAAACATCGCGGTCTATGAGACTTGGGTGGTCTCTAGTAAACTCATGAAGAGACCAGGGAGTATGACGCATATGCTCCAATCCGCAGGGTAGGCTACTGGCAGCCAAGTACTAGTTATGATTTTGAGTGAAACCTATTGGCACCAAACTTGCAATTCAAGGTTCGTCCATTGTTCAAGTTGTTGATAGACGTAGTTCAAGATTCTAGGCGGATGTTCAACTTAATAGTCTCTGCTGAAACACTGGTATATAAACAAGTAGCAAGGATTGGCAAATCTTCAAATGGGCATTTGAGATCTAGTGGGGGATTGTTAGAAATAATGGGCTAATCTATTTAAGCCCATATGTGATTTCAGTTTTTCCCTAAATCTCAAAGCCCATGTGTGTGGAACCCATGTGTGATTTAGCCCATTTTGGTGCCAGCTCACATATGAGTAGAGTGGGAGCTAAAGTTTAGTCCCACATAGAAAGTTGGAGGAGAGTTACACCACCTTATAAGGTGGAGTGGTTCACCACTTAGTAAAGTGAGTGAGAAGAGGAGAACTACACGCGCGCTCCTCCGAGGACACCGCCGCCGCTCGCACGCCCGCCCGCCCGCCCGTCTCGTCACGACGCGCGCCGCGGGTTGCGGGTTGCGGGCCGAGCCGAGCTTTATTTTTCCTGCTTGGGAAAACTTGTGCGGTTTTGACAGACATGTCAATAGTCAGCCTATTCGGGTTGCTCCCGGATCGTGGGCTATCTGTAACCGACCCGAACGTGCGCAACATGGGCTTGGTCCACGACGTGCCCTATGCGGGATTCCTGAGCTGCTCTATCTAAACGCCAGTGCGGCTTCCACCACAACCTACCGAAAACCAATCTAGGGTTTTGCCTCCTCTCTTTCTTGTACCACCACCATAGTCTACTCCATCCCGCTTGCCGGCGTGCACCAGCGAACGGGAGAGCAAGTCTCCGGAACCACTCGCCTTTGCGATCCTATACGCAAGAGGGCGAATAAGGTTTTGGGAAGCGCTCTGCGCGACTGCTCGAGTTCTTCATCACGGGTCGTCTTCCACACAAGTCGGGCGATGCTGCCTATCGTCGTCCTCGCCGCAACCTTCTTCGATCAATCTTCCCCAAGGTTACTATTGCGACTACTGCAATCGAACGGTACATGCGACGTGCTGCTGTCTGGTTATTCATCATGTTCTGTGAGTACATGTTTAGCTGTTGCCTGTTTCCGTTCATCTTGTTGTTTAGTACATCTAGTATGTTCGAGTTACATGTGCTAGTAGCTGGTATTGTCATGTTTAATATTCTGGAATTAATCCTGGAAATTGTGCCTAATTTTCCAATAGTTTTCTCATAACAAGTTTAATTTGGAAGGTAACCAAAAATATGAATATACTTGGAATAGCTTAAGCTAGTAGGTAGGTATGGTGGACTATTTGGAATAACTTGGTTTAGGGAGTTGGATGCATGAGTGGAACTCATACTTGGTTGTGGAGGCAATAATGGCCATAATCATGCAGAGCGACAAAACATCATTGATCAAAGCATAAAGTGATACTACAAGTTGAAAACTAAAGGATCATAAAGGCTTATGGTGACTTGGGATAGTCATAACATGGTGTGAGCATGCGCCAAGTCAACCCAAATAAAGCATCAAAGGAGAATACCACAATACTATGCTTTAATATGCTAAAACAACGCATGATTCATCCAAGGCACATTAAACAATCTCAATTGTTTATAACAAGTCATGCTACAGCAAAGAATACTAAGCATAACGCTAAAACAATATCAAGCATGGCATGACAAAGTATAGTCCACAGTCAAAAACAAACTCTCTTTACCACTTAAGCATGAACTTTCCTACTCTTTTCCAATCCAAACCAAACGATTTGAAAACCAATGTATGAAAGAGGGGGTCCAACTAATTTATTCAGAAAACTAAGAAAACAAAGCAAACGAAAAACCAAAACAAAAATGAAAAAGAAGACGCTCCAAGAACAACACAATTCTGCATGAAACAATAAAAATGAAGCGTTTGGACGAAACCTGGGATTTTTATTGATGAAGAGGGGGATTCCTTGGGCATCCCCAAGCTTTGACACTTGTACTTCTTGGATATTTCTTGGGGTGAAATGCATGGAATCCCCAAGCTTGAGCTTTAGTCCATTCTTCATCTCATTACTCATTCCTTCCGTACACCTGAAAATTTTCCTTCATACAAAACTTCACACAATCTTTATTAGCAACAGTAGTGCACTCAAGATAATAAGTCTTTAGGTTCAGTTCTAACACCAATAAAACTTCCATAAAAACACTAGCTACTATAGTACTTCCCTCAAAAATCTCAATTCCCCAAAAGAACTCAAAAAGGAACCAACAAGAAGCAAATGCAGAAAATGGTAGAAATCTGTCAAAATAGACCAGCAGGTAAAGACAAATGTTTTTGAAGACCTTCTGTTGCTCAAAACAAAAAGTGTTGAACTAACAAAAGTTAGATAACAACCTGGGACAGAAGCACAAAAATTCACGCCTCAAAAGGACGTACAAAGATTTTACACGAATTTCAACTTTCCCAATCATTACTTCTCTCTCATTAGAGGTTACTCTTGGCACAAAAAGAAAATAAAAAGGATAAGGAGCGATTATTACTGAAGTAATAACTTCCAAGACTCATCTAAAACTTTTGGGTTATCTCCCAATAAGTACTTTTCTTTAACGCCTTTAAGTTAGGCATAAGAAGCAAAACGAATCAAGTGTTCTCAAATGAAGAAGCATTAAGATCAAATTGTTTTCATAGGAGATGCAAAATAAATCTTCTCTCTCTTCTTAGGGAAGTGTTCTATACCTTTCTTGAGTGGGAGTTGATATTTAATGGTGCCTTCTTTCATATCAATAATGGCACCAACAGTTCTAAGAAAAGGTCTTCCCAAAGTAATAGGACAAGAAGCATTGCATTCAACATCCAAAACATAGAAATCAACGGGGACATAGGCATTGTTAACCATAATAAGAACATCATTAAGACTCCCATGAGTTTCTTTTTAGCATTATCATCAACTGGGACATTCAAATAACAATCTTCAAGTGGTGGCAAATCAAGCATATCATAAATCCTTCTAGGCATAATAGAAACACTACTATCAAGATCACATAAAGCTTTGAAATCAAAATCATTCACTTTCATATTAATGATGGGTTCCCAACCATCTTCTTGTTTTATAGGAATAGAAGCCTTATATTTCATCTTTTCTTCTTTAATCTTTATGAGAGCATCAATAAAGTGTTTTGTAAAGGCCATGTTCATAGCACTAGCATTAGGACTTTTAGCAAGATTTTGTAGGAACTTAATAACTTTAGAGATATTGCAACCATCAAGATCAAAATCATAATTATCATCTAAAGTAGTAGAACTATTACTAGCCACAACACTAGTGGTAGTGATAGTAGAAACACTAATGTTTCTAGCAATTTCATCTTCTCTTTCCCACTTAGCATGTAATTCAGCTAATAGTCTAACATTTTCATCAATTCTTACTTGTATGGCATTAGTAGCTGCAAAGGGATTATCAATAGTCTCAGGTTTAGCAGCCATTTTATTTAAAGAAGATTGAGCTTCAGCCAAGGATGCTATATTTCTTTCAGCATTAGAGAGTTTTTCCTCAATAGGTTTATTGAAAGCAGTTTGTTTACTAATAAAGTCTTTAAGCATAACTTCAAGTTCAGAGGGAGCACTCCTATTGTTGTTGTAGGAATTTCCATAAGCATTACCATTGTTGGGAGGATATGGCTTATAATTGTTGTTACCAAAATTATTCCTGTAGACATTGTTGCTAAAATTGTTATTTCTTATAAAGTTCACATCAACTTGCTCTTCTTGAGCAACCAAAGAGGCTAAGGGAACATTATTTGGATCAATATGGGTTTTCCCATTAACAAGCATAGACATAATAATATCAATCTTATCACTCAAGGAGGAGGTTTCTTCAATAGAATTTACCTTCTTACCTTGTGGAGCTCTCTCAGTATGCCATTCAGAATAGTTAACCATCATAATATCCATAAGCTTTGTTGCAGCACCCAAAGTAATGGTCATAAAGGTACCTCTAGCAGCAGAATCTAATAGGTTCCTTGAAGAATAGTTCAATCCTGCATAAAAAGTTTGGATAATCATCCAAGCAGTCAGTCCATGGAGTGGGACAATTCTTTACCAAAGATTTCATTCTTTCCCAAGCTTGAGCAACATGTTCATTATCAGATTGTCTAAACTTCATTATTTCACTTTTCATAGATATAATCTTAGCAAGAGGATAGTATTTTCCAATGAAAGCATCTTTACATTTAGTCCAAGAATCAATACTATTCCTAGTTAAGGAATTCAACCACTCTTTAGCTTTTCCTCTCAAAGAGAAACGAAACAATTTAAGCTTAATAATATCACCATCTATATCCTTATGCTTTTGCATCTCACAAAGTTCAACAAAGTTATTTAGGTGGGCAGCAGCATCTTCATTACCAATACCAGAAAATTGTTCTCTCATAACAAGATTGAGTAAAGCAGGTTTTATCTCAAAGAAAGTAGCTTCAGGAACATGTGGAGCAATAGGTGTGCTCATGAAATCATTGTTGTTGGTGCTAGTGAAGTTACACAACTTAGTATTTTCAAGAGTAGTCATTTTTTTGTGTTTTTGATAAAAAAAGCAAACTTGTAAAACTAATTTTTTGTGTTTTTGATAAAGAAACAAGCAAACAAAGCAAAAGTAAACTAAGCAAAACAAAATTAACAAAGTAAAGAGATTGGTTATGCGGGACTCCCCTTGTGAAGATGTCCTTGACTCCCCGGCAACGGCGCCAGAAAAATAGCTTGATGGCCCAAAATATATCGAGCTCGTTGGGGAACCCCAAGAGGAAGGTATGATGAGCACAACAACAAGTTTTACCTCGGTACGAAACCAAGGTTATCAATCTAGTAGGAGCAAGGAAACATCCCAAAGGTGTTGCTAGCTAAACGTTGGCAGGCACTAGTGCAGTGACAACGTGGAGACCTGCACAACACAACCACAAAACTCTGTCCCCAACTTGCAATGAGGTTGTCAATCTCACCGGTTTTGCTGAAAACAAAGGATTAAACGTATCGAATGGAAGGAGGTAATAGTTTGCAAAAAGTAAACACAAAGCAGTAAACAGTTTATTGTAGATTAAAAGTAAAAGAAAGGACCGGGGTCCATAGTTCACTAGAGGTGGCTCTCCTTAAGATAGATAACAAGTTGGGTGAACAAATTACAGCGGGGCAATTGAGAAACATCGAGAAAGCAATATGCATATACTACTCATCTTGACTCCTTTGAGATTCGATTGGGCATTACAACATTATACATAGACCGCCATCCAACTACATCTATGACTAATAATCCACCTTCAGGTTATCATCCGAACTCCCTCCAGTATTAAGTTGCAAGCAACAGATTTTTTGCATTACGAATTGCGTGTAAAGTAAACAATACGATTGTTATATGAACAAAAGATTGTTGTTTTCTCCCTAGTAGCAATAGCACATCTGGTACCTTAGAGATTTCTGTCACTTCCCCAGATTACTAGAGGCATGAACCCACTATCGAGCATAAATACTAACTCTTGGAGTTGCTAGCATCTACTTGGCCAAGATAGCTACTAACAACGGAAAGCATGCAAGATCACAAATAACAAAGACATGATAGAATCAATAATCAATCTGAAATAGCATCTCAATATCCATCGGATCCCCGCAAACACAACATGAAGAATTACAAATAGATGATCTTGATCATGAAGCAGACTCACAAGATCTAAACATGAAAGCACAAAGGAGGAGAACCAGCCATCTAGCTACTACATGGACCCGTAGTCCAGAGATGAACTACTCACGCATCACACCGGAGGCTTGCATGATGATGAAGAAGGCCTCTAGGGTGAATTCCCCTCTCCGGCAGGGTGCCGGGAAGAGCTTCAGATCCCTCCCAATCTAGGGATGGAGATGACGACAACTACAGACTCTTTCGTTGGATTTTGATTGGGTACTTAGGGTTTCCGTATCAGAGGCAATATATAGGCGGAAGGAGAGGCCGAGGGGGTGCCTGGGCTGGCCACACCACCCAGCACGGGCCTTAGCTTGTGCCAGGTGGTGTGGCCGCCCTTTGGCCCTTCTTTGTCTTGTATTCTGGCTCCAAGTGTCCCCCGGTAAAATAATAACTTTGGCTTTTGTCCCGTCCAATTCTGAGAATGTTCATTTTTTGACCTCCTGGAACCAAAAACAACAGAAAACAGGCAGCTGGCACTACGGCTCTTGTTAATAGGTTAGTCCAAGAAATCATATGAAAAGTACTCAAAAGTGTGGACAAAACATAAGAAAGTAGATAAAACCAAGCATGGAACATCAAAAATTATAGATACATTTGCAATGTATCAGATGGTCGTACCACCCGCCTGTACCGCGCTTCAAAATAAATAATGAAATCTTCTCCCAAGGTACTGGCAAGTTAACAAACTGCGTATGACCGGAACTGCATGTACTGTTCGTTTGTACCGACTACCAAAGTTTGATCTCAAAACCCTAATATCGCATCCAATGGTGACAACCGCTGGTACGGGCGGGGCCCACCGTACCGTGCACCCGTACCGACCGCGTCGCCCTGTAAGATAAACGGTGGCTGGCTGCCAACCCAGCTAGACGTCTTCTTTCTCTCTCAAACTTAAACCCTAATCTCCTAGAAGTCTTGATTCTTTGCCGATTGCGATCATTTGATTCGGGGAATCTTCACATCGGTAAGTTTCTTACTCGATCCACTCTTTATTTTCTGAAATCCATGGTTACATTTATCACATTGGCTATCTAGTTGAGTTCTTATTTTCTTGAGATAATTGTGAAATCCATGGTTACATTCCTCACATTGGCACTGTGAAATTTTTCAGTACAATACATAACATTGGGATGATTTTTCGCATTGGGAAGGGATCGGGAATGGCATGAACCTCGGGCACCGCTAGGGCGCCGGGTTCAAAGAAGAGGGATGCAGAGGGGGATGCTTTGAAGGCCGCCTTGAACAAGGACTATTAGAGGGTGAGTGAATGCAAGGTGCTGCCCACCAAATGGGTGTTCCATGAATTCCTCTCTCACCATGGTCTGAAGGAGAATTTCGATGCCATGACCATGAACGCTGGCATTGTGCCTTTTGCCATACTCTCCACCGACACCTACGAGCGTTCCATGCATGAATTCCTTTCAGATTTCCACGATGACCTCGAGCTCCAACAACGTCATTGCGCTGTAAGTTTCCCACTCGACGGGAAACCACGCAACCTTACTTTTTAGAAATTTTGTGATTGCTTCGGGTTCTCCCATGAGGGAGATCTTGATATCACTGAAGCGGTCCTCTTTGAGGCAATGCATGCTTGGAAGCAGATTTTTGTTTTCAGGAATACTGATTACTTGCGGAAGAAGAGCGCCACCATATAGAATCCCACTGTCCACTACTTTGCTACCTTATTTGCAAATTCTATTTTTGGGAAGGGAGATACTAGGGAAATGGCAGGCCCCGAGATAAGTGTAATTTATATGGCTCTCCATCCAGAGATGGAGCATAAGGTAAACTTTGGTGCTTTGCTCATCCAGCACTTTCCCCGCCAAAGGTCGGCTCACTTGGGTGACATCCGCTGTGGAGGTTTGATCACTCAGATCACCTACACAAGTGAGTTTGTCATGCCTCATGAGAGGGTCGTGGCTGGTAGTAAGTATCTGGATGATGGCCACATGGCGAGCACCAAATTCGTGGGGTTCTATAGGCCTCTACGCTCTCTTCATGCTTACCAATTTTATTATGAACCTAACGGTGATGCTCAATAGACTTTGCTTCCACTTGTTCAAGCTTTTGGTTTGCCAGGAAAATAGAGTTGGATCCTCACTGAAGAGGAATTTCATCAAGCTATGATTATCTCAGGGAGGATTGCACCATTGGAAGGAAACCCCCCTTAGGAAGGTGCGGGAGGAAGCCAACAGAAGGAGGAGGAGTAGAACTGGACCAGCATGGGCTAGGATGACTATGGACAGCAACATCATCAACAACAACAATTTCCCCAGTTCCAGCAGCAGCAGAATATGCCTCCACCTCAGCCGGGATTTGACTATGTCCCAAGAGGAGATTTTGACCAGGTGGTGCATCACATCAGCAATGTGGAGAACACGTAGCACGATGTGAACGCCAACATTGTCACTCTCACTCAGGACGTTACCCATCTCATGTCCGAGTTCTTGAACCACTAGCCATACCAGCCACACCAACAACCACTGCCCAATGATGGCGGCAAAAAATGATTTGAGTTAGACAAAGAGTCTAAGATTGGGGAGGTTAAACTTGTAGGGCAACGCGAAGAGCCAGGTCGAAAACAAAAATTGTCTGCTCCGGCAAGGTCTTCGCCGAGCCACCCCAAGATCCGGCTAAGGTCAAAGGCAATAGTTTGTACCTCTGGACAAGCAGGTGTGGAAGCTGAGGAAGCGCGCCGTGGTGGTGCCGTATGTTCCCCTCGTGTCATCCGACTCTGATGAACTTCTCGATCCTGGGACCACCTCATCACTGGCTCCATGCTCCTCCTCGCCTCCGACTTCACCGCCACCCAACGTCGCCGATGAGCACCACATGTGTGGTGCCTATGTTGTCACACACATGTACAAGGTGGAACAACAACAAGAGAGATGCTAGTCTCGGTCTTGCCACCGTGGGACAGGAAGGTGGTTGCCAAGTCTAGAGAAACCCTAGGAAGGAGCACTGGATCCAAAAACGTGTCCTGTTCGCAGCCACCCACCTTCCTTTATATAGGTGAGTAGGTGAGGGCACACAACACTTGTGTCCCTCGGTGCTAAACCCTAACCCTAGTCAAAGTGGGTCCAACCCATTAACACATGTCCCTGTCTGAACAAGTCCAACCTGCCGGCTTGTGATAGTCGGATCATCATTCGCCTAGTCCCACTCTCTTAAGTGTGCGACCCCGTAGGCTTACGGTAAGTCGAACACAACTCAGTAATCATTCAGTCAGAGCCATAGCTCAGTGACTTTCTGACTAGAGCTGATAGTCAGTAGCAGCCTCTAGCAAGACTTGCCAACTCCCAGTTTCTGCAAGTGCCCTCAATGTGACAATCTGTCCAAGTCCCTTTGCCTCACGATATTGGTGATAAACCACATGGGATATTCCGTCATCGCAGTGCCGGTTTACTCTCTTCTCGTTGCCGTGATAACTAATTCCCTCTGGCTTCACTAAGTCGAACTACCTCGATCAACACTTGATCGAGTAGCGCATGGCCATGCTTCTGAATCATATCACACGAGAGGGCCCAGAGAATATCTCTCCAAGATGGAGGGGCAAATTCCATCTTGGCTGATCCATGTCATGCAGCTTGCTTCGAAGTCGGCCCAACACCATCCTTACTCCTAGTTACGGTGAGCATTAGGTGGAGTCAACGCAAGATTTTCCACAACTTGGATCATGTGATCCCCTCAGGTATAAGGATTCCCTTGTGTTAGTCGGTGCGTATGACGGTGTGCCCACGTCCTACTAACCTTTGGATCGTTTTGGCTATCGTACCTCTTTCGACTAGCCAATGCAAGGCAAATAGCATCTCCATGCTCATAACACGTGAAACATTGTCATTTTCCGACTTACAAATTAGTCTCGGCAGTGGGTTTCCCTCCCAACCCGAAACAACTAAGGACAAACTGGCTAGAGCTATATATGAGTATGTGGTTCCACACCTGCAACAATTGCAGTGACACACACAACTAGCTCTAAGCCAGATATTGGGATACAAATACAAGGCGGTACGTAAGCCTCTAGGGCATCATTCCTAACAGAACTCCTCCCCACCTTTGCATTCATATTTTTGTTTTCTTCTTCTGATTTATTTACTTTCTTCAGTTGCATGTTTATTTTCAGCTTTGCATTGATAAAACAAAACCCAAAAAATTAGAATTAGTTTATATCTTGTTTCTTTTGAAGACATCTCTGTTCTCTTTTGGTTTCTTGCAGGTTATTCACTTCAAGTGACTTAGCCATGGAGAAGAACGCGAGGAGTCAATCTAAGTGACAGACGAGCAAGAAATAGGAGGTACCACATTCCTATTTTCCCTCTTCCTCTAAGTTTGTTCATGAACATATTATGTTTGTTCGGTTGCACTTGAGTTCCACTCCACACTTAGTTTGTTATCTTTTAAGACTTACTCTCAACGCTAATTTCACTACTTTGGTTTTGACTTATGGCAATTGTGCTTAGTTGGAAAATAACCACATTGGATTAAATTCCAAAAAAAATTAGAACAAGAAAAAGTTCCTTCTTGACAACTTTGGTGCCAAGTTTTTGTCTTAAGGGTTTAATCCGAGTATCACTCAACCCCACATCTTAACGGTTTGACCTGAAAACACCTTTTGAAAAATATTTGTTTTAAGGAATGGATATTTTGTGGTGATTGTATGTAAAAGACAAGGACCGGGATCCATAGTTCACTAGAGGTGGCTCTCCTTAGATAGATAACATGCTAGGTGAACAAATTACAGGGGGGCAATTGACAAACATCGAGAAAGCAATACATGCATATACTAATCATCTTGACTCCTTTGAGACTTGATTGGGCATTACAACATTATACATAGACCGCCATCCAACTGCATCTATGACTAATAATCCACCTTCAGGTTATCATCCGAACCCCCTCCAGTATTAAGTTGCAAGCAACAGATTATTGCTTTACGAACTGCGTGTAAAGTAAACAATATGATTGTTCTATGAACAAAGGATTGTTGTTTTCTCCCTAGTAGCAACAGCACATCTAGTACCTTAGAGATTTCTATCACTTCCCCAGATTACCAGAGGCATGAACCCACTATCGAGCATAAATACTAACTTCTGAAGTTGCTAGAATCAATAATCAATCTGAAAGCATGCAAGATCACAAATAACAAAGACATGATAGAATCAATAATCAATCTGAAATAGCATCTCAATATCCATCGGATCCCCGCAAACACAACATGCAGAATTACAAATAGATGATCTTGATCATGAACGTAGCTCACAAGATCTAGATATGAAAGCACAAAGGAGGAGAACCAGCCATCTAGCTACTACATGGATCCGTAGTCCAAGGATGAACTACTCAAGCATCACACTGGAGGCTTGCATGGTGATGAAGAAGGCCTCCAGGGTGAATTCCCCTCTCTGGCAGGGTGCTGGGAAGAGCTTCAGATCCCACCCAATCTAGGGATGGAGGTGACAGCGGTTACAGACTATTTCATGGATTTTTGATCGGGTACTTAGGGTTTACGTCCCGATGGCATCTTATAGTTGGAAAGGGAGACCGAGGGGGCGCTAGGGGCCACCACACCACCCCCTGGCGCATGCCAAGCCTGGACGCGTGGCCAGGTGGTGTGGCCGGCCTCTGGCCCCTCTCCGTCTCATATTCTGGCATCTGATGACTTCCGGAAAAATAGGCACTTTGGCTTTTGTCCCGTCCAATTCCGAGAATATTCATTTTCTGACTTTCCTGGAACCAAAAACAGCAGAAAACAGGCAGCTGACACTGTGGCTCTTGTTAATAGGTTAGTCCAAGAAATCATATGAAAAGTACTCCAAAGTTGGAACAAAACACAAGAACGTGGATAAAACTAAGCATGGAACATCAAAAATTATAGATACATTTGCAATGTATCAGAAGTCCGCTGCTGAAGATTGACATAGCCATAAAGGCATCAATGTAAGTCTTGTTTCTCGTTATGCATTGGATGTTTCCTTTGATACTTGTCGGTTATGTTCCACGACTCACTGATCGTGGAAACATGCATATATGCATAACAGGGATTCTCAGACTGCTAATCTAGAGGCCCCACACGCTCGACAAAGGGGGCTTGGGTTTCCGCTGTCTTCGCACCCACAACATCGCCCTTCTCATGAAATTATTATCTAGGTTGCACTCTGGTCCCTCAACACCTTAGTAGCGCTGGTCAGAATCTCGCGACCTAGGCAATCATTATCACCTCGACTCCATCGCTTGGAAAGATCTTCTCTTTTGCCTCACGAGTTTTTGCAATGTCACTAAGGTTCAAATTGGCTCTGTCAAGTCAACTTCTTTTTGGCATGACCTCTGGTTTGAACACCAAAACCCTACACCTTCTCTTGCCAGCATTTTTCTACCATGTTACTAATACAAATTTTTGCCTCTGTTTGGTCATCCACAAACCTTCTCTTCCAAAACCAACCTCGTCTGTCTAATGCTGACCACGACGAGCTAATGGCTATGCGCTCTATTTTGGTATCAGTTAACTTAGACATCTCGGTTATAGACTTTAGAACCGCGCATTTTGACAACGGGCCCCTAACCACCAAATCTGTGTACTCGACAGCTTTTGAACATTTGCAGGATAATCATTTCGCATACCCAATGTGGAAGAACTTCTCGACGAACTGGTGTTGCATCTTCCTATGGTTGGAGGCCCATGGACGGCTTTTCACTAATGAGCGTCGGTTCAGGCGAGGTATTGCTAACTCTAACCTTTGCATGTTCTGCTCTTGCTCGGAGACCACCAAACACATGTTGTTGTAGTGCTTGTCGATTGCCACCTTCTAGAGCTTAGTTCTTTCCATACATGCAACTGCCACCTAATGCATTTCCATTAAGGATCTATGGGATGGTACCCCTCTGGGTAAAATTAAATCAACAATCATTATCTCTGCTCTTTGAAACCTTTCAAAGAGGTGGAACGCCAAGATTTTCAGAAATGAAGATGAGCACATCCAAACCGTCTTTTCCAGATGTGCCAATGATCTCAAGCTTTGGTCTAACAGGTGTACAAAACATGAGCATTATTTACTACTACAAGACTGGGTGATCATGTTCTACCATTTAGCAGCTACTTAGTAGCCGTCACCTCCTCCCACCCCTCTCTCAACTTGTATAGCTTTTGTTCTCTCCCATTTTTTCACCTCTGTACAGTTTTCTTTACGCTCTTTAGGTCTCCTTTTGCTCTTAGCTTTCACGTCTGTAATGTTGTTACCCTAGTGAACAGAACATGAAGTCCTGGTCCCTCCCGTGTCGCTCCCGCGAGCGATCGGGGGGAAACCCTAGCTTCACCTCAGGCCGCCCCCACCTCCTCCCCTCCCCTCGTCGTTGCCGGGGCGTGCTGGCGGGCGAAGCCCGGCTAGCATTGGCGGTGGCATGGCTGCTTCTCCCTCCCCATGGCGACATGCCATGCGGGTGGGCCAGGGTACGCGCGAGCGGTGCGCTAGTGCAGGGCGCGCTGGCATGGAGGCGGGCATCAGCAGCGGCGGTCGAGGCAACACAGCTCGGTGCGAAGGGCTGCAAGGTGGCATTTCTGGCGACGCGTTTCGGCATGCCTCAGGCGGTGGCGGGGTGGATGCCTCGCGCGGGCTGGCACATCCGGAGGACGGCGATGGCGGTGTCTTCGAGCGGCACAACGCCGCACTCCAATGACGCGGTGGGGGGTCGTGGCTCTACTCTAGGGGCATGGTGGCGTCGCGGTCCCCGACAGGCGATGTCAAGGTGGGGCACCGTGGGCGTACATCCTTGGGAAGCTTTGGCTAGCCCAAATCTAGGCCCACTTGGGCCTGATCTGGGCCTAGGGTGGGCCTCTCATGACCCTGGTACCTTCTGGAGGAGGGGCTGTGGTGTGGGGCATGTAGGACGGCGGCGGCACTGTAGCAACATGGCGGCAGAGACTTTACGGGCCCTTTTTTGGGCCCGGCCGGGCCCAAGACCTGGTGTCTCTGTGCTGCCGTGTCTAGACGGCAACCGCCATTGGTGGTGGAAGCTGATCTCCTCCGCACGGCTGTGCCACGACCGCCATCCCACATCAACCAGACTTACCCCACCTTGCAGGTCACGTGATGAACTTGGCTCGGTGGGTGCGAGTCCGGCTCGGTGGATGCTAGGGCGGTGGCCTCGGAAGGTGGACGGCTATGACTTCTCTCTGGCGGAGGAGGCTCCGGGAGGTGACTGATATGTTGCTAACGTATCCATAATTTTTGATGTTCCATGCTTTGTTTTATCTACTTTCTTGTGTTTTGTCCACACTTTGGAGTACTTTTCATATGATTTCTTGGACTAACCTATTAACAAGAGCCATAGTGCCAGTTGCCTGTTTTTTGCTATTTTTGGTTCCAGGAAAGTGAGAAAATGAATATTCTCGGAATTGGACGGGACAAAAGCCAAAGTTCTTATTTTACCGGAAGACTCACGGAGCCAGAATACGAGACGGAGGAGGGCCAGGACCTGTCAATACCACCCCTAGGCACAGGTCCCCCTTGGCCGCGCCAGGGCATGGTGTGGGCACCCTGGCTGGCCACCGACCTTGCCTCTTTCGCCTATATATCTCCCCCGCGGCAAAAACCCTAGATCATCAATCAGAAAGCCACGAAAAGTTCCGCAGTGCCTCCGCCACCGAAGGGGAGATTCGGGGGACAGAAAGTCTGTTCCGGCACCCTTCCGGGACGGGGAAGTGCCCCTAGAGCCATCTCCATCGATCTCCACCACCATCTCCATCACCATTGCTGATTCCCATGATGAGGAGGGACTAGTTCTCTCTCGAGGCTAAGGGTTCTACCGGTAGCTATGTGTTCATCTCTCTCTCTATGCATGATCATATTGTGATCATGAGCTTTGTAATCAAGTAGATCTACCTTGCTACTCAAGTGCTTTAATAGATCTCTGCTCTCCCCATGTGTATGAAAGTGACAGCATGCACACCATGGTGGTACTTAGGCTAGAGATTACAAATACTTGTTATGAGTTATATTTGGAGTTGGATGTCTTTATGAAATTGTGGTGTTTGTTTGAACCATCTAGTGCTCAAGGTGACAGTGTGGGGTTATCTAGATGTGGAAAGTGAACTTTGAGGTGTGCTGTTATAGCCCTACCATGGATTAGAGTGTCCAACCGGAGAGTAGTTAAGAGTAGTATCATAAAGAGAAGATATTTATATGAGAGTGTTCACTAGTGAAAGTATGATCCCTAGGCCTTGTTTCTAAGCACTGAAACACCGTTTGCTATTAGATCTATTACATGTTTGCTTGCTTCTATCTTTATTTCAGTTTTGCTTTAGTCTTTTCCACGCCATCAAGCTATTTTCTATCACCATTACCACTTATAATTATCTATACCACTTGTATTTCACTATCTCTTTGCCGAACTAGTGCACCTATACACCTGAAAACTGTATTGGGTGTGTTGGGGACACAAGAGACTTCTTGTATCTTGATTGCAGGGTTGCTTGAGAGGGATACCTTTGACCACTTCCTCCTTGAGTTCGATAAACCTTGGGTGATCCACTTAAGGGAAAACTTGCTGCTGTTCTACAAAACTCTGCACTTGGAGGCCCAACAACTGTTTACAAGAATAGAAGTGCGTAGACATCAAGCTATTTTCTGGCGCTGTTGCCGGGGAGGTAAGGTAAAAGGTATTCACACCGGAGGATTAAAGAAGAAGAACCTCCCACGGCAAACACCTATTTTCTGGCGCCGTTGCCGGGGAGGTAAGGTAAAAGGTACTCACATCCTCCGTTGTGAGTGCTCTAAGTTATTTCCTTTAGATTCTGCAATTTTGTCTTTTTGTTTCTTGTTTTCACTAGTTAGGCTTAATGGAAAACAACAACAAAATTAGAGAGCTTTATAGTATTTATCTTGAGTTAGGACATGAAGTGTTTGAAGAGAAAATTAAAAAACCTATGGAACTTTATTTGCATGCTAATAGCAATGTTGTTAGTATGAATTCTTTGGACACCATTATTGCTAATGCTATGGAAAAGTCTAAGCTTGGGGAAGCTAGTTTTTATGAAAATGATCTTTTTAGTTCCCCAGCTTTAGAAGATAGCTATTCTATTGCTTATGATGATACCAAACCTCCAATATATGATGATTATAATGATGAGTATGATATTTTCAGTCCACCTACTATTGAGGAGGAAATTAATTATGATTACAATATGCCTCCTATATTTGAAGATTATGGTGATGACAATAATAGTGATAGCTATTTTCTTGAATTTGCTCCCACTATGATTAATAAGAATCACTATGCTTATGTGGAGAGTAATAATTATTATATGCATGTGGCTCATGATAAGAATGTTTTATGTGATAGTTATATAGTTAATTTTATTCATGATGCTACTGAAAGTTATTATGAGAGAGGGAAACATGGTTTTATGCATCTCAATAATATTAAGTTTCCCCTCTTTATGTTGAAAATTTTGAAGTTGCACTTGTTTTACTTTCCTACGCTTGTTGCTTTGTGATTTCATGACTTGTTTATTTACAAGATTATTTTGCATAGGAAGTGGGTTAGACTTAAATGTGTTTTGAATTTTCTTCTTAATGCTCTCTTTTACTTCAATTCATATTTCCTATGTGAGCATCTTCTCAAACTATCATGCCTAACTTAAAGGCATTAAAGAAAAGTACTTATTGGGAGATAATCCAAAAGTTTTAGATGAGTCTTGGAAGGTATTACCTCTATAATAACCGCTCCTTATCCTTTTTATTTGCTTTTTGTGCCAAGAGTAAACTCTAATGAGAGGGAAGTAATGCTTGGGAAAGTTGTTGTCCCGAAATAGATTTTTGTGCTTCACCGTAAACATTCGTGTAAAATCTCTGTATGTCGTTTTGAGGCGTGAATTTTTTTGCTTCTGCCCTAGGTTTTTATCTAACTTTTGTTAGTTCAACACTTTTCGGTTTGAGCAACAGAAGGTCTTCGAAAAAATTCGTCTTTACCTGCTAGTCTATTTTAACAGATTTCTGCCATTTTCTGCATTTGCTTCTTGTTGGTTCCTTTTTGAGTTCTTTTGGGGAATTGAGATTTTTGAGGGAAGTGCTACAGTATCTTGTGTTTTAATGGAAGTTTTATTGGTGTTGAAACTGAACCCAAAGACTTATTATCTTGAGTGCACTAATGTTGCTAATAAAGATTGTGTGAAGTTTTGTATGGAGGAAATATTTCAGGTGTATGGAAGGAATGAGTAATGAGATGAAGAATGGACTAAAGCTCAAGCTTGGGGATTCCACGCGTGTCACCCCAAGAAATATCCAAGAAGTACAAGCGTCAAAGCTTGGGGATGCCCAAGGCATCCCCTTCCTCATCAATAAAAATCCCAGGTTCCTTCCAAACGCTTTATTTTTATTGTTTCATGCACAGTTATGTTGTTCTTGGAGCGTCTTCTTTTTCGTTTTCATTTTGGTTTTTCGTTTGCTTTGTTTGCTGAACAAATTGGTTGGACCCCCTCTTTCATACATTGGTTTTCAAATAGTTTGGTTTGGTTTGGAAAAGAGTAGGAAAGTTCATGCTTATGTGGTAAAGAGAGCTTGTTTTTGACTGTGGCCTATGCTTTGTCATGCCATGCTTGCTATTGTTTTGGCTTTATGCTAGTATTCTTTACTGTAGCATTACTTGTTATAAACAATTGAGATTGCTTAATGTGCCTTGGATGAATCATGCGTTGTTTTAGCATATTAAAGCATAGTATAGTGGTATTCTCCTTTGATGCTTTATTTGGGTTGACTGGGCACATGCTCACACCATGTTATGACTATCCCAAGTCACCATAGCCTTTATGATCCTTTAGGTTTCAACTTGTAGTATCACTTTATGCTTTGATCAATGATGTTTTGTCGCTTTGCATGATTATGGCCATTATTGCTCTCTTAGTTTGTCGCTCCTAGTCTTTTGCTAGCCTCCACAACCAAGTATGAGTTCCACTCATGCATCCAACTCCTAAAACCAAGTTATTCCAAAGAGTCCACCATACCTACCTACTAGCATATCCTATTCCAAGTATATTCATGTTTTTGTTTACCTTCCGAATTAAACTTGTTATGAGAAAACTAGTGATTAAAGCTCTCACGAACTTGATGGCACACTTTACTTTTCTTACACTTAATAAACTTGAACCATTGTGTCGTCTATGTTGTATATGCTTGCACTTATTTGTTGGGGACTAGCAGAACCATGTTGTCATGGGGAACGCTTTCAACATTGCACAGGTACTTGTACCTAGTTGATATCATGCTCTTTTGTATATGGATGTCGTCGGTGTGAAATGAAAGGGGATCTTGTAAGTCCATGGAGTTATGTATATGTGTTAGAGAAACGTCTGGGCCGCTGGTCTAACCCATGTTGACATGGTGGAAACCTGCAGCGTAACCATAATGAGCTGTCTATGAAGCATTCTTCTTATAAAAAAAGAGTCCTATATTGAGAAAAAAGAGAAAAAAAAGAGATTATGAAAAGAGGAAATAGAGAAAAAAGCACCATATTCCCATGGTAAATAATAAGATTGCTGAGATGCTTGTTGTCTGCTTGCCTTGTCATTTTGATATGGGGATTCTTTCGTATCATCGGGCAAGGGGTACCCCATTGGCGGTTCTCTATGATACACATGTACTTACGATGACAAGAACTTACCGGTGACTAAACTTGAGTAGCATGAGGAGCAGCCCTCGTATTCAAGGGACATGAGATTTCTAACTTATACTTCGTCAAGCATGTACACCATAGTTTGTTCACATTAACCTTAATCACTTCAAGATGCTTATGATAGGGGTAATGAGAGCTAAAAGCTATTAAGTACCATAATTTTTGGAAGCTCTTTATGAGACTTGAATCCCTACTTCCTTCTATGAAGGCCTTTCTTCCACGATTATATATTGAGTCTCCATCTTCTACCTTTATGCACCTATTTTGAGAGCATAGTGCCCATTCTTAGTTCTATGTGCATTGTCCCAAGACTTGTTGATTGATGCATAACTTTGATATTTCTTGTTTTAAACTATTTGTATCTAGTCACTCTTATGAACTTTGAAGGTGTCCTATGCATTTATGTTTGCTACTCTATAAGGGACAAGCTGAATGCTACTATGCTATGTTTTCTTTATGTGAAACAAATAAACGTCTTGCAAAGCATTGTTATTCATGAATCTTTTGTTTGTGCCTTTTCATGTTGCATCATATTTTCTTTGTCTTATTGCTAGAACTTTGTCTTTCATGTTATGATTGAAGTACTATGATCCCAGCAAGGTGGCGTTTCCAGCGGCGCGTTCCGGCATGCCTCAGGCGGTGGCGGGGTGGACGCCTCGCGCGGGCCTGGCACATCCGGAGGACGGCAGTGGCGGTGTCTTCGAGAGGCGCAACGCCGCACTCCGATGATGCGGTGGGGGTCGTGGCTATACTCTAGGGGCCATGGTGGCATCGCGGGGCCCCGGCAGGCGATGTCAGGGTGGGGCACCGTGGGCGTACATCCTCGGGAAGCTTCGGCTAGCCCAGATCTAGGCCCACTTGGGCCTGATCTGGGACTGGGATGGGCCTCTCGTGACCCTGGCACCTTCTGGAGGAGGGGCTGTGGTGTGGGGCATGTAGGACGACGGCGGCGCTGTAGCAGCATGGCAGCAGAGACTTTACGGGCCCTTTTTTGGGCCCGGCCGGGCCCGAGACCTGGTGTCTCTCTGCTGCCGCGTCTAGACGGCAACCGCCATTGGTGGTGGACGTTGATCTACTCCGCGCGGTTGTGCCACGGCCGCCATCCCACATCAACCATACCTACCCCACCTTGCAGGTCACGTGACAAACCTGGCTCGGTGGGGGCGAGTCCGGCTCGGTGGATGCTAGGGCGGCAGCCTCGGAAGGTGGACGGCTACGACTTCTCTCCGGCGGAGGAGGCTCCGGGAGGTGACATGAGATCCCCAGTTTGGTGGCAGTCCGGTCGGTGTGGGGGAGCTCGGTGGTGATGGTGATGCTACTTGGCGGTCGGGATTTTCCGTGGTGGCGGATCCCTTGGTGGAAGGAGGAGTAGGGCATGAAGCGCCGGATGGCGTGTTCGATGGAACCCTTGCTGCAGTGCGGCGGTGGGACTTGACGAGCCTCAGCGGGCTCGGCCGGGCCAAAGGGTCTGGTGTGTCTTGCTGCTACATCCGGTCGGCTACCACCTGCTGGTGTTGGAGGTAGTTCCCTCCGACGTGATGTTCACAGGCCGACCTTCGTCTAAGTCTCCACTCTCTCGGCCTACCGGCTTCGCTCCGTGGCTCTCGGTGTGACGGCGGTGGCGACTTCAATACCGGGATGGCGCGTGCTCATGGGTGACGTGATTGGTGGAGCTTTTCAAAGTGCTCGGGAGGGTGGTTCTGGTGGGGTCGGGAGAAATCCTTGTCTGTTGACATTGGCATGGTGATGCCCAAGGGTGTCACCTTCCTTCTTGAAGGGTGTTGGGGGCCTCCCTCCCCCACCTCCCCGCTGCGTACCGGGGGACACCCTAGATCCTGGTCGGACAGCAGTGTCGTCGTCGTCACTCCCCTTCTTGGAGGTGTTGTTTTGGTACGCAGGCGCTTTGGATTACAGGTTATGTGGTGGTACTTCTTTGGAGGGCGCACCGGTTGCGAGCTATTTCCGTTCTCGGCACATCGTCGTTATCGGCTTTTTTCTTCTTTTATTTCTTATTGCTTTTCGTGTTGGGCTTCGGGTCTTCCAGCGCCTTGTATCTTGTGGTGTTAGTTCCTTTGGGCGATGTGTTCTCTGGCCAAGCAGCGATCTCACATGTGTGCTTTATTTATAAAGCGGGACGAAAGCCTGTTTCGAGAGAGAGAGAGAGATGTTGTTACCCTGGTTTGTTTTTCCTTCTAAATAAATTTGGTTCATGCTGGCCTCCGTGCCTGCCGTAGTACCCCTAAAAAATGTAGGGAATAAAAATACAATAAAATTTTGACTTGTCAAGTCGGCTCTTTCCTTTTACTTATGTAGGAATTCCCATTAATGTGAATAGATTGGCCATTTCCAACTGTGTTTTCTTAGAGCATCTCCACTTGTCCTCCACCCAAACGACGTCCAACGAGAGGTTTTTTTGCTTGTATGGAGAAGCCGTCTAACTTTTTATTATTGGGGGAGTATAGACCTAGTCACACGCTCAATACTAAGGCTATATTTGGAATAGCTCCACTTCACCTGTCCTACGGTGGAGGAGGTGAAACCACCTCAAACACACAAACTCCACTAATGAGGCAAAGTAAAGCTGCGCGTCCAGTAGTTCATTTTTTGAAGCGAGCCAACAGGTGCTTCACCTGATCCACTTCAGTTCCCACGTACATATTTGCCCCTAGAGTTGAATATATTTTACCCACCACTTCCACTGAGAAGTCATATGCAAGCCAATCGTTATTTTCTTTCTCAACAACGACTCCCTGGAGTGTTGTATATCTTCCCAACGGCAAAATAGTAGAGCACCCCGCCGCCGCTGTGACCCTCCCCTGGTCGACCCCTCCCTGGAGAAATCCGGCGGCCACCTAGCATCCACCTTCTCCCGTCTTTACGCGCCACCATAGGCCCTTCTCCCTGCGCCCGCCTTTCTCTCTCCACCCCTGCCCCCCGTTTCACAGGTCGACCAGACTACGGAAGGCCATGGTTGTTCGTGGATTTTGTAGCCCCCCCTTTTCTTGCCCACGGCTACACGAGACTGCCCATGTTCTTTCCCACTAGCAGGCCACCGTTGAAAGGTACAACACAGATCGATTGCAGACTATGCGTAGGCGAACGGGCTTCTTCCCGGGTGACCGTGCCCACGGTTAATACCGGCCGCGAGCGACGCGCCCGCCCCGTTAATTACCTTCCCGGGCGTCTCCCTAATTTCCCTTCTTGGCAGCAAACGCAGCCACGTGAGTACGATCCATTTCCCTTTTTTGTTCGGTTCTTTTGGGCA
The DNA here is from genome assembly GCA_023614405.1 of Avena insularis. NCBI lineage: Eukaryota > Viridiplantae > Streptophyta > Magnoliopsida > Poales > Poaceae > Avena > Avena insularis. The sequence continues at coordinate 9,201,827 of CM042692.1, read as the reverse complement.
GACAACGTGGCCACTTGAGGACGGCTTCTCTTCCCTTTTTAATTTGGTTAGAATAATCTGTTGGGCAGGCAACGTGGCCATTTGAGGACGGCTTCTCTTCCCTTTTTAATTTGGTTAGAATAATCTGTTGCTCTTGTCTAGTTTCTCTTGTCTAGTTTCTAGACGATCATGGCTGACCTAACTTAATGTAATACTCCCTCCGTCTTAAAATAAATGTCGTAGATTTGTTAAAATTTGGGTAAATCTAGACACTATTTAGTTAGGGCTATCGAGTCGGAGTGGACCTTCGGCACTGTATCGACGACGGACACGGAGACGAGCCGTGCATCCCAGTGAAACAGCAGTTCGGGTTGTCGAGTCGGAGTGGATATTCGGCGCGGTAGCGACGATGGACACGGAGACGAGCCGTGCGTCCTAGTGGAGCAGCGGTTATGGCTGTCGAGTCAGAGTAGACGTTCGACGCGGTAGCAACGACGGACACGGAGACGAGCCGTGCATCCCAGTGGAGCAGCGGTTAGGGCTGTCGAGTCGGAGTGGACGTTCGGCGCGGTAGCGACGACGGACACGGAGACGACTCGTGCGACCCAGTGGAGCAGCGGTTAGGGCTTTCGAGTCGGAGTGGACGTTCGACGCGGTAGTGACGACGGACACGGAGACGAGCCGTGCGTCCCAGTGAAGCAGCGGTTAGGGTTGTCGAGTCGGAGTGGACGTTCGGCGCGTAGCGACGACGGACACGGAGACAAGACGAGCCGTGTGTCCTAGTGGAGCAGCGGTTATGGCTGTCGAGTCAGAGTGAATATTCTGCGCGGTAGCGACGACGGACACGGAGACGAGCCGTGCGTCCTAGTGGAGCAGCGGTTAGGGCTGTCGAGTCGGAGTGGACGTTCGGCGTGGTAGCGACGACGAATACGTAGACGAGCCGTGCGACCCAGTAGAGCAGCGGTTAGGGTTGTCGAGTCGGTGTGGACGTTCGGCGCGGTAGCGACGACGGACACGGAGACGAGCCGTGCATCCTAGTGGAGCGGCGGTTAGGGTTGTCGAGTCGGAGTGGACGTTCGGCGCGGTAGCGATGACGGACACGAAGACGAGCCGTGTGTCCTAGTGGAGAAGTGGTTAGGGCTGTTGAGTCGGAGTGTACGTTCGACGCGGTAGCGACGACGTACACGGAGACGAGCCGTGCGTCCGAGTGGAGAAGCAGTTAGGGTTGTCGAGTCGGAGTGAACGTTCGGCGCGGTAGCGACGACAGACACGGAGACGAGCCGTGCATCCCAGTGAAGAAGCGGTTAGGAGTGTCGAGTCAGAATGGACGTTCGGCGCGATAGCGACGATGATATAGACTAATTTTAAAAAAGAGAATAGATTAATTTCTCCACCCCATTTTTAACCCTTAAATACCATTGTCCCCAAAAGGGAATAGACTAATTTCAAAAAATAAAGCCAAGAGAAAAAAGAACTTTCTAACTTGGCAACGGCAGATGGGAAGAAAACAGAAGTGCAGCAGCGGGAAAATTCAAAAAGAAATAGTAGTACTAGCGAACTACCAGCGGTCGGGGAAATATGCGTCAGCGGAAAAGGAAATAGACCAGATATTCTAAAACAATCAGGCTGTCTGAAAATCAACCGGGAACGGGTGACCGTAAGCTCGGTACGAAAAAATCAATACATGTCCGCAGACCTACACGTAGGCTGTAGCAGACAATGCGTAAGAAAAAGTCAATACATGTCCGCAGACCTACACGTAGGCTGTAGCAGACAATGCGTAAGAAAAAGTCAATACATGTGGATGCACCAATTCTTGAAAGAGAATACAAGATTGATAGGCAAAAAAAAACTACTCCCTCCTAAGGATGTAGGCGGACAGAAACACGGACCATCCGCACAGTCCGTTTCTTTTTTCTAGTTTGCATCGGCTATACTATATGTAGAGATTTCCTTCTGGTGCGTACGAATCCGAACATAGACGGACTGTTCGTGCTGTCCGTTTAATCGTCCGTCTATATCCCTACTCCCTCTGTTTCAAAACAGAGGATCTGGATCTGGATAAAAAAATACTCCCTCCGTCTTAAAACAGAAGATCTGGATCTGGATCAATACATCCAAATTTAAAGAAATATGAGACATGTATTTTGGAACGAAGGAAGTATTAAAAACTAAGGATACGTTGGACCCTCCCCTAATCTGGATCTAAAGCTAATATTTTTTCCAAATACATTTTATTACTCTAGAGTATCTCGGGTGGAGTGAAGTTTAGACATAGAGTGGAGTGGAGTGGAGCCCTCCAAAACACACCCTAAATTTGCTTTTTACTGCCATTTCACTGAACACCTGGTGGACGTGCTTGGAAGGGGCTCGACGACGCGACCGGACGACGCGGCGAGGCTGGCCAGGCGAGAGGGGTGTCGGCTTCCACGGCGAAGCGGCGGGCACCGAGCGGCAAGGCGGCGGGGTGGCGGAGCGGCGCGCGCCAGGGACCGAGCGGCGAGGCAGCGGGGCGTTGGATTCGCCACCGTCCCGCCTTCCCTGTGGCGGCTCCGGGCAACCTGCACCAGCTCACCGGCGGCACCCTCCCGCACCGCACACTGGCCGCCCTCGCCCCCGCCCATGGCCCTGTCATGCTGCAATGTCTCGGCCAGGTCTGCGCCGTCGTCGTGTCTTCCGCTCGTGCCGCGTGGGAGGTCATGAAGAGGAGCAGGTGGCCACGCGCGTGCACGCCTACCGCGCCGTCCGAGAGGAGGAGGTGGTCCCGCTGATACAGAAGGTTCAGCGGGTGTGCGATGGCGGCGTGATTGGGCGGATCGTGTTCGGGGCGAGCGCCGCCACGCGCACGGAGGGGTGGGGAGCCAAGGTGGACGCGCGCTCCTGGAGGAAGGCAACGCGCTGCTCAGCATGTTCCACGTCGTGGACTACTTCCCGAGCCTGACGTGGTCGGTGCCCTGGACGGCACGGGCTACAGCGGGCGTGTGGTCTGCGCCCTGGATGGCACGGGCTGCACTAGGGGTGTGGAAGGCACGAGCGCGTAGGTGGGTGCGGGCTGGACCGGCGGGGCATAACGCGCGGGCGCCCGAGCTCGCCGACGAGGAGGTGGGTGGGCCAGAGCCTGCTCTGGTGCGGGAGGTGGGAGTTTTTCTTTAGCTGCGGGAGGGTCCCCCGGTTGTCCCAGTGTAGCCTGGGGGCGCTGAATATGTATTCTGACCGCGCCAGATGAAAAAAGTATTTAGGAGAGACGGTTGGGACCGTTTCTCTCTCCGGCGTTCCCATTTGAAATTTTTTTTGGTCTTTAGAGGACGAGTGGAGATGCTAGAGGATGGACAGGGAATGATCGGTGGTACATCTTCAATCGAAAGGAATCCATTGATCATCTTCTGTGGAAATTAATCTGGAAGGTTGTCTTGTGTCTTTTGGTTTACTTAAACCATCTAACAACAAAAAGGATCTAACTGGGCTGTGGATTGATTCGTTTCCATCTTCTCAGCGAAATTGGTGATTTAGTTTGCTACGCGATGAAGAAAACAAGAAACGCAACATGTATGAAACTATGATATCTTACTGATCCTGCCACTATGATCTTTAGTCTATGCAATTATCTTAATGACAGGGAAAGCCTTGAAGCCAGAGTCAAGAAGGTGATGACGGAAGCATACTCGAGCGACACGGATGAGCTCCTATGGTGGCGAGGCTGATGAACTGATTTCTCTTCAGTTTGGATCGTGTTGGGTCCATTTCGCTGAGCTGTTTGCTGCATGGTGTGTTTTCAAGGAAATTGTGGTGTCCTAGAGCACCTGGCCCAAAGACATGTTATAAGTATCTGGGAGTACCGTTCTTTAAACATTAGGAATGTCCTTCTTGTAAAAAAGGTTGGGAGGAACGATGCCCCTTTCGGTGGCTCGGTTACGTGTTATTGTAAAATTTGCAATTGCCTCTTGATTAATTGTTTACAAAGATTATAAGGGGGAGTTTATATAGCCAGGTCACAACCGACTCGAGCCATCGACTTGTAATATAAAAAAAATTAAACCTAAACTACTACGTAACAATATAATCTAATATCCCCGCAGGCTCAACGGTATGATCAACAACGTTGAGACTGGAATGAATATCAGTGAATGGAGTAGTGCCAAGTGCCTTGGTGAATATATCAGCAGACTGAGTTGTAGTTGGAAGAGAGAACATGAATTTGCCCGAGAGCCACCTTCTCACGAGCAAATTGAATATCAATTTCAATGTGCTTTGTACGCCGATGCTGCACTGGATTTCCTGACATATATACTACAAAAATATTGTCACAATAAACGATAGTAGCCTGCTGAATGGGATGGTGAAGCTCTGTCAAAAGTTGTTGAATCCAAATAGTTTCAGCAACGGTATGTGCAATTGCTCTGTACTCAGCCTCGGTAGAAGAATGTGAAACCGTTAGCTGACATTTGGAAAACCACGAAATCAAACATTTGCCTAAGAAAATATAGTATCCTGAAGTGGATTGTCGAGTATCTGAGCAACCAACCACGTCAGCATCGGAATATGCTGTCAGGGAATTCGGACAAGATTTGTTGATATGGACATAATGGTCGAGGGTACCTTTAAGATAGAGAAGTATAAGTTTAACATGATTGAATGTGTAAGACGAGCGTCATGCATATAGAGACGGGCTTGTTGAACAACAAAGGAAATTTCTAGACGTGTTAAAGTGAGATATTGATGACACCAGCGAGACTACGATAGAGAGTACCATCGGAGAAAGAATCACCATCAATAGTGAGTTTGATGGTAGTGTCGGCAGGAGTACGAGACGGTTGACAATCCATCATACCAGTCCGAGAGAGAAGGTCAAGAATATACTGACGTTGAGAAAGAAAAAGACTAGAGTTGTCACGGTGGACAGCAATGCCTAAAAATGAGAGAGAGAGAGAGCCAAGATCAGTCATAGAGAACTCGGTGCGGAGAAGAGAGATAACATGATCCAGGAAAGACTGTGTCGAGGCCGTAGGAAACATTATTGTCATCAACATAAAGGAGAAGGTAGGAAACATTATTGTTGTTATGAAAAATAAAAAGGAAAGTGTCGGAGAGAGATGGAGTGAAACCTATTGTTTGGATGAATTAAGAGAAATGCTGAAACCAAGCACGTGGTGCCTATTTGAGACCATACAAAGATTTTTTTGAGAAGACACACATGATTAGGAGTGGAGGGAATTTTGAAACCTAAAGGTTGTTGGCAATAAACTGTTTCCTGAATAGATCCATTGAGAAAGGCATATTTTACATCAAGTTGATGAATAGGCCATGAAGAAGAGACTGCAAGCCTGAGAACAGTTCGTATAGTGCTTGGTTTGACAACAGGAGAGAAAGTTTCATCATAGTCTACACCATGTTGCTAAGAATAGCCACGACAAACCCACCATGCTTTGTAGCGAGAAAGTGTGCCATCGGAATGGAATTTTTGCCAAAAGACCCATTTACCAGAAACAATATTTACATGAGAAGGGAGAGGAACAAGCTGACATGTATCATTGGCAAGTAAAGCATCGTATTCATCTTTCATAGCAGCAGTCCAATTTGGGTCCAGCAGAGCAGACTTGTAGGTTTGGGAATAGGAGAAATAGTGGGATTAGCAAAAAGATTAAGTTTATTGGCAGGGAGACGGAAACCAGACTTGGCACGGGTTCGCATAGCAAGATCGATGGACGGTGGTATAATAGGAATAGTCTTGGGGGGAAGAACAGGGTCAGGTGTAGGACAACGATCATCGGTAGAGGGGGCATGTGCTGGTGACACGGCAGGGGAGTCTACTGTGGCAGAGGGAGGAGGGGAATATGGTAACGCAGTAGGCTGCCGAGGGGTGACGGCAGGCTACCGCAGCAGGAGTGACGGCAAACAATGGCGAGACAGCCGCAGGGGAAGTAGAGTCAGGAACGTTGGTGGATAGGGTTATCGGTTTGAGAAGAGTTGGTCGAGGGGTTGATGTTGAAGAAGATGACTCTTGGGAGGATGCACGCATGTTGTAGGGAAAAACATGTTCTACAAACATGACATGACGAGATATATGGATGTGTCCACTAAGGAGATCAAGACAACGATAGCATTTGTGTTCATCAGAATAGCCAAGAAAAATAAAGGGGGTAGATCGAGGTGATAGTTTGTGAGGAGATGTGGCGTAGGCATTAGGAAGACACAAACAACCGAAAACGTGAAGCTCGTGATAGTTTGGATGGAAAAGAAAAAGAGAATAATATGGAGTTGTTTTTGCGTTTTCCTTTGTTGGCCTAATGTTGAGAAGATAAGTGGCGGTCCGCAGAGCTTCGGCCCAAAATTGTGGAGGAAGAGAGGATTGAATTAACATAGTGCATATTATGTCATTGATGGTTCGAAGAATTCGTTCAGCTTTTCCGTTTTGAGGGGAAGTGTAGGGACAAGAAAAACAAAGAAGAATGTCTTGTTGTAGAAAGAAATTACGATTGTTAAAGTTATTAAATTCATGGCCATTATCAAATTGGATGAAGCATAAATGGGGAGGAGAAAGTGAGCCAAGACATATCTTTGAAAGTTTAGAAATATAGTATGCACGTCAGATTTGTTGCATAAGGGGAAAGTCCAAACAAAGTGTGTAAAATCATCAAGAATCACAAAATAATATTTGAAACCAGATATAATCACTATAGGTGATGTCCAAAGATCATAATGCAACAATTCGAAAGGAAACATGTTGGCGGTTCTAGATGAGCTAAAGGGTAGGCGCACATGTTTGCCCTGCTGACATGATTCACTAAGAAGCCATGATAGAGTAGCATTATTGGGATGACGAGACGCCGGTGCCAGAGATCGACCGAGGCGACCATGGAGGTTGCTGGTGCATTGGTGGGTTTTTGTAACATCCCAAAACTCTAACCCAAGGTTATTAAGATCCAAATCATCAAATTTAGGGTTAACAAAAACTTTTCCATTTAAATTCATTAAGCATTCATTTATGTATGCATTTAAATTAGGAGTTGTTTTGAATTGCCATGTTTGAGTGACCATTGGTTGTAAAATGATTCTAAGGTGAATTAAACATCATCTAGATCATTCCCAAACAAATCCTAAAGAAAAACAAATCAAAAAGAATAAAATAAAATAAAATAAACAAATGGTCATTTGTGCCATTTTAATCACCTAGCCTACTTTGGCTATTCCTATACTTCAAATCTTAATAGAAACAATTATGGTTCTTTGCACCCCTTGCTAGTACAAGTAGTGATGTACAAAGGCCCACTTTGTTTCACCCCAAAAACTTTCAAACACTAAATTTAAATGACATTTGAAAATTGAATGTAGTTCATATGTATAGATCACACTTATTCAAAAACCACTCAAATGAACTCCAATTTTAAAATCCAAGCACACCTAGAAGCTCAAGCATAGGATACATCGCTCCACCAAAATTCAGTCCAAAATTCAAAAACTTTCTTCATGCGGTCATTGTGTCAAACAGGTTGCAGACAGAAATAAACCTGCCTAACTAACACTGCTCCTAGTTAAACCCGTGTCCCCCAATTGACCCTCTCTACTCTCCTCTGTCCCCCTGAGACCAACCAAACCCCCAGCTAGCCCCTCCCTTAGCCGCATCAGCAGTAGAGGGCCGCCACTTTGTGGTCACCGCCGGCCAGAAGACGGCAATGCGCCAGGGACCGCGCCGCGCCAAACCAGCAAGTCCCCTATCTCTGCCCAACCCTACCGCGCCTCCCTGTCCACCCCTCGATCAACCCCAGCCCCTGGACCACTCCCCAACGTCGCCGCCCTTTCTCTCTGCGAGCTCGCTAGAGCGCGCCAGAGTGCGATAGCCACCAGCACGCAGCAGACCGCCCCTCGACCCCATACCACGCACGCCGTTCCGCCTCGACCCCAGCACCCCGCCAGACATGGCCGTGCACCATCGCGCGACCCACAGTCGCCATGTACGCCGTCGAGCATCGCCTCTGTCTCCCAGAGCGCGCAACGCTCCCGACCATATGCCACCGCCCCTAGCCGCGCCATTAAGCCGTAGAGCACTGCCAGGAGGCAAGCCACCATCCGCCTACGCCGCCCATGCCGATAGCGCCCTGTATCATCGTCACCGACGAGCTCGCCGTCGCCCCCTCGATCCCCTCCTCGAGGCTATATAAGGAGGCCTCCCCCAGCCTCAATCACCACACCATTCGACTCCCCTCTCACTCCCAGTCCTTCCCCACCACTCACCGGAGCAGCTCGAGCAGCAGGCCGCCGGAATTTCACCGGAGGCAGCCGCTGTAGAGGAGGAGACGTTGCCGTTGATTCCGTCCACCGCAGCCCCTGTCGTGACCTCGCATGAGTCCGTCGTCGCCGTCCAGTTCGATAGCCCGCCTCGCCGCACTAGATGGAGCCCTAGTACGTCCCCGGTAGACCCCCACCGGCCGTTTAGGGTTCGGTCTCGCCGGCGACGAGTCCATCGTCGACGACGACTGTGAGCCGTTGATCCATGTTATAATCGTGTGGCCCAGATTGCTTGATACCGTTTTGGGTTTTAAGTCTCGCTGACAAGCGGGACCATCCTGTCAGCCGCCCTCTACGCCGCTGAGCGTCACTGGGCTGGCCCATTTCCTTTCCCGCGCGACCCAGTTCATTCAAATAAGGATTTTTCTATTTATGTTTAAAACCATTTTTGTCCCTTAGTTTAAAAATCAATTCAGGAAGAATTACGGAACCAAATTGAGTGATTCCAATTTTGTTGGAGAGATTCTGAAAAGATCTATCCAAGCCCGTTGGATTTAATTCATTTAGAGTTAGAGATCTCTCCTAGTAAAAATAACAAGACAGAAGCATTTGCACATTCAAACATTTTTATAAAATCAACCATAATAGCTTTTGAGTTGATTCCAACTCTCAAAAATCACATTTAACCATACCTATCTGAATATGTAATAATATTAAGGTTTACATGTAGTGACTTTGGACTAGTACCAAAATAATGCTATATAGGCATTTCTAGTCACTTTAAATCATTAAATATTTAACTTATTAAAATGTGATCCAACATTTAAATCACATTCCCATATGTTAGAATATGTGGTGACGACATGTGTCCACATGATTCCATATTTTAATTGGAGAATATTAAATCTTAGTTAATTTCAATGAGTAGAAATTACTTTTCTTAAATAAAAAGAATAAAGCTAGTTAATTAAACCTTGTGATGCTTGTGATGATATTAGATCATCAAATGTGTGCCTTAGAGTGCTAAGTAGACTAGTTAAGCATGGTTTGGTGATTGTGTACCCCATATGTATTTATAGACGATAGTACCGACCAATCTTACGAGGAGGAGGAGTTCTACCAAGAGGAGGAGGAAGAAAACTTCAACCACTGCACTGCACAAGGCAAGCCATCATTAACAATGCAATCTAACCCTTGCAATCTAGATAACCTAAGCAAACACATTAGACATGCTTTGGTTATACCATTTTGGTCTTATACCTATTCTAAGAATTAATTCCAAGCTTTACTTTTCTTTATTTTACCAAAGTCCTTTACTTGTTTTGAAGGTAGCATAAAGAGTATAAAACTTGACCTATCTGGTTAGACTTAGATGTCATTCCATGGCATGAGATTGATCTTAGCATCCCACCTTAGTGAACACTCTCAACTTAGTAGCTTAGAGCTAAATCAAAACTTGAGTCACTTTAGATGGGAACACTTGGTGAAAATTAATTGTGAAAACCTTGGAATGATGAGTCATTCTATTGAGATGTTTTGACATGTGTTGAGAAACACAAATGGTTTACGATGATGAAAATGTTGAGGCATGAGCCTTAACCCTTTTACAAAAACTGATGGTTGGATTCGAATGCGATACCATTCCAATTTTACCGTACAACCACAATACCTAAATTGGGTAAGGCTTAGCCGGAATTTTATATGCATTAGTATTAGTTCCCTCGCGGGAGAGGTTTGAGCTGAGGCTACCTCTCAATGTTGTCCACCTATGCAGTGCCCAAGATGACAGATGGTCATGGTTAGGAGGCCATGCTCATAGGAGAGGTGCTTATACTAGAGTGTGTAAAGGAAGGGTTATGTTTGATTATCTGCATACTAAGTATGATGATTCAGGGTTATCCCTGACAGATGTATCGAATCTTGTGGTGAAAGTGTGCCACCTCTGCAGAGTGTCAAACTATTCGAATAGCCGCGTTCACGGTTATGGACAGTTGGAGTGGCCATACTGTTCCGTTGTCAGATGTTTTCAAAACAACTTATGAAATGAATTGTGACATGACTTGACCACAAAAGAGTTGTGACTATGATAATTAAGTTCCCACTTAGGTGTTTTCAAACTCCTTTTATCTTTCTTTGTTTCTGAACTCAGCTTAGGTTTCAAACTTAAATTTATAGTTAAACTTAGAGTTAGATTTCCTATTAGAACTGTCTTACTTGTTAGTGATAGTTTGCGAGTACTTAAAGAGTACTCATGGCTTTTGTCCCTGGCTATTCCTATGGCCAGACTATGAAGGAGATTACCAAGATGAAGGACAGCAGGATGGCTATGATAACTAGGATCATCTCCTATCGTCAGCATTGCCTGTGACTCTGAGGATGGACCCCACCGCTACGCTATTTATTCCGCTGCTTGATTGTACTAAGACTGGATCATGAGATCTTTTATTTTGTTGTAAGACCTTATTATGGTTTGTAATGGATGATGTACTGTGATATCCAATATGTTATGTCTCACAAAAATGGTAATCCTGGGATTGCGATGTATGGCATAACAGGCATCTGGGATTAAAAATCCGGGTGTTGACAAGTTGGTATCAGAGCCATCCTGACCATAGGAGACCCTAGTTAGAATGGACGTCCGATCAAAAACTTAATTTCAAAACCAAAGTGAGTCTTTATGAAAAACTATTTGCTCTCTTACCCTTGGGAATTCATTCTTTCTCAAAAATTCATGTTCCTCCAATTCTTACATTACTACTTAAAATTTGACACACTTGATCACTTCACTAACTTCCTCATACTAAATTCTTGTAGATGGAGACTCAGTTTAGCAAGTTCTACCAGTTGGGCAACGGAGGCCAACTGATCTTCGAGAGGGATCTAGATTCACTGTTTGAGTTATTGGGACGCCCACATACGGAGTTTCTTGGAGCTCAACTTCCTAGACCCCCAGGAGGAGATTTACAATGGATAGTCACCGCTAATCTTTGAGGAAGAATAGAAGCACCAACGTCCGGGAGAATCCAGTTCTCCGTGAGAGAGAACAACTGGCTAGATGGATTAGCCAGGGCAATGCATGAAGCTCTCACACGTCTATGTGCCCTCAGTGTCAACCAAATCCAAGGAACCCGCTTTGTGCACTATGCAAGGCGTGACTTCATGGGAATGCCAATGGAGATGCCAATTCACCCAGAGTTGAAGAATCAAGTGGAGAACCTTGACTTCCTGCTGTACGATCGCCAGAAGGAATTGGACAATGCTAGGGAGTTTGCCAACCACAACCGTGCCATTGCCGCCCAGAAGGCCCAGACTTTCTCACTGCTTGTCAAGGACCGCCAGTCTCTTTGCCTCCAGCACGAAAAGAAGGATCGCACCATCGCCCGTCTTTCCAAGAAGGTGGCCGACCTCGAGAAGACCATCAAGGAGCAAGAAGCTCAGCTTGCAGCAAAGGAAGAAGAAGAGGAAGGTGAAGACATCCAGGGAGATATAGATTCTTACCTCAGCAATGATGATGACTTTCTGGAGGAGGATGTCATGGACTTCTGCACCGACGATGACGACTCCGACTTCATCGATGATGAGTAGATGCACTAGATCACTATCGTAGCATGAGATGTATCGGTCCCATTGTATCGTAGCTTACAGAATGGTTCTTAAAACTATCTGTTTTCCCTTGTTGTTGTGGTGTGTGTGTGTTTGTATCGTGTGCCTGTCTGAATGAATGAAATGGAATTAGTTGCAAAACCTGAGTCAAACTCAAAGTTTTAGCTTTGAAATCAAAAACCATAAACCCTAGAACTTTCCCTCTTACCTCTTTATCCATCTCAATCTTCAGATGACTCGTGGAAACCCCGGAGGGAGCAGCTCATTGCAAGACCCAATGCTGCAGATTATGCAAATGTTAGTTGCAGACCATGAAGCAAGCAGGGCAGAGCGTCAGGCCAACTTAGCAACACTGCAACAGATAGCCCAGATGTCCCAAAATAACCAAGGGCATGGAAATCAGGATCATCAAGGATCCAAGCTGAAAAATTTCTAGAATACCAATCCCCCAATCTTTAGCACTTCGAAGAACCCATTAGATGCTGATGACTGGTTGCAGATGATACAGAACAATTTGGAAGTAGCCAGAGTTGATGACAACTAGAAAGTTCTCTTTGCCACCCACTACTTGGCAGGAGATGCAAGAGCCTGGTGGAACAGCATGCACCTGATGAACCATGGTCAAGTGATGACATGGGAAGCCTTCAAAATGAAGTTCAGCCGCACTCACGTGCCGCAGGGTCTAGTCACCCGAATGAGGGATGAATTCAGAGAGTTGAAGCAAGGCAGAATGACTGTAGTGGAGTATCGTGTCCGATTCCTGTCCCTTGCAAGGTATGCACCTGATGAGATCAACACGGAGGCCAAGAAGGAGAGATTCTTGAACGGACTGCATGATGAGATGCAGATTGTCCTTGTCAACATACATTTCCAGGATCTCGAAGAGCTAGTCGACTCTGCCATTCAGATGGAAGGGAAGATCAACCAGGCAAACGACAACCGCAAATGTCGTATGATGCATCAAGCTGTATCCAACAATCACCAGAAGTACCGTCCTAACCCCTCCCCAGGATATGCACCAAGGAACAACTGACCCCCAATGTCTCGCCCAAGCTACCCCAACCGTAGCGGAGGCAATGTGAAGTCCGGAGGAAACAACAACAACCCCGGCAACACCAGCAATTTCAACCATGCACCTCCCAAGAGCAACAACAACAACAACACTGCACCCAAGACTGGAAGCAATGCCGTGCCCGTCGCAGCTAAATACAAGTCCCAGATAACTTGTTTCGAGTGTGGAGTGAAGGGTCACTATTCCAATGAGTGCCCCAAGAAGACTGCCGCCACTGCCAATGTGAATGCCCCAGCTCAACAGCAGTGTCGTGTTCAACCAGGGAGAAGATTTGCCCCAGGGAACCCTCACAACCGCAATGGCTGTCTCTTCTACATGAACGCCGAAGAAGCGCCAGATGTAGTGCTGGGTATGTTTTCTGTCAACTCAGTTTTAGCAAGAGTGTTGTTTGATTCTGGAGCATCGCACTCATTTATCACCGAAGAATTTGCATGCACTAGTAAGATTCACCCAACCAACTTGAAGCATGTCATGATAGTTCAAATTCCTGGTTCAACTACAAAAGCTAGAAAAATTTGCAAAGTTGTGCCTATCAGAATACATGGGATAGATTTTTATGCTAATCTAATAGTACTTGGAACCAAAGGATTGGTAGTAGTACTAGGTATGGATTGGATGTCAAGGCATAAAGGACTGATAGACTGTGCTAAGAAAGCCATCACCATGACCAATAGCTCTAGAGTAACAGTAGAGCAAATATCTGAAACCTTACCTCGTCAATTCAAGTGCAACAAGAGTCTAGCCCTACCCACCATAGACCAAGTCCGAGTAGTCTGTGAATACCCCGACGTATTCCCAGATGAATTGCCAGGTATGCCCCCGGACAGGGATATTGAGTTCATTATCGAACTAATCCCCGGAACCGGACCCATAGCCCAGAGACCCTATAGCATGAACCCCTCAGAGTTAGTAGAATTGAAGAAGCAGTTGGATGCTATGTTAGCAACAGGCTTGATTCAACCAAGCGCATCGCCATGGAGATCACCAGTATTATTCGTTGACAAGAAAGATGGAGGCAACCGTTTGTGCACTGATTACAGAAAGCTGAATGACGTCACCATCAAAAACAAGTACAGTTTGCCCAAGATAGAAGATCTATTTTATCAATTGACTGGTGCCCAGGTATTCTCAAAGATTGAACTTAGGATTGGTTATCACCAACATAAGATTCGTGCAACGGATATTCCGAAGACCGCCTTTACTACTCGCTGTGGTTTATACGAGTATACGGTCATGTCTTTCGGATTAACCAATGCCCCTGCTTATTTCATGAATCTCATGAATAAGATCTTTATGAATTTCCTGGATAAGTTTGTCGTTGTGTTTATCGACGATATCCTTATCTACTCCAAGTCAGAAGAAGAGCATGAGCAACATCTAAGAATCATCCTTGAAACCCTTAGAGAGCATCGACTATATGCCAAGTTCAGCAAGTGTGACTTTTGGCTGAAAGAAGTAGGATTCCTAGGACATATTGTGTCTGCCGGAGGAGTCTCTGTTGATCCCACCAAGATCAGAGATGTCGAAGCATGGGAAGCCCCCACCACTCAAACCCAAGTCCGTGCCTTTCTCGGATTAGCGGGATACTACCGCAAGTTTGTAGAAGGATTTTCTAGCATCGCCAGACCCATGACCCAATTGTTGAAGAAGGACAAGAAGTTTGAATGGACCGACAAATGTGAAGCCAGTTTCCAAGAGCTGAAGAAGAGATTGATTCCAGCCCCAATATTGATCATGCCAGATATCAAGAAGCCGTTTGATGTATATTGTGATGCATCCAAGATCGGTCTCGGATGTGTACTGATGCAAGTAGGCAAAGTCATCGCTTATCTGTCTCGACAACTGAAGCAGCATGAGCAGAACTATCCGACCCAAGATCTTGAGTTAGCAGCCGTAGTTTTGGCCTTGAAGACCTAGCGACATTATTTGATGGGTAATCGCTGTGAGATTTACTCAGATCACAAAATCTTGAAGTATATTTTCACTCAGAAGGAGCTGAATATGAGGCAAAGGAGATGGATAGAGTTAATCAAGGATTATGACCTTGACATTCACTATCACCCCGACAAAGCCAATGTGGTAGCGGATGCTCTTATCAGATTGTCGTGTAGGCTAAACACCATGATCAAGGAGAAGCAACCAAGTTTGTATGAGGAGTTGGAGCAGTTCAGAACTGAGCTAGTTAGCAAAGGATTTTTAGCTAGCATTGAACTTCAACCCACTTTGATTAGCCAAATCAAGGAAGCCCAGAAGGGAAATGAAAGTATCGACGGAATCAAACGTCGTCTTGGTACAGGAAAGGTACCTGGATTCACCGATGATGAAGAAGGAGTTCTGTGGTACAAAGGACGTATCTGTGTGCCAGCAAATTTGGAGCTGAAGCAAGTTATCATGCAGGAAGCTCATGATACTATTTATTCTATCCACCCGGAGGAACGAAGATGTATCAAGATTTGAAGGAGCAATTTTGGTGGCACAAGATGAAGAGAGAAATCGGAAGCTACATCGCCAAGTGTGACATCTGTCAAAGATTCAAAGCAGAGCATCAGAGACCCGCAGGACTGTTGGAACCATTGTAGATTCTGGAATGGAAATGGGATCCCGTCGGAATGGACTTTATCACCGGTTTGCCTACTTCTAGTAGGGGAAATGACTCAATCTGGGTCATCGTTGATAGACTGTCCAAGGTAGCTCACTTTATACATGTCAAGACAACCTACCAGAGTTCGAAGCTAGCAGAGCTATATATTGCTAGGATTGTTAGTCTGCATGGAACCCCCAAGACCATAGTATCAGATCGAGGAACCCAGTTTACCTCGAGATTTTGGCAGAAAGTCCAGGAAGGATTAGGCACCAAGTTGAATTTCAGCACCGCTTATCACCCGCAAACTGATGGATGATCGAAGAGTCAACCAAATCTTAGAAGATATGTTGAGAGCTTGTGTGTTAGAGTACGGATCAAAATGGGAAGACTGCCTGCCTTTCGCAGAATTCTCATATAACAACAGTTATCAAGCTAGTTTGCAAATGGCCCCATTTGAGTTCCTATACGGAAGAAAGTGTCGCACCCCTTTGAATTGGTCGCAAGTAGGAGAGAGTCAGATCTTTGGACCCGACATTCTCCGAGAAGCTGAAGAGAAGGTTCACAAAGTCCGTGAGCACCTCAAGACCGCCCAATCCAGACAGAAGAGTTATGCTGACAAGAGAAGGAGAGACCTGACTTTCAATGTTGGAGATTTTGTATATCTCAAGGTTTCGCCATTGAAGGGAACCCAACGTTTTAGTCTGAAAGGAAAGTTAGCCCCCAGATATATCGGACCCTTCAAGATTCTGAACCGTCGAGCAGAAGTATCGTATCAACTAGAACTACCAGAGGAGATGTCAGCCATCCACAGTGTGTTTCATATCTCGTTACTTCGCAAATGCCTAGAAGTGCCGGAGAAGACCGAAGTTTTCAAGAACATCGATCAACGAGCAGTTGATATCAACAAAGACCTGACGTATCGTGAAGTGCCCATCCGTATCCTAGAGGAAGCCTGCAGAACCACCAGGTCCAGGAGTATCAAGTTTCTCAAGATTCAATGGAGCAACCATACAGAAGAGGAAGCCACTTGGGAGCGAGAAGATTACATTAGGACAGAGTTCCCAGATCTCTTTAGTTCCTAGTTTTCTTTCGTAAATTACGGTACGAGATTTTGTTTAAGGGGGGAAGGTTTGTAACATCCCAAAACTCTAACCCAAGGTTATTAAGATCCAAATCATCAAATTTAGGGTTAACAAAAACTGTTCCATTTAAATTCATTAAGCATTCATTTGTGTATGCATTTAAATTAGGAGTTGTTTTGAATTGCCATGTTTGAGTGATCCATTGGTTGTAAAATGTTTCTAAGGTGAATTAAACATCATCTAGATCATTCCCAAACAAATTCCAAAGAAAAACAAATCAAAAAGAATAAAATAAACAAATGGTCATTTGTGCCATTTTAATCACCTAGCCTACTTTGGCTATTCCTAGAACTCAAATCTTAACAGAAACAATTGTGGTTCTTTGCACCCCTTGCTAGTACAAGTAGTGATGTACCAAGGCCCACTTTGTTTCACCCCAAAAACTTTCAAACACTAAATTTAAATGACATTTGAAAATTGAATGTAGTTCATATGTATAGATCACACTTATTCAAAAACCACTCAAATGAACTCCACTTTTAAAACCCAAGCACACCTAGAAGCTCAAGCATAAGATACATCACTCCACCAAAATTCAGCCCAAAATTCAAAAACTTTCTTCATGCAGCCATTGTGTCGAACAGGTTGCAGGCAGAAATAAACCTGCCTAACTAACACTGCTCCTAGTTAAACCCTGACCCCCAGTTGACCCTCTCTACTCTCCCCTATCCCCCTGAGACCAACCAAACCCCCAACTAGCCCCTCCCTTAGCCGCAGCAGTAGTAGAGCGCCGCCACTTTGTGGTCACCGCCGGCCAGAACAGGGCAATGTGCCAGGGAACACGCCGTGCCAAACCAGCAAGTCCCCTAGCTCCGCCTAACCCTAATGCACCTCCCTGTCCACCTCTCGATCAACCCCAGCCCCTGGACCACTCCCCAGCGTCGCCACGCTTTCTCTCTGCGAGCTCGCCAGAGTGTGATAGCCGCCAGCACGCATCTGACCACCCCTCGACCCCATACCACGCACGCCGCTCCGCCTCGACCCTAGCACCCCGCCAGACATGGCCGTGCACCGCCGCGTGACCCACAGTCGCCATGCGCACCGTCGAGCATCGCCTCTGTCTCCCAGAGCGCGCAATGATCCCGACCATATGCCACCGCCCCTAGCTGCACCATTAAGCCGTAGAGCACCGCCAGGAGGCAAGCCACCGTCCGGCTACGCTGCCCATGCCGATAGCACCCTATATCATCGTCACCGACGAGCTCGCCGTCTCCCCCTCGGTCCCCTCCTCGAGCCTATATAAGGAGGCCTCCCTCAGCCTCAATCTCCACACCATTAGACTCCCCTCTCACTCCCAGTGCTTCCCCACCTCTCGCCGGAGCAGCTCAAGCAGCAGGCCACCGGAATTTCACCGGAGGCAGCCGCTGCAGAGGAGGAGGCGCTGCCGTTGATTCCGTCCACCGCAGCCCCTGCCGCTACCTCGCCTGAGTCCGCCGTCGTCGTCCAGTTCGATCGCCCGCCTCGCTGGACTAGCTGGACCCCTGGTACGTCCCTAGTAGACCCCCACCGGCCGTTTAGGGTTCGGTCTCGCCGGCGACGAGTCTGTCGTCGATGACGACTGTGAGCCGTTGATCCACGTTATAATCGTGTGGGCCAGATCGCTTGATACCATTTCGTGTTTTAAGTCTCGCTGACAAGCGGGACCATCCTGTCAGCCGCCCACTACGCCGCTGAGCGTCACTGGGCCGGCCCATTTCCTTTCCCGCGCGACCCAGTTAATTCAAATAAGGATTTTTTCTATTTAGGTTTAAAACCATTTCTCTCCCTTAGTTTAAAAATCAATTCAGGAAGATTTACTAAACCAAATTGAGTGATTCCAATTTTGTTGGAAAGCTTCTGAAAAGATCTATCCAAGCCCGTTGGATTTAATTCATTTAGATTTAGAGATCTCTCCTAGTAAAAATAACAAGACAGAAGCATTTGCACATTCAAACATTTTTATAAAATCAACCATAATAGCTTTTGAGTTGATTCCAACTCTCAAAAATTACATTTAACCATACCTATCTGAATATGTAATAATATTAAGGTTTACATGCAGTGACTTTGGACTAGTACCAAAATAATGCTATATAGGCATTTCTAGTCACTTTAAATCATTAAATATTAAACTTAAACTTATTAAAATGTGATCCAACATTTAAATCACATTCCCATATGTTAGAATATGTGGTCATGACATGTGTCCACATGATCCCATATTTTAATTGGAGAATATGAAATCTTAGTTAATTTCAATGAGTAGAAATTACTTTTCTTAAATAAAAAGAATAAAGCTAGTTAATTAAACCTTGTGATGCTTGTGATGATATTAGATCATCAAATGTGTGCCTTAGAGTGCTAAGTAGACTAGTTAAGCATGGTTTGGTGATTGTGTACCCCATATGTATTTATAGAAGATAGTATTGACCAAGCTTACGAGGAGGAGGAGTTCTACCAAGAGGAGGAGGAAGAAAACTTCAACCACTACACTGCACAAGGCAAGCCATCATTAACAATGCAAGCTAACCCTTGCAATCTAGATAACCTAAGAAAAGACATTAGACATGCTTTGGTTATACCATTTTGGTCTTATACCTATTCCAAGAATTAATTCCAAGCTTTACTTTTCTTTATTTTACCAAAGTCCTTTACTTGTTTTGAAGGTAGCATAAAGAGTATAAAACTTGACCTATCTGGTTAGACTTAGATGTCATTCCATGGCATGAGATTGATCTTAGCATCCCACCTTAGTGAACACTCTTAACTTAGTAACTTAGAGCTAAATCAAAACTTGAGTCACTTTAGATGGGAACACTTGGTGAAAATGAATTGTGAAAACCTTGGAATGATGAGTCATTCTATTGAGATGTTTGGACATGTGTTGAGAAACACAAATGGTTTATGATGATGAAAATGTTGAGGCATGAGCCTTAGCCCTTTTACAAAAACTGATGGTTGGATTCGGATGCGATACCATTCAAATTTTACCATACAACCACAATACCTGAATTGCGTAAGGCTTAGCCGGAAGTTTATATGCATTAGTATTAGTTCCCTCATGGGCGAGGTTTGAGCTAAGGCTACCTCTCAATGTTGTCCACCTATGCAGTACCTAAGATGATAGATGGTCATGGTTGGGAGGCCATGCTCATAGGAGAGGTGCTTATACTAGAGTGTGTAAAGGAAAGGTTATGTTTGATTATCTGCATACTAAGTATGATGATTCAGGGTTATCCCTGACAAATGTATCGAACCTTGTGGTGAAAGTGTACCACCTCTGCAGAGTGTCAAACTATTCGAATAGCCACGTCCGTGGTTATGGACAGTTGGAGTGGCCATACTGTTCCGTTGTCAGATGTTTTCAAAACAACTTATGAAATGAATTGTGACATGACTTGACCACAACAGAGTTGTGACTATGATAATTAAGTTCCCACTTAGGTGTTTTCAAACTCCTTTTATCTTTCTTTGTTTCTGAACTCAGCTTAGGTTTCAAACTTAACTTTATAGTTAAACTTAGAGTTAGCTTTCCTATTAGAACTATCTTACTTGTTACTGATAGTTTGCGAGTACTTAAAGTGTACTCATAGCTTTTGTCCCTGGCTATTCCTGTGGCCAGACTATGAAGGAGATTACCAAGATGAAGGCCAGCATGACGTCTATGATAACTAGGATCATCTCCCATCGTCAGCATTGCCTGTGACTCTGAAGATGGACCCCACCGCTACGCTATTTATTTCGCTGCTTGATTGTACTAAGACTGGATCATGAGATCCTTTATTTTGTTGTAAGACCTTATTATAGTTTGTAATGGATGATGTACTGTGATATCCAATCTGTTATGTCTCGCAAAAATGGTAATCCTGGGATTGCGATGTATGGCATAACAGGCATCTAGGATTAAAAATCCGGGTGTTGACCGTTTTCCATGGAGTGAGTAGAGTTCGCGAGAGCTATTGAAGCGTGCGATCTCCGCCTTGGTCAGAAAGTCCTTCACATATAGACCAAAAGAATCAAATTCAGCAGAAGCAAGAATGTCGCGAGTGAATTTTGTGAATAGAAATAAGGTTTTTAATTAGGGCTGGCGCAACAAGGATATCTCAAAGAAGAAGTGGTTTGGTTTTAGTTGGAATATGAGATTGACCGACAAAAGAAATAGGAATTGAAGATCCATCACCGAGAGTAATAGAAAAAAACAGATAAGAGGTGAAAGAAGACAGCATATTACGCGATGAAAACATGTGACTAGAGGCACCAGAATAAAAAATCCAATCAAAATCTGAGTTACCTTGAGCAGCGAAGTTGTTCATGGCTTGTAGAAACGCAACTTGGTCCCCGTTGGGTGTCGAAGTGGGCGATGGAGCAGACACAGGTGTTGGTGTCGACATCGGGAACATCATCGATGAGCGGGATTGCAGCTGAAAGTTTCCTCCTCCATCATGGTGGTAGACCAGAGCCTAGTAGTGTAGCTGCGGTGGAGCAGTGTATGGGTAGTAGGTCAGAGCAGCATAGTAGGCGTTCATCGGAGGCCGTGGTGTGAGCGGGCCTAGAGATCTAGTGTGGGGATAGACGTTGGGATCCCATGAGCAAGAGTAGGCGGGTGGCGCACCAGCAGGATACGGGGCCGACCAGGGCATCGGCTAGGCCTGAACGAGGCCCGTCCAAGGATCATGAGGAGGGTGCCAGGCTAGAGCAGCAGGGGGTGTTGATGGCGGTGGAAGCGCTAGAGTCGGAGGTGCAGGTGCAAGAGCAGGAGGGGCTGCCCGTGGTGGCCGATACGTAAGGTTTTTGCCCCTGTAGTTAGGGATCGGACGCCATCCATGTGGGGGGAGCCGTTGGCGTAGGCATGAGAGGGGCCACAGGAGGGATCGTTGGACGCGGCATGGCGGTGAAGACCTGCAGGCATACGTCTTTGTGAGCCTGCTGCTGATTGGCCCATTGTAGGAGAGATCGAACCTCAGAGAACAAGGGCATTGGTTGCATCAGCTGGATGAAGGATGTCTATTTCTCAAATTGGTCAGTAAGCCCGACAAGAAGCACGTTGATGAGTTTTTTTATCGTCGATGGGATTTCCGAGTTCTTGAAGCTCATTGGCGATCACTTTTAGGTGCTAGTAGTAGACACTGATAGGGCCGTCACCCTGCATGGTGTTGTGAAGCTCGATGTGGAGGCCATTGTAAGAGTGTCGACGTTGTGCTGGAAGAGTTGATGAAGAGCCGCCCATAGATTGTCGGTGGTAGTGGCTTCATGAAACACCAAGTTGAAGATCTCGGTGGAGACGCGCTGGTAGATCCACTGAATTATAGCAAGATCATCTTTTACCCAATGAGGATAGTGTCAACGCGGAACGGAGGCATCGACAATGTGAGATCGGAGGTTGCAACGGCTGAGGTGGACGTCGAAGAGATGAACCCAGTGGTAGTAATTGTGTTTGGCTAGATCTAAAGTTATGGGGATGAAGGGGCTAACATCGGCTATGGTGTCGGTGAGGGAAATTTGAGAAGGAATCGGTGTAGGGTTTTGGGTAGGTAGAGTAGAAACTTGGGTAGAAATTTGGGTGGAGGAAGAAGAGGAGGGAACACCGGCGGCGCGGTACTCGGCGTCAGTGAAGAGCCGCCGAGGCGGCAGCGTCAGAGGTGTTGGCGGCGAGACCATGCCGAGGGCGGAAACCTAGGCGTCTGATACCATGTAAAATTTGCAATGCCCTCTTGATTAATTGCTTACAAAGATTACAAGGGGGAGTTTATATAGGCCAAGTCACAACCGACTCGGGCTGCATCAACTTGTAATACAAGCAAAACTAAATTGAAACTAATACATAATAACAATTATATTGTACGAGGAAGAGCCCCTCGTATGGATTTACAGAGTTAAGTATGTATACGAGTGGTGTACTACACCATCTCGTATACGTACCCCATTACATGTCTAATACCCCCCTAATCTATACCTATGAGAGGTTTAGGTTACGTTTAAACTCGTCTAGTTTCTTAGAACATAAGGTCTTGGTGAAGCCATCAGCAATATGATCCTTGCTAGAGATGAATTTGACATCAAGTTGTTTTATAGCAACTCGTTCTTGAACAAAATAGAAGTCAATATCAATGTGTTTGGTGCTAGCATGAAAAACTGGATTAGCAAACAGATAAATAACACCAAGATTGTCACACCATAGACATCGTTTCTCTTTGAGTGTGATCCAAAGTTCACAAACTAGAGCCTTAACCCAGATGAGTTCAGCAGTAGAATTTGCTAGTGCTTTGTATTTAGCCTTTATGCTCGAGCAGGAGATAGTAGCCTATTTCCTGGCACTCCAAGATATGAGATTGGGACCAAAAAATATAGCAAAACCACCTATAGAACATAGATCATCAAGATCACCTGCCCAGTCTGCATCAGAGTAGGCACTGAGGAGTGTGGAGGAGGACCGCTAAAAAGTAAGTCCAACCTGTTTAATACCATGAATATACCTCAAAATCTTCTTAACTACAGTCTAGTGAGCTGTGGTGGGAGAAAGTTTATGACAAAGGTGTCTATGAGAAAAGCATCATCCCAGTACTTTAATGGCATGTATGCATTAGCAAGTAAAGCAAGCCCAACTTCAACAATATGACTATGTTTGCGTTCAGCAGAACCATTTTGTTGGTGAGCATGAGGGCATGTAACATGATGAGTAATGCCTACATTTTGAAAGAAACCATTTAGTTTTTCATATTAACCACCCCAATCTGTTTACATGGTGATAATCTTTCTATCAAACTTGCGCTCAACATATTATTGGAAATTAAGAAAGACTTGACAAACATTAGACCATTTCTTAAGCAAATATATCCAAGTAAAATTGCTGAAATCATCAATGAAACTTACATAATAAGCATGTCTTCCTACAGTTAGAGGAGCAGGACCCCATACATCAGAAAAAATTTGTTCCAAGGGAATTTTGGAAACACTAGTGGCGACAGGATACGAAAAGTGATGACTCTTAGCCTGTTCGCATAGATCACATATGTAAGAATTTATTTCTGGAGTGTATGACAAATTATTCTTTCTAAGAACTTGCTGAACAATAAAAGATGACGGATGTCCTAGACGACGATGCCACGTAGAGAACGTAGGCTTGACGGTGACAAGAGCATGCTTGGATGATGACCCCATTGAAACATGAACAAGAGGGTAGAGGCACAAATGACAAGGACCTCTAAACATGGTTTGCTGCATGACCAGATCCTTAATCAACAAAAAGAATAGGTGAATTTCAATATAGGAATTATTGTCTAGGGCAATTTTATGAGCAGAAAGCAAGTTCATGGATGAGACAGGAACATGAAGGATATTTTTAAGTTTTAATGAATAGTGTGGGGTGTACAAAACTGAATGACCAATATTAGAAATTTCCATACCATGTCCACTAGCATTATGAACTTGATCACACCCTTGATAATTTTCATGAACTTGGAGCTTCTGGAGTTGTCCTGTTGTATGGTTGGTGGCGCCCGTGTCCATGTACCAGTTGGTGTCTACTCCATATGCACCCTTGGTGTCCTTTGAGGTGTACTCATCATCACCATAGCGCCACCAACAGCCACTAGCAGCATGGCCTTCCTTCTTGTAGATATGACAGTAGACTCCTTCCTGCTAGGGTGTAGCAACACGTCCACGATACTTGCCACGACCCCCTTTGTTGCGATGCCCTTGATTGTTGGGCCGATCCTGGCGTGGTGGCTGCTGAGGAGGATGCGGCAGTTGGTGTGGTGGCGCACTGGCTACTACAGCAGCGTTGGCATGTACTACTAAGGTGGAGGCGCGAACGACATCAGCGGGGGCTAATAGGATGGCCAGTATGGCATCACCTGTGGTGGATATGGCGAATATGATTGTTGATATGGTGGCTAATACTATGGAGATTGATAGATCGGCGGGTGCTGGGGGTGCATGTATGGCACCAGTGGCGGCGGTGGATGGCTAGGACTGCCCCCAAAATCTGTGTTCGGACACCGAGGTGCCGCATTGGCCGAGGAGATGAAGGAACCTTGGGTTTGTCCGGTTGACTAAAGCATATTGTGATGATTTTCACAAGACAGAAGCTGAGAACACATGTCTGTGAGCGTTGTCAAGGGAACAACATTGATGGTGGAAACAAGGTGATTGAAGTTGCCATCCAAGCCATTCAAGATGTAGTCCTTCAGTTCATCATCATCAACCGACTGCCTGACAGCGGCAAGTTTAGAAGCAAAGTGACATGAGTATGACTACCCGGGTTATTATGATTAGTTACCCTAGGCTTACAACCCGCAAGGCCCAAGAAGAAACCAAGGAAGACCCAAGAAGCATCCGACGGAAGGCATATATTGCTAGGCAAGGAAAGATTAGGAACCGACGTTGTATTAGTGTTGTAATTATAACTTGTAACCTATCTGTATACGGCCTCGGGACCCAGCCTATTATATAAAGGCTAGGAGGAGCCAACGGAGAGGCACCTAAAAAAGCCTTGAGTGATCTGTAATCAATTTGTTCCTAAGCAATAAGACAACTTCGACTCCCTTGTTTGTATGATCACCCGACGAAATTCCCAGCATTCTCTTTTCCACAAAACCATAAGTCCATCATCATGGATATGCCAAGGTTACCCCTTGTCACAAAGCCTTTCAACTTTGAGATGTACTGCTACGCGGTCATGTCGAGTTTCTTCGTGTTGGTCAAGGCACCACGGTGAGTAGATACCTTGGATTTGGACTGAGAAGAGTAGAAAACAACCAAAGCTTTCCACACATCTGCAGCGTGGTGAAGACCAAAAACATGAGGAAGGACGTAATCGGAGAGTGAGTTCACAAGAAAACTGAAAACTTGTTGATCTCTCGTGACCCAAGTGTCATAGGACAGGTTGGGGATGTTGACCTTCTTCCTATTCTCATCTTCGGCTTCAATGAACTCGGGCGGTGCCTTGTCAGATCCTTCAAGGAGTCCCATGACTCGGGCGCCACGGAGAGTAGGCAATGCTTGGGCCTGTCAGTACAAGAAGTTGTCTCGGGTCAGCTTTGTGGCCCGCGGCACACCTATGGCAGCCGTGGCGGAGTTTTTTGAGGAGGAAGTCACCATCGGTCCTGGAGAGAAGAAGGCGATCTAGGTTTTGAGGCAAGTCCTGGAGAAAAACCGTTGAGAGTGTTGGATTGGGTTTTGGGAGCCGAGGTAGTCGGGAATTGTTGAAGGATCAAGGGATTCGTGTCCTTGATGGAGCGATCGTGGAGAAGAGGGCCTGGCGGCAGCGGTGGAGGGTGCACCGGCGGCGATGGCTATGAGGGAAGAGAATGGCCTGATACCATGTAAAAATTATTGGGAGGAACAATGCCCCTTTCGGTGGATTGGTTACGTGTTATATTGTACGAGGAACAGCCCCTCGTGTGGTTTTACAGAGTTCGGTAGTATATGAGTGGTGTACTAGACCATCTCGTATACGTACCACATTACATGTGTAATACTTCTGAGTGCAGCATCTATGAGCTCCAGCTACATTGAGCTCATTATTTTCTATACTTTGAAAATAGTATTGTATTTCAATGTTTAAAAACATACAATGCGACCTTCGAATGTCTACAATAAGCTTGGGCGTGTCATCTTTATGCATAGTTTTTTCCACCGATATGAAAAACCTTTGCGAACCACGCACCCACTCACGAAAGGACTACTCTCATGGGATATTTACACTCAACCCCTTAGCAAGCCAGCCCTGGCCTTGGACCAACCTCCTAACTCATCCTGGATTGTGTTGAGAAGCCATGGGGAGTCAGGTTGCACCTTGCAGAAAGTGCAGGTGTTACGGTTGAGAACTATGCGGTTGAGCATGTTCAACAAAGGCCTGTCACCACTGTCATGTCGTAATCTTGAGTGGCGCCACCGAGGGACCAAAGGTAAATAAAGATGGCGCAAGGGTGTGTGTACAAGTTAAGTGTGGGACCGTTTGGTCAGAGGAGCGTGCGTGTGCTGCGGGTTATAAGCAGCGAGATGTAACCGAAACAAGGCAAGTAAGAAGAATTGATACGAAAACTATTTCTCCTTTGTCAGGTGGCGATTGAAGGGTCGATCTAGGTCGATTTGGATCTCGATTGCGGTAAATCCTCAATCGTGCAGGAGAACGCAACGGCTCCATCCAAGCCATCTGCGCAAACCCTTTTTTGTACTCGATGCGATAGGGGAAGCGGCGAGTAAGATAATCGCTTCGCTCAAGCAACTCCAGGCGAGCTTGGATCTACTTCACGGTGTCATCGCGGGGGTCGACATGGTGCAACAGCAGATGAGCATGCAGCTCGACCACCATGCTACGGCAATCTCCGACATGGTGTCTAAGCACGACGACACCACATGTATCCTGCAGTCATTGATGGCCAACCTACAGATCAGCGAACCGAGCATGCCCAGCAAGCCACCACCGGATGAAGAAGAGCCGGATCCCGGTGAAGTCTTCAACTCAGGCAACTCCACTCTCCACATCATGAAATCTCGGTGGTCGGGCAACACTGCTAGGGCATCGTCTATTGCGGGCGCGAATGGCCGCCGCTTCATAGCGGATGGGGATCGTGGTACTGAGGTATTTCTGGCAGGCGTTGGTGTGGTGGCGGAGGAGGTGGAGATTTTTGGGGTTGCGCACTTGAAAACAATATTTTTTCTACGCCAAGAAGCCTAATGCCAGGATCTATCTATTAGTAATGCAGTAACAGGAGGGACTTTCCAAAAACTTACCGTTACGAAAAGCTTTGTCACTCGGGAGAGTGTTGGACTGTTGGCGACATAGTCGTACCGACGCTCACCTTAGGGTTGTTCTGAACTCCGATAGCTCCGGCGGCTCCGGTAACTCCTAGCGCCACAAGTGCAGCACCACCGAGGGAGTCGCACACATCCGGTTCTTGACAATGACTCCCGCTCCTCCGATCCAGCAGAGATTACGGAAGTAGATCTTTTGGATCCCGAACCCGCAGCGCGATGGCACTCTGCGGTGAACAAGTCCCTGTTCGCGTAGCCCAGACATGGGACCATGGTCACGGGAGAGAAAGGGGAGAGAGGAAGGTGGCTAGAAGCTTTCCTCGAAGCTAGGAAGCCTTTTATTATTTTCTGACGATTTAATTGCCTCCATATGCCTCATATATATATAGGGGAAGGGAACCCCAAAACACTTTGGCCTGCCCATGTGGAACTAAACAAAGGAGAGGAGAGGGGGAGGCTTGGCCACCGGCCAAGGCCCCTGTGGGCCCCCCGCGGGTGCCCTAGGGCCTAGCCGGCCACCTCCTCCCTCTCCTCCCTTTGGTTTTCCCCCTAATGGGCCCTTCCCCTTAGGGAATTGGCCCAATAGGGAATTTAACCATTTTAATTCTTTTTGTTTTATTAAATAAATATCAATAAATAATTAAATTAATATTTAACATATATTTACATATTATTTAATTTCCGTGGCTATGGAACTCCTTCTATTCCACTCCGGACCTTTCCGGAACCTTTCCAGTTTTTCCCTCTCTTTTCTTCGGTGATTTCCCTTAAGCATTGTCAAACGCTTTTCGGTCTTCATGGGTAAGTTCGCGAAAAGCCCCTCCCGTTACTGTATTACTAATAGATAGGTCCTGACAGCTGCAGGGGTTTAGGGGCGTAGGATAAAATTTATTGTTTTCATACGCGGAACCCCTACAAATAAGGCCTGGCAACGCATCTGCTTCGCACTACCAGAAACATATCCATACCTATAGGTGCGATGAATATGCCTTGACGGATGCGTCGAGTGCTCATATTTACACACTAGGATTCGACTCCTGTAAGACATCCGCGGCCTGAGTCGAATTACACAAACACTTTTCCAAATTCGATTCCAGGGACTCGAGTTTGAGTAGATTGCGTTGTTTTACCCTAAGGCAGTTAACTGATACCGATGCATCAGATGAATCAGGCATGTATATCAATAATCCCTATAACACAAAAACAAAGCACTCGAAAATATGCTCAGCTAAGCACTCGAAAGACTTCATAAAGTCTCGACTCGAATCTACGATTCCACTAGACACTCGGGGGCTACTGACATGGGCATATCCTATAGGTACTCGAGTTTGGCATATACAGTCCAGATACGGCAGAAGCCCACAGCGTTGCCAAGGGCCAATACAGGATTCGGGTGACTCACGGAGTCTCCGATTGCTTGCAGCACAAGACGAAGCTTAAGATAAAAAGTTTAAAAGGGATGAACCCTAATCTGTAACCGACTCGACCTGCTACCTGAGACCTAGCCTATCTATATAAAAGCTAGGAGGGGGCAAGGAGGACAATCACAACCCTAGTTTCCACAATCTCGCCAGATTGCATCTGCGTACCCCTATAACTTTCGATTCCCTCGATAATTCCAAGAGTAGACAAGCAGGAGTAGGGACCTCTATGAGGTTTGAATCTAGGTAAACCTTGCGTCCCTGTGTGCTTGTTTGCTAGCCGATTGATGCCTCCAGCGCTCCCTCCTTCTCCAAAACCCAAGTCCATAACAATGGGCATTGACGAGTTAAACCCTCATCAGGGTGCAAGTATAATTTTTGCACGAAACATGATTCGCCTCAACCTTTCGAGGTGGAACCACTCTCTATACTACGTGCTCATAAAACAACAAAGAGAGAGAAATAAAACAAGGAGCGCAGTTTTCGAAAGTCTTCACGAGAAGGATCCACAAAACAAGATGTGCAAAGGTATAATCCCTGTAGCTTAGGCACAAGATTAAACCACAAAAGAAGTTGTGTCTACACCAAAACAGATAGAGAGATCAATGCCCCTTCAACGGACCTATGTCGTGATTATAGCATTCCTATATATTTAGGGCTTACGGGCTTACATCACTCTTATTTGGATATCCATCACCTAAAAGGATATATTCCACCCAGAACTGCCAACGTGCATGCTACACTCTCCTTTGCGAATTAGGATGCACATTAGTTTTGTTTAAAGTCAAGCATTATAAAGTTTCACCAACTATATATAAAAGTATACTAACTTTCATAATAACAATTGCATATGACATGGAAATATGATTCATGATGATTCTAATGACATTGAGCTCAACTACAATTTATTTTTGAGAAGCCACTATGGTAGCCTGAACTTAACGTAGCATCAACCTTTAGTTGAGATTTTTCAGTAGTTTCCACATATTAGCATTTTATTATTGCATTTCACCAAAAACATTAGGTTGATCCCCAGTCGTTGAGCATCTTGACTATCCCGTAGAAGCCCATTCGCCACCAGATAAGCAAAAGATGACGGTATAGGACCGGAGAAGAAAGCAAAAAAGCGGACTTGTAGGTGTAGATGCACCTATTGTTTAAATATACACATTTTTAAATGTCAAAAAAATCTGGAAAATAACCCACGAACATCCAGGCATTTTTTTAGAAAAAGGTGCAAAAGAATGTTTGACATTTTTTGTCTTTTTATCCAAGCCATAAAAAATGTTCTTCTCTTTCGAAATTTTGTTTGTAAACATAGAATGTTCGTTTTTATACATGGAATTTTCATTCGGAATTTTTTGACATTTTAAAAATATGGTTTGTATGCATTTTTTGTAATATGTGCATCTACTCTTATGTGCCAAAATACCATTTCCCATTTTTCATTAAATTGTTCTTTTGCCATGGTATACATGTGTATTGTGTTATACTTATCGTATTTATATGATTTTCGTGGGCTGTGGCCCATGTGACTAGACCATATAGGCTAACAATCCTAAAATCTCAAAGACACATCTACTATTACCAAGCTATGTGGATACAAAGTTTAGTCGTATATAGCTATTTGAGAGAGAGTTTGAACAGATTAAGGGCATCTCTTCCATTCCCACTAAGTAAGTGAGAAAACGAGAAGTCCACGCACACTCTCCTCTGCATTGCTCACGCGCGTTGTATCATGCGTCAATCGAGTTAGAAACTCGTTTTATGAAAGACTAAATTTTTACATGATATACC
Organism: Avena insularis; assembly: GCA_023614405.1. Classification (NCBI taxonomy): domain Eukaryota; kingdom Viridiplantae; phylum Streptophyta; class Magnoliopsida; order Poales; family Poaceae; genus Avena; species Avena insularis. The sequence goes on along the minus strand of CM042692.1, from coordinate 9,171,269 downwards.
AACTATTTGAGCATGCATGATGATTTGGTCGGCTCACATCCCATACCATACGTCTTCTTATGCTACAATCTCCTTGTTTGCACTAGTATTTGGTCCCTATGCAGATCTGATTGGCCTATGCATGTGATTAAGTTTAGTGCATGTGTATGTGATGTTGATAATTAAACTCAGCTGAAAATTGCTTAATAACCCAACACTACTTCTTTTGTTTTGATAGGTTGTTTGTGATGATATACATATGTATGTATTTTGTTCTATTTTCTATGTCCCAAAATATAAGATGTTTTGTTAGGTTATTTTAGCCTATGAAAATGTCTTATATTTATATTTTAGAACATATATACAATAGTATTATTTTTGTAGGACAGGTTTCATCGCACAATAAAATATTTTCATCACAGGAAGAGTAGTTACTATAGTATACTGATGTTTGCATCTCTGTATGGTCGGGCCGTATGATAGTATCCGGCCCTCTATCCCCGTTCTATTATTTTCCATTTTCTCGCAATATCAGGTTGGCATCTATATTTAGGATATGCTTCTCTGTCCCCTCTCTCCTAAATTTATGAAACTGAAAACACATGGATAGCTAGGATTGGTCCATACATCTTCGTTTTGGGGGTAGGAAGAGGTATTGGCCAATCCTGAGCATACTTATGTTTTCAGTTTGAAAGAGGGGATTGTACCGGATGATTTTAACGCTTTTTGACAAAGCCTAAGGAGTACTGATTTTTCTTAAGAAGAGAATATAATATACTACTACAAGGACCTTGCGTGCTTTGCTGCATCATTTCTTGTTGTTCCCGTCTTTTTTGTGAGATATGTGCATTTTAACTGTGATTTTTGCTAGATGGCCATATGAACTCTAGTTTTCTTGTAGTACATAGTGAATTAAATGAAAGCATATTCATGTCTGGCACTGTAGGTGCACTCTGGGACATAGGTGGCAAGTAAAATCAATGCATCAACAGCACCAATGGTTAAGAGAAAAGATCCCCTGGCTATTTAGTAAATATGATTTTTGAAATGGGTTTGATACTACTAAATCAATTCCATAATATAGAACACCTTGGCAAACTGATTTGTTTGCTACAACATTCTACATTATGGAATGGAGGTAGTACAAAAGAAACTTCACGGTATGTAAAGTTGCATCGAAAAAACTCGCGTGAACCTTATCCCTTCCCCTCCCCCTCCTGTTACAGTTCCCATCTAAGCCGCCGCCCGCCCCGGGTCGGTCCGATGCCGATCTCACCGGCGCCGCCGGTGGAGAGAAGCTGAGGACTGACTCCGGGGCCCCCTGTAGATACTAGGTCTTGGTTTTGGCTTTATGCCAGCGTTTGGCTTTTTGCCATGGAGTATGCGATGGATTCTCTGGGCCAGATTCGTCGCGGGTTGGATCTCTTCTTCTTTGTCGTCTACTCGTCGGCGGCGTGGTGGATGAGGGCTAGCCAAGCCTCCAATAAGGCTCCCTTTCGGTGACGCCCTGCGCTGCGGGTTGTCCCCCCTCCTCGGTCGGCCATGGTGGTGAGGGAGGGTCGGGGGGCTCGGGTCGGCGGTGCGCTAGTAGCCGCCTCACCATGCCTCCTCTTCCCCGCGGTGGCTGCTTGCCAGTTGTTCCCCTGCCGGCTGACCGTGGCAGCATGGGGAAGTGGGATTCGTGCGGGGATGTAACTGCGGGAAGTGGAGGTGTTGGGTTCTGTCTCTTGGCATTTTTGCACATCGGCGGGAGGCCGCAGTGGGTGGTTCCCGACGAGTTTCGGAGGTTGAAGATGACAGCGGAGCGACTCCAAGCGAATCCAAAAAATAAGTGCAGGTTCAGTGCTCTGGCCAATATGGATGCTCACTGCTTTCTCCTGTTCCTCTTGGCCGGCCATGGCGGTGAGGGAGAGGACGCAGATAGCAGCGACCGAAAGGCGTGGCCAGGGTGCTTTGGGGAGTTTCGGTTCTTCCCATTTCGGCGGACTTCTCCCCGCTTCTCCGACCATCTCTACCCGCCTTCACCCACCCGTGGCAGGAGTGATGCGCTGGAGTGCTGGTCATTCGGCATTGACAGAGCTTGCGAAGATTATTCCGTCAGGGATCACCGGAGCTTGGAAGCGACATTGGCGAGCTTTATCTTGACGGCTGTGTGTCGTCTATTACAACCGGTGAGCTCCGGCATCTTTCTAACCTCCATCGGGGGCCCCTTTTCTGGTCAGCGGCCGTGTCCAATGTCGGCTCTGAAGCAAGTGGTTCTGTCCCCGCGGTGGTGTTCGGCGGAGGTGCAGCTAACCTTCGGCTCGGCAGTGGAGATAGGGAGGAACCTGATTGTTATTCAAATTTTTCAGCAGGGCCTTATCCACTTTAACTGGGGATCTATGTTTTTATTTCTTCTTCTTCTGGGGTCCTCTGTAATATTGTACACATCCACTGTTTGCATTTAATATAAAGCTTCCAGGCCCTTCGGGGCTCTTTCTGTTTAAAAAAAACAAAAGAAATTCACAATAAAAAATTAAAGTACGAAGAACATATAGAAAAATACAATTGTACTTGTACACATTGGTGTGGTATTTATCTTGCCGTCAATTGATGCTTTTAGATCTGAAAAGGTAGACATTCCTCTCTCTCATTTTCTGAAATAAAAATCGTAAAGATCCTGACAGGACAGGACACGATGGTACTGGTGAGGCCCTGCAGCAGTACTATTGAGCCACCTAAAGTCAGCATTTGACCCAGGAATCCCGCCTACTTTGCAACTGCACGACGGCCATCTAAACCCGTGGGCGACCCGGAAAATTGAAACGCGTGGGCGGCGGTTTCTTTCATCTAAACCCGTGGGTGACGGAATCTCTCGGTCGTACCGCAATAGAGGAAACCCGGTGGATAAGAAGGCGGTCGTGCACCGTGCACGACGGGCAGTCCAGCCTCAAGTCCGCCGCACACGGGCGTGAACAGTTTCAGGGCCTTCTCGGCCCCTTGTCTCGCCGTTAATGGTCGTAAATTCCCTCGTACTACTACTCTGCCTCATCTTCTTGGGCACAGGCACCCCTGCCTCCGGGTGACCCCTGCTTGCCTACACTTCCGCGGCGATGCCCACCGTCCACGCCCCTTCCCACGTTCCCATCCCGCCGCCGAGCGTCGAGCCAGCTCGTCGTCAATCCAAGGTCGCACTGTTGCCGCTAGTGTTATCTAGCGTGAACGAACCGTCCTCGAATAGTGGCGGCGATGGCGGCAACACATCCATCCGCGCCGCATGGTCGAGACCCCTCTCGGACCAATGATCATCAGCGGGACCTAGATGTCCATAATGACCCTTGTGCATTCCACGAAATCTTTGTAGTTGAACCATCAATATTGTGTCCTATTCATTTTGCCTCTGCAATACTTGCACTGTCCGAGATCTTATCAACAACATCACCATGTCGGGTTCAATATCGTTATCGACAAATACTACTTAACTCGTTTCGACAAGTGATATCCCCGTGACCTAGTCACACGTTGTGCAGCTCATGGATACAACTTCTCTAAGTGGGTCCAGAGTTATATTTTTGTCACACGGATGGAAAATTCCGCTCTTGACACATATACCTCTACATGCCCCTTTGATGTGTCTGAACACACCTTTATGATCATCGTTTTACCGTGTGACGTTTGATGTGAACAAGGTACTCTCAGGTGACAGTGATTAAATACGGTCTCATGGTCTGAGGAACAAGTCACCATGTTTCCTAATTATCACAACTTGAACTTTGTGACATGATTGTGTTACGATGCTTATATTGGGTATACTCATTATCTCATTCCCCCAATGAGACGACTCCATTGTCAACTGGCATAAATGCCAGATGATCAGGAAACTTCGATCATCTACTAACCAATGAATCAGTGGCTAGAGATTCACCGGGAACTCCTAGTTGTGTATATATCACACGTGTATTGATGTTTCCTTTCAATACAGTTATAGCATGATATAAAACCTAATTATAAACTTCGTGAAATATGATAATAATCCATATTATTATCTGTCTCTAGGTCATATTTCCAACAGTCTCCCACTTGGACTAGAGTATAAATAAACTAGCTGCAGGGTTTACCAATCATCGGCAACATACAACTTGGCACTTCTGATCATGATTGCTCATGGAAGAGGTTGAGTCTATGGTCTGAACTACATCCCCTCATATCCTTTGCAACTTACTAATGTCACCTTAATTGACATTAATACTTTAGCATCCCATGATAACATCTTTTGTATGTATAATAGTTATGGAAATAGAGTGAGGTCTTCTATTCCAAAATCCCAAAGTGACGTTAGATCAGTCAATGCGAACTTTCTCATGAGCATTGTGCACTGAAACACGCTTTGTGGGAAGACGAACTTACTTAGCCGCAACATTATACATAACACCAAGTAGTATCCATATACTTATATTTTAAATGTAACATCAAATTAATAGTGCACCTATGTGCAATTTTCGATGTTTGTCACCGTGCTTCTTTTTTGACTCAAGGAATTATTTCAATGCAACGATTTCCAATATTTAAAGGTTAACATATCTCCTTAACACTTTATGCTTTAGTCATGTCATCCTTCATGGATATGGAAACATGTCTACAGTTCTCATTATACACTGTGGAAATCTTAGGTCATTGTTCAGTAATTTACAACTAATCACTTCTGAACTTGTTCTTCTTGACAATAACTTGGATCATATTAAGTTGAGTTCTTATCATGGTTTATAAGACAGAACCTATGTCAAAACATAGTGGATGACGAACATCATTTTCTTTCTTTCAACCATCGATATTGCACTTAATGCTATTCCTAATTCGAATGATCAAGGACCATTCCTTCATCAATTCATATTCTGAAACTTCTTCAGAATCTCTTTCAGAAATACATTCCAACATAATGTTATATGACATTCTCTTTCAACTTTTCGCTTATAAATCAACATGTATTGGTACTTATGTCCTTATTATTAATGTGTCATATACACATATGCGTTACGTTAATCCCCCACTCAAAATATTTCACCTACATATTTGAGTTTGAAACTTACATTGCTCCCACTCAAAAGTATGTCATTCACATATTAATTTAGGACGAGTCTCCAGATCCCACACAATTTTATGCAAATTTCATATCTTCTCAATATTTTGAATGACTTCAAAAACCCTTGATCAATTATCAAACTGAGAATTTCTTTTACGAGACTTTAGTACATTACTAGTATTAAATACACTAGACTTCAGCACTACTGAATCAAATTCATTTGGCCCAAGACATTTTTTTGTGGAGAATCGTGCTTTGTCTTCCACCTTTTCTGTATGACCTTGTGCTCCTTCAGAAATTTCAAGTAACTCTTTTACTTGACAAGATTCAGTAACAATTTACTTTCTAATCTCAAGTGAAATTTACTTCTAGGATTTCTTGTAACTTTAGTTTATCAATTCCTTTGTAGTTCATAGGTATGTCATGTTCTGATAACATGACAGGTGATTCACAAATGTCTCCATATAAGGTGTAGGCCATATTTGCGAATCCTACTTCATTTAGTAAAAGCACTATTGAAAACCCAATGATCATTATCATTGATTTCTTTCTTTTATGTGAAGAGTTGCGTTCTGGAACATGTTCTATTGCGCTTCTCAACACTCTGATGTAGGTTCATGGACCTTCATCGTGCTCTCACTTTGTTCCATTAACCATATTCTCCAGAATACACTTTCTTGAGAACACACCAAACTTTTAGCAAAGACCTTAAGTAAGTTAATAAGAAGAAGGAACTAGTTATGGTAGAATGTGCCATCATCAATGGAATGTGATCCTTAGTGGTGATCAAACCATTTGATAGTAGAGGAGTTAACTCACTCATGAGTTAACTAGAAGAAGTATTTAAACCCAAGAGTTTATATAGTAATTATGAAGCTACGAGAAAGCTAGTAGTATTAGTACATCAAATAATAATCTTGTTAAGACAAGTGGATATAAACTTAGAGTAAGCTTGCTTAACAAGATAAGCCTATAGAGAGACCAATACAAGTCTACTACTTAGTTGATGATAGATCTTGATCAGACAATTAGAAGCCTAAGCTTTGTATGATCAAAGGTTGGTGGGTATTATTCTCAATTCATTTGAGAAAGATGACCAGTTGATGAAGAAGAGTTGTGAGTATACTAAATTAGGCAAGCCTTAGTAAGCTGAATCATCTAGCTTGATCATGAGAAGTCAAGCTAGAGTATGAGGAAGTATATAGCATAAGTTGTATGGATTAGTTGGAGGCATAGTAGTTTAACCAAGATAATACAAGAACAAACTTGTATTATGGGAGTAACACCCTACCCATTCCAAAGGATTGATATCAGATGTGATATAGAGAGGATTGTAATCTTGCAAGCCTTGTAAGTAGTTGCAAGAAGTATTTAAAGGAGTTAATGAATGGAGTTAGTAAGAGCTACATTGATAGGTGCATCAATGGTAGTTGAGTAAGAGAAGTTATATGTAGAAGAGTGGAGAATGAGAATTATTGAAGTGGCATGACCATGTCATCATATGATGATGGATATGGTGGAGCCAGATAATTAGTTCTTTTAGGCAGAAGAGATCTTAGTGAAACAGATGAGAGATTTAAATAGAGTATATTTAGGAAAGGAATTCTTTAACTATGACCCAAGCTTAGTGAAGTGTGAGGATTGGGATCCTTTAGAAGCCTTAACCAAAATCATATCAATCCATGACAAAATCCATGTCTACCTCTTTGTTTAAAATCCTAGAATAAAGAGGGTAGTTAAATCAATTCCTATTTTTAAGCAGCCAATGGATAGTATCTCTTAGTCAAATGAAATGTCTAAGAGATAAAGTAGAATACCAGTTGAGAGTGTATTGATGGAAGCCTTGTCCACCTTATTGTCTTAAACCAAATAGAAATCTAGACCCATGAACCATCAAGACCACATTAAGAAGTAATCTTTGTATCTCACGCTAAGTGGAGATGTCATTCAGGATTATAAATTCTGGCTCAATCCTTAAAACTTTGATCCCTAGCAACATTCATTAGTTACTTGAGGGTAGTGTATCCTCTAGGGTCCATAGTAAGTGTGGTATTAGAAACCCTAAATAGATGTTGCTGGGCATTAAGATCACTTGTGCCACCTAAATGATAATGGTTATTCACCATTATATAATAAACTTAAACACAATCAGAAATGTAGAAGAAATTGATTATAGTTGATCCTTATAATATTCTTCAGGACTTACAAATATTCTAGGTATTTTAAACCTTAAGAAATGCATATTTGAAATGGTTTTGTAAAAATAGAAAATAGAAGCAGAAAAAAAGAGAGATGAGAGCAAAGCAGCCCAGCTTTGGTCGCAGCCCATCTCCTATTCGTCTCCCACCGCAGCAGGAACAACTTTTCGCTCACTTTGTTGTGTCCCAATAGGAGCCCAGGCTCAGGTATCGCTTCGTCGTCATCTTCCTCGACGTCACAAGCAGCTCTCTGAGGCTGGCGTCATCGCCCGATGCCAATCATCGTCGTCAGCAGAATTGGACTGCCGCGATGCTCGCCGACGCCCCGGACCTCGTTGATAAGATCATCCATGTCGTCCTCTACCTATCCGTACCAGTCTTATCCTCTCTCTCGCTCTCTAGCTCTATCTATCTTCCTCACTGAAACCCTAGCTCGCCGGAGGTCGTCGTCTCGGCCGTGTCTGACTGCCCGTCGCCTCGGTGAAGCCACTGCTAGAAAGTATGTCGTGTCCTTGTTCACCTAGGACCAAGCATGGGAGCTAGCGCGCCATGAATCATGCGGAATCAAGCATTCCCTTCTGTCGGCCACCGTGGCCATCATCGTCGATTTGTCGTCGTCACGCCTCCCCTCACTTCCTCGAGCATCCCATTGCAACCAGGGTGAGCTCCCCTACCTCCTAGTGGACTCCGTTGTTTCCTTTGCTTCCGGAATCACCACCACACCGTGTGCCACCGTTGGTCACCGCAGAAGTTCGTCGCCGGAGCAACTCCGGTGACCATTTACTAGCGGTGCGACCACTGTCCGACTCGCCGCGAACTCCTCTTTCCAACTAGCCTAAGTAGAAGCCCCGCGCGCAGTGGATCGATGGATCGATCATCGACCTGGGAGGATCATGCCTAGGTGATGTCAGCATGACATCATGGTGATGTCATAATAGCATCTGATTTATTATTTTTAAGTTTTTGATTATGACGTGGCCTCGATCCCACCGGTCAGTGACCCTGGCTAGGTTTGGGTGTGTGTAAAAAGTATTCCTATGTTTAAAGTCTAATTAGAAAATGAATAAACAATATAAATTCAAATACAAATATTTTCTAGAAATTTAAGAAAATGGTTAAATCATACAGATTTAATAACTTTTGTTTTATAATTAAGAAAAATATATATTATATATCAAAATGTTCATAAAAACAAACTCTATAATATAAACCTATTATCATATTTTATTTTCCAACTTAAATAAAATCATAATTATTAATTGGTAAAAACCTATTAAGGATAAATCTTAAATAAGTATATTCTATTATTAAAATTTTATAAAAATAAGTATAATATATCAAAATTCTTAGAAAAACAAAATATACATTTATAAATTTATTTTGTACAATTTTGTGATAGTTAACTAAGTAATTATTATTTATTTAGTATTTATAAAGTGATAAAATTTATAAAAATCATATCTTATTATTTTAAAATCACAAAAATATTTATAATATACCAAAATGATCACAAAAATAATATCTACATGATAAAAATATAATAATCCACTTTGAATTAAATAAATGTTTAGTACTCCAATAAACTTGAATTAAACTTATTTCCTTAATGGATAATTCATAATAGGATATATAAAATTGCTAATGCTTCTAATATTATCCATTGAAGGTCTAATAATGGTGTTTATCTTAAGTAATGCTACTATGAAGTAAAAATAGTCTAAAACATCCTAAATACAATATTTGTTAAATTACTATTCACAAATAAGTGTATATTATTTTCCAAAGGGACTTTATCAAATATAAAATCCTCAAGAATAATATTTTGACTTATTAAAACCTTTACTATTATTTCACTCACAAGTTAATAAGTATATTAAAAATCCCAAGATAATTCATAAGTAGTTAAGTAATGATGTTTCCATATTATGAATTATACCCACTCATTTGTAAGTAAATAAATAATCCTATTCATCTATAATGTTAAGAAAATATGACCCAAATAGAAGTCTTACCAATCTTAATTAACCTTAAAGAAACATTACGAAGTAAACAAATTATAATACCATATAATGACCAAGATAGATAAGTCTCAACTACTAGTGTGGTCCTTATTCAAATGAAGTAATTCTTTCTTCTTTGAGAATTATAACTAGCAAGAAAGCCTAAGAGTGTTAACTTATAGTTTAAATGCTTTTGTTTAGTTAAGTATGATTTTCTTTAAAAGTTATTCTTATCATAAACATTAAAAGTAATCCTTAACCATATCCATAAAGGCTCTAATTGATTAATAATCTGGCTTACGAAATCTTTTAGATATCATGCCCCATTTGAGTGCTTTAATATTGCATGCTACTTATTGTATTAACATATTGTTTCACACACTCTCACAAGCCTTAATAAGAAGCACAAGTGTGAAGCTGATATAAAAGTGAAACACATTACATTACTTATTAACCCTAGATCAAATACGATTTGTCCGGGGGTTCACGTTTATCAAATTGCATTACATTACTTATGCATCGTTGCATTTTGCTTCTTTAAACATTAGTCCTTATCGGACTAATGACGATGCTATTTACATAACTTGGATCTTCTATTGTCTTGAAGACCGTGATTGCATAATCTTGCAATCACAAAAGGCAAGTTCACAACTTGCTCATGTCCTTTGATTATTTTCTATGCTTGTAACTCAACTATTGTCATCACCTGCATTTCAAAAAGGTCAAAAACACTATTTTCATAATTAACTGGAAGTATCGGTTACTGATCTAGGGTGATCAGCTAATCTATTATAAATATCAATGGAAACGCCATTGTACAGGAATGTATCATCTAGGACTTAACAACCAATGTCGCCAGTGATTCTAGTGCCCTATATTACGCATTAACCATGAGATTTGGAATGGGACAGAGAAGTCAGCTGGATATTCTTCCTTTCACATGGATGGATGACCTTATCGTGAGGCTATTGATTTCTCATGGAGAATCCAGCAGATGGGTGGGACCCCTTAGTTCCCCGCGATTCTGGTGTCTAGATTATCTATGAGGGGCTGCCGGAGGTATAGTCGGTCCTTTATCGGGCTTTCCAAGGGCATAACTGGCTCATAGAGTCTTTGGGTGCCTACTAGAGTTATAGTTGGTCCTATATGGGGCTTAACAGAGGTGGGGCATGTCCTAGAGGATTGTGTCTTCATGCGGGGTCGCGGAGAGGGGCAGTGATTGGCTTGGATCTTAGACTGGGCCCCATACCAAGGAAGTGTGGACAAGCTCATAACTTGGATGTGCAAAAAGGCTAAGGTCTCTTATGGGAAAAGTAACACACCTCTGCAGAGTGTAAGAACTACGACATGTTACTCCCTGTTCCGGGAAGGAGCTACGAACGCGGCAGGAAAGGAACTCCATGAAAGTTCTAGTCAACCTGTGAAGGTTGTCGGACATAGTTTTCAGAATAAAAGCAACCTTTGAAGAAATGTTTACGAAAACCTGTATTGCTTATGACCTTTGGTCTGTGGCTGTAGAGATAGTGCATCATACACTCCTTTTTAGCCAACTTGCTGAGTACGCTCGTACTCAACCGTACCTTCTTAACCCTTGCTAGGTTCTAAACCGGTGAAGACAACGTCAACATCAATTTCTGCTCGACAAACCATCATCGGCAGCTCAAGTTCTGCAATAATAAAGTCAATGAAGTTAACATATACATCAGCCGAAGTGAAGACGAAGTTCTGCTTAGATAGGAGTAGATACTCTAGCGATAAAACCTACTTCTATAGAGCATTGCATTAGTAGCAATTGCAAGCCAGATAGTTTAGATGTTAGTATTTTTATCCAGATAGCTCTGAGTTATTATTTCCGGTTCTTCTTTGTAAGAAGTTTCTTTCTCTCTCTTTAACCTAGAGTGTTCTCTGGATCTTTTGTAAAGAGTCAAGTTGTAATCTATAGTCATGTCTTGGACCTGTTGTGTTTCTGTTGTACCACTCTGAGGGATGTAATACTAGTGAACGGTGTTTCATTGGTGTTATGTCAACGACTATAGTGTACTACATCATGCAGTGGTATGCTGGGTCTTCGCACAAAGGAATCATTCATGCAGTAGTCCACGAAATGAACCAGTCTCATGTGCGCATCATGCATGCGCTCCAAGTGTCTCCAGGGAAGTGTGTTCCTCCGTATTCATGGAAAGGAAATCTCCAAGAATCTCATGCTTCCACATGCACACATGGTCCATGAACTCTGATCTCAGCTGATCCACCATCGCATATGGGTCATGATCACCCACGAGCGGATGTAGTTCATCCACCATCTCATAGCGCATTATCACTTGAATGAAGGAGGACATCTCACGATGACAATTGCGTTCTTCCCACTAATGTGGGGTCTCAAAGTAATTTGGCTGATTCAAATCTATCTTGTAGAGTATGTAGTCAACCACACTGTTCTCACTAAGGAGGAAATTCAGACGCACAAGCCACTCAAGAAAGTTGGATCCATCTAGTTTGAACTTCTCAGTAGCTACCCATTCAGCAATCTCAAAAGAAACTTCACGGCCATATTCTACATTTAGAATTGCTAAGGATTTATACTAAGTTTATAATTATGTTAGTTCAATTTAAAAGGTGTTTATAAAAGAACTCCACTAAAACTATTATCCCTAAAAAGGTTTTAGGGATTACACGGTCCCCATTCACTACACAACCCCTGATCATCATGATCGGCGATACATTTGCAAAGGTGGATGTCAAAATGTCGATCACATCATTCATGCGACTCGTGATTGATCTTTCGATCATCTCGTGTTCTGAGGCCATGTATGTACATGCTAGGCTCACCAACTCAACCTTATGTGTATAGTTGTGCAACATGTCTTACACCAATCGTATGTGAATGCAGATATATCTAACACTTGATCGTCACAGCGTGCCTCATAAGAGAACTTTCTTGGTGGTGCACACTAAGGGAGAACAGTTTTGTTGGTATTATGTTTTAGGGATCATCCTATATATTCTACCGTCGAGTATCTAAAACTAGCACACAACAAGATTCATAAACAATAAACATCAAATGTAAATGCAATGTTATATGGTCCTTCGTGCCACGATCTCCATCATATGCCTCCGGATCCGGCGCCAGGGTTTTGACGCTGTGGGCACCAGGGTACCAGATTGTAGTTCACCACCATGATGACCATTACTACTACTTAGCAACAGAAAATAAACTACTTTACCTTGACTATGACCATATCACATCACAACACCCCTGCAAAATAAAGTTAGACACTTTTACTTTATCTTTGCATGTTTTACGTGGTTGTTAGGGCTTTCACGCAAGAACCATTCTTACCTACGAACTTCAACCACAATGTTGATTTAATAATTTTCTCTACTACACCCCTATCAGGGCCCTCCATTGTAAATGATATTCCAACTAATGCAAGAGAGACAAACACCTCCCAAAGCCACTTACACTTGTGGACTAGTCTCGTGAATTAACGTGTAATATTGGTTTGGGGTCGCTTCATCAAGCATTGTTGTGGTATGCACAAGTGCACGTGGGAGGGTAACAATTATAAAATCAACGCCCACATGCTACAACTCGGGTGTTCTACCCGTACTAGCAATACTACACCTAGATCTAGCTCTAATACCACTATTGGGGTTGCCCGCTTAAAAACAATAATTTTTCCTACACCAAGAACCCTAATGCCAGGATATATCTATTAGTAATGCAGTAATGGGAGGGGATTTTCGAAAACTTATTGTTACGAAAAGGTCTGTCACTCGGGAGAGTGTTGGTGATGTAGTCTTACTGAAGCCGACCTTAGGGTTGTTCTGAACTCCGATGGCTCCGACGAATCTGACAACTCATAGCACCACAAGTGCAGCACCACCGAGGGAGACACACTCGTCTAGTGCTTGACGATGACTCTCGCTCCTCCGATCAAGCAGAGATTGCGGAAGTAGATCTTCTGGACCGTGAACCCCGCAGCACGACGGTGCTCCACGGTGAAGAAGTCCCTGTTCATGTAGTCCAGGCTTGGGACCACGGTCACGGGAGAGAGATGGGAGAGGGAGGTGGCTGGAAGCTTGGAAGCCTTTTGTTATTTTCTGATGATTTAATTGCGTCCATATGACTCATATATAGGGGGAAGGGGACCCCAAAACCCTTTGGCCTAGCCATGTGGGACTAAACAAAGGAGAGGAGAGGGGGATTGGCTACCGGCCATGGCCCCTGTGGGACCCACGTGGGTGCCCTAGGGCCCAGCCGGCGGGAATGTTCGTTTGCGGTACCAAAGTTAGCAGGCCAGCGCATGGCGGTACCTAAGTTGCCTGAAATTACCGCATTTCAAAAAGTTGGGCCGCCAACTACTGAGAGGGGCCATTTCGAGGCAAACTCATCTCACCCCTGCCAAATTCAAACATTCCGTTAAACTGCCCCATGAAGTAGACGGTCGGGACCCTCATGTCGGTCATTTGTCCGTGACGTGGGCGCCAACGCAGCAACCTCTTAGGCAAATCAAGCAGCTAAGTGGATTGGATGCGTTGACCAATTTCACAAATCCATTCCCAGCTTTCCCCTAGCATCGGCGGTGTCGGAATCCACCCTCCAGGCAGGACGATCCCTTCGGACATTTGACTTCCGGCACCAAGTTGCCGCGCCCAGTTGCTGTGCCCAGTCACTGATCCCGAGCTCCAATGGCGCATGTCGTAGCCTCCATTGCGAGGCTCTAGCCCGCTTCCGATGCTGACGAGCCGAGCAGCTCTACTATCAAGAAATAAGAAGTTCTGTCTACAAGCGGGTGATCTACCATTTTCTTTGCTATTCGCACTAGTTACAACTGCTAGCTGGCTACTGAACCTCAAATTGTTTGTTAGCCCAACGCTAACAAACATATTTTGTCCACAGTTTTCTGTCAAGTGGGATCTGTGCGGACCCCCCTTACCTGGTTATGGTAGTCCTCTATAGGTACGACTCTAAGGGCAAGAGGTATGGACACCATTGTTTCACGATGGAAGAAGCGATTGCGCAGATCTGCATTATATCTGGTATGGTTGCTGCTCTGCGTAATCATGTTGAATTATGGCCGAAGCAGACTGCAAAGTTTATCTTCATGGATGAACGTGGCATCATGGTTCCTATAACGTGTGACAGTCAGCTAATTGGGTTGATGAAAAGGTATGCTTTGGCTGCCATGTTTGAGCTGAAATGTGATGTACTGGATGTGGAAGCTACTGCAACTGGGATTCGCCCTTCTATTCTTGGACAGGGTGGTTACTCGAACCCAATTAGCTCCTGGTAAGCAAAGGTCTATTGGGGTTCGCATGTTTGTGCTGAATTGTAATTTTTGTTTTATTTACTCTGTAGATATTGGGCAGTTATGCAACAGTCTTGTTTCTTTGACAGGAAGCGCCGCAAGGTTAGAAACATTACTGTTTGGTCAGTCATTTTGCTGCCCGAAGAAATTAAAAACGAGTGGAAAGATGTCATTTTGCTGCCCGAAGAAATGAAAAACGAGTGGAAAGATGATGCTGGACACGATTCTGGTGCCCATTGTTCCGGCGATGCAGAGTACGTGAAGCTAAGAAAATTGGCACCGAGGAAGAGGAAGAAGGCAGGAAATGAAGAAGCTATTGGACGTAAAGGCTTGGTACCCAGGCTGCGAAAGAAGGCTGCTGGCAATGAAGATGCGTAGTAATGTGTTGAACTTGAACCTATATATGTAATTCTGTTAAATTCTGATCACTCTGTGTGTGGCACGTTGTTGGGCGAAACAATCTACCCACGTTCTCTGAGTAAAATGTACCGTGACTTAGGGTTAGGAAATGCTCGAGTCAGTAGTTGAATCCGAAATTGTGATTGTGCCACTGCTATCTGAAAACAAGGATCCACCGGTTCCACGATTGCTGAGGGGTAGGAGGTCTCTAAATATGACGGAATGTAAGTGGCACATAAATAAATTATTTAAGCTGCCACACTCCATGAAGCAGCAACTTATTTCAGATGCTGCACAACGACGTGGCAACATAAACAGCAATGTTCTCACCGATAATGCCCAGATGAGGAGGAAATGGGTACCACTTTGTAGCCTAATCTTGAGCCCGTCTATCTCACCGCCTCTCTGCTCATGCATTCCCTGCATCTGGTGAAGCTCCCGGATCTCCAGTAACCGGGTGTACCTGCTTCCACTTTAAAAATTGTGGTTGTGCCATTTGCATGCGGCACAATCCACGTAGATTACGTTTAAATAAACCACCAGTGTCGGAATACACTAGTAGAAAAGGTGTCTTTGCTCCACGGTTACATTCCCGATCCGGGACAGATATCTAAATCGAGGCAGAAATTGATCTAAATCACAAATTCTTCCACAAATTAATGCAGGGTCAGAGCAATTTTTTTTCCTCCCTAGAATCCGGGACCAATAGTTCAGACCGCTAGGTCAACAAGTACAAATATTACAACTTAAAAAGGCACGGAGCTTAAGCTAAATAGAACTAGTTATCACACATCTCCTTGATCTTCCTAATCTTGGCCCGATGCGCATCTTCCTGCGAGAGCAAGGATCGAATTGTCTGCTCCTTCCTTTTAGCATCTTCCTTGAACAGCTTCAATTGTTTCTCTGCATTTTTCCTCATGCACTTGTCAATACTCGTAGTTGTGTACTGCAGGACTTTGGCCTGGTGGAGATCGTTCCTTGCTTGAGTCAGTTCTTGCTCTGCTTTAGCCTTCAGGGCTAACGCCGTGTCCCTCTCCTTCTCGACTTTGATAACCTTGTCTTGCACCCACATGATATCTCGCTTATGCTTGGTCGTGTCAACTGGTTCCCATAGCTTCATCTCAACACTATCAAGAAGTGAGCTGAATACGGATTCTTTCAACTCGACAGTCATTTCCCATAGTTTGTCCAGCGTTTTCTGCATCGATTTGGGCCACTCTAGATCTACCCATTTGACAACACCGCAACTTCTGCCTTGCATCATTGCACGATGTCCTTGACACCGTATAAACCTCCTGCCTGCATTTCGTCCTTCGAAGGCTACAAATTTAGCGGGCACATATCCATGTTTACATACTAGAGGACTGTCTTCATCCTCTAAACCGTGATAGTCGGAGTCATACATCGTCTGGTTGGCCTAACACATCATACGCGCATGAGTAAACAGATTAGATCTAGCTCAAAAAATAGATAACTGGCCATAGATGATAGAAATAGAGATGAGACAACTCACATCGAAATCACCGTCCACAATAAATCACGGGCGTTTCCTCATTGTCTCCCTTGAACCCATGGCGAGAGGGTGGGGGTGGCTGCGAGAGGGATTGGGATGGAGGCGCCATCGATCGGCTTGACTCTGGCAGGATGGGAGTGAAGTGGGGAAAGCGACTTCGAGGGTAAGGAAGAGAAGTACGGGGAGGAAGAGAAGTAATGGGGACGTGACACTGGGATGTGGCCCACTGAACTCGTGAGACATGACACTCGCAACAGGGAGCGCCCGGTGTTGCCAGTTTGTCGAAAGGAAGTGTGGCCAATCATGCCGCAGAACAGCCTACTCGCGGATCGCTCCCATGAAGACCATCCCAATCGTCCAAGCGCCCCAATCGAACGGTATGTAACAATCGTCAAGCAGAACAACTGTGTTAGGGCGTGCCTTCTAGAAGACTCGGTCTAACGGGTACCCATGCAATGACACTGGGTGTGGTTCATGAAAAGAACAGACATGCAATGACATCGGTGGATCCATGCATGGTTTATGGAAGTAACAGACATGCAATGACTCTAGCTATGGTTAATGAAAAGAACATGCATGCAATTACACTGGGTGTGGTTCATGAAAAGAACATACATGCAATGACACTGGTGGATCCTTATGGGGTTTGTTTAAAGGAACAGACATGCAATGACACCGGTGGATCCACGTGTGGTTCATGAGAAGAACACACATCCAATGACACTAGGTGGATCCTTATGTGGTTCATGAAAAGAACTTACATGCAGTGACACTGGGTGTGGTTCATGAAAAGAACAGGCATGCAATGACATTAGTGGATCCATGTGTGGTTTATGGAAGTAACAGACATGCAATGACTCTAGCTATGGTTAATGAAAACAACACGCATGCAATGACACTGGGTGTGGTTCATGAAAAAATGTAGACATAATGACACTAGTGGATCCTTATGTGGTTTGTTTAGAGGAACAGACATGCAATCACACTAGGTGGATCCATATGTGGATTATGGAAGTAAAAGACATGCAATGACTCTAGCTGTGATTCATGAAAAGAACAGACATGCAATGCCACTGGTGGATCCTTATGTGGTTTATGGAAGGAACAAACATGCAATCACACTAGGTGGATCCATATCTGGTTTATGGAAGTAAAAAACATGCAATGACACTGGGTGTGGTTCATGAAAAAAACAGACATGCAATGACACTGGTAGATCCTTATGTGGTTCATGAAAAGAACAGACATGCAATAACACTGGTGGATCCTTATGTGGTTTGTTTAGAGGAACAGACATGCAATGACTCTAGCCGTGGTTCATGAAAAGAACAGACATGCAATGACACCGGGTGTGGTTCATAAAAACAACAGACATGCAATGACTTATGTGGTTTGTTTAGAAGAACACACATGCAATGACACTGGGTGTGGTTCATGAAAATAACAGATACGCAATGACACTGGTGGATCCTTATGTGGTTTGTTTAGAAGAACATGCATGCAATGACACTAGGTGTGGTTCATGAAAAGAACAGACACGCAATGACACTGGTGGATCCTTATGTGGTTTGTTTAGAGGAATAGGCATGCAATCAAACTAGGTGTATCCATATGTGGTTTATGGAAGTAAAATACATGCAATGACTCAAGCTGTGATTCATGAAAAGAACAGACATGCAATGACACTGGTGGATCCTTATGTGGTTCATGAAAATAACAGACAAGCAATGACACTAGTGGATCCTTATGTGGTTTGTTTAGAAGAACACACATGCAATGACACTGGGTGTGGTTCATGAGAAGAACACACATCCAATGACACTGGTGGATCCTTATGTGGTTTGTTTAGAGGAACAGACATGCAATCACACTAGGTGGATCCATATGTGGTTTATGGAAGTAAAAGACATGCAATGACTCTGGTAGATCCTTATGTGGTTCATGAAAAGAACAGACATGCAGTCAAACTAGGTGTGGGTTATGAAAAGAAAAGACATGCAATGACACTGGGTGTGGTTCATGAAAAGAACAGACATGCAATGACACTGGTGGATCCTTATGTGGTTTATGGAAGGAACAAACATGCAATCACACTAGGTGGATCCATATGTGGTTTATGGAAGTAACACACATGCAATGACACTGGGTGTGGTTCATGAAAAGAACAGACATGCAATGACACTGGTAGATCCTTATGTGGTTCATGAAAAGAACAGACATGCAATGACACTGGTGGATCCTTATGTGGTTTGTTTAGAGGAACAGACATGCAATGACTCTAGCCATGGTTCATGAAAAGAACAGACATGCAATGACACAGGGTGTGGTTCATGAAAAGAACATACATGCAATGACATATGTGGTTTGTTTAGAAGAACACACAAGCAATGACACTGGGTGTGGTTCATGAAAAGAACAGATAGGCAATGACACTGGTGGATCCTTATGTGGTTTGTTTAGAATAACACGCATGCAATGACACTGGGTGTGGTTCATGAAAAGAACAGACACGCAATGACACTGGTGGATCCTTATGTGGTTTGTTTAGAGGAATAGGCATGCAATCACACTAGGTGTATCCATATGTGGTTTATGGAAGTAAAATACATGCAATGACTCAAGCTGTGATTCATGAAAAGAACATACATGCAATGACACTGGTGGATCCTTATGTGGTTCATGAAAAGAACAGACAGGCAATGACACTAGTGGATCCTTATGTGGTTTGTTTAGAAGAACACACATGCAATGACACTAGGTGTGGTTCATGAGAAGAACACACATCCAATGACACTGGTGGATCCTTATGTGATTTGTTTAGAGGAATAGACATGCAATCACACTAGGTGGATCCATATGTGGTTTATGGAAGTAAAATACATGCAATGACTCTGGTAGACCCTTATGTGGTTCATGAAAAGAACAGACATGCAGTAAAACTGGGTGTGGTTCATGAAAAGAATAGACATGCACTGACACTGGTGGATCCTTATGTGGTTCATGAAAAGAACAGACATGCAATGACACTGGTGGATCCTTATGTGGTTTATGGAAGGAACAAACATGCAATCACACTAGGTGGATCCATATGTGGTTTATGGAAGTAGCACACATCCAATGACACTGGGTGTGGTTCATGAAAAGAACAGACATGCAATGACACTGGTAGATCCTTATGTGGTTCATGAAAAGAACAGACATGAAATGACACTGCTGGATCCTTATGTGGTTTGTTTAGAGGAACAGACATGCAATGATACTAGGTGGATCCATATGTGGTTTACGGAAGTAACACACATGCAATGACACTGGGTGTGGTTCATGAAAAGAACAGACATGCAATGACACTGGTAGATCCTTATGTGGTTCATGAAAAGAACAGACATGCAATGACACTGGTGGATCCTTTTGTGGTTTGTTTAGAGGAACAGACATGCAATGACTCTAGCCGTGGTTCATGAAAAGAACAGACATGCAATGACACCGGGTGTGGTTCATGAAAAGAACAGACATGCAATGACTTATGTGGTTTTTTTAGAAGAACACACATGCAATGACACTGGGTGTGGTTCATGAAAAGAACAGATAGGCAATGACACTGGTGGATCCTTATGTGGTTTGGTTAGAAGAACACGCATGCAATGACACCGGGTGTGGTTCATGAAAAGAACAGACACGCAGTGACACTGGTGGATCCTTATGTGGTTTATTTAGAGGAACAGACATGCAATCACACTAGGTGGATCCATATCTGGTTTATGGAAGTAAAACACATGCAATGACTCTAGCTGTGATTCATGAAAAGAACAGACATGCAATGACACTGGTGGATCCTTATGTGGTTCATGAAAAGAACAGATAGGCAATGACACTGGTGGATCCTTATGTGGTTTTTGTTTAGAAGAACACACATGCGATGACACTGGGTGTGGTTCATGAGAAGAACACACATCCAATGACACTGGTGGATCCTTATGTGGTTTGTTTAGAGGAACAGACATGCAATCACACTAGGTGGATCCATATGTGGTTTATGGAAGTAAAAGACATGCAATGCCTCTGGTAGATCCTTATGTGGTTCATGAAAATAACAGACATGCAGTGAAACTGGGTGTGGTTCATGAAAAGAACAGACATGCACTAACACTAGGTGTGGTTCATGAAAAGAATAAACATGCAATGACACTGGTGGATCCTTATGTGGTTTATGGAAGGAACAAACATGCAATCACACTAGGTGGATCCATATGTGGTTTATGGAAGTAACACACATGCAATGACACTGGGTGTGGTTCATGAAAAGAACAGACATGCAATGACACTGGTAGATCCTTATGTGGTTCATGAAATGAACAGACATGCAATGACACTGGTGGATCCTTATGTGGTTTGTTTAGAGGAACAGACAAGCAATGACTCTAGCCGTGGTTCATGAAAATAACAGACATGCAATGACACCGGGTGTGGTTCATGAAAAGAACAGACATGCAATGACTTATGTGGTTTGTTTAGAAGAACACACACGCAATGACACTGGGTGTGGTTCATGAAAAGAACAGATAGGCAATGACACTGGTGGATCCTTATGTGGTTTGTTTAGAAGAACACGCATGCAATGACACCGGGTGCGGTTCATGAAAAGAATAGACACGCAATGACACTGGTGGATCCTTATGTGGTTTGTTTAGAGGAACAGACATGCAATCACAATAGGTGGATCCATATGTGGTTTATGGAAGTAAAAGACATGCAATGACTCTAGCTGTGATTCATGAAAAGAACAGACGTGCAATGACACTGGTGGTTCCTTATGTGGTTCATGAAAAGAACATACAGGCAATGACACTGCTGGATCCTTATGTGGTTTGTTTAGAAGAACACACATGCGATGACACGGGTTGTGGTTCATGAGAAGAACACACATCCAATGACACTGGTGGATCCTTATGTGGTTTGTTTAGAGGAACAGGCATGCAATCACACTAGGTGGATCCATATGTGGTTTATGGAAGTAAAAGACATGCAATGACTCTGGTAAATCCTTATGTGGTTCATGAAAAGAACAGACATGCCGTGAAACTGGGTGTGGTTGGTGAAAAGAACAGACATGCACTAACACTAGGTGTGGTTCATGAAAAGAATAGACATGCAATGACACCGGTGGATCCTTATGTGGTTTATGGAAGGAACAAACATGCAATCACACTAGGTGGATCCATATGTGGTTTATGGAATTAACACACATGCAATGACACTGGGTGTGGTTCATGAAAAGAACAGACATGCAATGGCACAAGTAGATCCTTATGTGGTTCATGAAAAGAATAGATATGCAATGACACTGGTGGATCCTTATGTGGTTTGTTTAGAGGAATAGACATGCAATGACTCTAGCCGTAGTTCATGAAAATAACAGACATGCAATGACACCGGTAGTGGTTCATGAAAAGAACAGACATGCAATGACTTATGTGGGTTTTTTAGAAGAACACACATGCAATGACACTGGGTGTGGTTCATGAAAAGAACAGATAGGCAATGACACTGGTGGATCCTTATGTGGTTTGTTTAGAAGAACACGCATGCAATGACACTGGGTGTGGTTCATGAAAAGAACAAACACGTAATGACACTGGTGGATCCTTATGTGGTTTGTTTAGAGGAACAGGCATGGAATCACACTAGGTGGATCCATATGTGGTTTATGGAAGTAAAATACATGCAATGACTCTAGTTGTGATTCATGAAAAGAACAGGCATGCAATGACACTGATGGATCCTTATGTGGTTCATGAAAAGAACATACAGGCAATGACAATGGTGGATCCTTATGTGGTTTGTTTAGAAGAACACACATGCAATGACACTGGGTGTGGTTCATGAGAAGAACACACATCCAATGACACTGGTGGATCCTTATGTGGTTTGTTTAGAGGAACAGACATGTAATCACACTAGGTGGATCCATATGTGGTTTATGGAAGTAAAATACATGCAATGACTCTGGTAAATCCTTATGTCGTTCATGAAAAGAACAGACATGCAGTGAAACTAGGTGTGGTTCATAAAAAGAATAGACATGCAATGACACTTGGTGTGTTTCATGAAAAGAATAGACATGCAATGACACTGGTGGACCCTTATGTGGTTTATGGAAGAAACAAACATGCAATCATACTAGGTGGATCCATATATGGTTTATGGAAGTAACACACATGCAATGACACTGGGTGTGGTTCATGAAAAGAACATACATGCAATGACACTGGTAGATCCTTATGTGGTTCATGAAAAGAATAGACATGCAATGACACTAGTGTATCCTTATGTGGTTTGTTTAGAGGAACAGACATGCAATGACTCTAGCCGTGGTTCATGAAAAGAACATACATGCAATGACACCGGGTTTGGTTCATGAAAAGAACAGACATGTAATGACTTATGTGGTTTGTTTAGAAGAACACACACGCAATGACACTGGGTGTGGTTCATGAAAAGAACAGATAGGCAATGACACTGGTGGATCCTTATGTGGTTTGTTTAGAAGAACACGCATGCAATGACACCGGGTGCGGTTCATGAAAAGAACAGACACGCAATGACACTGGTGGATTCTTATGTGGTTTGTTTAGAGGAACATACATGCAATCACACTAGGTGGATCCATATGTGGTTTATGGAAGTAAAAGACATGCAATGACTCTAGCTGTGATTCATGAAAAGAACAGACATGCAATGACACTGGTGGTTCCTTATGTGATTCATGAAAAGAACATACATGCAATGACACTGGTGGATCCTTATGTGGTTTGTTTAGAAGAACACACATGCGATGACACTGGGTGTGGTTCATGAGAAGAACACACATCCAATGACACTGGTGGATCCTTATGTGGTTTGTTTAGAGGAACAGGCATGCAATCACACTAGGTGGATCCATATGTGGTTTATGGAAGTAAAAGACATGCAATGACTCTGGTAAATCCTTATGTGGTTCATGAAAAGAACAGACATGCCGTGAAACTGGGTGTGGTTCATGAAAAGAACAGACATGCACTAACACTAGGTGTGGTTCATGAAAAGAATAGACATGCAAGGACACCGGTGGATCCTTATGTGGTTTATGGAAGGAACAAACATGCAATCACACTAGGTGGATCCATATGTGGTTTATGGAAGTAACACACATGCAATGACACTGGGTGTGGTTCATGAAAAGAACAGACATGCAATGGCACAGGTAGATCCTTATGTGGTTCATGAAAAGAACAGACATGCAATGACACTGGTGGATCCTTATGTGGTTTGTTTAGAGGAACAGACATGCAATGACTCTAGCCGTGGTTCATGAAAATAACAGACATGCAATGACACCGGGTGTGGTTCATGAAAAGAACAGACATGCAATGACTTATGTGGTTTTTTTAGAAGAACACACATGTAATGACACTGGGTGTGGTTCATGAAAAGAACAGATAGGCAATGACACTGGTGGATCCTTATGTGGTTTGTTTAGAAGAACACGCATGCATTGACACCGGGTGTGGTTCATGAAAAGAACAAACACGCAATGACACTGGTGGATCCTTATGTGGTTTGTTTAGAGGAACAGGCATGCAATCACACTAGGTGGATCCATATGTGGTTTATGGAAGTAAAATACATGCAATGACTCTAGTTGTGATTCATGAAAAGAACAGACATGCAATGACACTGGTGGATCCTTATGTGGTTCATGAAAAGAACATACAGGCAATGACAATGGTGGATCATTATGTGGTTTGTTTAGAAGAACACACATGCAATGACACTGGGTGTGGTTCATGAGAAGAACACACATCCAATGACACTGGTGGATCCTTATGTGGTTTGTTTAGAGGAACAGACCTGTAATCACACTACGTGGATCCATATGTGGTTTATGGAAGTAAAATACATGCAATGACTCTGGTAGATCCTTATGTCGTTCATGAAAAGAATAGACATGCAGTGAAACTAGGTGTGGTTCATAAAAAGAATAGACATGCAATGACACTTGGTGTGTTTCATGAAAAGAATAGACATGCAATGACACTGGTGGACCCTTATGTGGTTTATGGAAGGAACAAACATGCAATCACACTAGGTGGATCCATATATGGTTTATGGAAGTAACACACATGCAATCACACTGGGTGTGGTTCATGAAAAGAACAGACATGCAATGACACTGGTAGATCCTTATTTGGTTCATGAAAAGAATAGACATGCAATGACACTAGTGGATCCTTATGTGGTTTGTTTAGAGGAACAGACATGCAATGACTCTAGCCGTGGTTCATGAAAAGAACATACATGCAATGACACCGGGTTTGGTTCATGAAAAGAACAGACATGCAATGACTTATGTGGTTTGTTTAGAAGAACACACATGCAATGACACTGGGTGTGGTTCATGAAAAGAACATATAGGCAATGACACTGGTGGATCCTTATGTGGTTTGTTTAGAAGAACACCCATGCAATGACACCGGGTGTGGTTCATGAAAAGAACAGACATGTAATGACACTGGTGGATCCTTATGTGGTTTGTTTAGAGGAACATACATGCAATCACACTAGGTGGATCCATATGTGGTTTATGGAAGTAAAACACATGCAATGACTCTAGCTGTGATTTATGAAAAGAACAGACATGCAATGACACTAGTGGATCCTTATGTGGTTCATGAAAACAACAGACAGGCAATGACACTTGTGGATCCTTATGTGGTTTGTTTAGAAGAACACACATGCAATGACACTGGGTGTGGTTCATGAGATGAACACACTTCCAATGACACGGGTGGATCCTTATGTGGTTTGTTTAGAGGAACAGACATGCAATCACACTAGGTGCAACCATATGTGGTTTATGGAAGTAAAAGACATGCAATGACTCTGGTAGATCCTTATGTGGTTGATGAAAAGAACAGACATGCAGTGAAACTAGGTGTGGTACATGAAAAGAACATACATGCAATGACACTAGGTGTGGTTCATGAAAAGAATAGACATGCAATGACACTGGTGGATCCTGATGTGGTTTATGGAAGGAACAAACATGCAATCACACTAGGTGGATCCATATGCGGTTTATGGAAGTAACACACATGCAATAACACTGGGTGTGGTTCATGAAAAGAACATACATGCAATGACACCGGGTGTGGTTCATGAAAAGAACAGACATGCAATGACTTATGTGGTTTTTTTAGAAGAACACACATGCAATGACACTGGGTGTGGTTCATGAAAAGAACAGATAGGCAATGACACTGGTGGATCCTTATGTGGTTTGTTTAGAAGAACACGCATGCAATGACACTGGGTGTGGTTCATGAAAAGAACAAACACGCAATGACACTGGTGGATCCTTATGTGGTTTGTTTAGAGGAACAGGCATGCAATCACACTAGGTGGATCCATATGTGGTTTATGGAAGTAAAATACATGCAATGACTCTGGTAGATCCTTATGTCGTTCATGAAAAGAATAGACATGCAGTGAAACTAGGTGTGGTTCATAAAAAGAATAGACATGCAATGACACTTGGTGTGTTTCATGAAAAGAATAGACATGCAATGACACTGGTGGACCCTTATGTGGTTTATGGAAGAAACAAACATGCAATCACACTAGGTGGATCCATATATGGTTTATGGAAGTAACACACATGCAATGACACTGGGTGTGGTTCATGAAAAGAACAGACATGCAATGACACTGGTAGATCCTTATTTGGTTCATGAAAAGAATAGACATGCAATGACACTAGTGGATCCTTATGTGGTTTGTTTAGAGGAACAGACATGCAATGACTCTAGCCGTGGTTCATGAAAAGAACATACATGCAATGACACCGGGTTTGGTTCATGAAAAGAATAGACATGTAATGACTTATGTGGTTTATTTAGAAGAACACACACGCAATGACACTGGGTGTGGTTCATGAAAAGAACAGATAGGCAATGACACTGGTGGATCCTTATGTGGTTTGTTTAGAAGAACACGCATGCAATGACACCGGGTGCGGTTCATGAAAAGAACAGACACGCAATGACACTGGTGGATCCTTATGTGGTTTGTTTAGAGGAACATACATGCAATCGCACTAGGTGGATCCATATGTGGTTTATGGAAGTAAAAGACATGCAATGACTCTAGCTGTGATTCATGAAAAGAACAGACATGCAATGACACTGGTGGTTCCTTATGTGGTTCATGAAAAGAACATACAGGCAATGACACTTGTGGATCCTTATGTGGTTTGTTTAGAAGAACACACATGCGATGACACTGGGTGTGGTTCATGAGAAGAACACACTTCCAATGACACGGGTGGATCCTTATGTGGTTTGTTTAGAGGAACAGACATGCAATCACACTAGGTGGAACCATATGTGGTTTATGGAAGTAAAAGACATGCAATGACTCTGGTAGATCCTTATGTGGTTGATGAAAAGAACAGACATGCAGTGAAACTAGGTGTGGTTCATGAAAAGAACATACATGCAATGACACTAGGTGTGGTTCATGAAAAGAATAGACATGCAATGACACTGGTGGATCCTGATGTGGTTTACGGAAGGAACAAACATGCAATCACACTAGGTGGATCCATATGCGGTTTATGGAAGTAACACACATGCAATGACACTGGGTGTGGTTCATGAAAAGAACAGACATGCAATGACACCGGGTGTGGTTCATGAAAAGAACAGACATGCAATGACTTATGTGGTTTTTTTAGAAGAACACACATGCAATGACACTGGGTGTGGTTCATGAAAAGAACAGATAGGCAATGACACTGGTGGATCCTTATGTGGTTTGTTTAGAAGAACACGCATGCAATGACACTAGTTGTGGTTCATGAAAAGAACAAACACGCAATGACACTGGTGGATCCTTATGTGGTTTGTTTAGAGGAACAGGCATGCAATCACACTAGGTGGATCCATATGTGGTTTATGGAAGTAAAATACATGCAATGACTCTAGCTGTGATTCATGAAAAGAACAGACATGCAATGACACTGATGGATCCTTATGTGGTTCATGAAAAGAACATACAGGCAATGACAATGGTGGATCCTTATGTGGTTTGTTTAGAAGAACACACATGCAATGACACTGGGTGTGGTCCATGAGAAGAACACACATCCAATGACACTGGTGGATCCTTATGTGGTTTGTTTAGAGGAACAGACATGTAATCACACTAGGTGGATCCATATGTGGTTTATGGAAGTAAAATACATGCAATGACTCTGGTAGATCCTTATGTCGTTCATGAAAAGAATAGACATGCAGTGAAACTAGGTGTGGTTCATAAAAAGAATAGACGTGCAATGACACTTGGTGTGTTTCATGAAAAGAATAGACATGCAATGACACTGGTGGACCCTTATGTGGTTTGTGGAAGAAACAAACATGCAATCACACTAGGTGGATCCATATATGGTTTATGGAAGTAACACACATGCAATGACACTGGGTGTGGTTCATGAAAAGAACATACATGCAATGACACTGGTAGATCCTTATGTGGTTCATGAAAAGAATAGACATGCAATGACACTAGTGGATCCTTATGTGGTTTGTTTAGAGGAACAGACATGCAATGACTCTAGCCGTGGTTCATGAAAAGAACATACATGCAATGACACCGGGTTTGGTTCATGAAAAGAACAGACATGCAATGACTTATGTGGTTTGTTTAGAAGAACACACATGCAATGACACTGGGTGTGGTTCATGAAAAGAATAGATAGGCAATGACACTGGTGGATCCTTATGTGGTTTGTTTAGAAGAACACGCATGCAATGACACCGGGTGCGGTTCATGAAAAGAACAGACACGCAATGACACTGGTGGATCCTTATGTGGTTTGTTTAGAGGAACATACATGCAATCACACTAGGTGGATCCATATGTGGTTTATGGAAGTAAAAGACATGCAATGACTCTAGCTGTGATTCATGAAAAGAACATACATGCAATGACACTGGTGGTTCCTTATGTGGTTCTTGAAAAGAACATACATGCAATGACACTGGTGGATCCTTATGTGGTTTGTTTAGAAGAACACACATGCGATGACACTGGGTGTGGTTCATGAGAAGAACACACATCCAATGACACTGCTGGATCCTTATGTGGTTTGTTTAGAGGAACAGACATGCAATCACACTAGGTGGAACCATATGTGGTTTATGGAAGTAAAAGACATGCAATGACTCTGGTAGATCCTTATGTGGTTGATGAAAAGAACAGACATGTACTGAAACTAGGTGTGGTTCATGAAAAGAACAGACATGCAATGACACTTGGTGTGGTTCATGAAAAGAATAGACATGCAATGACACTGGTGGATCCTGATGTGGTTTATGGAAGGAACAAACATGCAATCACACTAGGTGGATCCATATGAGGTTTATGGAAGTAACACACATGCAATGACACTGGGTGTGGTTCATGAAAAGAACAGACATGCAATGACACTGGAAGATCCTTATGTGGTTCATGAAAAGAACAGACATGCAATGACACTGGTGGATACTTATGTGGTTTGTTTAGAGGAACAGACTTGCAATCACTCTAGCCGTGGTTCATGAAAAGAACAGACATGCAATGACACCGGGTGTGGTTCATGAAGAGAACAGACATGCAATGACTTATGTGGTTTGTTTATAAGAACACACATGCAATGACACTGGGTGTGGTTCACGAAAAGAATAGACATGCAATGACACTGGTGGACCCTTATGTGGTTTATGGAAGGAACAAACATGCAATCACACTAGGTAGATCCATATATTGTTTATGGAAGTAGCACACATGCAATGACACTGGGTGTGGTTCATGAAAAGAATAGACATGCAATGACACTGGTAGATCCTTATGTGGTTCATGAAAAGAATAGACATGCAATGACACTGGTGGATCCTTATGTGGTTTGTTTAGAGGAACAGACATGCAATGACTCTAGCCATGGTTCATGAAAAGAACAGACATGCAATGACACCGGGTGTGGTTCATGAAAAGAATAGACATGCAATGACTTATGTGGCTTGTTTAGAAGAACACACATGCAATGACACTGGGTGTGGTTCATGAAAAGAACAGATAGGCAATGACACTGGTGGATCCTTATGTGGTTTGTTTAGAAGAACACACATGCAATGACACTGGGTGTGGTTCATGAAAATAACAGACACGCAATGACACTGGTGGATCCTTATGTGGTTTTTTTAGAGGAACATACATGCAATCACACTAGGTGGATCCATATGTGGTTTATGGAAGTAAAAGACATGCAATGACTCTAGCTGTGATTCATGAAAAGAATAGACATGCAATGACACTGGTGGATCCTTATGTGTTTCATGAAAAGAACAGACAGGCAATGACACTAGTGGATCCTTATGTGGTTTGTTTATAAGAACACACATGCGATGACACTAGGTGTGGTTCATGAGAAGAATACACATCCAATGACACTGGTGGATCCTTATGTGGTTTGTTTAGAAGAACAGACATGCAATCACACTGGGTGGATCCATATGTGGTTTATGGAAGTAAAAGACATGCAATGACTCTAGTAGATCCTTATGTGGTTCATGAAAAGAACAGACATGCAGTGAAACTGGGTGTGGTTCATGAAAAGAAGAAACATGCAATGACACTGGGTGTGGTTCATGAAAAGAACATACATGCAATGACACTGGTGGATCCTTATGTGGTTTATGGAAGGAACAAACATGAAATCACACTAGGTGGATCCTATGTGGTTTATGGAAGTAACACATATGCAATGACACTGGGTGTGGTTCATGTAAAGAATAGGCATGCAATGACACTAGTAGATCCTTATGTGGTTTGTTTAGAGGAACAGACATGCAATGACTCTGGTGGATCCTTATGTGGTTTGTTTAGAGGAACAGACATGCAATGACTCTAGCTGTGGTTCATGAAAAGAACAGACATGCAATGACACCGGGTGTGGTTCATGAAAAGAACAGGCATGCAATGACTTATGTGGTTTGTTTAGAAGAACACACATGCAATGACACTGGGTGTGGTTCATGAAAAGAACATATAGGCAATAACACTGGTGGATCCTTATGTGGTTTGTTTAGAAGAACACCCATGCAATGACACCGGGTGTGGTTCATGAAAAGAACAGACATGCAATGACACTGGTGGATCCTTATGTGGGTTTTTTAGAGGAACAGACATGCAACCACACTAGGTGGATCCATATGTGGTTTATGGAAGTAAAACACATGCAATGACTCTAGCTGTGATTCATGAAAAGAACAGACATGCAATGACACTGGTGGATCCTTATGTGGTTCATGAAAAGAACAGACAGGCAATGACACTTGTGGATCCTTATGTGGTTTGTTTAGAAGAACACACATGCAATGACACTGGGTGTGGTTCATGAGAAGAACACACATCCAATGACACTGGTGGATCCTTATTTGGTTTGTTTAGAGGAACAGACATGCAATCACACTAGGTGGAACCATATGTGGGTTATGGAAGTAAAAGACATGCAATGACTCTGGTAGATCCTTATGTGGTTGATGAATAGAATAGACATGTAGTGAAATTAGGTGTGGTTCATGAAAAGAACAGACATGCAATGACACTGGGTGTGGTTCATGAAAAGAATAGACATGCAATGACACTGGTCGATCCTGATGTGGTTTATGGAAGGAACAAACATGCAATCACACTAGGTGGATCCATATGCGGTTTATGGAAGTAACACACATGTAATGACACTGGGTGTGGTTCATGAAAAGAACAGACATGCAATGACACTGGTAGATCCTTATGTGGTTCATGAAAAGAACAAACATGCAATCACACTAGGTGGATCCATATGTGGTTTATAGAAGTAAAAGACATGCAATGACTCTGTTAGATCCGTATGTAGTTCATGAAAAGAACAGACATGCAGTGAAACTGGGTGTGGTTCATGAATAGAACAGACATGCACTGACACTGGGTGTGGTTCATGAAAAGAACAGACATGCAATGACACAGGTGGAACCTTATGTGGTTTATGGAAGGAACAAACATGCAATCACACTAGGTGGATCCATATGTGGTTTATGGACGTAACACACATGCAATGACAGTGGGTGTGGTTCATGAAAAGAACAGACATGCAATGACACTAGTAAATCCTTATGTGGTTCATGACAAGAAGATACATGCAATGACACTGGTGGATCCTTATGTGGTTTGTTTAGAGGAACAGACATGCAATGACTCTAGCTGTGGTTCATGAAAAGAACAGACATGCAATGACACTGGGTGTGGTTCATGAAAAGAACAGGCATGCAATGACTTATGTGGTTTGTTTAGAAGAACACACATGCAATGACACTGGGTGAAGTTCATGAAAAGAATAGATAGGCAATGACACTGGTGGATCCTTATGTGGTTTGTTTAGAAGAACACGCATGCAATGACACTGGGTGTGGTTCATGAAAAGAACAGACACGCAATGCACTGGTGGATCCTTATGTGGTTTGTTTAGTGGAACATACATGCAATCATAGTAGGTGGATCCATATGTGGTTTATGGAAGTAAAACACATGCAATGACTCTAGCTGTGATTCATGAAAAGAACAGACATGCAATGACACTGGTGGATACTTATGTGGTTCATGAAAGAACAGACAGGCAATGACACTTGTGGATCCTTATGTGGTTTGTTTAGAACAACACACATGCAATGACACTGGGTGTGGTTCATGAGAAGAACACACATCCAATGACACTGGTGGATCCTTATGTGGTTTGTTTAGAGGAACAGACATGCAATCACACTAGGTGGAACCATATGTGGTTTATGGAAGTAAAAGACATGCAATGACTCTGGTAGATCCTTATGTGGTTGATGAAAAGAACAGACATGTACTGAAACTAGGTGTGGTTCATGAAAAGAACAGACATGCAATGACACTGGGTGTGGTTCATGAAAAGAATAGACATGCAATGACACTGGTGGATCCTGATGTGGTTTATGGAAGGAACAAACATGCAATCACACTAGGTGGATCCATATGCGGTTTATGGAAGTAACACACATGCAATGACACTGGGTGTGGTTCATGAAAAGAACAGACATGCAATGACACTGGTAGATCCTTATGTGGTTCATGAAAAGAACAGACATGCAATGACACTGGTGGATACTTATGTGGTTTGTTTAAAGGAACAGACATGCAACCACTCTAGCCGTGGTTCATGAAAAGAACAGACATGCAATGACACCGGGTGTGGTTCATGAAGAGAACAGACATGCAATGACTTATGTGGTTTGTTTAGAAGAACACACATGCAATGACACTGGGTGTGGTTCATGAAAAGAATAGACATGCAATGACACTGGTGGACCCTTGTGTGGTTTATGGAAGGAACAAACATGCAATCACACTAGGTGGATCCATATATGGTTTATGGAAGTAGCACACATGCAATGACACTGGGTGTGGTTCATGAAAAGAACAGACATGCAATGACACTAGTAAATCCTTATGTGGTTCATGAAAAGAATAGACATCCAATGACACTGGTGGATCGTTATCTGGTTTGTTTAGAGGAACAGACATGCAATGACTCTAGCCATGGTTCATGAAAAGAACAGACATGCAATGACACCGGGTGTGGTCCATGAAAACAACAGACCTGCAATGACTTATGTGGTTTGTTTAGAAGAACACACATGCAATGACACTGGGTGTGGTTCATGAAAAGAACAGATAGGCAATGACACTGGTGGATCCTTATGTGGTTGTTTAGAAGAACACGCATGCAATGACACCGGGTGTGGTTCATGAAAAGAACAGACACGCAATGACACTGGCGGATCGTTATGTGGTTTGTTTAGAGGAACAGACATGCAATCACACAAGGTGGATCCATATGTGGTTTATGGAAGTAAAACACATGCAATGACTCTAGCTGTGATTCATGAAAAGAACAGACATGCAATGACACTGGTGGATCCTTATGTGGTTCATGAAAAGAACAGACAGGCAATGACACTTGTGGATCCTTATGTGGTTAGTTTTGAAGAACACACATGCGATGACACTAGGTGTGGTTCATGAGAAGAACACACATCCAATGACACTGGTGGATCCTTATGTGGTTTTTTTAGAGGAACAAACATGCAATCACAATAGGTGGATCCATATGTGGTTTATGGAAGTAAAAGACATGCAATGACTCTGGTAGATGCTTATGTGGTTCATGAAAAGAATAGACATGCAGTGAAACTGGGTGTGGTTCATGAAAAGAACAGACATGCAATGACACTGGGTGTGGTTCATGAAAAGAACAGACATGCAATGACACTGGTGGATCCTTATGTCGTTTATGAAAGCAACAAACATGCAATCACACTAGGTGGATCCATATGTGGTTTATGGAAGTAACACACATGTAATGACACTGGGTGTGGTTCATGAAAAGAACAGACATGCAATGACACTGGTAGATCCTTATGTGGTTCCTGAAAAGAATAGACATGCAATGACACTGGTGGATCCTTATGTGGTTTGTTTAGAGGAGCAGACATGCAATGACTCTAGACGTGGTTCATGAAAAGAACAGACATGCAATGACACCGGGTGCGGTTCATGAAAAGAACATACATGCAATGACTTATGTGGTTTGTTTAGAAGAACACACATGCAATGACACTGGGTGTGGTTCATGAAAAGAACAGATAGGCAATGACAGTGGTGGATCCTTATGTGGTTTGTTTAGAAGAACACGCATGCAATGATACCGGGTGTGGTTCATGAAAAGAATAGACACGCAATGACACTGGAGGATCCTTATGTGGTTTGTTTAGAGGAACAGACATGGAATCACACTAGGTGGATCCATATGTGGTTTATGGAAGTAAAAAACATGGAATGACTCTAGTTGTGATTCGTGAAAAGAACAGACATGCAATGACACTGGTGGATCCTTATGTGGTTCATGAAAAGAACAGACAGGCAATGCCACTGGTGGATCCTTATGTGGTTTGTTTAGAAGAACACACATGCGATGACACTGGGTGTGGTTCATGAGAAGAACACACATCCAATGACCCTGGTGGATCCTTATGTGGTTTGTTTAGAAGAACAGACATGCAATCACACTAGGTGGATCCATATGTGGTTTATGGAAGTAAAAGACATGCAATGACTCTGGTAGATCCTTATGTGGTTCATGAAAAGAACATACATGCAGTGAAACTTGGTGTGGTTCATGAAAAGAAGAGACATGCAATGACACTGGGTGTGGTTCATGAAAAGAACAGACATGCAATCACACTGGTGGATCCTTATGTGGTTTATGGAAGGAAGAAACATGCAATCACACTAGGTGGATCCATATGTGGTTTATGGAAGTAACACACATGCAATGACACTGGGTGTGGTTCATGAAAAGAACAAACATAAAAAGAACAGACATGCAATGACACTGGTGGATCCTTATGTGGTTTGTTTAGAGGAACAGACATGCAATGACTCTAGCCGCAGTTCATGAAAAGAATAGACATGCAATTACACGGGGTGTGGTTCATGAAAAGAACAAACATGCAATGACTTATGTGGTTCGTTTAGAAGAACACATATGCAATGACACTGGGTGTGGTTCATGAAACGAACAGATAGGTAATGACACTGGTGGATCCTTATGTGGTTTGTTTAGAAGAACACGCATGCAATGACACCGGGTGTGGTTTATGAAAAGAATAGACACACAATGACACTGGTGGATCCTTATGTGGTTTGTGTAGAGGAACAGACATGCAATCACACTAGGTGGATCCATATGTGGTTAATGGAAGTAAAAGACATGCAATGACTCTAGCTGTGATTCATGAAAAGAACATACATGCAATGACACTGGTGGATTCTTATGTGGTTCATGAAAAGAACAGACAGGCAATGACACTGGTGGATCCTTATGTGGTTTGTTTAGAAGAACACACATGCAATGACACTGGGTGTGGTTCATGAGAAGAACACACATCCAATGACACTAGTGGATCCTTATGTGGTTTGTTTAGAGGAACAGACATGCAATCACACTAGGTGGATCCGTATGTGGTTTATGGAAGTACAAGACATGCAATGACTCTGGTAGATCCTTATGTGGTTCATGAAAAGAACAGACATGCAGTGAAACTGGGTGTGGTTCATGAATAGAACAGACATGCACTGACACTGGGTGTGGTTCATGAAAAGAACAGACATGCATTCACACTGGTGGATCCTTATGTGGTATATGGAAGGAACAAACATGCAATCACACTAGGTGGATCCATATGTGGTTTATGGAAGTAACACACATGCAATGACACTAGGTGTGGTTCATGAAAAGAACAGACATGCAATGACACTGGTAGATCGTTATGAGGTTCATGAAAAGAATAGACATGCAATGAGACTGGTGGATCCTTATGTGGTTTATTTAGAGGAATAGGCATGCAATGACTCTAGCCGTGGTTCATGAAAAGAACAGACATGCAATGACACCGGGTGTGGTTCATGAAAAGAACAGACATGCAATGACTTATGTGGTTTGTTTAGAAGAACACACATGCAATGACAGTGGGTGTGGTTCATGAAAAGAACATATAGGCAATGACACTGGTGGATCCTTATGTGGTTTGTTTAGAAGAACACGCATGCAATGACACTGGGTGTGGTTCATGAAAAGAACAGACACGCAATCACACTGGCGGATCCTTATGTGGTTTGTTTAGAGGAACAGACATGCAATCACACTAGGTGGATACATATGTGGTTTATGGAAGTAAAAGACATGCAATGACTCTAGCTGTGATTCATGAAAAGAACAGACATGCAATGACACTGGTGGATCCTTATGTGGTTCATGAAAAGAACAGACAAGCAATGACACTGGTGGATCCTTATGTGGTTTGTTAAGAAGAACACACATGCAATGACACTGGGTGTGGTTCATGAGAAGAACACATCCAATGACAATGTGGATCCTTATGTGGTTTGTTTAGAGGAATAGACATGCAATCACACTAGGTGGATCCATATGTGGTTTATGGAAGTAAAAGACATGCAATGACTCTGGTAGATCCTCATGTGGTTCATGAAAAGAATAGACATGCAGTGAAACTGGGTGCGGTTCATGAATAGAACAGACATGCCGACACCGGGTGTGGTTCATGAAAAGAATGTACATGCAATCACACTGGTGGATCCTTATGTGGTTTATGGAAGGAACAAACATGCAATCACACTAGGTGGATCCATATGTGGTTTATGGAAGTAAAAGACATCAATGACACTGGTAGATCCTTATGTGGTTCATGAAAAAAACAGACAGGCAATGACACTGGTGGATCCTTATGTGGTTTGCTTAGAAGAACACACATGCAATGACACTGGGTGTGGTTCATGAGAAGAACACACATCCAATGACACTGGTGGATCCTTATGTGCTTTGTTGAGAGGAACAGACATGCAATCACACTAGGTGGATCCGTATGTGGTTTATGGAAGTAAAATACATGCAATGACTCTGGTACATCCTTATGTGGTTCATGAAAAGAACAGACATGCAGTGAAACTGGGTGTGGTTCATGAATAGAACAGACATGCACTGACACTGGGTGTGGTTCATGAAAAGAACAGACATGCAATCACACTGGTGGATCCTTATGTGGTATATGGAAGGAACAAACATGCAATCACACTAGGTGGATCCATATGAGGTTTATGGAAGTAACACACATGCAATGACACTCGGTGTGGTTCATGAAAAGAACAAACATGCAATGACACTAGTAGATCCTTATGTGGTTCATGAAAAGAACAGACATGCAATGACACTGGTGGATCCTTATGTGGTTTGTTTTGAGGAACAGACATGCAATGACTCTAGCTGTGGTTCATGAAAAGAACAGACATGCAATGACACCGGGTGTGGTTCATGAAAAGAACATACATGCAATGACTTATGTGGTTTGTTTAGAAGAACACACATGCAATGACACTCGGTGTGGTTCATGAAAAGAACATATAGGCAATGACACTGGTGGATCCTTATGTGGTTTGTTTAGAAGAACACGCATGCAATGACACTGGGCGTGGTTCATGAAAAGAACAGACACGCATTGATACTGGTGGATCCTTATGTGGTTTGTTTAGAGGAACAGACATGCAATCACACTAGGTGGATCCATATGTGGTTTATGGAAGTACAAGACATGCAATGACTCTGGTAGATCCTTATGTGGTTCATGAAAAGAGCGGACATGCGGTGGCGGGTGTGGTTCATGAATAGAACAGACATACTGCGACCTTTGGGTGTGGTTCATGAAAAGAACAGACATGCAATCACACTGGTGGATCCTTATGTGGTATATGGAAGGAACAAACATGCAATCACACTAGGTGGATCCATATGTGGTTTATGGAAGTAACACACATGCAATGACACTAGGTGTGGTTCATGAAAAGAACAGACATGCAATGACACCGTAGATCCTTATGTGGTTCATGAAAAGAACAGACAAGCAATGAGACTGGTGGATCCTTATGTGGTTGTTTAGAGGAATAGGCATGCAATGACTCTAGCCATGGTTCATGAAAAGAACAGACATGCAATGACACCGGGTGTGGTTCATGAAAAGAACAGACATGCAATGACTTATGCGGTTTGTTTAGAAGAACACATGCAATGACACCGGGTGTGGTTCATGAAAAGAACATATAGGCAATGACACTGGTGGATCCTTATGTGGTTTGTTTAGAAGAACACACATGCAATGACACCGGGTGTGGTTCATGAAAAGAAACAGAACCTTGATCTGCGGGCGGATCCTTATGTGGTTTGTTTAGAGGACGGACATGCAATCACACTAGGTGGATACATATGTGGTTTATGGAAGTAAAAGACATGCAATGACTCTAGCTGTGATTCATGAAAAGAACAGACATGCAATGACACTGGTGGATCCTTATGTGTTTCATGAAAAGAACAGGCAGGCAATGACACTGGTGGATCCTTATGTGGTTTGTTAAGAAGAACACACATGCAATGACACTGGGTGTGGTTCATGAGAAGAACACACATCCAATGACACTGGTGGATCCTTATGTGGTTTGTTTAGAGGAACATACATGCAATCACACTAGGTGGATCCATATGTGGTTTATGGAAGTAAAAGACATGCAATGACTCTGGTACATCCTTATGTGGTTCATGAAAAGAACAGACATGCAGTGAAAATGGGTGTGGTTCATGAATAGAACAGACATGCACTGACACTGGGTGTAGTTCATGAAAAGAACAGACATGCAATCACACTGGTGGAACCTTATGTGGTTTATGGAAGGAACAAACATGCAATCACACTAGGTGGATCCATATGTGGTTTATGGAAGTAACAAACATGCAATGACACTTGGTGTGGTTCATGAAAAGAACATACATGCAATAACACTGGTAGATCCTTATGTGGTTCATGAAAACAGGACATGCAATGACACTGGTGGATCCTTATGTGGTTTGTTTAGAGGAACAGACATGCAAATGACTCTAACCGTGGTTCATGAAAAGAACAGACATGCAATGACACCGGGTGTGGTTCATGAAAAGAACAGACATGCAATGACTTATGTGGTTTGTTTAGAAGAACACACATGCAATGACACCGGGTGTGGTTCATGAAAAGAAACGATAGGCAATGACCGGTGGATCCATATGTGGTTTGTTTAGAAGAACACGCATGCAATGACACTGGGTGTGGTTCATGAAAAGAACAAACACGCAATGACACTGGTGGATCCTTATGTGGTTTGTTTAGAGGAGCAAACATGCAATCACACTACG
The DNA here is from genome assembly GCA_023614405.1 of Avena insularis. Classification (NCBI taxonomy): domain Eukaryota; kingdom Viridiplantae; phylum Streptophyta; class Magnoliopsida; order Poales; family Poaceae; genus Avena; species Avena insularis. The sequence continues at coordinate 9,131,879 of CM042692.1, read as the reverse complement.
TGTATCCATATGTGGTTTATGGAAGTAAAAGACATGCAATGACTCTAGCTGTGATTCATGAAAAGAACAGGCATGCAATGACACTGGTGGATCCTTATGTGGTTCATGAAAAGAACAGAATGTGCAATGACACAGTGGATCCTTATGTGGTTTGTTTAGAAGAACACACATGCAATGACCGGTGTGGTTCATGAGAAGAACACACATCCAATGACACTGGTGGATCCTTATGTGGTTTGTTTAGAGGAACATACATGCAATCACACTAGGTGGATCCATATGTGGTTTATGGAAGTAAAAGACATGCAATGACTCTGGTAGATCCTCATGTGGTTCATGAAAAGAATAGACATGCAGTGAAACTGGGTGCGGTTCATGAATAGAACAGACATGCACTGACACTGGGTGTGGTTCATGAAAAGAACAGACATGCAATCACACTGGTGGATCCTTATGTGGTTTATGGAAGGAACAAACATGCAATCACACTAGGTGGATCCATATGTGGTTTATGGAAGTAAAAGACATCAATGACACTGGTAGATCCTTATGTGGTTCATGAAAAAAAGCATGACAATGACACTGGTGGATCCTTATGTGGTTTGCTTAGAAGAACACACATGCAATGACACTGGGTGTGGTTCATGAGAAGAACACACATCCAATGACACTGGTGGATCCTTATGTGCTTTGTTGAGAGGAACAGACATGCAATCACACTAGGTGGATCCGTATGTGGTTTATGGAAGTAAAATACATGCAATGACTCTGGTACATCCTTATGTGGTTCATGAAAAGAACAGACATGCAGTGAAACTGGGTGTGGTTCATGAATAGAACAGACATGCACTGGACCTTTGGGTGTGGTTCATGAAGAACAGACATGCAATCACACTGGTGGATCCTTATGTGGTATATGGAAGGAACAAACATGCAATCACACTAGGTGGATCCATATGAGGTTTATGGAAGTAACACACATGCAATGACACTCGGTGTGGTTCATGAAAAGAACAAACATGCAATGACACTAGTAGATCCTTATGTGGTTCATGAAAAGAACAGACATGCAATGACACTGGTGGATCCTTATGTGGTTTGTTTTGAGGAACAGACATGCAATGACTCTAGCTGTGGTTCATGAAAAGAACAGACATGCAATGACACCGGGTGTGGTTCATGAAAAGAACATACATGCAATGACTTATGTGGTTTGTTTAGAAGAACACACATGCAATGACACTCGGTGTGGTTCATGAAAAGAACATATAGGCAATGACACTGGTGGATCCTTATGTGGTTGGTTTGGTAGAACACGCATGCAATGACACGGCGTGGTTCATGAAAGAAACGGAACCACGCATTGATCTTTGGTGGATCCTTATGTGGTTTGTTTAGAGGAACAGACATGCAATCACACTAGGTGGATCCATATGTGGTTTATGGAAGTACAAGACATGCAATGACTCTGGTAGATCCTTATGTGGTTCATGAAAAGAGCAGACATGCAGTGAAACTGGGTGTGGTTCATGAATAGAACAGACATGCACTGACACTGGGTGTGGTTCATGAAAAGAACAGACATGCAATCACACTGGTGGATCCTTATGTGGTATATGGAAGGAACAAACATGCAATCACACTAGGTGGATCCATATGTGGTTTATGGAAGTAACACACATGCAATGACACTAGGTGTGGTTCATGAAAAGAACAGACATGCAATGACACTGGTAGATCCTTATGTGGTTCATGAAAAGAACAGACAAGCAATGAGACTGGTGGATCCTTATGTGGTTGTTTAGAGGAATAGGCATGCAATGACTCTAGCCATGGTTCATGAAAAGAACAGACATGCAATGACACCGGGTGTGGTTCATGAAAAGAACAGACATGCAATGACTTATGCGGTTTGTTTAGAAGAACACACATGCAATGACACTGGGTGTGGTTCATGAAAAGAACATATAGGCAATGACACTGGTGGATCCTTATGTGGTTTGTTTAGAAGAACACACATGCAATGACACTGGGTGTGGTTCATGAAAAGAACAGACACGCAGTCACACTGGCGGATCCTTATGTGGTTTGTTTAGAGGACCAGACATGCAATCACACTAGGTGGATACATATGTGGTTTATGGAAGTAAAAGACATGCAATGACTCTAGCTGTGATTCATGAAAAGAACAGACATGCAATGACACTGGTGGATCCTTATGTGTTTCATGAAAAGAACAGGCAGGCAATGACACTGGTGGATCCTTATGTGGTTTGTTAAGAAGAACACACATGCAATGACACTGGGTGTGGTTCATGAGAAGAACACACATCCAATGACACTGGTGGATCCTTATGTGGTTTGTTTAGAGGAACATACATGCAATCACACTAGGTGGATCCATATGTGGTTTATGGAAGTAAAAGACATGCAATGACTCTGGTACATCCTTATGTGGTTCATGAAAAGAACAGACATGCAGTGAAAATGGGTGTGGTTCATGAATAGAACAGACATGCACTGACACTGGGTGTAGTTCATGAAAAGAACAGACATGCAATCACACTGGTGGAACCTTATGTGGTTTATGGAAGGAACAAACATGCAATCACACTAGGTGGATCCATATGTGGTTTATGGAAGTAACAAACATGCAATGACACTTGGTGTGGTTCATGAAAAGAACATACATGCAATAACACTGGTAGATCCTTATGTGGTTCATGAAAAGAACAGACATGCAATGACACTGGTGGATCCTTATGTGGTTTGTTTAGAGGAACAGACATGCAAATGACTCTAACCGTGGTTCATGAAAAGAACAGACATGCAATGACACCGGGTGTGGTTCATGAAAAGAACAGACATGCAATGACTTATGTGGTTTGTTTAGAAGAACACACATGCAATGACACCGGGTGTGGTTCATGAAAAGAACAGATAGGCAATGACACTGGTGGATCCTTATGTGGTTTGTTTAGAAGAACACGCATGCAATGACACTGGGTGTGGTTCATGAAAAGAACAAACACGCAATGACACTGGTGGATCCTTATGTGGTTTGTTTAGAGGAGCAAACATGCAATCACACTACGTGTATCCATATGTGGTTTATGGAAGTAAAAGACATGCAATGACTCTAGCTGTGATTCATGAAAAGAACAGGCATGCAATGACACTGGTGGATCCTTATGTGGTTCATGAAAAGAACAGACAGGCAATGACACTGGTGGATCCTTATGTGGTTTGTTTAGAAGAACACACATGCAATGACACTGGGTGTGGTTCATGAGAAGAACACACATCCAATGACACTGGTGGATCCTTATGTGGTTTGTTTAGAGGAACATACATGCAATCACACTAGGTGGATCCATATGTGGTTTATGGAAGTAAAAGACATGCAATGACTCTGGTAGATCCTCATGTGGTTCATGAAAAGAATAGACATGCAGTGAAACTGGGTGTGGTTCATGAATAGAACAGACATGCACTGACACTGGGTGTGGTTCATGAAAAGAACAGACATGCAATCACACTAGTGGATCCTTATGTGGTTTATGGAAGGAACAAACATGCAATCACACTAGGTGGATCCATATGTGGTTTATGGAAGTAAAAGACATCAATGACACTGGTAGATCCTTATGTGGTTCATGAAAAAAACAGACAGGCAATGACACTGGTGGATCCTTATGTGGTTTGCTTAGAAGAACACACATGCAATGACACTGGGTGTGGTTCATGAGAAGAACACACATCCAATGACACTGGTGGATCCTTATGTGCTTTGTTGAGAGGAACAGACATGCAATCACACTAGGTGGATCCGTATGTGGTTTATGGAAGTAAAATACATGCAATGACTCTGGTACATCCTTATGTGGTTCATGAAAAGAACAGACATGCAGTGAAACTGGGTGTGGTTCATGAATAGAACAGACATGCACCGACCTTTGGGTGTGGTTCATGAAAAGAACAGACATGCAATCACACTGGTGGATCCTTATGTGGTATATGGAAGGAACAAACATGCAATCACACTAGGTGGATCCATATGAGGTTTATGGAAGTAACACACATGCAATGACACTCGGTGTGGTTCATGAAAAGAACAAACATGCAATGACACTAGTAGATCCTTATGTGGTTCATGAAAAGAACAGACATGCAATGACACTGGTGGATCCTTATGTGGTTTGTTTTGAGGAACAGACATGCAATGACTCTAGCTGTGGTTCATGAAAAGAACAGACATGCAATGACACCGGGTGTGGTTCATGAAAAGAACATACATGCAATGACTTATGTGGTTTGTTTAGAAGAACACACATGCAATGACACTCGGTGTGGTTCATGAAAAGAACATATAGGCAATGACACTGGTGGATCCTTATGTGGTTTGTTTAGAAGAACACGCATGCAATGACACTGGGCGTGGTTCATGAAAAGAACAGACACGCATTGATACTGGTGGATCCTTATGTGGTTTGTTTAGAGGAACAGACATGCAATCACACTAGGTGGATCCATATGTGGTTTATGGAAGTACAAGACATGCAATGACTCTGGTAGATCCTTATGTGGTTCATGAAAAGAGCAGACATGCAGTGAAACTGGGTGTGGTTCATGAATAGAACAGACATGCACTGACACTGGGTGTGGTTCATGAAAAGAACAGACATGCAATCACACTGGTGGATCCTTATGTGGTATATGGAAGGAACAAACATGCAATCACACTAGGTGGATCCATATGTGGTTTATGGAAGTAACACACATGCAATGACACTAGGTGTGGTTCATGAAAAGAACAGACATGCAATGACACTGGTAGATCCTTATGTGGTTCATGAAAAGAACAGACAAGCAATGAGACTGGTGGATCCTTATGTGGTTGTTTAGAGGAATAGGCATGCAATGACTCTAGCCATGGTTCATGAAAAGAACAGACATGCAATGACACCGGGTGTGGTTCATGAAAAGAACAGACATGCAATGACTTATGCGGTTTGTTTAGAAGAACACACATGCAATGACACTGGGTGTGGTTCATGAAAAGAACATATAGGCAATGACACTGGTGGATCCTTATGTGGTTTGTTTAGAAGAACACACATGCAATGACACTGGGTGTGGTTCATGAAAAGAATGGAACACCTTGATCCTGGGCGGATCCTTATGTGGTTTGTTTAGAGGACCAGACATGCAATCACACTAGGTGGATACATATGTGGTTTATGGAAGTAAAAGACATGCAATGACTCTAGCTGTGATTCATGAAAAGAACAGACATGCAATGACACTGGTGGATCCTTATGTGTTTCATGAAAAGAACAGGCAGGCAATGACACTGGTGGATCCTTATGTGGTTTGTTAAGAAGAACACACATGCAATGACACTGGGTGTGGTTCATGAGAAGAACACACATCCAATGACACTGGTGGATCCTTATGTGGTTTGTTTAGAGGAACATACATGCAATCACACTAGGTGGATCCATATGTGGTTTATGGAAGTAAAAGACATGCAATGACTCTGGTACATCCTTATGTGGTTCATGAAAAGAACAGACATGCAGTGAAAATGGGTGTGGTTCATGAATAGAACAGACATGCACTGACACTGGGTGTAGTTCATGAAAAGAACAGACATGCAATCACACTGGTGGAACCTTATGTGGTTTATGGAAGGAACAAACATGCAATCACACTAGGTGGATCCATATGTGGTTTATGGAAGTAACAAACATGCAATGACACTTGGTGTGGTTCATGAAAAGAACATACATGCAATAACACTGGTAGATCCTTATGTGGTTCATGAAAAGAACAGACATGCAATGACACTGGTGGATCCTTATGTGGTTTGTTTAGAGGAACAGACATGCAAATGACTCTAACCGTGGTTCATGAAAAGAACAGACATGCAATGACACCGGGTGTGGTTCATGAAAAGAACAGACATGCAATGACTTATGTGGTTTGTTTAGAAGAACACACATGCAATGACACCGGGTGTGGTTCATGAAAAGAACAGATAGGCAATGACACTGGTGGATCCTTATGTGGTTTGTTTAGAAGAACACGCATGCAATGACACTGGGTGTGGTTCATGAAAAGAACAAACACGCAATGACACTGGTGGATCCTTATGTGGTTTGTTTAGAGGAGCAAACATGCAATCACACTACGTGTATCCATATGTGGTTTATGGAAGTAAAAGACATGCAATGACTCTAGCTGTGATTCATGAAAAGACAGCATGCAATGACACCGGTGGATCCTTATGTGGTTCATGAAAAGAACAGATGTGCAATGACACTGGTGGATCCTTATGTGGTTTGTTTAGAAGAACACACATGCAATGACACTGGGTGTGGTTCATGAGAAGAACACACATCCAATGACACTGGTGGATCCTTATGTGGTTTGTTTAGAGGAACATACATGCAATCACACTAGGTGGATCCATATGTGGTTTATGGAAGTAAAAGACATGCAATGACTCTGGTAGATCCTCATGTGGTTCATGAAAAGAATAGACATGCAAAGTGGCGGGTGTGGTTCATGAATAGAACAGACATGCACTGACACTGGGTGTGGTTCATGAAAAGAACAGACATGCAATCACACTAGTGGATCCTTATGTGGATTATGGAAGGAACAAACATGCAATCACACTATGTGGATCCATATGTGGTTTATGGAAGTAACACACATGCAATGACACTGGGTGTGGTTCATGAAAAGAACAGACATGCAATGACACTGGTAGATCCTTATGTGGTTCATGAAAAGAACAGACATGCAATGACACTGGTGGATCCTTATGTGGTTTGTTTAGAGGAACAGACATGCAATGACTCTAGCCATGGTTCATGAAAAGAACAGACATGCAATGACACCGGGTGTGGTTCATGAAAAGAAGAGACATGCAATGACTTATGTGGTTTGTTTAGAAGAACACACATGCAATGACACTGGGTGTGGTTCATGAAAAGAACGGATAGGCAATGACACTGGTGGATCCTTATGTGGTTTGTTTAGAAGAACACGCGTGCAATGACACTGGGTGTGGTTCATGAAAAGAACAGACACGCAATGACACTGGTGGATCCTTATGTGGTTTGTTTAGAGGAACAGACATGCAATCACACTAGGTGGATCCATATGTGGTTTATGGAAGTAAAAGACATGCAATGACTCTAGCTGTGATTCATGAAAAGAACAGACATGCAATGACACTGGTGGATCCTTATGTGGTTCATGAAAAGAACAGACATGCAATGACACTGGTGGATCCTTATGTGGTTTGTTTAGAAGAACACACATGCAATGACACTGGGTGTGGTTCATGAAAAGAACACACACGCAATGACACTGGTGGATCCTTATGTGGTTTGTTTAGAGGAACACACATGCAATGAAACTAGGTGGATCCATATGTGTTTTATGGAAGTAAAAGACATGCAATGACTCTGGTAGATCCTTATGTGGTTCATGAAAAGAACAGACATGCAGTGAAACTGGGTGTGGTTCATGAAAAGAACAGACATGTAATGACACTAGTGGATCCTTATGTGGTTTGTTTAGAAGAACACACATGTAGTGCCACTGGCGTATCCACGTGTGGTTTATGAGAAGAACACACATCCAATGAACTCTAGTGGATCTATCTTGGCATAATTTGATGTATTCCATGATGTATTTCATTGTACAAGACACTTTCCATTTTTATACTACTCAGTTTTGCCCTTGGTTTTATGTGGTACCACTTAGTTTTGCCCACCCCCCCCCTCTCTATCTTTCGTAGAAGACCAAAACTATGCTCACCCTATCTTCTACTCCCTGATTGGTTGTCACAATTGTCACGTGGATCATGCGCACCAACCGTTGATTCTGTGCGATCCAACGATGATCGTTGAACGTCTCGTGCCCTTCACAGTACAGTGTGAGACAGCACAGACGTCTCCCTTCGCGAGACTTCTACGGGAAGGAACACGATGCCGTCCATGGAAAAAGTTGTCGAGCGGTCATGTCAAGTTTAATCAAGTCTGAAAAGCCTACTACTGCTACTACAACTCATGCACAGGGCAACGGGGTCATCGAGTGCACGGTTGTCGACGGGACGCTGCAATTTATTGCCACTTGATTTTAATCAGACATATCCCATTTATACGTAGCGTTCTCAATCTCACTTCCAACTGGACCCTACCGCTAGTAAATTCCATGATTCAAGTGCCCCCCTCGAGTAGATCTAACATTGCTAGAAATTAGTTCCGCGCCACTTGCATGCAGTGGAATCGAGGTCTGCCATGAGCATGTTTTCAATGCAGCTCTAAAGTGGAGATCGTGGCTATTTCAAAAAAAAAGGAACCGAAAAAAAAGGGTGGAGATCGTGGTAGCCCCCCTGCCCCCCGCCCACCACACGTGTCCACTCGAGGACTACAAACGGTCCGGTGTTTATAACCCCCCTCGACCTTCTTCTTCCATGAGCTCGTGTCATTTCCCCCCAGTCTGTCTAGTCCCAAGACCCCAATCTACACCTGCCGCGTGCGCCGAATCTCTCTCGTTTGCACTACCTACTTCCCTTGGTGCGCCATGAAGCGTACGCGTGGAGAAGATCCGGAGGTGAAGCCAGTTGAAGGCGAAGCAGTAGATGGCTCGGTCGTCGCCAAGAAGACGGAGGCGTCTTCTTCGGGCACGAACGCCGCTCGTCACCGCACCGTCGATGTTGCGACTCATCCGTCCAGCCAGTAGCCGTCGCCGCCGAGCAGCAGGTGGTAGCCGTCGCTGTCGAGCAGCAGTTGGTAGTCGTCACCGCCGAGCAGCAGGTGGTAGCCATCACCGCCGAGCAGCCGGTAGTAGCCGTCGCCGCCGAGCAGCAGTTGGTAGCCGTCGCCGCCGAGAAGCAGGTGGCCGACAACATCGTGGCCGACAATGTCGTGGTGCCAGCGGCAGATCTGGATGGGGGGCAGGCGGCAGGCGGAGGCAATCCGGTGATCTACATTGACGACCCCATCGTTGTTCAAGAAATCTTCGACGCAATCGCAGAGAATGATGAGTTCGAGGAGGAGGTCCCTGATGAGGAGTCCGAGGTACTAGATTGCTAGCTTCTCTAGTCGCAGCCGCAGTTTTCACTGTTCATGCATAGAATTTGCTCAATCGTGTACATATTCTTTTGCTCTTGAATTAGGGTAGTATATATATGATTCGATCGGTTGATTGATGCATCTGCCATCTAGTCACAAAACCCCAATCCGTCTAGTCACAAAACCCCAATCTGCTCATCTGCCATCTAGTTGAGTTTGCTAGTTGAGTGTTGATTTCGATACATAGCAGGCCTATAACATTACATTTCTATTCCTTACTGAGCCCAATGATTCAATTTTGCCCCAAAATAGTGCAAGGGTATCTGATGGTATCGTTTTCTTAGGGATGGTTAGTGGCCCTGAGGCAGCAATGCACATAAACAATATAGGTTATGTTGTTGGTATTTTGGTTCTCCGACTCCATCACTGAAAAAAATGAGGCCCTAATTTTTTCTCTCATATGGAACCTAAATATATAATATTTGTATTGTTTCTGATCTATGAATGCGTTGTATGATGCATTTGTATATCCCTGAATATTGTTTGGTACGATTACATTTCAATTTCTTATTGTGGCCAATGATTCAAATTTGCCCCAAAGAGAGGTAGACACATTGGTGTCAAATTTTTACAGGGATGAGTGAGCGAACCTGGGGCCATGTACAAGATCAATATAAGCTATGTAATTGTTACTTGGTTCACTTACGCCATCTCTGTAGAAACTTATGAGGCTGCAATCTTTATTCTACATTCATAGAACTATGATATTTGAATTATCTATTCCATGCATTCATAGTGTATAAGAATTACATTTTAGTTTGTCACCGAGGCTGATGATTGAAATTTGCTCCAAAAGAGTTCAAGGGGAGACACGTATGACGGTGTCGTGTTTTAGGGATGGGTTGGTGAACCTGAGGCAGCAATGCACACAAACAATATAGGTTGTGCTGTTGGTACTTTGGTTCACCTACTCCATCTCTGAAACAAATTATGAGGCCCTAAATTTATTCTCATATGGAACTACATATATGATCCTTGAATTGTTTCTGATCTTTTAATGATTGGTATGATGCATATGTATATGAATGGTTTTGATCATAAGTATTTTTAACATGCACCTGAAGATTAATTGTTTGGTTTTTTATTTATAATTACAATATTTAGGTTTGTTTTTGTACCTGACTATGTATATCCCTGAATAATGTTTTGTACGATTATATTTCAATTTCTTATTGTGGCCAATGATTCAAATTTGCCCCAAAAGAGAGGCAGACACATTGGTGTCAGATTTTTTCAGGGACGAGTTAGTGAACCTGAGGCGATGTACAACAACAATATAGGCTGTGCAATTGTTACTTGGTTCACTCACGCCGTCCCTGAATAAACTTATGAGGCCACAATCTTTATTCTAAATTCATAGAACTATGATATTCGAATTATCTATTCCATGCATTCATAGTGTATAAGAATTACATTTTAGTTTGTCACCGAGGCCGATGATTGAAATTTGCCCCAAAAGAGTTCAAGGGAGACACGTATGATGGTGTCGTGTTTTAGGGATGGGTTGGTGAACCTGGGGCAGCAATGCACACAAACAATATAGGTTGTGCTGTTGGTACTTTGGTTCGCCTACTCCATCTCTAAAACAAATTATGAGGCCCTAGATTTATTCTCATGTGGAACTACATATATGATCCTTGAATTGTTTCTGATCTTTTAATGATTGGTATGATGCATATGTATATGAATGGTTTTGATCATAAGTATTTTTAACATGCACCTGAAGATTAATTGTTTGGTTTTTTATTTATAATTACAATATTTAGGCTTGTTTTTGTACCTGACTATGTATATCCCTGAATAATGTTTTGTACGATTACATTTCAATTTCTTATTATGGCCAATGATTCAAATTTGTCCTAAAAGAGAGGCAGACACATTGGTGTCAGATTTTTTCAGGGACGAGTTAGTGAACCTGGGGTGATGTACAACAACAATACAGGCTGTGCAATTGTTACTTGGTTCACTCACGCCGTCCCTGAATAAACTTATGAGGCCGCAATCTGATGCAATTATTTGTCATTGTGTTGAGATGAAATGATATATGAACCGATCAAACTATTGCTGAGATGCTTTATCTTTGATATCCACGGATATATTGTCTTACATATACATGTTGTCAATTCTTGAGTTGTAATATAATTCAATCATATGTACGAGTTCTAAGTTATGTTCTTAAAAATCATTAGGAGGATGATGATGAAGTGGACGATAGCAAGGAATCCAGGGACAACAAGAGCCGCTACGTGCTGAGGCGGTTATGGTGTGGGCTAATCCGTTTCCACCGTAGGGGGAGACTGTTTTGCCCATTCTGTGGCAGAGCAATCAATGTGGACATCAACAGCATGATCCAGCACGCGGAGGGCGTTGGCAGAGGCAGAAGCCATAGGCCGATTACCTTGTCATAGCACGCACCCTACGGCAAATTCCTCCGGAAGTATGTCAGGACTAGCCTGTATCCCATCGACTAGGCTGTCGCTACATCCTGCTGATAAACCCCTGCCCTGCTAGGCGTCTCCGTGTCCCGGCCTCCTGCTACAGCCCCTGCTTTTATTTTGTTCTAGTTAATTATTACATGTGTGTGGCATGTAAGACAATATATCCGTGGTGTCTCTAGTGAACCTTATATATTAATCTACTCCTTTATATGGAGTGCCTTAAAGTTTTTAGTGTTCAATTATATTTACTGATCATGCTCATGCACACTACAAAATATTTCTAGTGCTCAATTATATTATAATTGTCAAGAAATACATCAACAAGTTAAATTGGTCGAAATTTTGTATTGAAGTAAGTAAATGTATCACACACATAATAAACTAGAAACTAATATCTAGTTCAAACACATAATGTATCACCACCACTTGTTGTCGTCCTTGACTTGCTTCCCCTTCAGCCGCTTGATGTCGCCACCGTCCCAAGATCCTGCCGTCACCGAAACCGCTTTCTGTCCTCCTCGCGCTTCTTCTCCTGGGCTAGCTTGCAACCAGGGCATAGCTCTCTCGCGAAAAACCCCGCCTTAACCATCCCATCTTTCATGGTAATGAGCTTACTATACAACTCATACGCCATGTAGGCGTCTCTGGCTGCATACTCGAGGCGCACCTAGCTCATCGGCTTCCACTCCCAGTAGTCGTGATCGACTCACTTCAATTTCTTCAGTTTTTCATAGGATTTATCGATGATTTCCTCTGCCAGATCTCCCATGCCATCCTTCGCTGGGTATGATTTGATCTTGTACAGATTTTGGATGTCGATGTGGTGCCCCTCTGGGATTTTTATCAACGCACGAGAAAGTATAATTGTGTCATTTGTGATATCCACGCTAGTGAAAGTTATCCCTTTCCTACACAAGAACTCGACCAGAGCCGGACAACGCATCTCAGTTGGTTTACTCCTGCACTTAGATGGTTCTAGGGATGTAAGGGAACAAGGGATGCATAAGTGGTGATCTCAAATTTAAATTTCACATACCTGCAGAAGTGGTAAACGAGGACCTCCTCATGTATGGAGATTTGCACGACAGCGATCTCTTGTGGAGGATTTTTTCGCTTATTTGCATGGGTGTACTCCAAGTCTAGCCCCACAAACTTGTGCTTCTCTTTCTCAAGCAATTGCTCAAACCTGGCGAGAGTTGTCTCCACAGTCGCTTCATCATTTGTGTACACCACTGTCAAAGTCATGGTGTCATGGGCAGGGACCAAGTGGGTCTCTGTTGTGCGTTTCCCATCGTCCATGCCTGCAAGGAAATGGGTGAAAGGAACTGCCTACAAGGAACTGCCTTCGAGAGGAAGAAGAAGATGAACCGACAGTTCCAGAACAGAGGAAGAAGAAGCGCCCAGGAAAAACTGCAGAGGAATTACTGAGGAAGAGGAATGACTACAGAAGAAACGTGGTAACTGCAACTTTCGGTTCGAGAACTCACCGTGGTTACGTGGAGATCGTGGCAGTGCCGCCGGTTCAACAAGTGGGGCCAGTTCCTGCGAGAATATGAAACTAGCTGTGCATTTTTCTATGCAAGAAATTGAGAGAAATCATTTATATTTTGTCTTTCATAATTAAACACAATGAAGTTGGTACAGCCCAAGAGATTTGAACAAAAAAGATTTGCTAGTTTAACATACAACAACACTTACAGGCCCAACATGGCAGAACTTGGAGAGCCCCAGAACTTGAGCTACCACAAAGACCTCGGCAGAGGTGGCAGAATTGGTGCGGGTGCAACCACGACGACGGCGAGCTCGGATTCTAGAGGAGGAAAACAGAACCGAGCATGGTCGACAAGGTGATAGATCTCACTGGGAACCAATTCTCGTCCCCGACCGTGCCATGGGTGCGTCCATGGTGAGGGCGAGCTCCGACTCGGGATGGGGAGGAGAGCGGGGCCGAGCAGCTTCGTCACTTCCTAGCTCTGCGCCATGGCCGCAACCACAGATTGCCGCTCCGGGGAAGAAGACGAGTAATGGAGGCGACAATGCTGCAAGCCTACAGGGAAGAGAGCTGGGCCGAGCAGGTTCGTCCACGTCCTAGCTCCGCGCCATGGCTACGACGCCCCACAGATTGCCGCTCCGGGGAAGAAGAAGACGCGTAATGGATGCAGGCGCCAACGTTGCAAGCCTAATTGACACCTAAGCGACGGGAGCGACAGGAGCGACATAACGGCGAGAACTGATAGGGGGGCCAACTTGACGGCCGTTAGCCTGATTTTTTGTATTGAAACATAAAGTTGAATTCGTGCCGAAAAAGACCCTCTGAGTATTTGGCACGCCAACTATAGTCATCGCAAATGATATCAGGGAACTCGGGTACCGCATTGCCTGGACACCCCAACTTTCGGGCTGCAAAATGATATTCTCTCAGCCGGCCGCCTCCTCCCTCTCCTCCCTTTGGTGTTACCCCTTAGGGAATTGGCCCAATAGGGAATTTAACCATTTTAATTCCATTTATTTTTATAAATATAAATAAAAAATTAAATCAATATTTAATATCTATTTACATATTATTTAATTCCTGTGGCTATGGCTGGGCGTTCGGTCTGTTCGGTCCGATATTTTCGGTCATTGAAAATTTTGGTCATCCAGAAATGCAACCTGAATTACCTTCGGTCTTTTCGGTATTCCTGTATTCGGTCTTCGGTCTTTTCGGTCCGGTCTTCGATCATGACTAAATCACCCAAATAGAAAAAATATGGCAGCATTTTCATAGTTGATAGTTCAAAGCAAATGACAACTTACAGATAACAACTTGCTGGACTTGCACATGTGGCACATCCAACTAAACCAAATAACAACTTTACAAATAACAAGCACACAAGTATGGCCAGACACACAAGTGCACAACTGCAGAGTCCCATTCTTGCTGTACTTCACAGCACCACGCACACGCTTGAATGAAACATCCATTTCTTTTATTCCATCTTGTAAAATAAGGTTGACAATATGTGTCGCCGTCAATCGTTTGCAATTGTCCTCATCGTCATCAATTTGAATCACCCCTGCATCTTCCCTTTTCATCATGGTTTTAAGTTCCACTGCTGCAACTATTGCTTCATCTACTTCTACATCTGCAAGGGCAAGTACATATGTGTTTAACTCATCCTCAAGAACATATTGTTCCTGCTCATCCTCAAATTCTGATGCCATCTATAGAAACAGCTAAAAAAATCTTATTCAATAGCCATTCATCACTGGACAAGTACATCTCATCTCTAGAAACAAAAATCTAGCAAAACAACACATTACCGCACCCATATCAGCCTTATTTACAACCTAGTAGATCAAACATTTACCCCAAATCTCCTTTATTTACCGGTTACAACTAACATATACATGAAGTATCCAAATATAATTACAGAAGATCAAACATTTGCCCCAAATCATCCGTATTTCCAAGTTACAACTAGCAGATCAAACATTTGTCCCAAATCCCTAGTCTAGTAGTGTTCTATGAGGCTCCAAAAAATTATCTCCAGGGAATACGTGTATAAGAGTCTAGAAATAAAGCGGGGAGTTGCAAATTTCTTACCTTGGCCTTGGGGGTCGAAGACGTGGCAGCGGGCGGCGCCCGGGGGTTGGAGAAGCGCAGGAACAAGATTGGAGGCTACTGTCTTCATTGCCTCGTCTGGCTACTGAAGATCTCACCGTGTCGGGGTACTAGAGAGGTCAAAGATGTGGCAGGGAATTTGGGGACGTCGGAGGTGCACTTGGTCTTGGGGTAAGTCTCCTGGTAGTAGGCGACAGGGGTAGCTCCTAGCTAGCTCGCTCCTCGCTGATCACTACTGTGGCCTCTGTGGCAATGATGGTGGAGATGTGGTGGGGACGGCGGGGATGCGACGATGCACCGTGGTCAGAGATACGGTGGGGACGGCGGAGATATGGCGATGCCGATAGAGATGCGCGGGGTCAGCGTTCGGAGATGCAGTAGGGAGCAGGCTGCAACGCCCGTTGCTAGGTCACTATTGTGTGGCGGCGGGCGGCAGCCCTAGGTCAGGACTCAGGAGCGATTACGGTCTAGGTCTGTGTTGAACGAGGTCACGAGGTAAATGGGGAAGCAAGAGGGACGAGCCTGGGGCCTCTATGGGCTAAGCTAGACATATTATCTCACGCGTAAGTGGAAATTCCGGTCTCTTTGGTCGAATCGGTCTCCAGCTACCGAAGGCCGAACAACCCGTAATTAAATCGGTCATCTGATTCCCAGGACCGAACAACTAACCAAAGACCAAATTACCTGAAAATTTGGTTTTGGTCCTAGTTTTTTCGGGTTCGGACTTCGGTTTCAGTTTTTTGTGCCCAGCCATACCCGTGGCTATGGAACTCCTTCCATTCCACTCCGGACATCCTCCGGACCTTCCCAGAACCTTTCTGGTTTCTCCCTCTCTTTTCTTCAGTGATTTCCATGATACCAAAAGGATCTCCGAGCACCGTCAAACCCTTAAGCGTGTTACCCTATAGTTCGGGAACACTCCAGACATGGTTGAGACCCCTCTTGGACCAATGATCATCACCGGGACCTGGATGCCCATAATGACCCCTATGCATTCCACAAAATATTTGTTGTTCAACCATCAATGTTGTGTCCTATTCCTTTTGCCTCTGTGATACTTGCATTGTCCGATATCTGATCAACAACATCACCATGTCAGGATCAATCTCGTTACCGACAAATACTACTTAACTCGCTCCGACAAGTGATATCCCCGTGACCTAGTCACATGTTGCGCACCTTATGGATATAACTTATCTGAGTGGGCTGATACCTTCGATCCGGATTACGGATGTAGTATAGCTCTTTTTTCCCTAGTAGACCTAGGTTATCGAATCCTTGGGAAGCAGAAATCATAGTGAAGTTAATTTAATGGACCTTTGGGAGTTTTAGAATCCATTTTTGTGTTTTACAGGACCAAGAGTTTGCTGTCTTTTGTTGTTGTAAACAATGAGAGAGAGGGCCTAGGGATTTCGGTTTCAGCTGTAGTTGTGCAAAACATCTGATGGGAATAAAAGATAATAATAAAGTATGCATGTAATTCTTAGAGCAAGATAATTATATATGAGCAGTGCATCCATAATTGCTATTGCCTCTGCAACCGCTTATAGCAATAACCTACTAGTCTCATCTATAGAAGAAACAGAACTAATGATATGCATAGTGACATCACCATTGATCCCAAGTAAATCCCTCACATATAGCCGTACTACCCCTTCTATCACTAGGGTTCCCAACCTGCAGATTAGTCATTACTCATACTCCCTATACCTGGCTCAATCCTCGAGGTCTTGGGTACCTAACAAGTCCTTGGATTGAGGCAAGAGAGGATACAATAATCATCATGTCATACAAACTAATACATGATCCCATCTATGATAAATAACATGCACAAAAGCTACATGGCTAGGCCGAAGCCCTTAGCCCAAGAAGAATTACTCACACACAGAGATGAAATCAACAATCATAAACATTGAAAATTGAAACCATGAGATTGATAGCAAATAGTCTTACAATGTCACCAATCGAAGATGAGATCTACTATTATAAGTGGTGCAATATGGCTATGGTGGTGGAGAATGGTTTGGAGATTAGATCTAAGTCTATTCCTCCGGCGGCTCTTCGGTGTTGCGGATGCAGGGTTCTGGGGTGGATTAACTCTAGTGGGATAGGGAGAGCTCTGTTTCTTGTTGCCCGCGGCCTCTTTATATTGGGGTCCCTTCATGAAAGTTGTTCTGTTTGACCTAGCGGTGGCAGCGGCGGCAACTATACGACTGCAACTATATGGCCGGAATTTTGTTCCCACTGTATAGTTGGTCGTTAAAGCATTTGTCTCCACTTCACGACTCCTGGTTTCTTCGGGTTGTTGAAAATCTCGTATCTTTGACTTTAATGTAGTGATTCCCATCATAAAACGTCATTACCTGCGTAGGGAAAAATAGCAAGAAAGGATTGCATACCCCTTTGATCATTAGGCATTTGTGGCAGGGTTTAGAGAGATATTTCATCAAAAATATGAATAATATCCAGTTTAAATGTGGATGTAGATTGCTATATTTCAGAGCCATCAACCTCCCCAAGCTTAAACTTGATCGTCCTCGAGCAACAAACCCAAAATCAAAAAGGAACTCAACATTTAAACTGAAATAACGAGATGATGATCTTACTCATGATTGGTAGTCTCATGTTTCCTCCACTTTATTAATTTGAAAAACTTCAGCATAGATAGAGTAATGGCAAGCATATCATACGGGTTTTTATGCATCCTTGTAGCACTGCAAAATTATTGTTAACATGGATGATTAAAATGAGTAAACTTTATTCCATGTCATGTAATCAACTCATAGGCTTGCCTTTGAACAATAAAGTATAATCATATAAAATTGAGGGTGTGAGAGTTGTCATGAAAAGCATATACACTAGAGTATCTCAAATCTCCCACATCAATAAGTCAAGACTTTTCAAGCACTACTTTGTCATTCATTGTCCTTCAAGAATTTCAGTTCTTAAGTAATTGAGAGCATGCCAAAAAAAATATTAGTTTACCGGGCTGTGATGGACACTCATGGCATCACCAAGGTTTTTGTTCCTTTTGCATAATGATTACTCGTATCAGCCAGAGGAGTGATTCCATCATGTACACAGCTACCCGGGAGTGCCAAGAATCTTACCCATTATAGCATTGCTGCTACATATGTTTAATTAACTCATAGCCGAAATCTAGGAGTTTCCTCCATGAAGATCGTTCGTAGGCTGGCGGAGTTGTTGGCATCCCATGAAGTTTGACACGCATAAAGCTATATCATTCTTATGATTAACAAGTCAAACTTTGGCATCCTCACAAAAACCGCTAAACATTAATTCAATCGAACAAATCCTTTTAAAGAGAGCTATCAAGTCAATCATTATTTTCCGTGGTGTTGAGTGTCTCTAGAAATAAGCCTTCAAGACTAAACACTAAAACAACCCAAGCCTTCAATTGTGAGACTTTTTCTTATTACAATTGTTTAGAAAATATTTAGGCAAGACTTGGTTAACTACAAGAGCTGGAACAAAATGTACCCAACTAAATACCCATGCAAACAAAACTTTACTACAATATAAAGACTCACTCCACCAATATAATATCTTAACATTCACTACTAACTAGCATGGATTTCTCAAACTTCAAAAGTGGGGAGTCATAAGGCATACCTCTCATGTTTGGTTCCACTTCTCTCTTCCTTTTTGATTTATTTCTTGGAAACTCGAAGTCAATCACTCTTCCTGCAAATATATGAGAACCTCGAGGCGAAAAGAAAAGAAAGAGGGAAAATAAAGATAAATGGAGAAATCTTTTTGTTGTTTTTGAGAGAGGGAATTAAAGAATAGAAAATTGGTTGCAAAGCTCGGCTAGAAAATCTCGAAAACAAATAGAAATAACTAAAGATAAAGTGTTGGGGAAACAAACACGAGTGCTTATAAACTCGAAATAAATGAAATCAAATGAATGCCAAATAAAGATAAATGAGGAAACTTCCCCAAGCTTAGGCTTTTGCAATCCCTTCAAATCATTGTGGTGGCGGGAAAAATTCGTTACTCCAGTTCGCAAATTGAGTTGATAAATTACTAGTTGTTTCTCGGAGGTTCAAGGAGAGGTTTTGAATTCTCTCCATAGTTTCTACAAGTTCTTGGAAGTATTGGTATGTAGCGAACCGGGTTGGTGGCTGCTCCTCTTGATAAGGAACTTCTTGCTCCTCTTCTTGGTCCTCATCCTCATCCGGAATCTCCTCCTCGGGTTGGTGTTGCTCAACCTGCAAGTCATATAGCAAACGTCCTTCCTCGATAGATAAAGAACCATTAGGCAAAGGACCGGGGTAGTAATAAACAACACCTCTCCTAGTGAGCATTACACGAGCCTTTAAAGTAGAGAAACCAACACGTCGCTCACCTAGCACAGGTTGCAACTCACCTAGGTCGATGCCTAGGGAAATGGCAAGCACGGTGATGAAGCCTCCACCTATAATTGGTCCTTGGCTTTGGGAGGATTGGTGCTCCAGGTAGCGCACAAGGATTGCGCCCAAGTTGAGTGACAAGTCGCAGTTGTTGTAAGCAGATTTTGCAAGGACTAAGATGTCCTCCTCATTGAGTCTCGTGAACCCATTTCGTGTCTGCAAGGTGTTAGCAATAACATAGAACAAATAGCGAATTGCAGGATGTTGAATATTCTTCCCCTTGCTTACTCTAGAAGTGAAACTCATTCCATTATAATAAAGTTCTGGGGAAGGGTCTAAGCCAGTAAAGGATGCGCGTAAGGCATTAGCATCATTGTTTCGGAAATTAAAACATGCACACCATTCATTTAGTGATAAAGCATAATTGCTGTCCATAAGTCGGAAAGAAATCATCTCCTCTCGCTGCCATAGTTTAATGGTGCTTTGCAAAGAACTTAGAAATTCAAGAGTTAACCGGTGATAAGTAGGCACATCATTGAATACAAAGTTTTGCAGGCCAACCCTATTGCAAAGTAAATTGAAGTCATTAGAAATACCGAGTTGGTTTAATATAATGGGGCAAGCCCACTTGGTTGCTTTCACTTCTCGGTTCTTCATCTTGTTGAAGCGATCACGTTGGAGCTCATTCCTGAACCGTATCCCCATGCGTTCCTAAGCAGCAACCTGAGCACGAGTTTGGCTCCTTGTGTTCATCATATAAAATAATAATGAAAGACAAAAATAAAACTTTTTGATCCAACAATAATAAGCATAACATATTCCTCATCATAGCACATTAAAGAATCCCCTCAAAATAATAATCTAGGCAAGAGAATCATGGCAATTAGTTCATAGTAGGTCTTACCCTAGATTGATAATGACAATAGATCAAAGATGAATTTGCAAAAAGTAATTGGAGGATCGGAGGACAAACATACTGTTGATCACTTGTGTGCGAGGAAATCGAACGAAATTGAGTAGAGGTGAAGATCTCTTGAGGTTTTGAGAGAGTTTGGAGGTAGAAGAGAGAAAAAGGATTGAAGTTTTGAGGTTGGAGGTACCTTCCTGTGGTGATTTTGTGGTCATACGCAACTATACGAGCAAACTATACGGCCGGAACAATGTGTTCCCGCCATATAGTTGGCCTACTGTCAATATTTTAGGGTTTCCACCTAGCGGCACAGCTATACGGCCAGAACTATATAGCTGGAACAATTTGTTCCCGTCGTATAGTTGGTCATCAAACCTTCTGTACCTGGAAAAAGAAATTGTACGAAGGCATCATTATCTATATGACCAGAACTATACGGCCAGAATTTGTATTCCCGTCGTATAGTTGGTCGTTAAACCTTCAGTACTTATGAAAGAAAAATTGTCGATGGCAAAAATATCTATATGGCCAGAATTTTCATTCCCGCCATATAGTTGGTTGTTAAACCTTCTGTATTCATCAAAAAAAAAATATTTCTTCGGTAATTCTTTCTTATCCTGAAACTTAGTGAAACACCTTGTTTTTGACAGAAAAATGAAAGTAAATATTGTCGACCAACATCAGCATGTATTAAGCAGGATTTTTAGTACTACTGAACTTCTTCTCCTTAATTGGAGCTTTCTAGCACTCTTTATTAATCATAAACTAAAACTAAAACTTAAAGACTTTACTCAAACCTTTATTTCACATGGGTTTCCTCCCATGAAGCGCTCTTTTATGGTCAATAGCTTAACCTTGATGTTGCTCACTTAGGCCAGATGAGTGGAACACCCACTCCAAAATAGTTGGCCTTCAAAGTGATGGCCTCATTTTCATCATGTTTGGCTTTCTTCTTCCTAGGAAAATGAATAACAAAAGGATCCCGCGAAGGCAATTGAAGCTTCATGTTCCCTTCATGTAGATTAATCAAAGCCTTTTAATAGTTCTTAAGAATGGATGGCCTAATATAATAGGAGCAGTAGCATGTTCAAGAATGTCAACAATAAGAAAATCAATAAGAGCAGGAGAGCCTTTAATGTATACTAAAGTATTCTCCTTAATTCCTACAACTTGTTTGTAGGTAGAATCTTCTAGATGCAATTTTAACTCTGTGATTTCAAAAGAGACAAGGTTTAACTTATTAAAAAGACTTTTTGGAATTGTTGAGATGCTTGCACCTAGATCACAAAGTGCAGCTATCTCATTGGTCCCAATTTTAATCTTAATAGTAGGCTCAAATATATCATCTAACTT
Organism: Avena insularis; assembly: GCA_023614405.1. NCBI lineage: Eukaryota > Viridiplantae > Streptophyta > Magnoliopsida > Poales > Poaceae > Avena > Avena insularis. The sequence continues at coordinate 9,110,046 of CM042692.1, read as the reverse complement.
CACAGGCAATTTTTCAGCAATTTTCTTATATTCTTCCTCAAACTCACCTACCATTATTGCTACCTGATTAACGAATTTTTGGTACATAGCTTCCTCATTTCCTTCACTTATCGGAATCTTGATATTGATCCTTTTTACAAGATCTTCAATAATGTAATTTGGTGAAGGAACATTACTATAATCAAGTTCTCCAGGCTCCTCCCTTTGGATTCTTATCATCTTGAGGTATTCAACGGGATTGGGCTCAGCTTTACCTGCAAATTTAGCTAGAATGGGAGTTTGGCTCTCAGTTATCTTACCTAGCTATGCCTCAACAATCCTCGTTCTTTCTTGGAGGACCTACAAATCATTCCTCAAACTTACAGCTTGGTTAGATAATTTACCAAGCATAGCATCATGGTTCTCCATTATTTTAACAAGAATATTGTTTTGCTCATTTTGCGAGTCTATAAAAGACTTAAGTGTTTCTTGGATACTACCATTACTAGTTCCCATATTATTATTAGAGTTAACTGCAGGACTAGAATAATGTTTCTGAAAATTAGGATTATAATTCTTCTTCCAAGAAGGGTTATAATCATTACTAGCTATGAAGTCTATTTCTTCAATATTTGATTCTAGGATAGCTCTTACCTGGCTTTCCTTACCTTTTACGGCTAATATGAGCTCATCCAGCTTAGAATTGAGTTCTTCATTTTCTTGTGGCGAGACGGAGTTCACCTTCTTCATGTTTGATCTATCCACATGCCATTGGGCATGGTTGTCTTGCATATTGTCTAGCAGATGCTTTGCTTCGGTAATATGTTACCCATAAATGTTCCTCCAGCTGCACTATCAAGCATAGACTTAGACATAGGGTTAAGAGCATTATAAAATAAATGGAAAATTAACCAATCTTCCATCCCATGACTGGGACAGTTTCTCATGCATTCTTTCATGCTCTCCCATGCAAGCGCTAGTGGCTCACGCTCTTCCTGTCTAAAACCAGTAATATTAGATCGTAGTTGCATAGTCTTTGAAGGTGGGAAAATTTTAGTCATCAAAAAAGAAGTACATTCCACCCATGATGTAATAGTATTTCTATGCAAAGCTAGCAACCATTCTTTTGCTCTTCCTCTAAGAGAGAAAGGAAATAAGTGCAGTTTGACCGCATCAGGGTCAACATCTTTTATGCGCATCATATCACATATTTCAGTGAAAGTATTCAAGTGCATACCTGCATCCTCAACAGTAGAGCCTGCAAATTGATTTTTTTGAACCAAACTTAAATAGTGGGGCTTAATTTCATAATCATCAGCATTAATTGTAATTGATGGCTGGGTAATAGGAGTATGCAAATAATCATTATTGGGAGTTGCAAACTCCCCAAGCTTCCTTTCAGCCATAGTTCCTATGTTTTTGGGTTTTCTCAAACAAAGAATTATGATAGTAAAAACAAGAATTTAAAGACTAACTATTTTTTTGGTTTTTCAAATAAAGACTGAAAGCAAACTAAAAACTGAAAAACAAGAATTAAAACTAGCAAGGTTCCTACTAACCTCACTAGGGTAGCTATTGCTTCCCCGGCAATGGCGCCAGAAAAAGGGTTGATACCTTCGATCCGGATTACGGATGTAGTATAACTCTTTTTCCCTAGTAGACCAAGGTTATCGAATCCTCGGGAAGCAGAAAGCATAGTAAAGTTACTTTAATGGACCTTCAGGAGTTTTAGAATTCTTTTTGTGTTTTACCGGACCAAGAGTTTGCTATCTTTTGTTGTTGTCGATGATGAGAGAGGGCCTAGGGCTTTCGGTTTCACCTATAGCTGTGCAAAACATCTGATGGGAATAAAAGATAATAATAAAATATGCATGTAATTGTTAGAGCAAAATAATTATATGTGGGCAGTGCATCCATAATTGATATTGCCTCCGCAACTGCTTATAGCAATAACCTACTAGTCCCATCCATAGAAGAAACATAACTAATGATATGCATAGTGACATCACCGTTGATCCCAAATAAATCCCTCACATACAGTCGTACTATCCCTTCTGTCACTAGGGTTCCCAACCTGCAGATTAGTCATTACTCATACTCCCTATACCTGGCTCAATCCTCGGGGTCTTGGGTACCTGACAAGTCCTTGGATTGAGGCAAGAGAGGATACAATATCATCATGTCATACAAACTAATACATGATCCCATCTATGATAAATAACATGCACAAAATCTACATGGCTAGGCCGAAGCCCTTAGCCCAAGGAGAATTACTCACACATAGAGATGAAATCAACAATCATAAACATTGCAATTGAAACCATGAGATTGATAGCAAATAGTCTTACAATGTCGCCAATCAAAGACGTGATCTACTATTACAAGTGGTGTAATATGGCTATGGTGGTGGAGAATGGTTTGTAGATTAGATCTAAGTCTATTCCTCCGGCGGCTCTTCGGTGTTGCGGATGCAGGGTTCTGGGGGCGGCTTGACTCTGGTGGGCTAGGGAGAGCTCTGTTTCTCATCGCCCGAGCCTCTTTATGTAGGGGTCCCTTCACAAAAGTTGTTTTGTTTGACCTAGCGGTGGCGGCGGCAACTATATGACCAAAACTATATGGCTAGAATTTTATTCCCATCATATAGTTGGTCGTTAAAGCGTCTGTCTCCACTTCACGACTCATGGTTTCTTCGGGTTGTTGGAAATCTTGTATCTTTGACTTTAATGTAGTGATTCCCATCATCAAACGTCATTATCTGCGCATGAAAAAATAGCAAGAAAGGATTGCATACCCCTTTGATCATTAGGCATTAGTGGCAGGGTTTAGAGAGATATTTCATCAAAAATATGAATAATATCCAGTTTAAATATGGATGTAGATGGCTATATTTCAGAGCCATCATGGGCCCAGAGTATCTTTCCATCACGCGGATGGACAAATTCCTCTCTTGACACATACACATCTACATGCCCCTTTGATTTGTCTGAACACACCTTTATGATCACCATTTTACCGTGTGACGTTTGATGTGAACAAGGCACTCTTAGGTGACAGTGATTAAATATGGTCTCACGGTCTGAGGAACAAGCCACCACGTTTCCTAATTATCGCAACTTGAACTTTGTGACATGATCGTGTTATGATGCTTAGATTGGGTATGCTCATCATCTCATTCTCCCAATGAGGCGACTCCATTTTCAACTGGCATAAATGCCACATGATTAGGAAACCTCGATCATTTGTTAACCAATGAACCAGTGACTAGATATTCACCAGGAACTCCTAGTTGTTTATATATCACATGTGTATTGACGTTTCATTTCTATACAGTTATAGCATGATATAAAACCTAATTATAAACTTCTTGAAATATGATAATAATCCATATTATTATTTGTCTCTAGGGCATATTTCCAACAACGCTGGTGGCAGTAGAACAGGAGGCACGGGCGGTGGTGGACAAGGAGGCGCGGGAGGCGGTAGACAACACCAAACCAACACAGATCATGGCGGCCGCTCGTAGATGCTGAAGATGAACTTCCCATGTTTCGCTTGTGAGCACCCTCGAATTTAGCGCGATCAATGTCTAGACTACTTCCGTGTGTTCGACATCAGCCCCATGCTATGGCTTACCACGGTGACCCTGCACCTGGATGGCAACGCCACAGTGTGCCTGCAATCCTATAAGTAACACCATGAGCTCACAAGTTGTCCTCAGTTCATCACCACGGTGGAGAAAGAATCTAGGGGAGACGATCAGTGCAAATTCATGAAAGCATTGTTGCAACTGAAGAAAATCGACTCAGTTACTGAATATATTGTGGAGTTTCAGAGACTGGTGTACCAGGTGTCTATGTTCAACCCCAATTACGACAGTCAATTCTTCATCTCTCATTTCATGCAGGGACTCAAGTTTGAGCTACGAGGTGTTGTGGAGTCACACATTCTAGACACATTGGAGAGACCCTATTTGATAGTAAAAGTGCAGAAGGAGTTAATGGATGATACTCCAAAGAAATGGCAACGCCAATAGGGTCGCGCAGAGGCAGCAGTTGGCAAAAATGTAGAACAATAGAGCGGGGTTGGTGGAATATGATGGATGTATTATTGAGCCTAATGGGTGAGTATATATAGGCGTACAGGGGATCATCTTAGAGTACAAGTCAAGTTAGGACTGTATGGAGATGTATCCTATCTTTATCCTATATTGACATAATAAAATTATACGCCATACTCTAACATACCTCCGCAGTCGTAGAGGTAGCGCCGTGAACAACTAGAACATCATGGACGGTCACACTAGAGATAAATCGAAGTATCATCCAGTAGGTTGACATCCCCCGCAGTTCGAGTGGGAACATTGTAGATAGTGTCGCGGCACGGTACCTTGGACTATGGAGGAAGCTTATGAGAAGCTCAACCGAGGTGGTAGCCCTTAATGACCCACAAGTATAGGGGGTGTATCGCAGTATTTTCGATAAATAAGAGTGTCGAACCCAACAAGGAGCAGAAGGTGCTGGCTAGTGGTATGGATCAAGAATTCTCTGCAAATACTTAGCAAACGGATTTTTAGGGGTTTTCGATAAAGCAAGTAAACAAAGTACGAGTAAATAAAAGACAGTAAGAATAAATGCAGCAAGTGGCCCAATCCTTTATGCAGCAAAGGACAAGCCGGTTGTATTTCTATAGATGACAAAACATTCTCGAGGACACATGGGAAGACTGTCAAGTGCTTTCGCTTCATATAGTCGATTAATCTTCTCTAGCTTGCTAAGTGTTGTGTGGGTGAACCTGTGCTAATGTACCGCCCCATCCAAGACTAATACATACTTGTGATTAAACCCCCTTGCAAACATCCGTAAGTACAAGAAAGTAATTAAGGTAGAAACCTAACCACAGCTTTAAACTCTAAGACCCTTACGTCCCTTGTGCAATGGTTTCCTAACGGGGGTTCAGGTTTACACTCCTCAACCCCTACGATTAGTAGACAAATACACAATGCATTCCCCTAGGCCCATATAGGTGAAGTGTCATGTAGTCGACGTTCACATGACACCACTAGAAGAAGTACACCACAACTTAAATAACAATCTATTGAATCTTTCTCAACACAACTCCACTACTAACAACAAGACTTCTCCCATGTGCTCAAGAACAAAACAAACTACTCACAAGACATCATATGGATCATGATCAGAGATGGAATAATGATGTATAACAATCTGAACATAAAAAACAATTCAATGGTTCACTCAATAGCATCAACTACAAAGAGTAATCAACACCGGGAAAGTTTCCCCTATGAACTATAGCAAGATTCAACGCAATTGTTACAGCAATATAGAGATGGTGATGATGGTGCTGATGGTGATGATGGTGGTGATGATGATGATGATCCCGATGAAGTCGAGCTTGATTATGGTGTTGATGGCGACGATCTCCCCTCTCCGGGAAGGAATTCCCCCGACAGAAATCTATCTGCCGGAGAGATCTTTCTCTCTCGGTGTTTTCCGCCTCGCAGAGGCGGCGAAATCTTTCTGTGGTTGCTCCCTGAGTCTTAGGGTTTCGGGAGGATGATATACGCCATAGGAGAGGGGCTGGAGTGGGCCAGGGTGGCCACACCACTCCCTGGGATTTGCCTCTATGAACATAAGCAACTTTAGGTGATTAAGGTTAAAGTGACACAACTAAGAGGATATGCTTGACAAGTTATAAGTTGAAATTTCATGCCCCTTACTTGTGAGTACCGATCCTCATGCTACTCAACTTCAGTCACGAGCAAGCTCTTATCATTGTAAATACATGCGTATCATTGAGAACCGCCAATGGGGTACCCCCTGCACATGACACAGGAGCTATCCCATAATCAAAATGACAAGGCAAGCAGACAGTGAGCATCTCAGCGATCTTTTTATTTGCTATTTGCATAGGTTTTTATTGAGTATGCTTCATAAATGCTCACTATAGTTATGCTGCAAGTTTCCACCATGATTAGGCATGGCTTAGGCTAGCGGCCCAGGCGTTTCTCTAACACACATATAAACTCCATGATCTTACAAGTTCCACTTTTATTTCACACCGCCGGGATCCATAAGCAAAAGAACATGATATCAACTAGGTACAAAGTACCAAATGAAGTGTTGAAAGCGGTCCCCATGATACATGGTTCGGCTAACTTCAACTCATAAAGAGCAAGCATATACGTAACAAAGAAGGACCCAATGGTTCAAGTTTATTAAATGCAAGAAAGTAAAGTGTGCCATCAAGTTCGTGAGAGCTTTAATCACTAATTTTCACATAACAAGTTTAATTTGGAAGGTAGATAAAACAAGAATTTACTTGGAATAGCAATAATGCTACTAGGTAGGTATGGTGGACACAAATGGCAAGGGTTTTGGTTTAAAGGAGGTGGATGCACGAGAAGAATACCCTCTCAGTACAGGTTTTTGGCTAGCAAGGCTGGGTAGCAAGTATAAGAGTTGAAGGAAACAAACAAACATACAAGTGATAAAGGCAAACATGCAATCTTCCTTGGAAGCACAAAAGATCTTAACTAGAGAATACTAGACTTATGAGCAAATCAAGAAAGAAAGATGATGAAATTATTTTTCCCTAGAGTACTTCTATCTTTTTCTTTTCAACTCTCAAAAAGGTGTTGCTACTGACCAAGCCAGGTTTGCCAAAACCAACTAAATTAACTCAATGATCCCAGAGTGCTACCAATACTAACAACAAGATCAATCATATAACCACGAATTGAAAACTAACATAAGCTATGCAAAAGAGTGAATGATAGAACTTCTCATTAATATTCCATAACGGAAACTCACACCAAGGGATACATATCTAACGAGAGAGGGGACACTTCCATAATGCAAACCATACTACATAATAACTCCTCTATTCATGATATGACTCTACTAATAAGGTAAAAAGATAGAAGATAGTGATATGATACCGCGGCACTCCCCCAAGATTGGAACAAACCAAGGGGATGCCAAACCTGATGACGAATTACTCCTTAGGTGGTGGTGGTATCCTCTCGATGAGCTCTCTGATCAGTGTCCCCAAGTCCTCAATCTCGAAGGTGAGATTACGAATAAGTCATGTTTTGCTCAATGCGGCTCATGATCATGTCGGGTTGAGAATTCCAGCTCTTGCTATTCTTTCCCACTCTTCCTCCTTGAAGTCTTCTTTTCTGCATGGCTAGAACGAGGCAAATCCCAATTGGAGGTAATTTCTCCTTGGGCATATTCTGGTATTGATGCTCATGGATAAGGGTATGGAAAGGATTCCAGGGCATGGAGGAAGTGACCGTGGAGCCAAATGTGACGAGGAGCTTCCAAGGTTTCCTGAGCATAGTAAATCAAAATTTTCTCTGAGCGAACAGAGGAAAGCCAAGATCTAATCTAGGAGATGCAAACAACGAGAGAGATTGGATTAGATCTTCATACCCTTGAAGATTCAAGCCTGGAACGCTCGGAACGTGGGTGATGTAGTCGCATCGCTTCTCCTCCTCGCGATCCGATCCGATCTAGCACCACAAGTGGCGGTGCCTCCGTGAGATGCACACGTGCGGCACCTCGACGTCTCCTCCTTCCTCGGACCAGCAAGTATGGTGGAGAGATAGATTGGATCTACAACCTGACGGCGTGGTGTATATGGTGGAGAATTTCTGCCGCAGGCTTCGCCACAAACAATCGGGAGGGGAGAGGAAGGCGGCGGGGCAACTGGGTTTGGAGGAAGGTGTGTGGGGTGTGAGGAGGCGCACCAGCCCTCTATATATAGAGGTGCGGCCAGCCTAGCCTCTCCTCCAAGCCTATCTCTAGTTTAAACAATTTAAACTCTCCTTATCTAGAAATCCTATCTTATCTTATCTCTAGTTTAAACGATTTAAACTTATCTAGGATCGGCTGGGCCCTATGGGGCCTTGTGCCCCTAAATCGGCCAGGACACTCCCTCATAGGCCCATGCCCCCTCCGGAAGGTGGGACCACGTTGGCCCCTTCCGAAGGTTCTAGAAGCTTCGGTACAATACCGATTAACTTAACAATTCCGAACTCCAAAAACTGCACTGCCTTATATGAATCTTATTCTCCGGACCACTCCGGAACCTCTCGTGATGTCCCGGATCCCATCCGAGACTCCGAACAAAAATTTATAAACCAATTATCCAATCTATCCTAGCGTCGAGACACGTTAAGTGTGTGACCCTGCGGGTTCGAGAATATGCAGACATGATCTTCTATCAATAATCAAGCGGGTGCAGGCACCCATATTGACTCCCACACATTCATCGATGATCATATCGGATGAACCACGATGCCAGGATTCAATCAATCCCATATATATATTCCCTTCGTCTCGCGATATTTTACTTGCCCGAGAATCGGTCGTCGGTATCGTCATACCTAGTTCAATCTCGTTCACAGCAAGTACTTTACTCGTTCCGTAATCCGATATCACTTTGTGATCAACTCCTTAACCACATGCTTGCAAGCGGTGTTGATATCGATTACCGAGTGGGCCCGAAGTATATCTCTCCGACTTGGGAGGGACAAATCCCATCTCGATACATACAACCCAGATACTTTCCGATCACGAGAGACACCTTTATGATCACCCTCTCATAGGATGACGTTTGATGACCTCAAAGCTTTCTTCCGATACCGGAGTTGTATTATCTCATGGTCTAAGGAATACAATATTTGACATAAGAAAAACTTGAAGACGAACACGATGACACGATCTAATTGCTTCGCTTAGTTTGGGTCTATCCACCACATCATTCTCTAGTGATATGATCTCATTATCAATTGACAACTCATGTCTATGGTTAGGAAACCTTAACCATCATTGATCAATGAGCTAGTCCATAGAGGCGTACTAGGGATACGGTGTTGTTCACAAACCACACAAGTATTAAAGTTTCCGCTTAATACAATTCTAGCATGGAATATAAACTTTATCATGAACAAGAATTATAATAATAACATCTTTATTATTGCCTCTAGGGCATAATTCCAACAGTCTCCCACTTGCACTAGAGTCAATAATCTAGTTTACATTTGGCAACAATCTTACACCCATGGCACTGAGGTGCTGATCATGTTTTACACGTGGAAGAGGTTTAGTCAATGGATCTGCGACATTCAGATCTGTATGTACTTTGCTGATCTTCAGATCTCCATCTGCTATATAATCTCGGATTATATGAAACTTGCGGTTGATATGCTTGGTATTTGGATGATATCTTGGTTCCTTAGCGAGTGCTATGGCGCAAGTGTTGTCACACAATATCTCCAGTGGGTCCAATGCACTTGGAACCACGCCAAGCTCAGTGATGAAGTTTCTGATCCAAACTCCTTCACTTGACGCTTCTAGCAGACCATGTATTCGCTTCTCAGTAGATCCCGATCACGCTTTGCTTGCGCTTCTCCGACTCACAGCTCCTCCATTCAAAATATACACGTATCCTCACGAGATTTACAATCATCCTTGTCGGTGTCGAAACTAGCATCGACGTAACCTTTTCTGACAGTGTTCATCACCCCATAGACTAAGAACATTTCTTTAGTCCTATTTAGGTACCTTAGGATGTTCTTCACGGTGACGATGTTCCACTCTGGATCACTTTGATATCTGCTCGTCAAACTAAGAGCATTGGACACATCCGGTCTAGTACACAAGATGGCATACATGATGGAACCTATGGCGAGGCATAAGGCACTTTGCTCATAGCTTCCTATCATTTACCGTGCTGGACCGAGCCTTGCTCAATATCTTCCTCGACAACATAGGCCTTTGAACCTTTCAATGCCTTATCCATTCGAACCTTTTGAACTTTGTCTAGGTATGTACTCGGCTTAAAGCTATCAGCGTCTTTGTCTATCTCTATAGATTTTGATGCCCAATATATAAGCAACTTCACCTAGGTCTTTCATTGAAAACACTTGTTCAAATAACTCTTCACATCGTTAAGCATGTTGATGTCATTTCCAATAATCAATATGTCTCCACATATAGTACCGTAAGCGTCACCGAGCTCCCACTCACTTTCTTGTAGATGCAAGCTTCGTAGAAATTTGGAACAAATCCAAAGCTCTTGATCACTTGATCAAAACGAAGGTTCCAACTCCGAGATGCTTGCTTCAGTCCATAAATGGAACGCTGAAGTTTGCATACTTTATCAGCATCCTTAGGATCGAAAAAACCTTCGGGTTGCATCATATACAACTCTTCATCAATGTTGCCATTGAGGAAAGCAGTCTTGACATCCATTTGCCATATTTCATAATCATGAAACGCAGCAATTGCTAATAAAATCCGAATGGACTTAAACATCGCTACGGGAGAGAAAGTCTCATCGTAGTCAACACCTTGAACTTGTCGAAAACCTTTCGCAACAAGCCGTGCTTTATAGACGGTAACATTACCATCCGCGTCCGTTTTTCTTTTGAAGATCCATTTGCACTCAACGGCCTTTCTACGCTAGGAGGTCCACCAAAGTCCATACTTGGTTTTCGCTCATGGATCCCAATTCGGATTTCATGGCTTCTAGCCATTTCTCAGAGTCTGGGCTCATCATCGCTTCCTCATAGTTCATAGGTTCGTTGTCTTCTACTAACAAGACAGTCAGGACAGGGTTGCCGTACCACTCAGGAGGGGCACGCGACCTTGTCGGCCTGCGACGTTCGATGAGACATCGTCCGAAGCTTCATGATCCTTGTCATTAGCTTCCTCTATTGTTGGTGCAGGTGGCACTGGAACAATTTCAGGTGCTGCGCTACTCTCCAATTCAAGAGAAGGTTCAATAACCTCGTCTAGCTCTACTTTCCTCCCACTCACTTCTTTCGAGAGAAACTCCTTCTCAAGAAAGGAACCGTTCTTTGTGACAAACACTTTGCCTTCGGTTCTGTGATAGAAGGTATACCCAATAGTTTCCTTAGGGTATCCTATGAAGACGCATTTCTCCGCTTTGGGTTCGAGCTTTTCCGGCATCAACTTCTTGACGTAATCTTCGCATCCCCAAACTTTAAGAAACGACAACTTAGGTTTAGCACCAAACCACAGTTCATACGGTGTCGTCTCAACGGATTTAGATGGAGCCCTATTTAAAGTGAATGCAGCGGTTTCTAATGCATAACCCCAAAATGATAACGGCAAATCAGTAAGAGACATCATTGATCGGACCATATCTAATAAGGTTCGATTCCTGCTCGTACACACCATTGCGCTTTGGTGTTCGGTGGCGTGAGTTGTGAAACGATTCCACTTGCTTTGAGATGCGTGAGAAAATCATAACTCAAATATTCGCCCCCGATCGGATCGTAGAAACTTAATCTTTACATTATGATGGTTCTCCACTTCATTCTGAAATTCTTTGAACTTTTCAAACGTTTCAGATTTATGTTTCATTAAATAGATATACCCATATCTACTTAAGTCATCGGTAAAAGTGAGAAAATAGCGATATCCACCGCGCGTCGAAACACTCATCGGTCCGCATACATCGGTATGTATGATTTCCAACAAGTCCGTTGCTCGCTCCATCATACCGGAGAACGGGGTTTTGCTCATCTTGCCCATGAGGCATGGTTCGCATGTGTCAAATGATTCAAAATCAAGAGACTCCAAAAGTCCATCAGAATGGAGTTTCTTCATGCGCTTTACACCAATATGACCTAGACAGCGATTGCCACAAATAAGTAGTATTATCACTATCTACTTTGCATCTCTTAGCCTCAATGTTATGGATGTGTGTTTCATCCCTTTCGAGATTTAGAAGAAATAAGCCATTCACAAGGGGTGCATGACCATAAAAGATGTTACTCATATAAATAGAACAACCATTATTCTCCGATTTAAATGAATAACCGTCTTGCAATAAACATGATCCAGAAATAATGTTCATGCTCAACGCAGGCACATAATAACATTTATTAAGGTTTAAAACTAATCCGAAGGTAAAACTAAGGAGAGCGTCGACGACCATCACATCAACTCTTGATCCGCTGCCAGCGCGCATCGTCACCTCATCCCTCGAAGCTGCCGTCTATTCCGTAGCTCTGTTTGAGTTACAAATATTAGCAACTGAACCGATCAAATACCGTGCACTACAACGAGGGCTAGTAAGGAAAACATCAATAACATGTATATCAAATATACCTTTGATGGTGCCAGCCTTCTTGTCCGCTAAGTACTTGGACGATTGCGCTTCGTGACCCTTGTCCTTGCAATAGAAGCACTCGGTTCCGGCTTGGGTCAGACTTGAGCTTCTTCTCGGCAGAACGTTGCAGCCTGCCTCCTTTCTTGAAGGGCTTCTTTGCACCCTTACCTTTCTTAAAGGAGGGCTTGTTGACCATCAACACATGATTATCCTTCTTCATGTCCACCTCCGCAGCCTTCAGCTTTGCGAACAGCTCGGTGATCGTATCAGTGGAACCAATCTGATTATGAGTCACTACAAAACTTTTGTAGCTGGGAGGGAGTGATTGCGAACCTGTCAATCTTGAGCTCCTATGGAATCTTGCGATCCAGTTGCTCAAAGGCGTTGAGTGTAGCCCGACATCTTAATGGCGTGCTCACTAACGGAACTCCTTCCTCCATCTTGCGATTAAAGAACTTCTCGGAGATCTCATATCTCTCGAGCGGGCTGAGTCTGAAACATGGTTTTCAGCTCCTCGAGAATCTCAAAGGGCCCGGGATAGTTTTCAAAACGATTTTGAAGTTCCAGTTCCATAGCAAACAACATGGTGCTCTTAATCACACCATAATCATCTTTGCGTGACTGATAGACAGCTTTCTCATCAGCCGGTTGCAATAAGGGGTTACCTAACTCTTTCTCAAGGACATAGTCCTTTTGTCCGCCGATGAATGATTCTTAGATTGGAACCAGTTGGTGAAGTTAGACCCATTATTTCTAATCTTTTCTTTCTCAGCAAAAACGTTGAAGTTGAATTTGGACTTGGCCATTTGATATACATTATTTGAAAGTACAATTTAGACTATGTTCATGATAAATAGTTCAACTTAATCAAATTACTAGATGAACTCCCACTAAATTCAACATTCCTCAAGTTGTTTAGTGAACACGATCCAAATTCACCACACCTAATCCGATCTTCACGAGAAGAGATGTGGCTTCAATGGTGGACAACGAAGTGTCGATCATATCATTCATATGACTCATGCTTAACCTTTCGGTTCATGTGTTCCGAGGCCATGTCGTACATGCTAGGCTCGTCAAGTCAAACCCAAGTATTTCGCGTGTGCAAAACTGGCTTGCACCGTTGTATGTGGCGTAGAGTCTATAGCACCCGATCATCACGTGATGCTTGGACACGCATTTAACTTTGCAATGCATACATGGGGAGAACACACAGTTTTATCTTGATCTTTAAGTGAGGAATCATCTTATAATGCTACCGTCATGATCTAAGCATAATAAGATACATAAAAGGATAAACATCACATGCATATAACTTTATGTGACATGGTATAGCCAATCTTAGAATGATCTCCATCTTGTGCGTTAAGCATGATCTCCATCACTCCACCATGATTGCCTCCACCACGAATAGCAACTACAACTATTGCTAACTACTTAGCGATAAAGTAAAGCTATTACATGGCATATAAGAAGTTGACTCAGGTCATACACAATTATAAAGACAACCATATGGCTCCTGCGGTTGTGTACTCATCGACATGCAAGTCGTGGAACATTACAAAACATGATCATCGCATACAATATACACATCACATCTTGGGCCATACCATATCACGAAAACACTCCTGCAAAAACAAGTTAGACGCCTCTACTTTGTTGTTGCATGTTTTACGTGGCTTATGGGAGTAGATGCTAAGAACGATTCTTACCTACGGAAAGCCACAGCGGTGATATTATGGTTGCCAAACTCGGTGTTAATCCCATGACAACTATAGTGAGAGAAACCGACATCCACCGGCCGCATGTATGGTACAAGCCACACGTCAAGTGCGAGCGGTCTCATGACGATGTCGCGTAAGGTTGGCCTGGACCGCTTCAATCTCACTATCCCGTGTCATAAGAAGAACACAAACAAGAGGCTTGCAACAGAAAACATCAACGCCCTCAACAACCATGTTGCGTTCTACTCGTGAATCACATCTACGCATAGATCTAGCTCGATACCACTTTGAAGGGTTTCAGCATAGTAAATCAAAATTTTCTCTGAGCGAACAGAGGAAAGCCAAGATCTAATCTAGGAGATGCAAACGAAGAGATTGGATTAGATCTTCATACCCTTGAAGATTACGCTGGGAGCGTTAAATGGAACGTGGGTGATGTAGTCGTACTCGCTTCTCCTCCTCGCGATCCGATCTGATCCGATCTAGCACCACAAGTGGCGGTGCCTCCGTGAGATGCACACGTGCGGCACCTCGACGTCTCCTCCTTCCTCGGACCAGCAAGTATGGTGGAGAGATAGATTGGATCTACAGCACGACGGCGTGGTGTATATGGTGGAGAATTTCTGCAGGCTTCGCCTACAAAGCGATCGGGAGGGAGAGGAAGGCGGCCAGGCAACTGGGTTTGGAGGAAGGTGTGTGGGGTGTGAGAGGGGGCGCACCAGCCCTCTATATATAGAGTGGGGGTGCGGCCAGCCCTAGCCTCTCCTCCAAGCCTATCTCTAGTTTAAACAATTTAAACTCTCCCTTATCTAGAAATCCTATCTTATCTTATCTCTAGTTTAAACTATTTAAACTTATCTAGGATCGGCTGGGACCTATGGGGCCTTGTGCCCCTGGCCCAATGCGGCCAGGACACTCCCTCATAGGCCCATGCCCCCTCCCGGAAGGTGGGACCACGTTGGCCCCCTTCCTGAAGGTTCTAGAAGCTTCCGGTACAATACCGATTAACGGAACAATTCAACTCCAAAAACTGCCTTGCCTTATATGAATCTTATTCTCCGGACCACTCCGGAACCTCTCGTGATGTCCGGATCCCATCCGAGACTCGAACAAAAATTTATAAACCAATTATCCAATCTATCCTAGCGTCGAGACACGTTAAGTGTGTGACCTGCGGGTTCGAGAATATGCGACATGATCTTCTATCAATAATCAACAGCGGGTGCAGGCACCCATATTGACTCCCACACATTCATCGATGATCATATCGGATGAACCACGATGCTAGGATTCAATCAATCCCATATATATATTCCCTTCGTCTCGCGATATTTTACTTGCCCGAGAATCGGTCGTCGGTATCGTCATACCTAGTTCAATCTCGTTCACAGCAAGTACTTTACTCGTTCCGTAATCCGATATCACTTTGTGATCAACTCCTTAACCACATGCTTGCAAGCGGTGTTGATATCGATTACCGAGTGGGCCGAAGTATATCTCTCCGACTTGGGAGGACAAATCCCATCTCGATACATACAACCCAACAGATACTTTCCGATCACCTGAGAGACACCTTTATGATCACCCTCTCATAGGATGACGTTTGATGACCTCAAAGCTTTATTCCGATACCAGAGAGTTGTATTATCTCATGGTCTAAGGAATACAATATTTGACATAAGAAAAACTTCGCAAAGACGAACACGATGACACGATCTAATTGCTTCGCTTAGTTTGGGTCTATCCACCACATCATTCTCTAGTGATATGATCTCATTATCAATTGACAACTCATGTCTATGGTTAGGAAACCTTAACCATCATTGATCAATGAGCTAGTCCATAGAGGCGTACTAGGGATACGGTGTTGTTCACAAACCACACAAGTATTAAAGTTTCCGCTTAATACAATTCTAGCATGGAATATAAACTTTATCATGAACAAGAATTATAATAATAACATCTTTATTATTGCCTCTAGGGCATAATTCCAACATTCCCCCCAGTCTGCATCCGTGTAGTCCTTCTGATCTTGGTTTCACCACTCCAATGCTTGCAATGGTGGTGCCAGTATGCGGACGTTGGCCTTGCTCCTCTTCACCTTCACTCTTGATCTCCTTCTCCTTCTCGGGGTCTTGGAGGTCTTCCTCCATGGGCTCCTTCCCTTTATCCTTGGCGGACACCATTGTGCTTATAAGCTCTCAAAGAGTATGTCCTGATAGAAACAGATCGAAACAAAAACACGACGAAAACATGATATACGGACCTCGGGGGATCCGGGGGGTTATATATTACGAAGTTTCGTATCAAAAGGAAGGTACTGGGAGAAAACGGGTCGGAAACGGAGTCCTGGGTGGCCTCACCACCTGGTGGCGCGGCCAGGGGTGGGCCTGCGCCATGGGGTGGTGTGGGCCACCATGGGTCCGGTTCCGTCCCTTTTTCGCTTCGTAGCTTTCCTTATTGACTGAAAACTGCAAAAATATAGTTGGATTGTATTTTCACGGAACTTTTCTTACCAGAACTGTTACCTAGTTGGAAACGGACTCTGCAGGTCTCTGAATTTGGCCCTTAATGAATTTCTCTGGAGTTATAACTTGAAAGGCATCAACATCTTCATTGTAAGAATCTCCAGCAATATAGTGTTTGAGTCGCTGCCCATTCACTACTTGTGTAGTATTATCTTTTAGAGAAGAAATTGTTATTGCTCCTGAACGGTATACTTCTTCAATGATGAAAGGTCCTTCCCATTTTGATAGTAGCTTACTTGCAAAAAATCTGAGACGAGACCTATACAATAGAACTTTCTCACCAACATGACATTCTCTCTTAAGTATTCGCTTGTCATGCCATCTTTTAACTTTTTCCTTAAAGAGCCTAGCATTCTCATAGGCTTCACTCCTCCATTCATCTAAAGAACTTAAGTCAAAAAAGTCTTTTCTCACCAGCTAGCTTACAATCTCTATTTAGTTCTTTCCTTTGCTTGAGAAGCTTTGTGTTCTAATTCTAAGGGTAAGTGGCAAGCTTTCCCATAAACCATTTTATAAGGAGACATTCCCATAGGATTATTATAAGCAGTCCTATAAGCCCATAAAGCATCATTCAACTTTTTAGCCCAGTTTTTTCTAGACCTATTAACAGTTTTTTGCAAGATAGATTTTATTTCTCTATTCGATAACTCTACTTGCCCGCTGGTTTGGGGATGATAAGCTGAAGCAATTCTATGATTAACATCATACTTAGCGAGTATCTTCCTAAAACCGCCATGAATGAAATGAGAACCCCCATCAGTCATGAGATACCTAGGCACTCCAAACCTAGGAAAGATAACGTCCTTAAGCATTTTTAGAGAGGTTTCCCCGTCAGCAATCTTCGTAGGAATGGCTTCTACCCACTTAGTAACATAATCAATGGCAACAAGAATATGAGTGTAACCCTTCGAAGGAGGGAAAGGGCCCATAAAGTCAAATCCCCAACAATCAAAAGGTTCAATGACTAGAGAGTAGTTCATAGGCATTTCATTGCGTCTAGAAATATTACCAACACGCTGACATTCATCACAAGATAAAACAAATTTTCTTGCATCCTTAAAAAGGGTAGGCCAGTAGAAACCTGATTGTAATACCTTTTGTGCGGTTCTATCTCCCGCATGATGTCCTCCATAGGCGCTACCATGACATTTATGCAATATCTCTTTTTGCTCATATTCTGGAACACATCTTCGCATAATACCATCAACTCCTTCTTTGTATAAGTGTGGGTCATCCCAAAAATAATGCCTCAAATCGTAGAAGAACTTTCTTCTTTGCTGAGCTGTAAAAGTTGGAGGCAAATACTTGGAGACAATAAAGTTAGCATAATCAGCATACCAAGGGCTTCCTCGAGAGTTCACCCCTATTGCGGCTAACTGTTCATTTGGGAAACTATCATTAACAGACATAGGATCAAAAGAGATGTTTTCCAAATGAGATAAATTATCAGCTATAGGATTCTCAGCACCCTTCCTATCCACTATGTGTAGATCAAACTCTTGTAAAAGCAATACCCATCTAATAAGCCTAGGCTTAGCGTCCTTCTTCGTCATAAGATACTTAATAGCAGCATGATCAGTATGAATGGTTACTTTTGAGTCCACAATATAGTGCCTAAACTTATCACAAGCAAAAACAACAGCTAGAAATTCCTTTTCAGTAGTAGCATAGTTCCTTTGAGCAGCGTCTAGAGTCTTACTAGCATAATGGATAACGTTTAGCTTTTTATCAATACGTTGCCCAAGGACAGCCCCTACAGCAAAATCACTAGCATCACACATTATTTCAAAGGGTAAACTCCAATCAGGTGGTTGAACAATAAGGGCTGTAGTTAAAGCCTTCTTAAGAGTTTCAAAAGCTTCCTTACAATCATCATCAAAAACGAAGGGTACATCTTTTTGAAGAAGATTAGTAAGGGGTTTTGATATCCCAGAAAAGTCTTTAATAAACCTTCTATAGAAACCAGCATGACCAAGGATACTACGAATACCTTTGATGTCTCTTGGGCATGGCATCTTCTCAATCGCCTCAACCTTAGCTCTATCAACTTCTATGCCTCTTTCAGAAACATTATGACCAAGAACAATCCCTTCATTAACCATGAAGTGGCATTTCTCCCAATTAAGAACAAGATTAGTTTCTTCACATCTCTGCAAAACTTTATTAAGGTTGTGCAGACAATTATCAAAAGAAGTTCCATAGACAGAAAATTCATCCATGAACACTTCTACAATTTCCTCACAAAAGCCATGAAAGATAGCAGACATGCATCTTTGGAAAGTAGTAGGAGCATTACATAAACCGAAAGGCATACGTCTATAAGCATAAGTTCCATAAGGGCAAGTAAAAGTAGTTTTTTCTTGATCTTGTTGTTTAACAGCAATTTGAGAGAACCCAGAATAACCATCAAGAAAACAAAAATGGGTCTTTTTAGACAACCTTTCCAACATTTGATCAATAAAAGGAAGCGGGTAGTGATCTTTCTTAGTAACTTTATTGACTTTCCTCAAATCGATGCACATCCTATAGCCTACCACTATTATTTGATGAATAAGCTCATCATTATCATTAGGGACAACGGTAATACCTCCCTTTTTAGGAACACAATGAACAGGACTAACCCATTTACTATCAGCAATAGGGTAAATAATACCAGCATCAAGGAGTTTCAATACCTCATTCCTCACCACTTCCTTCATCTTGGGATTTAAACGTCGCCGGTGCTCCACTACTGGCTTCGCATCTGGTTCTATGTTGATAGAATGCTGACATATAGTAGGTGAAATCCCTTTCAAATCATCTAGAGTATAGCCCATATCTCCTCGGTGTTTCCTCAAAACCTCCAATAATCTTCCTTCTTCCTCCCCTGAAAGTTTAGCGCTAATAATAACAGGATATATCTTTTTATCATTAATAAAAGCATATTTAAGATCATCAGGGAGAGGTTTTAGATCGAAAACCAGATCCTTTTTAGGTGGTATCGTGGTACCCAAGTCTTCTACAGGCAAGTCGTGCTTAAGCATCATAGGTTGATCACGGAGAATCATGTCAATCTCGTTCCTTTCTTCCATGATGATTTCACTTTCATGTTCTTCCATAAATTGCTGCAAAGCATTGTTAGGAGCAAGAGAAATAGAAGCAAGTTGTTCAACCCTAAAATCCTCATTATGGGTTTCCTCTTCGCAAGGTTCCTTAGCAAATTTCGAAAAATTAAACTCATAAGATTCCCCATCAAACTTAGTCAAGATTTTCTCCCTCTTGCAATCAATAATAGCTCCACAAGTACTCAAGAAAGGTCTACCAAAAATGATAGGATAATTTTTACTAGCAGCTGAACCAAGTACTAGAAAATTAGCAGGGTACTTAATCTTACCGCAAAGAACTTCCACGTCTCGCACAATACCAATTGGAGAGATGGTCTCTCTATTAGCAAGGTGAATAACCACATCAATCTCTTCCAACTCGCAAGGACTGATCTCATGCATAATTTCTGTGTAAAGCTCATAAGGAATAGCACTAGAACTTGCACCAATATCACATAAACCATAATAGCAATGATCACCAATTCTAACAGAAAGCACGGGAACACTAGCCTTTTTAGTTCTATTAGGATGAACAATATTAGAAGCATCCTCACAAAAGACTATGTGCCCATCTTCTACGCTTTTAGTGACAAGGTCTTTCACAATTGCCACCACAGGTTCAATGTTTATTTGTTCATCAGGTTTTACAGTTCTTTTTTCGCTTTTGGTGATTACATTAGTTATCATTGGATGGTCCTTTACCTTTTCGGGGGAGGGAATCTTCTCGATATAAGGTTTAGGTAAGATGGGGTCGATGATGCAATACTCAGCACTTCCAATAGGGGCATAGTCAACAATATCTTTGTAAGGTGCATGGTACTTGTTCCATCCCCTTTTTGGAATTTCGATATAGGAAGCAAAAGCTCTAAAGCAATTCGTAATAACTTGCAAATCAAGACCATAAATATTACTAATATTTTGAAAGTCATCAATTCCCATAAAAGATTCAATGCATTCATAATCATAATTTATACCTGACTTTCTACCTTTGTCATTCTCCCAAGCTTCAGCATTGTCTTGAATACAGTCCAGAAGGTCCCATTTAGCTTCTTCTTCCATACGAGTGAATGATCCAGCACAAGAAGCATCCAATAAATCCTTATCATGTAGAGGGAGCCTTGCATAAAAGTTATTGATAATAATATTGTTGGGGAGCTCATGAATGGGACATTTGAGCATTAGTAACTTCAATCTCCCCCAAGCTTGAGTTGTACTCTCTCCATCAAGAGGCCAAAAGTTGTATATTTGATTCCGATCTTTATGAATCTCACTAGGAGGATAAAACTTTGAATAAAAGAGAGGCACTATTTCCTCCCATTCCAGAGCTTGACCATTTTTCAGTAGCTTATACCATTCCTCAGCTCTTCCTTTCAGTGATAATGAGAATAACTTCTTCTTAACTTGATCTGTAGTAATACCTGCACACTTGAACAACCCGCATAATTCGTGTATAAAGAGTAAATGATCACCGTGATGGATAGTTTCATCCCCAACATAATAGTTATCCATAACACGATCAATAATTCTTGTAGGTATTTTGAAAACATCTTTCTCAGCAGGTGGTGGCTTATCTACTACCTTAGCAGTGGTAGTAGCATTACCAAATAAGAAACTCAGCGAATTATCCATAACGAAAATAAAGCAACTAGCAGAAGTAAACAATACTCACAGTAGAAGTTTCCTTTACCAGTTCCACTCTCCAATAGCGCTTCACTCCCCGGCAACGGCGCCAGAAAATAGTCTTGATGACCCACAAGTATAGGGGGTATATTGCAGTATTTTTGATAAGTAAGAGTGTCGAACCCAACGAAGCGAAGGTCTTTGGCTAGTGGTATGGATCAGGAATTCTCTGCAAATACTTAGCAAACGGATTTTTAGGGGTTTTCGATAAAGCAAGTAAACAAAGTACGAGTAAATAAAAGACAGTAGGAATAAATGCAGCAAGTGGCCCTATCCTTTATGCAGCAAAGGACAAGTCGGTTGTATTTCTATAGATGACCAAACGTTCTCGAGGACACATGGGAAGACTGTCAAGTGCTTTCGCTTCATATAGTCGATTAATCTTCTCTAGCTTGCTAAGTGTTGTGTGGGTGAACCTGTGCTAATGTACCGCCCCATCCAAGACTAATACATACTTGTGATTAAACCCCCTTACAAACATCCGTAAGTACAAGAAAGTAGTTAAGGTAGAAACCTAACCCACAGCTTTAAACTCTAACACCCTTATGTCCCTTGTGCAATGGTTTCCTAACGGGGGTTCAGGTTTCTGTCACTCCGGCAACCCCTACGATTAGTAGCCAAATACACAATGCATTCCCCTAGGCCCATATAGGTGAAGTGTCATGTAGTCGACGTTCACATGACACCACTAGAAGAAGTACACCACAACTTAAATAACAATCTATTGAATCTTTCTCAACGCAACTCCACTACTAACAACAAGACTTCTCCCATGTCCTCAAGGACAAAACGAACTACTCACAAGACATCATATGGATCATGATCAGAGATGGAATAATGATGTATAACAATCTGAACATAAACAATAATTCAATGGTTCACTCAATAGCATCAACTACAAAGAGTAATCAACACCGGGAAAGTTTCCCCTATGAACTATAGCAAGATTCAACGCAATTGTTACAGCAATATGGAGATGGTGATGATGGTGCTGATGGTGATGATGGTGATGATGATGATGATGATCCCGATGAAGTCCAGCTTGATGATGGTGTTGATGGCGACGATCTCCCCTCTCCGGGAAGGAATTCCCCGACAATAATCTGCCGGAGAGATCTTTCTCTCGGTGTTTTCCGCCCAGAGGCGGCGGAATCTTTGTGGTCGCTCTCCGAGTCTTAGGGTTTCGGAGGATGATATCGCCAGGAGAGAGGCTGGAGTGGGCGGTGGCCACACCACCACTCTGGCGTGCCTAGGCCTGCCCGCGCCATGGGGTGGTGTGGGCCCCCTGTGGACCACGGCCACTCCATCTTCTGGCATCCTTAGTCTTCTGGAAAAATAGGATTTGCCGTATGTTTTCCCGGATTTTCTGATCTTCGCGAATTTTGCCTCCAAACAGCACCTTTTCCATCAGAATCCTGACTGCAGCGGTCCATGCTCCAAAAGTCATCAACCATGCAAAAATAGATGAAATAACATAAGTATCACCTCTCAATATGAAATATATCAATGAATAATAGTGAATTAAGACATAGAATAGTGATGCAAAATGGATGTATCAGCCCTTTATGCCTATGTCAAGGACGCCGCGAGCATTGGGCACATGTCGTGGTCGATGTAGCCGTGTGAGGGGTCGCCATGGTCGAGGTCATGGTCGGAGTTGCCGGTGTCGAGGTTGCTGCATGCGCATAGTGCCCGAGGATGATGATATAGGCACGTCAAGGCAGTCATACAGGTTGATGCCAAAGAAGACGATGTCGATGATGATGTAGATGAGGCGCCGATCCGAGTTTGCCAGACTCAGGAATGCATCGGGGACAAAGGCACGTACCGATGTTGCCAATACCGGACGTGCGAGGGTAGGGACCATCATGAACCTGTGCACCAGTGTTGTAGGGGAAGAGATGATGATGGCAACGAGGTCGTTGTGGACGAAGATGTAGAAGGCGGACAAACCAGTGGCGACCCGGAGTGGTCATGCTGGACGCCTAGAGAGGTGTGGCAGCGGTACTCGATGTAGGTGAATAAGAATCTGGCGTGATGAAGATCATGCGTGGACGTAGGCGACCCACACCATAGGAGGTGGCACGGAGATAGCCTGTGTCGTCGGTGCGTGGGGACGACGATGTAGACTACGTGCATCGACGCTATGACCTGATAGGGCGGCATAGCTTCATGGCACAAGTCGATGCAGCGGCTGGAGTCCACCGGTGCATCACGTTTGTGAGGTGTGTTGGCATTTAGTATCCGGGGAACAAGGCGGCGGCACTATAGCCCGAAGGGGCGACACATCGACAGCCCATAGCTCGATCGATGGTAGGCGCGTGCTCGGGGACGTGCTTAGCATAGACAGGCGCGGGATTGGTTGATCAAACCAATGGTGTGCCATATGCGACATGACGTGGGCGACGCAAATATCGGATTCAATGGCAGCATTGTCGACGAAGTCATGGACGATGACAACAAAGACGGTCCGACGGGGATGGCCGCGACATCCTACCGAGGAAGGCATAGCAGTCAGCCGAGGTGCACGGTGGTCAGTCGTGAAGCCACGATAGCCTGCCGAGGTAGGCACAGCAGCGAAGGAGGTAGGCGCACAGGCGCGGTGTAGATTATCAATGCCGATGGTCGGAGTAGAGGTGTCGATAGGACGACGGCAGTGGGCGAGTTAATCTGATCTATGATCGGTAAACCAAAAAAATAAAACACCGATCGAATGACCGACGGAGAGAAAAACCGATCTAGGGATCGGAAAAAAGACTCACCAGGGAAGCTGATCACGGATCGGCGAACAAGCCCTACTACGGGTTGCGCAGCCCCCGGTGGAGATCATGGAGATCGATCCCCTCGGGGGTAGCACAGCGGAAGCGTGCCGGGGGTAACTAGGGTTTGACCAAAATTAGTCCGATACCATCTAGAACAATAGAGAGGGATTGGCGGAATATGATGCATGTATTATTGAGTCTCATGGACGAGTATGTGCGTATAGGGGATCATCCACTACCAGAAATCCCCTTATTTCTATGGTGGAACTTAATAACCGATGGCCCGTCGGCTATTATGGTTATAACAGACAAGTGCTTCCATGGCCAACGGTTACGACTACCTCTCGGCTATGACCACTAGTAATCGATAGTATAGTCCATTACCTGATAGGTAGAATCTAACTCTCGGCTATTCGATCTCATGCCCAATGGTTAATACTAATACCATCGGTCACCCTTTTACTCTCATGTATTAACTTTAATAGTCGACGGCCATATTGCAATTCTCGGCTATGTCGTGTAATGGTCGATGGGAAATTTTAGTAGCTGACGGTCTTAGTGTAACCCTTGGCTATTTACTACAATCACTAGATGTACAAAGATGACCATCGGTTATGAGTGAAGATATCCGACAGAGAGATTAACACTATGTGATATGCGTTCGATGGTCGCCTTGGTAAGCATGTGGAGTTTAGTGATTACTATCCCATATTTCCATATGATTGCGTATGTTGTTGGAGGAAGGTGACACACAACCCCAGACTACTTGCGGTGAATAATGAGGATAGCTTCAATCAACAGATATGCAATGGAAATAAAACAACATGCACATGCACAAGTGACACAAGGATTTACGTGGAAAAACCTCCTCAAGGTGAGGAGGAAAAAACCACGGTTGTGGACCAACCGGTCCACACGAGATTCACTATGAGAAACCTATATACAGAGTTTTATCTAGAACATCTAGAGATGTACAACACACTCAGCATGTTGCCAACCAGCAACAACGACAACAACACCCACTTGAGAGAAAGATTACAGCAAAGCAGAGTATCTCAGCTTCTGTCCCCTTCGGTAATCAGCAAACTGCTCTTAAACCGCAGATCCAATCAGAACCAAACTTGGTATACAGGTAGGCATACGAGTTCCCAACATACACGCCAAATTTCAGCTCAATCGGATACTGTTTCCCTACACAATCTGTCCATCTACCAAAACTTCTCTGTGTTGAAACTGTGGCAGTCTGAACTGACAAAACCGATTCCAAATCTGGTGCTACACTGACCCAAACCTCAAACCAGCTAACCATATATAATTACTCAAAGTAAGGAACAACCTCACCAAGTTTGGAGCCAATCTAAGCACGTTTGAGCCTCCAAACCATCTTGAATACAGACTGGTCAGAACTCAGAAATCTGGATAGAAATCACCTCTCCTTCTTCCTCTCTTCTCACTAGGTTGTGGTGTACTTGTGTTTTCTCTCTCGCTCTCACACAGCCGCCACGATGGATTACTTGCTAAGATCTCACTCACTGATTGAGTCACTCACAGCGCCAAGGGTGGCTAGGGTTTTCTTTTCTACTCCTCTCCCAAGGAGCACCTCAGCCATTGGATACGAACATCGATCAACAGTTGGAACATGTTGGACTTCACGGGCTGATGTTGGGTTGCCAACACACCTCAGTGTGGAGAAACATGGCCCAACAAACTCCCCATCCTGACATCATGGAGGGTATCACTGCCAACCGGTAGTCATGCCGACGAGTCGACGGCATACCTCGAGCTTTCCCTTTGTCATCACCTTGGTCAACATATCAGCCCCATTGTCATCTTTGTGCACCTTCTCAATTTGCATTTGTTTGGAATCTAGCGCATCTCGAATCCAATAATAGCAAACATCAATATGCTTCGACCTCGAATGAAAACTTGCATTCTTACTTAGGTGAATGTCACTTTGGTTGTTACAAAGCAATACATACTTGTATTGCTCAAAACCAAGCTCACAAGCCAAACATTTCAGCCACAATAGCTCCTTGCTCGTCTTAGTTATAGTGATAAACTTGGCCTCAGTTGTGTTCAGTGCCACACACTTTTGCAACCTGCTTTGCCATGCCACCACTCCCCCTGAATGGGTAATCAAATAACCTGAAGTATACTTTCTTCAATCGACATCTCCAGCCAAGTCTCGATCTGAATATGCAAACAGCTTGGGCTCACTACCACCAAAACAAAGCTTCATATTAGTGTTGCCCCGAAGATACCTCAAAATCCACTTCACGGATTCCCAATGTGGTTTTCCTAGATTGGACATAATCTGCTCACAGTACTAACCGCTTGAGCAATGTTAGGCCATGTGCACACCACAGCATACATCAAACTCCCAACCGCTGAAGCA
The DNA here is from genome assembly GCA_023614405.1 of Avena insularis. Classification (NCBI taxonomy): domain Eukaryota; kingdom Viridiplantae; phylum Streptophyta; class Magnoliopsida; order Poales; family Poaceae; genus Avena; species Avena insularis. Next base: position 9,083,727 of record CM042692.1, on the reverse strand, counting down.
TAAGGAACTTCATGGATTTACTTTTCCATCTCTTCAGTGGAGGGACATTGTTTTTTACTCAACTTGAAATGAGCTGCAAGTGTACAAATCACTTCCTTTGCCTTGTCCATCTTGAACTTGTGAAGTACCTTCTCAATATGTTTCTCTTGAAACAAGTACAACTTGTTGGATTTTCTGTATCTTTCAATTCTCATGCCGAGAATGCAGTTTTTTGGGCCCAAGTATTTCATGGCAAAACTTTTGCTCAACTCTTTTTTTAGCCTAGCAATTCTTGAGACATTCTTGCCAACAATCAAGATATCATCAACATAGAGCAATAACATGATAAAATCATCACCTAAGAACCTCTAAATAAACACACAATGGTCTGAGCTACACCTCTTGTAGCCTTGCTCCCCCGTGATAGATTCAAACTTCATGTACCATTGTCTCGGTGCTTGTTTTAGGCCATAGAGAGTTTTCTTCAATTTGCACACGTAATATTCTTTGCCTTTAACAAGAAACCCCTCAGGCTTCTCCATGTAGATTTCTTCCTCCAATTCTCCATGAAGGAAAGTTGTCTTCACATCCATTTTCTCAACCTCCAAGTTGAGACTTGTTGACATGCCAAGGATCATTCGGATTGATGTCATCTTCACCACCAGAGAAAATATTTCATCAAAGTCAATACCTTTTCTCTAGCTAAATCCTTTTACAACTTGCCTGGCCTTGAACCTTAGATGTGACGTGTGCTCTTCTTCCTTGATTCTGTAGACCCACTTGTTCTTTAGAACTTTCTTGCCCTTGGGAAACTTTACCAGCTCATAAGTATGATTCTTATGCAAGGAGTCCATATATTCTTGCATAGCCTTATTCCACTCCCTATTGTTCTCATCTTTCATTGCATCTTGAAAGCATTCAGGTTATGAACCATCAGACAATAACACCATATATTGGTCTGAAGCTACCTAGTGGAAGGAACACGGCATCGGCTGGACCATCTGAGTGGAGTAGCGGGTGGACTATCTGGTTCAGGTGCTTATTGATCAAGATCATCCTCTTCGGCATCATACTCTTGCTGCTGGGGAGCATCCTCACCTATACCACTATGTGCATCATCTTGCACATCTTCTTCATCATCATCTTCAACTTCTTGTTGAGCTGAATCTATAGGAAGTAGGTCAAAATCATATCTATCTTCCTACTGATTTCAAGGAGAAACATGTATCGGAACTTTCTCCGAGACCTGAACCTTTGTCTTCACAATATCCTCAATTTTTTGGTCTTCAGAAAGCACAACATCACGGCTTCTCACAACCTTCCTTGCTATTGGATCATACAACTTATAGCCGAACTAAACACCTCCATATCCAAGAAATATCCACTGTCGTGTCTTTGAATCAAGCTTTGACCTTCCATCTTGAGGGATATGAACAAAGGCCTTGCACCCAAAAAACCTTCAGGTGCTCATACGAGATGTCTTTGTCAAAAAGACCATGTTTGGAACATCTCCCTGCAATGGATAACTTGGTGAGAGATTAATAAGATAAACTTCTTTCGACAAAGCCTCGCCCCAATAATGTTTAGGCAGCTTTGCACTCGATAGAAAGCATCTAACTCTCTCAACAATTTTCATGTTCATCCTCTCAGCAAAAGACCATTGAGTTGTGGTGTCTTCGGAGGAGTAAATTGGTGCCTAATCCCCTGATCCTTGCAATAGGAATCAAATGGGCCAATATACTCTCCCCCATTATCAGTGCGAATGCACTTGATCTTCTTCTTAGTTTCTCTCTCAGCTAAGACCTGAAATTGATTGAATACACTTAGTAATTGATGTTTGTTCTTCAAAACATAGACCCAAACCTCTTGGAAAAGTCATCAATAAATGCGACAAAGTACTTTGCTCCACCCAATGACCTCACCAACATTTACAAACATCGGAATGTATCAAGTCCAGCACCTCATGCTTCTTGTGATGAGGTTGACTCTTGAATGCAACTCTATGTTGCTTTCCCTCTGACAATCTGAACATTTCTTGATATGAACACCCTTCACACCTTTCAACAATTTTTTCTTCACTAGCACCGTCATCCCCTTCTCACTCATGTGCCCAAGTCTCTTGTGCCATAAGGCACACACATCCTTTTTCTGCAATGCATTGACACAAGTAGCAGAAAGCTTAGCATGAACATGATACAAAATTGAAATCATGTTACCTTTAGCAACAATCAGATTTTCTTTGGTGAGTTTGTACTATGCATTTCCAAATCTTCTCAAGTACCCACCTCCATCAAGCAATCCAACCGAGATAATGTTGAGCCGAAGGGCCTCAACACGCCTCACCGACTTGAGGACTAGTGTCGTACCATTTTTAGTCTCTAGGTGCACATATTTTCTTCCAATGATTTTTTCTCTATCATTATTTCCCATCTTTACAACACCAAAATCACCTATTGTGTAGTTGATGAAGAGCTCTCTACAAGATGTAGCATGTATGGTAGCACCACTATCCGGAATCCAAGTCATCTCATCACCATCTACAAGGCTGATGGTATCATCAGAAACTACAGTGATCCTCTCCTCAATAGTGCAACAACCGCTGCCATCATGTTCTTCATGCATGAGAAACATGATCTACTCTACCGCGGCAATCCGGCCTCCCTCATTGTCACTCTCACTATCACTATCGGTTTGCTTATGAACTTTCTTATTTTTCTTTTTGTATTTCTTCCATTGTTCACAATGCCACTTGATGTGGCCCTTCTCATGGCAGTGATGGAATATAATACCAGCATACTTGTTTTTGCCTCTTGATTTTCTTGTACTTCTTTCTCCTCCCTTACTCAGACCTTTACTCCTGCTTCTCCCCCATGACTCGGTCACTAACATTTCAGAATGTGAGGAAGAACCGTCCTTGTCATTAATTTTTCTAGACTCTTCATTTAGTACATTGGTCTTCACAAGGTTTTAAGTGACAACTCCATTAGTGCTTAATTACACATGATGACCTTAAAGGTCTCCCAAGTGTCTAGTAATGAGCCAAGTAGCAGCAAGGCTCTCACTTCATATTCAAGTGTAATTCCCATTGAAGATAGCTGATTTATAATGCTCTGAAATTCATTTACATAATCTGCAATTGGAGTGCCCTCCTTGTACCTCAAACGCATCAATTTCTTGATCAAGAACATCTTGTTGGTACCTTCTTTGCAGGCATACATCTCCTCCAATTTTTGCCATAAGGTACGTGCATGTGTCTCCTCAATGATATGGTTCAAAATATTATCATCTACCCATTGTCGGATGAACCCACAAGCTTGGATATGAAGTACCTCCCACTAATCTTCTTTCATATCACTGGGCATCTTAGTGGAGAACACTAACATCTAGTAATCCTTCACATGTAACAAGTCCTTCATCTTAATCTTCTAAGTTTGATCATTTGTACCATTCAAAGAAATCATTCTGTTAGTATTCACTTCCATCCTTCACCACAAGCAAAAGCAATCAGCCCAAAAAAAACCTTGCTCTGAAACTGAATACAAGCTGAACCTCAGCTCTGATACCACTTTGTTGGGGAAAGGTGACACACAACCCCACACTACTTGTGGTGAACCACGAGGATATATTCAATCAACACATATGCAGCAGAAATAAAACAATGGGCACATGCACAAGTGACACAAGGATTTATGTGGAAAAACCTCCTCAAGGAGAGGAGGAAACAAATCACGGATGTGGACCAACCGGTCCACGCAAGCTTCACTATAAATAACCTCGGTACAGAGTTTTCTCTAGAATATCTAGAGATACAACACACTCAGCATGTTGCCAACCGGCAATAACAACAAAAACTACTACTTGAAAGAAAGATTACAGCAAAGCATAGTATTTCAGCTTCTGTCCCCTTTGGTAATCAGCAAACTGATCTAAAACCACATATCCAATCAGCACCAAACTTGGTATAGAAGTAGTCATACGAGTTCCCATCATACACGCCAAATTTCAGCTCAATCGGATACTGTTTTCGTGCCCAGTCAGTTCATCTACCAAAACTACTCTGTGCTGAAACTGCAGTAGTTTAAACTGAAAAAACCGCTTCCAAATCTAATGCTACACTGACCCAAACCTCAAAACAACTAACCATATTGAAGTACTCAAAATAAGGAACAAGCTCACCAAGTTTGGAGCCAATCCAAGCACGTTTGAGCCTTCAAACACCAGCTTGAAGATAGACCGGTCAGAACTCAAAAATCTGAACAGAAATTACCTCTCATTCGTCTTCCTCTCTTCTCACTAGGTTGTGGTGTTCTTGTGTGTTTGCTCTACCTCTCACACATCCGCCACGATGGATTGATTTTACAGCTCTCACACTCACTAATTGAGTCACTCACAGCCACCAAGGGTGGCTAGGTTTTCTTTTCTACTTCTCTCCCAAGGATTACCTCACCCGTTGGATACGGACATCAATCAACGCTTGAAACATGTTGGACTTCACGGATTGATGTTGGGTTGTCAACACACCTCCATGTGGAGTAACATGACCCAACATATGTTACTAAGGATGCGGGAGAAGAGGAGAGAGAAAAACACGATGAATGCTGATGCGCTCGACGATCGATGTAGAGCTTGTTGGGAACCCCAAGAGGAAGGTATGATGAGCACATCAGCAAGTTTCCCTCAGTTATGAAACCAAGGTTTAATCGAACCAGTAGGAGCAAGGAAACACCCCAAAGGTGTTACTAGCTGAGCTTTGGCAGGGCGCACTACCGGTGCTAGTAGAAACGTGGAGACCTGCACAACACAACCATAGAACTTTGTCCCCAACTTGCGATGAGGTTGTCAATCTCACCGTGTTTTGCGGAAAACAAAGGATTAAACATATCGAATGGAAAGAAGTAATAGTTTGCAGAAAGTAAACACAAAGCAGTAAAAGATTGTAGATTGTATGTAAAGAAGAAGGACCGGGATCCATAGTTCACTAGAGGTGGCTCTCCTTAGATAAATAACATGCTGGGTGAACAAATTACAGCGAGGCAATTGACAAACACTGAGAAAGCAATACATGCATATACTAATCATCTTGACTCCTTTGAGACTTGATTGGGCAATACAAAATAATACATAGACCGCCATCCAACTGCATCTATGACTAATAATCCACCTTCAGGTTATCATCCGAACCCCCTCCAGTATTAAGTTGCAAACAACAGATTATTTCTTTACGAACTGCGTGTAAGGTAAACAATACAATTGTTCTATGAACAAAGGATCGTTGTTTTCTCCCTAGTAGCAACAGCACATCTAGTACCTTAGAGATTTCTGTCACTTCCCCAGATTACCAAAGGCATGAACCCACTATCGAGCATAAATACTAACTCTTGGAGTTGCTAGCATCTACCTGGCCAAGATAGCTACTAACAACGGAAAGCATGCAAGATCTCAAATAACAAAGACATGATAGAATCAATAATCAATCTGAAATAGCATCTCAATATCCATCGGATCCCCGCAAACACAACATGTATGAATTACAAATAGATGATCTTGATCATGAACGGAGCTCACAAGGTCTAAACATGAAAGCACAAAGGAGGAGAAACCAGCCATCTAGCTACTACATGGATCCATAGTCCAAGGATGAACTACTCACGCATCACACCGGAGGCTTGCATGGTGATGAAGAAGGCCTCGTGGTGAATTCCCTCTCCCAGGTGCCGAAGAGCTTCAGATCCTCCCGATCTAGGGATGGAGATGACGATGGCTATGAACTCTTTTCGTGGATTTTGATCGGGTACTTAGGGTTTTCGTCGGGAAACTTATAGGAGGAAGGAGGCCGAGGGGTCTTTGGGGTCGGCGGACCACCCCTAAGCTGGCTAGGGCTGGCCTGGCAGGTGGTGTGGCCGGCCCCCAGCCCTTCTCCGTCTCGTATTCTGGCACTTGATCCCTCCCGGAAAAATAGGCACTTTGGCTTTTGTCCCGTCCAATTCCGAGAATATTCATTTTCTGACTTTCCTGGAACCAAAAACAGCAGAAAACAGGCAGCTGGCATTGTGGCTCTTGTTAATAGGTTAGTCCAAGAAATAATAATAAAAGTACTCCAAAGTTGGAACAAAACACAAGAAAGTGGATAAAACCAAGCATGGAACATCAAAAATTATAGATACATTTGCAATGTATCAACATCCCCAAGCTTAACTCCTACTCGTCCTCGAGTAGGTAAGTGATAAAAAGAAATAATTTTTGAGGTGACATGCACCATCAAAGACTTGATCAAAGTATTTGCAAAACATTCAAGGCTGGGATCATAGTACTTCAATCATAACATGAAAGACAAAGTTCTAGCAATAAGCAAAGAAACTAAGATGCAACATGAAAAGGCACAAACAAAAGATTCATGAATAACATGCTTCGCAAGACGTTTGTTTGTTTCACATAAAGAAAACATAACATAAAAATATTCAGCTTGTCCCTCAATAGAGTAGCAAATATAAATGCATGGGACACCTTCAAAGTTCATAAGAGTGACTAGATACAATAGTTTCAAACAAGCAATAACAAGTTATGCATCAATCAACTAGTCTTGGGACAATGCACATAGAACTAAGAATGGCCACTATGCTCTCAAAGTAGTGCATAAAGTTAGAAGGTGGAGACTCAATATAATGGTGGAAGAAAGGCCTTTTGTAAAAGGAAGTAGGGATTCAAGTCTCATAAAGAGATTCCAAAAATTATGGTACTTGTAGCTTTCAGCTCTCATTGCCCCTATCATAAGCATCTTGAAGGTGATTACGGTTAAAGTGACACAACTAAGAGGATATGCTTGACAAGTTATAAACCGAAATCTCATGCCCCTTACTTACGAAGACCGATCCTCATGCTACTCAACTTCAGTCACGAGTAAGCTCTTGTCATGGTAAGTATGTGTGTATTATTAAGAACCGCCAACGGGGTACCCCTTGCACATGATACGGGAGCTTTCCCATAATCAAAATGACAAGGCAAGCAGACAATGAGCATCTCAGCAATCTTTTTATTTGCTATTTGCATAGGTTTTTATTGAGGATGCTTCATAGAGTGCTCATTATGGGGATGCTGCAAGTTTCCACCATGATTAGGCATGGCTTAGGCTAGTGGCCCAGGCGTTTCTCTAACACACATACAAACTCCATGATTTTACAAGTTCCACTTTTATTTCACACCGTCGGGATTCGTAAGCAAAAGAACATGATATCACCGGGGTACAAAGTACAAGTGCAATGTTGAAAGCGTTCCCCATGAAACATGGTTTTGCTAATTTAAACTTATAAAGCGCAAGCATATACGCAACAAAGAAGGACCCAGTGGTTCAAGTTTATTAGAGGCAATAAAGTAAAGTGTGCCATCAAGTTCGTGAGAGCTTTAGTCACTAGTTTTCTCATAACAAGTGAAAGGTAGACAAAAGCATGAATATACTTGGAAGAGCATAAGCTAGTAGGTAGGTATGGTGGACTCTTTGGAATAACTTGGTTTAGGGAGTTGGATGCATGAGTGGAACTCATACTTTGTTATGGAGGCTAGCAAAAGACTGGGAGCGACAAACTAAGAGAACAATAATGGCCATAATCATGCAGAGCGACAAAACATCATTGATCAAAGCATAAAGTGATACTACAAGTTGAAAACTAAAGGATCATAAAGGCTATGGTGACTTGAGATAGTCATAACATGGTGTGAGCATGTGCCAAGTCAACCCAAATAAAGCATCAAAGGAGAATACCACTATACTATGCTTTAATATGCTAAAACAATGCATGATTCATCCAAGGCACATTAAGCAATCTCAATTGTTTATAACAAGTCATGCTACAGCAAAGAATACTAAGAATAAAGCCAAAACAATATCAAGCATGGCATGACAAAGCATAGGCCACAGTAAAAAACGAGCTCTTTTTACCACATAAGCATGAACTTTCCTACTCTTTTCCAAACCAAACCAAACTATTTGCAAACCAAAGTATGAAAGAGGGGGTCTAACCAACTTATTCAGAAAACTAAGCAAACCAAGCAACTATGCATGAAACAATAAAAATGAAGCGTTTGGAAGAAACCTAGAATTTTTATTGATGAAGAAGGGGGATGCCTTGGGCATCCCCAAGCTTTGACGCTTTAGTCCATCCTTTATCTCATTACTCGTTCCTTCCATACACCTGAAATTTTTCCTTCATACAAAATTTCACACAATCTCATTAGCAACATTAGTGCACTTAAGATAAATAAGTCTCAAGGTTCAGTTCTAACACCAAATAAACTTCCATTAGAACACTAGCTACTGCAGTACTTCCCTCAAAAAGCTCAATTCCCAAAAGAACTCAAGAAGGAACTAACAAGAAGCAAATGCAGAAAATGGCAGAAATCTGTCAAAACAGACCAGCAGGTAAAGACGAATTTTTTCGAAGACCTTCTGTTGCTCAAATCAAAAAGTCTTGAACTAACAAAAGTTAGATAACAACCTGGGGCAGAAGCACAAACAATTACAGCTCAATACGGCATACACAACTCTCTCAGGAATTTTTACGGTGAAGCACAGAAATCTGTTTCGGGACAGCAACTTTCCCAATCATTACTTGACTCTCATTAGAGGTTACTCTTGGCACAAAAAGCAAATAAAAAGGATAAGGAGAGGTTATTACTGAAGTAATAACTTCCAAGACTCAACTAAAACTCTTGGGTTATCTCCCAACAAGTACTTTTCTTTAACGCCTTTAAGTTAGGCATAAGAAGCAAAGAAAGAATCAAGTGTTCTCAAATGAAGAAGCATTAAGACCAACTTTCTTGCTCTTACCTCTCTTACTTTTATTTTTAACCTTGGGGAAAATGTGATTGTTTGGTGGAGAAGAAAGGTGCATGGTCCCCTTTCCCACATCTATTATTGCTCCAAGGAGTTCTAATAGGGACTTTCCAAGTGTAATTTGTCCTTTTCCTGCACATTCAATAACAAGATAATCAATAGAAATCATTTTCCCAAGGATCTTTGTAAACACTCCTTCAGCTATTCCAATAGGTAATATGGTAGCATTATTAGCAAGAGATATTTCTCTTCCTCCTTCAGTGAGCCCCCAAAGATTCAAAGATTCATAAATATCTTTGGGCATAAGACAAAATTCAGACATGATATCGCAGCGGGCTTGAAAAGTTTCAGTGTTTATCTCAATATTTACTGTAGGGAGCCACTTTGATGGTTCAGAATTTATTGGAACATAATTGTGATGCTCCATAAGCGTATTATAGCACCCTTCTAATCTAGTAGTACTAGCCTCAAGAGTATCAAACCTAGCAAATATTTTTGCGAAGGAAATATCAGTTTGGCTAGGCATGTTGTAAGTGAGGATCAATTTCTTTATAGCATTAATAGCATCATCCTCATTACATTTGAGGAAATCTCCTCCCACAATAGCATCTAGGGCATATCTATAGCAAAGAGCAATCCCAAGGTAAAAACTGCTAGGAACAAGCTTTGAGTCATTTTAGGCTCAGTTTTTTCATGTAGATCAGAGATTCTAGACCAAGCTTCCTTAAAACTTTCCTCCATTCCTTGTTTAAAAGTGAGAATCATTTCCTCGGGTTACATAGTGATTGGAGCAAGGCTAGACATAGTGACAACTCAAGATAGAAACTAATTTTTGTGTGTTTTCAAATAAGAAAGCAAACAAAGTAAAACTAATTTTTTTGTGTTTTTTGAAGAACAAAACAAGCAAACAAAGCAAAAAGAAACTAAGCAAAACAAAAACAACAAAGTAAAGAGATTGGTTATGACGGACTCCCCTTGTGAAGATGTCCTTGACTCCCCGGCAACGGCGCCAGAAAATAGCTTGATGCGCTCGACGATCGACGTAGAGCTCGTTGGGAACCCCAAGAGGAAGGTATGATGAGCACAGCAACAAGTTTCCCTCAGTTATGAAACCAAGGTTTAATCGAACCAGTAGGAGCAAGGAAACACCTCAAAGGTGTTACTAGCTGAGCTTTGGCAGGGCGTACTACCGGTGCTAGTAGCAACGTGGATACCTGCACAACACAACCACAGAACTTTATCCCCAACTTGCGATGAGGTTGTCAATCTCACCGTGTTTTGGGGAAAACAAAGGATTAAACGTATCGAATGGAAAGAAGTAAAAGTTTGCAGAAAGTAAACACAAAGCAGTAAAAGATTGTAGATTGTATGTAAAAGACAAGGACCGTGATCCATAGTTCACTAGAGGTGGCTCTCCTTAGATAGATAACATGTTGGGTGAACAAATTACAGCGGGGCAATTGACAAGCACCGAGAAAGCAATACATGCATATACTAATCATCTTGACTCCTTTGAGACTTGATTGGGCATTACAACATAATACATAGACCGCCATCCAATTGCATCTATGACTAATAATCCACCTTCAGGTTATCATCCGAACCCCCTCCAGTATTAAGTTGCAAGCAACAGATTATTGCTTTACGAACTACGTGTAAAGTAAACAATACGATTGTTCTATGAACAAAGGATTGTTGTTTTCTCCCTAGTAGCAACAGCACATCTAGTACCTTAGAGATTTACATCACTTCCCAGTTACTAGAGGCATGAACCCACTATCGAGCATAAATACTAACTCTTGGAGTTGCTAGCATCTACTTGGCCAAGATTGCTACTTACAAAGGAAAGCATGCAAGATCTCAAATAACAAAGACATGATAGAATCAATAATCAATCTGAAATAGCATCTCAATATCCATCGGATCCCCGCAAACACAACATGTATGAATTACAAATAGATGATCTTGATCATGAACGGAGCTCACAAGATCTAAACATGAAAGCACAAAGGAGGTGAAACCAGCCATCTAGCTACTACATGGATCCATAGTCCAAGGATGAACTACTCACGCATCACACCGGAGGCTTGCATGGTGATGAAGAAGGCCTCTAGGGTGAATTCCCCTCTCCGCGGTGCCGGAAGAGCTTCAGATCCCTCCGATCTAGGGATGGAGATGACTCTGAGACTCTTCGTGGATTTTTGATCGGGTACTTAGGATTTTCGTCCCGATGGCAACTTATAAGCGGAAGGAGAGGCCGAGGGGGTGCTGGGGTCGGCGGACCACCCCTAGCGCAGGCCGTGGGCATGCCGACAGTGGTGTGGTCGCCCCTCTTCTTCTCCGCCTCGTGATTCGCACTTGATCCCTCCCGGAAAAATAGGCACTTTGGCTTTTGTCCCGTCCAATTCCGAGAATATTCATTTTCTGACTTTCCTGGAACCAAAATTAGCAGAAAACAGGCAGCTGGCACTGTGGCTCTTGTTAATAGGTTAGTCCAAGAAATCATAATAAAAGTACTCCAAAGTTGGAACAAAACACAAGAAAGTGGATAAAACCAAGCATGGAACATCAAAAATTATAGATACATTTGCAATGTATCAAATGCTTGTACTCCCTCCAATCCAAATTATTTGACTCAAGTTTGTCTAGATTCGGATATATCTAGCACTAAAACATGACTAGATGCATCCATTAATTTGGACCGGAGAGAGTACTATCATATTTAGGGGCTTTAATTCTATATACTCCCTCCGTCTCAAAATAAGTGACTTCGATTTGTCTAAATTTGTATGAACCTACAAACTAAAACATGTCCAGGTGTATACGAATTTAGACAAATTCAAGTCACTTATTTTGGGAGGGAGGAAGTATATATTATTGTCGGCACTATTATTTCTAAAACAAGGAGCATAACATGGCGCCAAAATTCCATGACTTTCCCTCCATCTTTCTGCCTCGTCCGATCTTTTCAGTTTCTGTGTAGCACAACCGAAAATCACACGTCGCCTAATTTTCCGTCCACTACCATGTAATCTAGTTGTGTCCTCGTGGTGAAATAGATATGCATCTTAGGCCACGTACAATGCGGTGACGTCAGATTTTGCTTACGATTGCCACATTGGATTTTTGCTTAGTTGGAGATGACAGAAATAAGAAAGAGAAGATTGTCTTCCCTTAGCTAAAGGATGATCTCGGTAGAGGGAGAGTAGGCTTAGGTGTTTGGGGAGCTACCACCCCTCTGTTGGTAGCCGTGGCGTGCCTCTCTGCGGTGTTGTAACTGTCGTCGGCAGCTTCTTCTATGTGTTTGGTACACCTCCCAGGGTGTATCCTAGAAAAATAAAGGATGATCTCTTAAAAATAAGAGAAGGCTATTTTCTCCATTGTATCACATGTCTTCCCTTAGAAAACCAATTTCTTACTAAGAAAGTTAATTCTCATTAATTGCTAGAGATGGAAATAAGAGATAATGCATTGTACAACTCATATATAGTGTCTTCTCTAGATGATGTGGGGCGATAAGAGAAGACATGCCTTCTCCACCATTGTACATGCCCTTACAATCGTGGCCTCGTTGTCAAAGAGATATGCATCTTCATTTTAGACCTAGCCGCCTCCCGAGCTACCGAGCCACCTGGTCATTCCATTTCTTCCTCCCCGTTCTCCCCACCTCTCGAGATATTCTGCTCGCCTCGGCAAGATCCGGTCTTGGATGCCCTCCCCCGCGCTTCCTCGCCTCTCGTCGGGGCTCCTAGCGGTCTTGTGGATCGACGGCTCTATATGGTGCGGCTTGGGCGCTGCGGCTGTGTCGTACGTCTTGGGCGTCGGTCGTCCTTTCCCTTCTTCCTTAGAGCATCTCCACTCGGTCCCCCACGGAGCCCCCATGCCCATTTTCGGCTCTTTCCGGTGATATCTCCCCCAGCCACGCCCCCAGGAGCCCGAAATTAGCCGGATTGGGCCCAAAAACCATTCGACGAACTCACGCTGAACTCAGCACCTCAGGGTTCGCCTCGGGGCGCTAGATGGAGGGAGTATGCTTCAAGTGTGGCAAGAAGTTCGGCCCCATACATGTATGCGGTCAAAAACAAGCTTCAGCACTGAATGTTATGGTGGAGAACGTGGCAGATGGGAGGGAATGCCCAGTGATGCCAGCTGAAGAAGTATTGAACATGCTAGAAATGCAAGATATGGCAGAAGCACAGTTGTTGAGCCTATCTATTCATGCCATGGCAGATTAGGAAGGAGCTAAAACACTCAGGCTTAGAGCAATGGTGGGGAATCAAGTATTCATTACTCTGGTGGATTCGGGAAGCAGCAGTTCTTTCATCCATTCTGATCCATTGGTCAAGATGCAATGTGAAGCTAAAACTATACCGCCAATTGCTGTCAAAGTAGCCAACGGAGAATACATGTATTCCACATAGATTGTGCCAGAATTTACATGGTGGTCGCATGGTGCTACTTTTGTCACTTCTATGAGTCTTGGACTTGGGAGCCTACGACACAATTCTCGGCATGGACCGGCTCAAACAGCACAGCCCAATGACAACAGATTGGGCACAGAAGTTTATTTCATTCCCTTGCAATGGTGTTCAAATGACGCTGCAAGGCCTGAAAACTTCACCTGCAACATCCATCCGAGAAGTTTCAGTAGAGCAGCTAGCCAAGTGGACGAAGGGGAACGATGTGTGGGCTATAGCAATTGTCCAAACTAACAAAGCAGATACTTATGTTGTCTCTGAATGCCTGGAACAAATACAAAGGTTGATGTCTGAATTTCAAGTTGTATTCGTGGAACCCACTGATCTACCACCACCATGAGAATATGATCACGCAATGCCCTTGAAGGACGACACAACAACATTCAACGCCAGGCCGTATCGATACTCGCCAGCTCACAAGTATAGGATCGAGCGTCAAGTGGTTGCAATGCTACAAGCAGGAATAATAGTGCCGAGCATGTCACCGTACGCTTCACCGGTGCTATTGGTGCAGAAAAAAGACGAGACGTGGAGGTATTGCATAGATTATCGTCGTCTCAACGAGCTCACGATCAAAAACGTCTTCCCCATGCATATCATCATCGATGAGCTGTTGGACGAGCTGACCAGAGCAAAATCTTCTCAAAGCTAGATCTTCGGGCAGGGTACCACCAAATTAGAATGCTGCTAGAGGATGAAGCAAAGACAACATTTAAAACCCATCAAGCCACTACCAGTTCTAGGTCATGTCGTTCGGGTTGTGCAATGCACCAGCAACATTCCAGTGCGTCATGAACACGGTACTACGCCCTGTCTCCGGTGATCTGTCCTCGTGTTCATGGACGACATATTGGTCTATAACACATTGCTCGAAGAACACGTGCAGCATCTCCATGAGGTTCTCCAGTTGTTACTCGACCACCAGCTATTCGTCAAAGAGAGCAAGTGCTCGTTTATGTGTGACACTCTAGAGTACTTGGGACATATAGTGTCTGGTGTGGCCACACGAAAGGCACAAGCTATGCAAGATTGGGCTTTACCAACAACGATCACATAACTTAGAGGGTTCCTGGGCCTCATGGGCTACTACATGTAATTCTTGCGCAACTATGCCATCATCGCACGACCGCTGACTAATTTGCTGAAGAAAAAGGGTTTCATGTGGGATGAAGCAGCCACAACAGATGAAGCAGCCACAACATCATTCTTGCAACTGAAATCTGCCATGATGACCACTCTGGTACTCCAACTGCCAGATTTTGACAAGCCCTTTGTAGTTGAAACAGACGCCTGCAACACGGAGATCAGAGTCGTGTTGATGCAAGACAATCATCATCTCGCTTTCTTGAGCAAACCTGCTATCGATATATGAGGAGTTCCTTGCGCTCTTGTTGGTGGTGGGCTCTTGTTGGTGGTGGACCGTTGGCGCCCATACCTGCAAAGAGACGAGTTCATCATCAAGACGGACCACCACTGTCCTTGCTTCCTGGAGGATCAAAACCTGCAGTCGCCACTCCAACGCAAGGCAATGGCGCGCCTCATGGGCTCCATTACAAGATCATTTACAAGAAAGGGGCCGACAATCACGCCGCAGACGCATTGTCGCGCGTCAGGCATCTGCTAGCCATACAAACCTGCTCATCAGCTCAGCCAACTTGGCTCCAGGAAATTGCTAACTCTTATGCCAGAGACCTGAAATGCTGAGCGTGGACTAGCAAAGCTATCTATCTCGAGCACGGGTACAAACTCACCCCAGGCATCATCAGGAAACGTAGCAGGATTTGGGTAGGCGCAAACTCAGCGTTTTAGACTAAGCTGATAGCCGCCTTGCACACCAGCACCGTGGGTGGCCACTCGTATCCAGGCCACCTATCAGCGCATCAAGAAGCTCTTTGCGTGGCATGGACTTAAAGTGGCTGTCACAGAGTTCATTGGGCAATGTGATGTATGCCAACACGCTAAACACTCTACTACACATCTCCAGGACCTGCTCCAACCGCTACCGATTCCGGCAGGCGCTCTGTCTGAGGACGCCAACGTCATCCTAGTGGTCGTGGATAGATTCTCGAAGTACTCTCACTTTATCCCAATGAAACATCCTTTTCACTGCTCCTCAAGTGGCCAGTCTTCGTGGACCGTAGTAAAACTACATGGTATGCCTCACTATCACATCAGACCGTATCTTTACTAGTCACTTCTGGAAATTACTGTTCAAGACAGTAGGAACCAAATTACAATTCACAACAACTTACCATCCACAAACTGACGGACAAAGTGAGCGAGTTAACCAGTGCGTCAAGATGTATTTGAGATGCATGGCACAAGAAGCGCCTGGCAAATGGAAGAAATGGTTAGCTTTAGCTGAATTTTGGCACAATTCAAATGTACACACTTCACTTGGTTGTTCACCGTTCAAAGCTCTTTACCTAACCTGGGAGCTCTATCAGTGAACCAACCAATCTCAGATCAAGGTGTGGAGGCAGTGGTCAATGAGAGAGCACAGCAGATAGAGATCTTGAAGACACACTTAGCAGCAGCACAAAATCAAATGAAATTGTATGCTGATCGCCAACGAACAGAGCGCTCGTTCCAGGTGAGAGAGAGAAGGTACTGCTCAAACTCCAACCATATGCACAAACTACTGTGGTTAACAGGCCATATCCGAAGCTAGCATACAAATATTTTGGGCCATTTGAAGTGTTGGAAAAGATGGGATAGGTGGCTTACACGAATGAAATCTATCGTGGGCAAGTCTCCTACCCTGGCAATTATACCAGTAGAGGGAGCATTACAAAAGGCCATGCCTTACTTTTGCCCAGCCGCCAACAGACGAGGACTTCACAATTGATTCCCTACCTTGTAACCCTGTTGTAATCTGAATTTCTGACACATATACAAACCCAAGTTCATCAAAATAAACAAGGCTAAGTTCATGGGAAGTTCAGTGGAGGAGTGTACATAACTTGGAATAACCAGGGCGCTGAGCTACATATGTTCGGCTGTTTTATTGGACCATGTATTGGTAGTTCCATCTACACAAATATGCGCGATAAGTAAATATTTTTGCAAGCCAGCGCTGGAAATTCAGATATCACAGTTCAGAAGTGATCTAAACAGAGCATGGTCCATATTTTGTGCACTGACTATGAAAACATGCTACGCTTCAGACTTGAAGCTTTTATGATACTTCCTGACAGCAAATATTTGTAAATATTGCCTAGATCCAACCATTCATGATACTTTCCAAATACGATGTAGCAAATATACAAGATTCAACATACGCATGGTGTGATTAGAAAGTATTCTATCAGTTAGTCATCAAATAAGGTCTTGCTCAAACCATCTTAATATCTGCAAATAAACATGTCTCATGATGAATTTTCAACAACTGATAAAAGTAATAAAGCATACTCACAGAAAATATTTTGTTTGTTTGTGTGGGACATTTCAAGAAACACAAGGCAGGCAGCTTCTTCTGCGTAATATAATCAAATTTGGTCAAATGAACATATGATTTACGTACAGAAAATAAATTGTTAATAACAGGACAGAAAGCTTGTAATATTCCGTTAGAAGGGTTTACATACTCTCTTTCAAGCCGATTTTACATTATCATATCACGGGGCACTACAAAACAATACTTATCTTGGTTTCCATAATGAAAATTTCACCTTATAGAGTACACCATCAAGTATTCTTGAAATTTGGACTATTACCAGTACAACATTGTTTAGAAAAACATAGAACAGTGGACAGACTTAACAAAAAACTGCCTACGCGAAGTGCTACTACAAACTAAACTACACATCAAAGATGAGTCAGCATGCAGATTTTATACTCAAGAACGTCCATTCTACTAGACTAACATACTGAAGATATGGCAGAACATAACATTTAGCTTTTAATAATAAGAATGCAAACTGAGATAGCGACCATTACGAAGACCTCCCACTCAACTGAGTTTATTGAGGATATTGATCAAGTTTTGCACAACCATAAAGGAGTATAAGTAGTATACATGTGCCTGGTAGCCTACAAAAAAATGCTGAGCAAAGTGGAAAAGGATAAACTAAAAGATGAACTACAACACACAACCAAATATTCAAAGACTATATGTTACTATGAAAATTCGAATTCATTTCTCCAACAGGGAAAAAGTATGTGCAGGACTGAACAGATGCCAGATACATCTTTCCTAACAGCATGAGAAGTTGGTTAAAGCTCTGGGATACTAGCATTAAGTAATTTCCCTTATGCAGTAAAATCCAAATAGCACAGGAAATGAAATCGGAGCCTAAAAGGTTGAAATCTATCAGAAATTAGAGAACATATCGTCTAATTAGAACCATAATTCTATGGCTATGTATTCAAAGTTTTGGTCTACCAGCCATAAAGTGTCTTGTTCGCATGAAAAAACTAAATATTAGCATAGCAAATGAGGATAGTGTCTGAAAAATGGATATTTGTCCAGAAATTAGTGAAGAACTCGTATAATTAGCGCCATGATTTCTTAATCAAGTGATCACTTACTCATATGCATTGTCAATACTTTAGACCATCTTATTCCAGTACATAACATTAGACTTGGTAGAAAAACAATAACCTGCCTACCTGATTGCAGCTATGAGATACCTTCCAACCCAATCAGTTCTAAATTTAATCTTCCCAAAAGTAAACCATAAAACTCCTCCATCCTACTGCATCTCTTTCTACAATTGGTTGAATGGATCAAGCTTTCAAGTTTTCCCAGCCAAGTGGCAAGTTGTGTAGCCGCCACCAAACTGCTGAACAAATAGAGTTTAAGTTCCACTGCCGGCCTGGAACATTCTTGATGTATGAATTACAACTATTTGGAATCATCTACAAATGTATGATTCCCATATATAAATGAGTTAGGGGTCTTAATTTACCATCTATGTGTACCCATTGCTGCTCATTGTGAATGGCATGATAAGCGAACATAGAAGTGTTGCATTGCATCAACAAGAGCACAAATTTCTAAGATCACCATGTTTACTTGCACGGACCCTGGTTTAGGCAGAGGGCTCACTTCTTTTTTTACAAACTAATTATCACAAACAAGTACTCCCTCCGTCCCAAAATGTAAGGCGCCTAAGCTTTAGCCAAAAGTCAACATCTTCTAAGTTTGACCAAGTTTATACGAAAAAATATGAATAGGTAAAATATCAAATGGACATTTTGAGAAACTATAGTTTCTGGCGAATGTATTGATATTGATTTGGTATTGTGAATGTTTATGTTTTTATGTATAAATTTGGTCAAACTTAAAATATGTTGACTTTTGACTAGAGCTTAGACGCCTTACATTTTGGGACGGAGGGAGTATTAGTATAAGAGCTAATTATCACAAAGCATAAATAGGAACATTCAGCGCTACTTCTCTCTACTCCAGTATTAGTATAAGAGCTTGTTATTTTCATGTACTAACTGTTAGGTGTGCAACTAGAAAATAGATGGAGGTACAACTGATGGTGGTCACCAGATATGGTCTTATACCAAAGGCACATGGCCAAGGAAAAACATGTAAAAATAGTCTGACCAAACAGAATTATGATGATTCACACGTAATATTAAAACACTGCCTTAATATAATAGGCAAGTCTCTGCCAATTATATGACTGTTACAATAAAACTGTAAACCATTACGATCAGTAGAACTGCAAATGGTAAAGTAGGAGCCCCCAAAGAGTTTGAATTGACTTTGGTGATTTCATAAAAATTTCGCCATTATAGTTACAAAAGTGTAATCTGGAAACAGACTGGCAATAAGACTTATGCCACTGGTCAATTACACAATGGATGTTCCTTTCTTCGAAAGGGAATTACATAATGGGTGTTAGTATCAGGTTTATACATATATACATTTGTGTTGTTAGCCTGAATGTAATCTTGTCATGGTGTGATCTGCACACATAGGTTGTGTGCAGATTGTAGAGCACACATAGGTTGTGTGCTTGCTGTGTGTGAACAGATGAGCTGTGTCCTGTGTGAGTAAACAATGCGCATAGGTTGTGTACCGAATAGATAGGCATGCTGCAGTGTGTTTGCTGTTAGAAGTAATCTTGTCAATGTAGTTGTCTTGTAGAAGGAGCTAGCTAGGTCATGAAGTGTCCAAGGTATGTAGGGAGAACTCTAGAATTAGTAATGTTCAAGATATTTAGGAGTAGTATAAAATGTCTAGAGTTTGTAGAGTATTCTAGAGGGTTTAGATTGTGCCACATCGCAACAATCTAAATGGTCATGTACAAGTATAAATAGGTCCTAGCATAGGTTGCTGGGGCAAGCATGGGTTGCTAAGTTCTGTAGGCATTTGTTGCTGAGTAGTGTAGCATCCGTTGCTACAAAAGCTAAGAAGGCATTTGTTGCCTGAAACTTCTGTGTGTTCTCCTGTAGTGCTAGTCCCTCATTTTCTGCTTTTACTCAAAAGAGAGAACAGAGAGGGAACACAACATGTGTTGAGCTGGTAGCTCTACCAAAGCTTTCCAAAGGGATACTCCTCATCCAAATAGGTACAGTAGTCTTTCAGTTGAGATCTAAAGTTCAGACCTCTAAATATGAAAACTTGAATTTCCGGACACGGCTTTTTGTATTTTAGCACTGCACATGACCATTTATTGTATAATGCAAGTGTCCAGCTTAAGAAGAAAAAATGCTTGTGCATTGAAATGTATACATGCATTCAAAATTATATTATATATTTGTCTCGTAATTCTTACTGAATACTTGTCGCGCGATTCTTCAACCTTTCCCACTGATCCAGTCCACCAGGATGAAGATTCACATATTGATTCACAAACCTGACATCTGAACGTGCCATGATGGTGCTCAAGGCAACCATGGACTTGTTTACCTTGTTCTTGCTCGTTGGTTGGATCTTGATACCATTTTCGGTGAGCCACTTGTACATTGTGAATCTCAGCTTCATCTTCTCCAAACTGTACCCAAGAATCATTGGAAAAGCAACAAAATATTCAAGAGTGTATCCGAGATCATTCAGAAGGTAGCTCATCTTTTTCTTGATCATATCCACTGACATGTTCAGTATCTGTGGGGCCACTTTGATAATGCTGCAGGCAGTCTCATAGTCCAATCCAGCATTGACCAAGCAATCTAACCTATCCTGAAGCTGGTCACCTCGGCCACAAAATTGGGACATCGCCTTCGACATTTGGTCGGAGTTCTCTACGAAGCCAATTTTCAGCAAGAATTCAGCCTTCTCTTCAAGATAAAAGCTGTCTATCTTTTTCACGGCTGCAAATTTTTTCTTCGATACCAAATTACCAAACTGCATAGGGTCATCCTTTATGATATCACATAACCTCTCGGCAGACATGTTCGTGCTAGACAACACAGCAGCAACACTCTGGCAAGAACTAGCACCAAGAATTTCAGGGCAAGAGGAGACAACTCGAGTGATGTCGAATGCCTCCATTCCAATATGAGCCAAAAATTTCACCGATTTCTGCAGATTCTTCGGAAAATCCACATTTAGAACCCATGGGCACTGCACGAACAACTGCAGCATGCTATTTATCTGAATGCCAAATTTACACAGCAAACTCACAAGCAGATACAACCTCTTACCAGATTCGCCAAACACAAATCTTGGATGTTCTTTTATCAGCCTTATCAATAGAGCCTTGTTGTTTGAACCCATCGTTTCGAGAAATTCGAGCATTCTAAGAGTTCGGCTCCAGTTGTGCATGCTCTTATCTGACAACCCCCCTCTAAACAACACCAACATAATACCAAAGGCTTTTAGCTTATCAAAAACCTGCAGAAACTCAAGGTTGGCCTCACCAATCAGGAGCTTGGGGCAACAAACTACAAGTTTGGCCACTGTTGACTTGCTCAATCCAAGCTGCTCATACTGTTGCAATTTCGAGAACAACACGCCGTGTCCATAACCAAACACCTCTTTGGCCTCCTTTACACCTTACCAATCTTGGTCCGTTGCACGCCATAATCGCAAAGTACTTTGTAATTCTCCAGCAAATCAACTGCATCATTCAGGTATATCAAATCACTTGGCAAGAACTTCTTCAACTCTGACGGCCTGAGCCCAATGCTCTCGAATAACGGCTCAAACTCATTGATAGGGTGGTACTGGATGTACCTAGAGACTGAGCATCTCACATCGCCGCCGCCGCGCGTGTCCACATTGCCCAGAAGGTCGGCAAGAAACACCGGGGCGTTCTTGCTCATGTGCTCGGCAAGCGTAAACTCCATTCCCCGGGTGGAATGAAGATACTCGAATAGCGCAGCTTGCGCACTTGCACGGACAAGACCAGGCCGAGGCAGGCGCACAGGCGAGGCTGGGGCCTCCGCCGCAGCCGCCGCGCGGGCGGCGTGGGAAAAGCACCGAACCGGCGGCTGGCCGTCAGTATTCTTGGACAACTCCACGGCGCAAGAACCACCAAAGATCCCTCTTCTAAAAGCTGGCTGCAATCCACAATAAACAGGAGGAACGTGACAGTTGCGCGAATCCTTAGTCAGATTCGACGGGAATCCACAGATTCTTTGGTGGTTCCCCACAAAGGCAAGCTGATTGCCCGATTTGGGCAGCGATTCCCCGCAAGCTTGTAGCTCCCGGAGCAGCCGGCGGCCAAGCATCGCTACCCACTTGCTTCTAGCAGTAGATACATCAAAAAATCGGAGGAGCTGAAGGAAATCGCAAAGCTTAACCTCGCATATTTCTCGCGGATTTGTCTACTGGATGGTTGATTGAGCCGCCTCTGCTCTCCGTGTCCAATGTTAAAACCCTAGCAGCGGTTTTTGGTCCGGAGGAACAA
The DNA here is from genome assembly GCA_023614405.1 of Avena insularis. Lineage (NCBI taxonomy): Eukaryota > Viridiplantae > Streptophyta > Magnoliopsida > Poales > Poaceae > Avena > Avena insularis. The sequence goes on along the minus strand of CM042692.1, from coordinate 9,061,630 downwards.
GAAGTTTGACTGCCACAGGAGCCGTCGGATCGAGTAATCGAACGGCCGGAAACTAATCTCCCGTTTAGTCATCGCCTTTCTTTTTAAGCAGTCAGGAACACTTAAGAGCAGCGACTGTAAATTGCCGCTGCACTAAAAAAAAATCTGCCGATGTGCAGCGCCGGAATCAAAAGGTAATTCTCCAGCGAAGGATTTTTCGCAGCACGCACCAAATTGCTATCGAAAGTGGTATATCTGCAGCTCCGAACAGCGCACGTCGTAAACTCGGCACCACACGGCAAGCTCAACTATCGTCCGGACATTTCAGCACACGCATTGAGACTGGCTGCTGCATCTTCCGCCAACCGCCCGCCGGAATCGCGCCCGACGCCGCCCACATCGCCATGCTCCCCAGAAGGGTTTGAGAGGAGATGAAGCAACGCGCCAATATATTCAGTTAAATCAAACTATAGCCCTTGATTATATATTTTCGCTCAAATTTTGCGAGCGAATTTCATTCGAATTTATTTAGATCTCACAATGTTTGAATTTCTATAAATGTGGCTATGGTTGCAGTGGTGGAGCTTCCCATGAGGTACAAATGACATAGGTAAAAAAAATCAAAGACAAGACAAAAGCTTTGCCTTATCTATTAATTAAGAAGAAGATGCCCAGTTAACTAGGGAAAACTGGGTGAAGACCATACAACAACATCCCCACACGCTCCCAAGGCCAAGCCATGCAACAACCAAAACTCTCGAAACTCCCGCCCTGTCAAGACAGATGGCCATTCACAACTGTCGAAGAGAAGACACGGCGACTGCTATGGGAGGAGTGGACGCGGGACGCTCAAACTAGATGAAGGAGCCAACCCACCGGGGAGCTGCACCAAAGCGACGCCAACAACCAACATCGAGGGCAACATCGTCATCCGCACGAATCGAAGTCGACACCCTTAACACTAGCAAAGATTCAGGGCAGCCGCCTCAACAATCCGCTGCTCTTCTACGCCCAACAGACTGCCAACACCACCTTTCAGGACAGTTGTCCCGACTTTCCACCGCTCGCACTCGAGCCACAACACCACACGACTCAGCTACCCACATCCCAATATGCATAGGGCCAACCGCTCGCAGACCACGACCACCGCACCAACATCCAGGGTCGTCGTCCTAGCCAAAAAGTCAAACCGCGTCCACTAAGACGCGTCGACCGAGCCGGCAAAATCGCTGCCCTAGCGACACAAGGTTGTCAAACAAGCCAATCCAAGAAACCGCCTCACCCCATGCATCTGCTACCAACCATGGTTTCTGAGGCCGTGCATCGGCGCACAATCATCTTATACTCGGAGCTGCTACCCAACATCCACAACCTAGCGACAGGAGAGCACACAACAAATGAGCAGCGCCTCCAAGAAGGTCACAACGTAGCTACCATCGTTGCTCCTGGCAACTCGGAGCTATGGATTTCTTCCGGAGAGCCAAGTTCCACCACAAGGGTGCGTATGGAGCTCCACGGTTAGCGTCTCCAAGGAGGAAGACGATGTTGGAGCTCCCCCGCTGCTGGCACCAACATAGTTGTTGCAAAGCTTTCGCTCGATACTCCACCACGCCCCCAAGGGCGTCGCAAGCATGTGTTCTCAGCATAAACCTCCACTCAGCACCACCAGGTGGCACGCCCGTGCAGCACCCCATGATCCAATGGCTAAAATCACTCCAATCGGACAGCCGAAGAGAGTCGCCGCCACCAAGTCCACTAGGTCCGGGGTCGTCGCCCTGGCTTCCTCCTGCCCTTACACTGCCCATGAAGATTACCTCGAAACAACACCTCGACCAGTCCAACTCGTTGCCATCCATCTCCTCATCCTCGCTGCCAAAATCGCGCAACATTTCCCTCGACTACCTCTATAGCCACGCAACAGCTTCCCTTGGAGGAGCAACCAAATCACCGCATGTTTCCCTGGACACCACAGTCATCTCATCGATGCGGCTGAAGGAGATATGCCCTAGAGGCAAATAATAAAGGATGTTTATTATCATATATCAATAAGTTAATAATAGTTTAGTATCATGTTATAACTTTGTCAAGCGAAAGCATTGATACACATGTGATATTAAACAGATCAGAGTCCCTAGTAGCCTCTATTTAACTAGTTTATTGGGCAGATGATGATCAAGGTTTTGTAATCATGGTGCATTTATGCCAACTGACAATGAAGTCTGGTATGATGGACATTACCCAATGTAAAAATTGCAGCACGATCAAGTCACAAGTTCATCGTTGCAATAGTTAGTAGCGTAGTATTCTTCTCCTTTGACCGTGAGAGCATATCAATCACTATCTCTCAAGGCTGCTTTGACTACATCAACCGTCATGACCATAACTTGATGGCTATAAAGGTGTATGTCCGGTATTACAGAGGAATAGTTGAGGCATATGCATCAAGAGAGGGATTTGTTCACCTGCATGATAGGGAGATACATTGGGCCCACTCGATGAGATTACATCCATAAATATTGTGCAACATGTGACTAGATCATGGGGATGGAATATCATGAGATGAGTAAAACTACACTTATCGGTAACAAGATTGAACAAGATATGGGATACTGATGATCGAATATCGAACAAGTCATGTATCGAAGTAACAAAGGGAATTGGAGTCGACGTTCATGGTTCAAATGACAATAGACTCATGGAATGTACACTGGTCATTATGGGCATCTCGGTCCCGCTAATGATCATTGGTCTGAGAGAAGTCTCGATCATGTATGTGATGTTCCTGAACCGTAGGGGTAACATACTTAAGGGTACGATGATATTTGTAGATCTTTTGATAGAACGGAATCAACTAAGTATGAAAGAGAGAGCCTCTAAATTGTTCCGAAAAAGAGAATATCGGAAAAGTTCCGAAGACGATCTGAAGTAGTTTGGAAGAAGGAAATAAACTGAAAGGTGGTTCGGATTAATGGATATTTATAATATGCATATATATATATATTAATTCCTAATTAATTTATATTAAATAAATATTTTAAATTGATTAATATGGGGAAACTTCCTCTATTGGGCCAAATCCTGAGGAAACATCCTGCAGGGAAGCTACTCGGGGCAATAGAATAGTCATGGTACCGGGCCCACGGGCCCACAAGGGAAGGTGCGCGTGAGCGGTAGCCGGCAAGCGCTAGCGGGCCGTGGGCGCTGCCATTCCACGAGCCGGCCCACCCAGCTTCTGGTGCTGCTTGTTGGGCCGGTGTGGCCCACCCGGCCGTGCCATAGATGCTACGCACGCTTATAGTCCGCGGGCACTAGGCTGGCGTGGGAGCCCACCCGGCCGCCGCATGCATCCTAGCTAGCGGCGCCTCCTCCTCTCCTTTTTGCCTTTTTCCTTTAGTCCTACCCCGGGACTTTAGGGAAGGAGTCATCCTATTTCCCCTATATAAAGAGGGGCTTGAGGGTGGGAATAAAGACACCAATAATTCTTTAAGGCAATTTTCCTCAGGGAATAAATCTCTCTCTCTCTCTCTAAACCGCGGCTCCCTATTTGGGGCTATGCACGCAAAGGGAGTATCTCATTGCGGCACGTGGAGGTGTTGTAGGGATTCCAAGTCGAAGATCTACTTCCGTACTCCCGATAGGGATCAGGAAACCGGAAGTCGTCATCGTACACCGCATGTGTGCGAAACCTCGGGGGTGTTGCCGTTAGTGGCACTAGGTTGTCGTACAAGGACCTGGGGTGACTTGCGAGGAGCTTTGCGACCTTGAGGTCGGCTACGGTATTGACTACCTCATCTACTTTCCTCTCGGAACGTCAAACTCTTTCGGTCTACAAGGGTATGTTACCAGAACCTCCTCAGTTACAACTTCACTCATAGATAGATCCTGGCTAGGTGCGTTTTGTCATAGAATTTTTTTTGTTTTCTATCGTGAAACCCCTTCAGTGGTATCAGAGATAGTCTATTCGTAGTATTTTTGTATGGCCAATACACACGTTGATTGTGTGAGCATTGATCATACAGTTGTTACCCTCTTACGTGTACCTGTTTATATCGCCGCATTGTTTGATGAAGCTGCTCGGACTAACCTTATGTGTGATCTTATGCGAGACTGGTTCCACACTCAACATACAACTTGTACCGTATAAGTGGCTAGCGGGTGTCTATCTCTCATTCAATAGTTAATATAGCACTTACAATGTAGGGCCCCGAAAGAGCTGTAATAGAGACAACTGTCTGATCCATGTTATGGCTGGAAGTTCGTAGTTAGAAGCGGTTCTTTTCGAAATCCTAACAACAACGTAAAACTTGCAAAAGAAAAGTTAGAGACATCTAACTTTGTTTTGCAGGAGGCACATGATGTGATATGGTCCTATTCGTAGTAAAGGTAAAGTAGTTTACTTTATATTACTAAGTAGTATAGTAATAGTCATCTTCGTGATGAGCTGTGAACTAGTGGCATTATGGACTTGCCGTCGTACCAGTGGCAAGATGGAGATCATTTGGGGCACATGATGGAGATCAAGGCGCATGAAGAATACCATATCATATCGCTTTAATCTACATATGATGTTTGAAAGTGCATGTGTGCCCCCATGTGTGGTTTTGGTAATTAATGACAATCTTTATGGACTTATGTTTGCATTGAGTTTTACCTGTAGGATTTGTCCATAGGCAATGCTTGAACCATATGTTGGCTTCAAGGTTGGGAGAAGAAGAAAGTGAAGAAAATTAAGTGTTGACCAAGGTTTCAATGAGTGATCCGGAGATTGGTCAAATGAGAGTTGATCCTATAGCAAGTGTGTCTTGAAGACTAAAGTTGGAGTGATATCTCGTATGTACCTTCAAGACACCAACATAATGAAGAAAGAATAAATGATGTGCAAGTTCAAGATGAGCCTTCTCGAAGAGATCATTTGCTTGAAGCTTGCCATCCTATGGTGATCATGGATATGGGAAAATGGTATGCCCAAAGTAGAAGCTCTACCATAGTGGAGTATGGGGAGAAATTTGCAAGTCTTCACCAAGCTAGCGCAATCAAGAAAGGTGTTCCATCTTGAGGTGGACAAGATCGCTACCGTCAAGCTCAAGTGGAATATGCTCAAGGTAAAGGTATGTTATTGATAGGGTTTCTTTCTTACCAGTCTCATGGTGTTAGTTGGGGAGACTGGTTTATAGGATAGATAGCTGTACTATCAAGAGGGGCTCTCGAGTGAGTAACTTGATCATATCCTTCGGAGAGAGCTCAAACCTTTGCATACTTGGCATCATCTTTCTTGGTTGTTATTTGGATCTTATCCATGTGAGGTCCTTGAGCTTGTGGTAAATATTCATAACAAGCTCTAGTTCATCGAAAACAGATTGCATATGCATTCTCTATTACGTTTTTGATATTGGAGGTTTTACCGGTTTGTCTTTTAAAGATTGGTAAAACCTTGCATTATTTGATTCTTATCCATGAGAGGATTTATAGCTTGTGTTAACCTTCATGACAAGCCCAAGTTCATCGAAAACGGATTTCGTATGCATTCTCTATTGCGTTTTCGATGTTGGAGGTTTTACCGGTTCATCTTTTTGAGAGAGGTCAAACCTTTCGTCATTTAGTTCTATCCTCCATTTCAGGACTATGATTATTCTCTGCATGATCTTGTAGAGTTTGTTGTCCCCTTTAAAACGAGCCCAAGATCATCAAAATCGGAATCCGGATGCAAAAGTTATGGTTGTTTTCGTATTGGTCTTTCTGCCAGTTTTTGTAAGACCGGAGATTCCAGACTAAATCTCCGGTCCATCTCCGGACCGCGTACTGATTGTCCTCCAGTTTGACCCTGTTTGGCCTGGGTACACTGGAGACTCTGGTCCCAGTCTGGAGACTCTGGACCGGGCGATTCCTGGGTCTAACAGTTGGATTTCTAGGGACCTATTTAAGGGGCTCTTCTTCCCCAATGGTTCCCTAACCTTCCTTGCAAGTTCTCCCCTCCATTGCTGACCTTCTTGAGCTTGCTATCCCTCAATCCCTCCATTGATTCTTGCATATCCTTGAGGGATTTTAAAGAGGAGATCTAGATCTACAACCCCACCAATCAATCTCTCCTCTAAGTGAGGGGAACATCTTGGGATCTAGATCTTGGAGTCTTTTATGGATTTCCTCCATTGTTCTTCCTCTCTTATTCCCCTTAAGCTTTTGTAGCTTTGGTGGAATTTGGGATAGAAGGACTTGAGCACTTCGTGTGTTCTTGCCATTGCATTAGGTGCATCGGTTTGAGTTCTCGGTGAGGATTCGATTGGTTGAAAGGTGAGAAGCTTTTTACTCTTGGGTTCTTGGAACCCTAGTCGGTTTGGTTGTATTGCAGGTTTGTGGATTACTTGGGGCCTCCAATTAAGTTGTGGAGCTTTCCTCAAGCTTGTTAGTTGGGAGCCTCCAATTGATTTGTGGAGAAGTGCCCCAATCTTGTGAGAGGTTCCGGATTGCCACCGACAAGTGCACTGATAGTGGAAGTGTGGATCGATCCCGTTGGGGTGAGATTCATAGGAGAACAAGGGAGGCCTTTTGTGGCGTTGGTGGTTTGATACCACCCCCTCTCCAAGCGAGACATACTCCATTGTTGGGAGGAACTCGGTAAAACATCGCCGTCTCCGCGTGCCTCGGTTATCTCTATACCCGAGCTTTTACTTATGCACCTTACTTTGTGATAGCCTTCGTGCTTGAAGTATATATCTTGTTATCACATAGTTGCTTGTCTTGCTTAGCATAAGTTGTTGGTGTACATAGGTGAACCATAACATATATAGGTTTTGTGCTTGACAAAGTAAACGCTAGTTTTATTCCACCTTTGTTAAGCCCATCTCGTAAAAGTTTTAAACCGCCTATTCACCCCCCCCCCCCTCTAGGCGACATCTGTGTCCTTTCAATTGGTATCAGAGCCCGGTCTCTCATTTTAGGCTTCATCGCCTTGAGAGTAAAGATGTCATCTAGGGGATTAGTGCATAATGAAATGTTCACATTCGATGGCACAAATTATAATATATGGAAAACTCGTATGCTTATTCATTTTTGGGACATGGACCCAAATTTGGAGCGTATTGTAGATATAGGTTTTTCTCCTCCTATGGATTTCGAAAATCTATCTTGTGAGGATGATAATAACTTATATCTTTATGCTCAAGCTTCTAATGTACTTGTTAATGCTTTGAGCTATGTAGTTACATCTTCAATCATACCTTTTTGGAGCGCTCATGAGTTATGGACAAAACTTCAAGATAAATATGATGTGTCCAACATTATTGAGGATGATTGTATTGCTTCCACTTCCGACCGTGATGAGTTCTCATCTTCTTCCACTTCACCAAAGTGTGGCAAGACACAAGGTAATGATATGGTGAGTGGTGATGAATATTGCAATATTGATAGTGAGCTTACTCTTATTGATCCTTCTTCTCTATCTCATTGCAATACTTCATCTTTGGACTCTAACACTTGTAGCACCCAAAACTCCTTATATGCTTGTGTTGGTAGTCCTTGCATATCATGTAGAAATGGCTTGAATAAATCTTATGATGATATGCTTGTGTTGTCTTGTTGCCATGATAAAAAACCTTCTATTTCCTCTAGTGCTTGTGTTGCTAACCATGTAGAGGAAAAGGAAGATTATATGGGCCAAGACAAGGTTTTGAATGGAGCTTCAAATAATTCATCATCATCATCATCTCATGGTACCCACCTATGCCTTATGGCTAGGGATTCAAAGGTAACTCCTACTTTGGAACCCAATACCTCTTGTGATGATGAGGATGAGGATAATGAGGAAGTAGAGTTAGATGTTGATGATTTATATGAAAAGGGTGAGATGGTTTATCATTCTCTTATTAAGAATAATATTTCTTGCTCTAATTTCGTTGAAATCTTGGACTTTGCTATTAAGAGCAAAGAACCTATTGATAAGTTAAAAGCACAAATTGAGGAGCATGAGAACACCATTGATAAAATGAGTAGCTTTGAGCATGAGTATGCTAATCAAATTGCACATCTAAATGAAGCTCTTGAAGAGGAATAAACCACTAAGGAATCTCTTAAGGATACTTTTGCTCTAGAGTTGTCTAGAGTGAAGGAATCTCATGATAGAGATCTTGAGGTGGCAAGTGATCTCAAAAGTAAAAATGATGGGCTTCAAGTTGCTTATGCTAAACTCCTTGAGGATTTTGAGCACCTCAAAAATGGCTCTAGGGTCATCAAGGGTGAGCTCATTAAACTCACCGAGTCACATGAGCAACTTAAAGCCTCTTACTCAATAGAGCCTTCGAAGTTTCCCTCACCTCTTGCAATTAATTATGATGCTTATGCTACTAACTCTATTTCTTGTGAAGCATCTATTTTGAAGGAGAATGTTGAGCTAAAGGCTCAACTTGCTTTGCTAACTAGCAACTATGGGAAATTAGAAGAAAGTCATGTCAAGCTCTCAAGCTCGCATGAGGATCTTCTAGTCTCCCATGGTAGGCTAAAGTTAGCTCATGAGGCCATCGTGTCAGAGGTAACATCTAGTGGGCCTCATGTGGACATTAACACTATATCTACTCCAAATGTTATATTGCCATGTGCTAGTCCTTGTAATTCATCCTCTCACAACCATGCTATATCTCGTGATGAATTACATTTCGTGCCTTGTTGCTCTAACAATGTAGCATCTACTTCCTCTAGTACTTTTTTTGAAACTAACCATGTAGAGGAAATCAAAGATCTCAAGGCTCAAGTCACTTCTTTGAAGAATGACTTGAAAAAGGGTCATCAAGGGAAAGCCGCACTCAACAAAATCTTGAGTGTGAAAAAATCCCTCAATGACAAGAGTGGGCTTGGATTCAACTCCAATGTCAAGAACAAGTCCACTATCAATTTGAAGCACAAGGACAACAAGAAGAATGTCCAAGATCAAGTCAAGAATCCAGCCAACATTGTTTGCTTCAAGTGCAAGGAAGAAGGGCATCATGTTAGATCTTGCCCATTAAAGAAGAAGCCTCTTAGTGTGAAGCAACAAGGGAAGCAGCCTCAAGCTCCACCTCAAGTCATTGACGAGCCTCTTTCCTAAGAGGACTACTTGATCTCTTCCTCGAGTTGTGGCATCACTGAAGAAGAAAGATGGCAAGAGAAGAACTTGCTACATATGCCGTGAGAAGGGGCATATTTCTTCCTCATGCACTATTGGTATCTGCTCATCCAACCCTATCATTATTGATGATGCTTATTCTCTTTGTAAGGATGAGGTTGGCAACGTGTTTGCCAAATTTGTTGGTGCTCAATGTGGGTTCAAGAAAAGAACCATTTAGGTTGCCAAGCCTATTTTGACTAACCTCTTAGGACCCAACTTGGTTGGGGACCAACAAGCCAAAACTTGATCAATAGGTATTGTTGGAGGACATTGGAGACTTGGCTACATCATGAAGAATTGAAGGATCTTCATCTAGTATATTTGTCAAGTCAAGTCATGTGGATTATATTGCCTCTATCATATTTCCAATGACCCTCCTTACGGTAACATGTGCTAAACTCTTTACATTGAAAGTTACTCGCCCCTTATGCATGTGTTGGTTTTGTATCTTCCATGTTCTTGTATATGTTGTGCTCTCCACTTAATTAGATTGAGTTATCAAGTACGTTTGTGTATGATTAGGTGGCACACCATGCACATTTGTGTTCTTGTGTTCGAGCCTTTCTTGATTTTATTTGATATCTTATTTGGCTCTTGTGAGAGATTAATGGACTATCCCATTTTGGGGGGAGTGTTATGTTTGGGCATTCCACAATCCTAAAAATGTGTGTACATGAGGAATACCACCTAGTATTTATATTGGAATATTATCTAGTCTCTATGTGGTATGATTCTCATGAGAAACTTAAGCTCTATAATGTCCATTAATTATCTCTATTTGGATCCTTTTGCCTCGTGTTGAGTTTTATGGTAGTATCACATTATGGGGGAGTCACATGCTTAGTGCATATAACAATCCTAGAAAATGTGAAAATTCGAGGTTGTGTCACTTAGATTTGATATTGATAATTATCTAGCTCCTTTGTGACACATTTGCTCATACAAGTTCCAATTTGCTTGAATGCCTTATTGCTCTTCTTTTGGATCTTGTTTGTGAGAGTGTTTCTTGGTATATGTTTCCTCAGATTTGAATCTATATATCCTCATGGAAACCATTAGCTTCAAGTTACTCTAATCACTAGTGATTGTGTGACTATTAGAAGCTACCAAGAATCTCCTTCAAAGCATCAAGCTTAATTCTTATATTTGTTATATGCTTCTTGGTGTGAATATGATCTTGGATATCCGTATGAACTACCTCGGGAAGATTATTCCAAATAATTCTTGTCCTTGGACAATTAGTACTAGATATATGGTAGAATTTATCGATGTCGTGGTGGTGTCACGGCAGATGCCATGGATAGGATAAAGGTGGGGACAAGATGCACTAGAGGAATCCAGGGAGGGATAGTGTGGTGATTCCACACGCAGATGCTTCGTATTCTTCAAGCTAGATCAGTTTACAAGTTCTCCTTGAGCTGCGTTGGGGAGAGGAGGAAGAAGAAACTCTCTTACTCTCACCACTACTTTGCTCTCAGGAACCAACTACACAAATGCCAAACGACCTCGCATCAACCAAGTAAAACTCAACCCTTTCTACAGAGGCCCTAGCCCTCCTTATATAGGGGAGGCTAGGTCTCCAATTAGGGCATACGTGGAGGCATATTCCTGGGAATATGCCTCCTCCCAAAATAGCAAACCGACCGGGTCACTTTTCCCCATCGTAAGCCATGTAGAGGCTACGTGAGCCTCTGCGGCGCCAGCGTCATCCGACACAGGCAACGTCACCCTTGTCGGCCACGCCTCGGTGGTACTTCCCTCTGTCCACTTCGCTCATGCTCCAGCGTACAGAGACCACCTTTTGACCAGCGAGATACCTTCCTTCTCTTGCAAGCCTGATATAACCCGGATCGTGCCTGGATAATCCGGCCACACTGGTACTTGCATACAACATACATAAATCCTGCCGGCATACGACATAAGTCGGCCGGGACCCAGTTAGGTGGACATCCGCCGGTCCGGGTTACTCCGTGATTCGGCCTGCCTTGAGGTGACTCGGCCAGCATTCGCTTTGACCTTGCCGTACCTCGGCTAACTCGGCCTTTATACCCTGGCGTGACCCTACCCGGGGGTATCCTCCCAACATTAGTCCCCGAAGCTGGTGCGGTCTTAGCAGCCTCCGCAGCTAAGGCCATAGCAGGTTCAATTTTACTGAGCCTTTTGCTCCCTTTTTCGAGTTACTTCCTATCCCGGATTTCATTGGCTAGCTCTTCCCTTGGCACATTCTGAGTTTTCGCTCGCTGGCCGGGCCATCCCATAGTTATCCGGGTTATTCTTCCTTCTCTCGTATGCTTCCCCACGTGGAGGGTAATTATTACTTTGCCTCATTTTAAGGGCCTGCGCCAGTTACTGATGCGGTTAATGTCAGGTGTTACTGTTTCACACGTCACATCGTGTATGTCTCCTTGTTAACTGTATCACCACATCGCATCGTGGGATCTCCTGTGCCCTGTGGCCCTTCCTGTGGCTTGTCTGTGATTGGCTAACACGGCCACACCGTGTGGCCTCGCCGCACCGCACGATCCCACTACCCAAGCCTGGGCATGGTTAAATAGGGGAGGGGCGCGCCCCTTGGTATTTTTCCCCATTCTCGCGCCCCTCTGCCTCTTCTTCTTCTTCTTCCTCCCAGCGATAGCGCTGCCGCCGCATCGTTCCCTGCTCCTGCCTTGCTGCCGTCCCGTGCTGCTCCATCGCCACGGGTCCATGCCAATCCAAGGTAATGCCCCCCACCTCCGATAGGGCCGGTGAGGACAGCGACCTAGATATGACAGAGGAAGAGCTCGTCGCCGCGGAGGCGGAGATGGAGGAGGAGGAGGAGGCGGAGAACGCCGAACGCGACGCCTGGACTGGCTCCTGGGTGTGCCTGGACGACCTCGACTAGCTCTACCGCATGCGCCGCATCCTAGAGGGCGTCGTTGCTCGGCTCGCCTCCGAGGAGCTCGCACCCTCACCCAATCCTGGTGAGTTCGTGGTGTTCCTCTCCCATTTCCAGCGCGGGTTCGGCCTCCCCGTTAGTGATTTCTTCCACGATTGGCTCAACGTCTATGAGCTTCAACCGCACCACCTTCCGGCGAATGCCATCACCTCCCTTTCTTCCTTTGCCTCCACCATAGAGGGGTATGTCGGATTGTGGCCCACCAAAGAGCTCTGGATCCGGTTTTTCGGTCTACGCCGGAACGTGATTCCGAATAAGGAGCTTGACCCGGAGGACAAACAACTTACGCAGTTCAGTGCTGCTTCTATTTGTACCCAAGAACAATCCGTCTTTCCCCGGGTCACGGGGATTGATTCTTGCAAGGGCTGGGCCCGAACCTTCTTTTATGTCAGAAATGGCACGAATCAAGATCTGATCCGACTGCGCCCCCTACACTCCGGTCCTCCTAATCCGGATCTATGGTACCGGATTTCCAAGAAACCCACTGTGTTGGCGAATCAAGTCAACAAACGTTTCCAGGAGCTGAAGGAAGCGGGGCTGCGCAACGAGGACGTGATGATCACTTTCGTCCGTAGCTGGATCTCCCCTCTCCAGAAACGCACACATAAACTGTGCCATATGAGCTGGCGTCTTGACCCCAACCGGACTTCCTCATTTGAACTTAGCAACACCGAGATATTCCGCCGGGTCAAGGCCCTCTCCACAACTGACAAAAACTTCTCCGCTGAGTGGGAGTGGGGAATTGAACATTTCTGCCGAGACAGGCTCCCTCCTGCGGTAAATCTCGTGATCCAATCTTTTTCCGAGTTATATCATATGTCAGAATTTTTTGTTTGTTTGATCCCTTTGCATTTTCTTCTTAGTTGTTTCTTAAGAAAACCCTCGAGGATGGCACCGAGCCTTCTCTCAAATGGGCAAATGATCGAGATGCCCCGGACGAGGAGGAGCCGGACCAGGAGATGTTCCTGCCGTTCCCCGATGCGACCAAGCGACCCACCGGTAACTTCTCTTCTTTAAGAGATTGGCCTGATGATGAAGATGATTCCCACATTGAGGTGATGGAAGCATGTGATGCTGTCCCCCTTTCTTACGCCTTTCCGGCATCAGCTAACCCGGGTGGGCAGATCCACGAAGATCCTCCTCTCGCCACGGGTGAGCCTGTCCCGGCCGCGTCAAAGAAAAGGGGAGCCGCTTCTGCTTCTTCTTCTGGACCTTCTAAACCAACGAAGAGACGAAAGAAGTCCGCAGACAAAGCCGCCACCAATCCTACGACTAAGGCCACAGCTCGTAGAGCTCGGAAGCCTAAGGAGCCATTGACTTCTGACGAGTAAGTCACTTCTTCCTTAACCAATTTTCTGCTTCGTGCTTTTCTTCTGTCGTAACTTATTATTCGTCGCTTGATTCGGTAGGGCTGCTGTGGAGGTTCCCCAGAGCGGATCCAGCATCACTTCGCCCCTCCAGCATAGCCCTTCTCCCCCTCATGGTGAGGATACATGCCCGTTGAGCCCCATTCAGGAGGGTTCAGCGACTGCTCTGGGTTCTAGCCCACCTCGTCCAGAGGAGGGCAACCTTGGAGAAGGGGGAAGTGGCTCTACCAAGGCAGTAGATGCTCCCAGTTCCACTTCGGCTCAGCCGCAACCTGCTACCTCCGAGGTACCCACAGCATCCCCGCCAAAACCAACGCCATCACCAACACCAACAACAACATCACTAGTATCAGCAGCAACACCAACTCCATCTGCCTCGTCCGAGTCTTCCAAGACTCGGCGAGAAGGCCCAGTTAGCACCAAGGCAGCTCGCAAGACCAAATCCGCAGCTCAAACCTCAACTTCTCAGTAGCAGCCTAAGACCAAGAAAACTTCTGACGCTGCCAGGGCAGCATCTATCGAGGCTGGACAGCGTACACTCGCGTCCATGCTTCCGAAGAAGACCCCACCGAAGAAAGACACCTCCGCCGGGTCAGCTGATGCGCAATTTGTTTTGCACACCAGCCCCGCTACTACGCTAGTTGAGAGGAGGGAGGCCCACGCCAAGGGTTTGATCGCGCCCCACATGCTTAGCGGAGAGCTCTATCCTCCGGCCTTGATCGAGTTTGTCAATAACTGGAACAAGGCGGAGTTCATCAATAACGACGATCCCCCGGAGAAATTTGGGCCTGCCGAGTTTGCGGTGCAGATGAACACAGCTGCCAAGGCTATCAACCTTGCCAGCCGGATGATGGAGGTACGCTACTTCGTCTTTTCTTTAACATGTACTAGTGCTTAGTCATGTAACCATTAGTCTCCGAGCCTCCGGGGGAGTAACTTGTTACTCGGCCGGATGCTCCTTAGAGAATTAGCGTAGCTCCCTAGTAACTTCAGATATGCACACACCTAGAGTCGGGTTAAGTTCCACTTGGCCCGGATCTTGTACACTTCGAATATGCACACACCTAGAGCCGGGTTAAGTTCCACTTGGCCGGATATTGTACACTTCGAATATGCACACACCTAGAGCCGGGTTAAGTTTCACTTGGCCCGGATCTTGTACACTTCAAATATGCACACACCTAGAGCCGGGTTAAGTTCCACTTGGCCCAGATTTTGTACACTTCGAATATGCACATACGTAGAGCCGGGTTAAGTTCCACTTGGCCCGGATCTTATACACTTCGAATATTCACACACCTAGAGCCGGGTTAAGTTCCACTTGGCTCGGATTTTGTACACTTCGAATATGCACACACCTAGAGCCGGGTTAAGTTCCACTTGGCCCGGATCTTGTACACTTTGAATATGCACACACCTAGAGCCGGGTTAATTCCACTTGGCCCGGATCTTGTACATTTCGAATATGCACATGATCAAGTCATTTTTGCTTTTCTCAGGTCACCACCAATCGCCGGAGTGCTGAGTTTCAGCGCCTCTTGGATACACACAAGGCGTTGCGTTCGAAGCATTCTACACTTCTCGTTGAGTTCAAGAAAAGGGGTAAGTTTTCACTTTGACTTTTTTCTATCTTTTTGAGTCTTTTCTCGCTGAACTAATCTCTCATTCGAATTTGTGCAGCTGGAGTGGAGGCCGAAAACACCCTCATGAGGAAGAACTTGGACCAGATAAAAGGTAAGTAACTTCGGTTACTTAACTTCTGTGCTCTCTTTCCCTTCTCCTGAGCTCGGCGAATATTCATACCTCGGCTTTGCCGGGTCAACAAACTGTTTCAGCATCTCTTGAAGATAGTGTGCCCGTGCCTAATATGATGCTGCATTTTCTCGAACAAGCAGGGCAGCATCAGGCCAAACTTAAGAAGAAAGACGATGAGCTCGCCCTCCTCCGGACCAAAGATGATGAGATTTCCAAGCTCAAGGCAGAAATGAAAAAACTCAAGGCACTCCACAAAACCGAGATGGAAAAAGCTGGCCAAGATTTCACTAAAGAGCGAGAACGTCTCAAACTCCAAATTGCCAAAGATCAAGAACTGCTGAAGGAGGCAGGCGTTAAGCTTGAGTCGGCAAACACTGAACTTGTGCAACTCCGGAAGAGGCGTGACAACTACACCAAGGAGCTGACCCAGATCCACAGCCATATTTCTCGTAAGTTCTTTTCCTTCAGCCGGCATGAATCTCTCCGGGTCAACCTCCTTCACCTATTTCACTTGTCTTGTTTTTAGACAAATTTCCGGAGGGTGATGCCATTGCATCCACTGCCGTTGCCAAGTTCCGCCAGAAGAGGGGTACCCCAACTGGTTCTAGCGCTGAAAATATTCCCTATGACATGGAGGACCTGCTGGTCAGCTTATCTTCTCGCGTCGAGATTGTGAAGAACTATGGTAAGGATATCTTAGATGTAGCAGTCCAGATCTTTAATGCCTTTTGGCCTGATGAAGATACTCCGGACGGGTCCACTGCTCTGATTAACAAGTTAATGGAGTGCGAGACTCAAATTGACCTCTAGAGGGAATCCGCCGGACGCGCCGGAGCTGAAACCGTCCTCCACTATGTGCTCACATGGTATGAAAAAATAAACCTGAAGCTTCTCGAGCGCATGCGCACCGGATCAAGATGGTCCAATGACCCGGATTGGATAGATCAGCGCAAGGCTTGCGCCAATAGCCTCATTCAGTATTCCCCCATCCATCAATGGAACGAGGGACCAAGCTTCCTTGGAAATGTTGACGACGAATATGTCGAAGATGGTTCGGATGAGGAGGAAGAGGATGAAGCCTCGGACGTCGAAGAGAACAAAGATGACGCTAAAGCTGAGGCCGAAGTTCCACCTGCTGGCGCCGAGTTACCTCCTCCTGCTGCTCCTTGATCACCAGCAAACACTTTGAAGTTTATCAGATCCCTGGTATGCCGGGTGCAAATGTATTAAGCACACTGATTATATTTTTCTACTAAGTTGCTCGTGCCGGATTAACTTGGGCGTAGTCCCCGAGTTTCATTTTCTTGTTTCTCCAATTTCCTGGCTCGGCTTGTGTCTACCTTGATTCGGTTTTATGACTTACGAGTCCGAGTTTCAAAAATTGACTTAACAATACTTGGAAACTTGAGGACTAGCTCAAAATAACTCAGCAAAGTAAATATAAAGTAAGCGTAAGGTTAGTCCGAATAACAAATGTCGGCTCGATTAAGTTCTTTTCCTTAGTCGATTTTCATGTGCTACGCAATTCCAAACTTGTTCTCTTGCTTGCCATGAAGCCAAATCTTGTTGGACAGCAGCAAATCGAAGAGTTGAGTTTTTGGTGCTCACACACTACTAATCCGGCTTAGGTAGAAGCAACTTACGCCAGCCGACATATAAATAACAAAGACAGAAAACAGTAAATATCACTAAGGCAGTCCACGAGTTACTGCTCGAGGTGCCAAGATTTCATTGATAAACTCATTGCCGGTATACATACCTACATATGAGAAGATTCAGATACACACACTTCTTTGTTAAGTGTAGAATGGACGGAGTAGAGCTACATTCCATGGACTCTTAGATTCCTCGCCGGACCTGTCCGCCTTGTTCGTCTCCTGTGGTTTTGGATCGATGAGATAATAAGAGTCATTGTGCAATGCTTTGCTCACAATGAATGGCCCTTCCCATGGGGGGATAGCTTATGCATGCCAGCAGTATGTTGTACCAACCGGAGTACCAGATCACCTTCCCGGAAGACTCAGGGGTTAACTTTCCGGCTATGATAGCATTAGAGATTTTGCTGATATATGGCGGATCTGGACAATGCTAATTCTCTCGCTTCTTCCAGCAGATGAACATCATTTTGCCGGGCTTCACGCACTTCGGCTTCTGTGTATTGGGTGACTCTAGGCGAATCATGCTCTATGTCGGCTGGTAATACAGCTTCTGCCCCATATACCAGAAAGAATGGCGTATAGCATGTTGATCGATTCGGAGTTGTTCTTAAACTCCACAGTACCGGTGGTAGTTCTTCTATCCAGCACCCCGCTGATCTTTGCAGCGGCTCAATGAGCCAGGGTTTTATCCCGGATAATACTAATCTGTTGGATCTTTCCACTTGTCTGTTTGATGCGGGGTGGGCTACCGAGGCAACGTCCAGCCGGATCTTCTTATCTCGGCAGAATCATGCAAATGCTCCTTCAGCAAAATTTGTGCCATTATCTGTTATGATACTGTGAGGATAGCCATATCTCAGAATGATATCTTTGAGGAATGTTATGGCCGTAGCTCCATCACATTTTCTTATTGGCTTCACTTCAATCCACTTCATAAACTTGTCCACCATAACCAGGATATGAGTCATGTTTCCTCTTGCTGGTTTAAACGGGCCAACCATATCCAGACACCATACGACAAATGGCCATGTAATAGGTATGGTCTTGAGCTCCGACATTGGCATGTGCGTCTTGGTAGCATACCTCTGACAGCCGTTGCATTTTCTCACCAGATCTTCTGCTTGTTCCAGGGCACTTGGCTAGTAGAACCCATGTCGGAAAGCTTTTGCCACTAATGCTCTGGACGAGGCGTGATGCCCACATTACCCTTGATCTATATCTCGGATGATGTCGAGCCCTTCTTCCGGGTCAACACATCGTTGCAGGACATTTCTGACGCTCCTCTTGTATAGCTCGGCATTGATAATCGTGTATGCCTTAGCGCGCCTCTGCACTTGCCTTGAAAGCACTTCATCATCGGGCAAGGACCCATCCTTCAAGAACTAGAATATAGGCAGTGCCCAAGTAGGTATGGCTCAGACTGGAAACACATCCTCGTCCACTTCCATTCGATCTATCGGCATAACCTCTGCCGGGTCAGGCTGCGCAGTCCCCGGGTTCTATGAAGCAGTTCCCGGGTTTGCCGAAGCAGTCCCCGGGTCTCCTGAGGCACTTCCCACATCAATGTCCATGGGTACAGCTCTGGACTCTGGATTTTCCGGGATATAGATTGACTCGGATTCTGGGGGTGGCCTGATAGATGGCTTTCTGAGGTGCTCCAATGCTACACCGGTGGAATCGCTTGTCGGGTGGATCCGAGTTTCGACAGCACGTCGGCAACCTCATTTTCCAGCCGGGGTACATGATGGAATTCGCATCCCTCGAGGTATCCCAATATTTTCTGCACATGGAATCTGTACAGTGCCATGTTTTCATCCAAGGCATCCCATATCCCCGAGACTTGCTGAACTACCAAATTCGAGTCGCCAAAACATTGGATCCGAAGTATTCCAATTTCTTTTGCCACTTTGAGCCCATGAACAAGTGCTTCATATTCTGCAACATTGTTTGACGCCACGAAGTGGATCTGTAGCACATACTTTAGCTGGTCCTTCTTGGGCGAGGTAAGCACAACTCCGGCGCCTAACCCGGTTTTTGTTTTTGATCCGTCAAAATGCATTCTCCAGTAGTTCGGATCTGGCAATGGTGGCTCATATTGCATCTCGGCCCAATCCACGAAAAAGTCGGCCACAGCCTAAGACTTGATCGCATCTCTCCTGTCGAATTGAGGGGCGTAAGGAGCTAGTTCAATTTCCCATTTCGTGATTCGGCCGCTTGCATCCTTATTGCTCATTATCTCAGATATGGGGCTTCACATATCACTTTAATGGGGTGTTCTTCAAAATAGTGTTTCAGCTTCTTCGCTGCCAATATATACACCATATGCCATTTTTTGATAGTGAGGATAGTTCTGCTTTGATGCTGACAATACTTCGCTCAGGTAATAAACCGGCCTCTACACCGACTTACCCTCTTCGTCGCGCTCTACCACTATTACTGCACTTACAAGTCGGTTGGTTGCGGCTACGTAGAGCAACATTGGCTCTTTTGATAGTGGAGAGGCTAATACTGGTGCAGTGGCTAACATTTTCTTTAGCTGAATGAAGGCTTCATTGGCCTGCGGCGTCCATATGAATTTGTCTGAATTTTTCATTAGTTGATAGAGAGGCAATGCCTTTTCTCCCAACCGACATATAAACCGACTTAAGGATGCCAGGCAACCAGTGAACTTCTGGAGATCATTAAGACACTTCGGAAATTCCATTCGTTCTATGACTCGGATTTTCGTTGGGTTAACTTCGATACCTCGGCTGGAGACAAGAAATCCGAGTAATTTTCCAGCCGGGACACCAAAGGTACACTTCTCTGGGTTAAGCTTCATCCGGAATCTCCTTAGGTTCGCGAATGTTTGCCTGACATCTTCAAGGAGCGTTTTGCTTTCCTTGGTTTTTATGACCACGTCATCCACATATACTTGCACATTTCCACCAATTTGATCGTGCAAACAGTTTTGCATACATCTTTGGTACGTTGCCCCTGCATTACGTAAACCAAAAGGCATGGTGCGATAGCAATAAGCCCCGTACGGGGTGATAAACTCAGTCTTTATTTGATCACTTGGGTTGGGAGGTATCTGGTGGAAACCAGAATATGCGTCTATGAATGACAACAGTTCACACCCAACAGTAGAATCTATGACCTGATCTATCCTTGGCAGTGGAAATGGATCTTTTGGACACGCCTTATTCAGGTTCGTGTAGTCGATGCACATACGCCAAACCACTACCACATTCGGATCATCTTTTTTATTTTCCAAAAGCACCGGATTAGATAGCCAATCCGGGTAAAGCACTTCCATGATAAACCCAGCTGCGAGGAGCCGAGCTATCTCATCTCCAATGACCTTTCTCCTATCTTCGGCGAAACGGCGGAGAGGTTGCTTCACCGGCTTTGCTCCGGGTCTCACATTCAAAGTGTGCTCGACCAACTCCCTCGGAACACCTTGCAAGTCCTGTGTGGACCAAGCAAAGATATTCCGATTCTCACGGAGGAAGTTGACGAGCTCGCTTTCCTATTTGTCAGTTAACCCGTCACCAATTGTTATGGTGCTCTCTGGGAACAGATCATCAATAGGCACTTTCTTTGTATCCTTTGTTACTTGAAATGAGACACTTCCATGCGGGTTACTCAGCGTCGACATATACTGCTGTGCGGATTGAGCCAATACCGCCACTTCCTAGATCTTTCTCTTTTCTTGTGCGATCACCAATGACTCGGTTAGGTTAGACCCGGCCGAAGCACACTCAATGGAACGTCGGAAATCTCCTGTTATGGTAATTACCCCATTTGGCCCAGGCAACTTCATCTTTAGGTAACTGATGTGACAACTTGCCATGAATTTGTTCAGGGCTGGCATGCCGAGTAACGCTTGATACGTGCTTTCCAAGTTCACAACCTCAAACTCCAAATTCTTAGTTCGACAGTTATCTCGTGTGCCGAACAATACGTCAACCCAGACCTTGCCAATGGGTTCACAGGAAATGCCTGGCACAATGCCATGGAAAGTTGTCCTCGTGGTCTGGAGCATGTTCTTTGAGATACCCAACTTGCGCATGGTATCCACATACATGATATTAATGCTGCTGCCATTGACGATTAGCACCTTAGAAAATCTCACATTGATATTGGGCCCGATGAACGTTGGGTCCAACACTAATGCATATGAACCGGGACTCGGCATAAGCTTGGGATGATCCTTGATATTCCAGGTAATTTCTTGATCTAACCAAGGCATATACCTCGTCACCGCCGGCATAACCGCATTCACTTCCACGTGTCGGTGTTGCAAGCTTTTTCTATCCATTTCCTTAGTGGTAAACACACAGTAACTCTGGTGATGCTCTCTGTATTCATTTCTCCCCTCGTTTCTGGGGTATCTTTGATCTGGCTGATGCTGATTTTCCACCTGATGCACTGCATCCCTTCTCTCATGATTTTCATACCTCGGCGGAGGTGGTGGCAACATTAACTGTTCGTGTTCGCTCCGGAGAGCAATTGCTGCCGGGGTAACTCCTGCTGAGGTTGATCGTTCTGAGGTTCCTGAGCATTCCCCGAACCACTTTGTTCTATCTTCCTCATCCACTCACATTGCCGAGTTGTGTGACCCGCCGGGTTACTTGGATTTGGCTTGTGAAATTTGCACGGCTGATCCAGCATTGCCTCATACGTATACCTAGGTCGGTCCTTCTTTTCTTGCCACTATTTCTTCTACTCTGGTGTCCAAGTTTTCTTGCCATCATTTCTCGGAGTCCATTGTTGCCCTCCAGTTTTCTGACATTGATTACTCCCTGCTCCGGTTTGATCTTGATTCACAGCAGCAACTTGTTGCGAACTGTACCTGTAATCCGATCTATCATCTCTTCTCTTACCCCGGTAATCATTCCCTCGGGATGACCCGGCTCCATCTTGCTGGTAGTACTCCTCATTTGACCCGTTTGACGTAAGTCGGGGTTGAGTCGGATCACCCAAGGCATATGAATCAGCAATCCGGATCGTCTCTGCCAGTGTAGTTGGCATATCCCTTTGTAGCCTTTGCCACAACATGCTTGCATATCTACACCCTTGTGCAAACCAAGCTATTGCCTGTGACTCGATCACGCCCTCTGATACATTGCAAATGTATCTATAATTTTTGATGTTCCATGCTTGGTTTTATCCACTTTCTTGTGTTTTGTTCCAACTTTGGAGTACTTTTCATATGATTTCTTGGACTAACCTATTAACAAGAGCCACAGTGCCAACTGCCTGTTTTCTGCTGTTTTTGGTTCCAGGAAAGTCAGAAAATGAATATTCTAGGAATTGGATGGGACAAAAGCCAAAGTGCCTATTTTTGTGGAAGGGATCAAGTGCTAGAATACGAGACGAAGAAGGGCCAGAGGGCGGCCACACCACCTGGCCGCGTGGCCAGGTCTGGCCCGTGCCAAGGGGTGGTGTGGCCAGCCTAGGCACCCCCTCTGCCTCTCCTTCCGCCTATATATTGCCCTTGGGACGAAAACCCTAAGTACCCGATCAAAAATCCACGAAAGAGTCTGTATCCGCCGTCATCTCCATCCCTAGATCGGGAGGGATCTGAAGCTCTTTCCGGCACCCTGCCGGAGAGGGGAATTCACCCTGGAGGCCTTCTTCATAACCATGCAAGCCTCCGGTGTGATGCGTGAGTAGTTCATCATTGGACTACGGATCCATGTAGTAGCTAGATGGATGGTTCTCCTCCTTTGTGCTTTCATGTTTAGATCTTGTGAGCTCTGTTCATGATCAAGTTCATCTATTTGTATTCATACATGTTGTGTTTGCGGGGATCCGATGGATATTGAGATGCTATTTCAGATTGATTATTGATTCTATCATGTCTTTGTTATTTGAGATCTTGCATGCTTTCTGTTGTAAGTAGCTATCTTGGCCAAGTAGATGCTAGCAACTCCAAGAGTTAGTATTTATGCTCGATAGTGGGTTCATGCCTCCGTAACTGGGAAGTGAGAAATCTCTAAGGTACTAGATGTGCTGTTGCTACTAGGGAGAAAACAACAACCCTTTGTTCATAGAACAATCGTATTGTTTACTTTACACGTAGTTCGTAAAGCAATAATCTGTTGCTTGTAACTTAATACTGGAGGGGTTCGATGATAACCAAGGTGGATTATTAGTCATAGATGCAGTTGGATGGCGGTCTATGTATTATGTTGTAATGCCCAATCAAGTCTCAAAGGAGTCAAGATGATTAGTATATGCATGTATTGCTTTCTCGGTGTTTGTCAATTGCCCCGCTGTAATTTGTTCACCCAACATGTTATCTATCTAAGGAGAGCCACCTCTAGTGAACTATGGATCCCGGTCCTTGTCTTTTACATACAATCTATAATCTTTTACTGCTTTGTGTTTACTTTCTGCAAACTTTTACTTCTTTCCATTCGATACGTTTAATCCTTTGTTTTCCGCAAAACACGGTGAGATTGACAACCTCATCGCAAGTTGGGGATAAAGTTCTGTGGTTGTGTTGTGCAGGTATCCACGTTGCTACTAGCACCGGTAGTACGCCCTGCCAAAGCTCAGCTAGTAACACCTTTGAGGTGTTTCCTTGATCCTACTGGTTCGATTAAACCTTGGTTTCATAACTGAGGGAAACTTGCTGTTGTGCTCATCATACCTTCCTCTTGGGGTTCCCAACGAGCTCTACATCAACCACGAGCCATCAACACTTTTCTGGGCTCCGTGCATTGAGCCATCAAGCGATTTTCTGGCGCCGTTGTCGGGGAGTCAAGGACATCTTTACAAGGGGAGTCCCTCATAACCAATCTCTTTACTTTGTTGTTTTTGTTTTGCTTAGTTTCTTTTTGCTTTGTTTGCTTGTTTTGTTCTTTCAAAAATACAAAAAAAATTAGTTTTACTAGTTTGCTTTCTTATTTGAAAACCCAAAAAAATGACTACTCTTGAGAACACTAAGTTGTGTGACTTCACTAGCACCAACAACAATGATTTTATGAGCACAACTATTGCTCCACCTGTGGCTGAAAATACTTTCTTTGAGATAAAACCTGCTTTACTCAATCTTGTTATGAGAGAGCAATTTTCTGGTATTGGTAATGAAGATGTTGCTTCCCATCTAAATAACTTTGTTGAACTTTGTGAGATGCAAAATCATAGGGATATAGATGGTGATATTATTAAGCTGACATTGTTTCCTTTCTCTTTGATAGGAAAAGCTAAAGAATGGTTGAATTCCTTAACTAGGAATAGTATTGATTCTTGGACTAAGTGCAAAGATGGTTTTATTGGAAAATACTATCCTCCTGCTAAGATTATATCCATGAGAAGTGAAATAATGAAGTTTAAACAACTTGATAATGAGCATGTTGCTCAAGCTTGGGAAAGAATGAAATCTTTGGTAAAGAATTGTCCCACTCATGGACTGACTGCTTGGATGATCATCCAAAAATTTTATGCAGGATTGAACTATTCTTCAAGGAACCTATCAGATTCAGCTGCTGGAGGTACCTTTATGACCATCACTTTGGGTGCTGCAACAAAACTTTTGGACAATATGATGGTTAATTATTCTGAATGGCATACTGAGAGAGCTCCAGAAGGTAAGAAGGTAAATTCTGTTGAAGAAACTTCCTCCTTGAGTGATAAGATTGATATTATTATGTCTATGCTTGTTAATGGGAAAGCCCATATTGATCCAAATAATGTTCCTTTAGCCTCTTTGGTTGCTCAAGAAGAGCAAGTTGATGTGAACTTCATAAGTAATAACAATTTTGGCAACAATGCTTATGGTAATAATGTTTATAGGAACAATTTTGGTAACAACAATTATAAGCCATATCCTCCCAACAATGGTAATGCTTATGGGAATTCTTACAACAATAATAAGAGTGCTCCCTCTGAACTTGAAGTTATGCTTAAAGAGTTTATTAGTAAACAAACTGCTTTCAATAAAACTATTGAGGAAAAACTCTCTAATGCTAATATAGCATCTTTGGCTGAAGCTCAATCTTCTTTGAATAAAATGGCTGCTAAACCTGAAACTAATGAGAATCCCTTTGCAGCTACCAATGCCATACAAGTAAGAATTGATGAAAATGTTAGACTATTAGCTGAATTACATGCTAAGTGGGAAAGAGAAGATGAAATTGCTAGAAACATTAGTGTTTCTACTATAACCACCACTAGTGTTGAGGCTAGTAATAGTTCTACTACTTTAGATGATAAAGTTGATTTTGATCTTGATGGTTGCAACATCTCTGAAGTTATTAAGTTCCTATAAAAGCTTGCTAAAAGTCCTAATGCTAGTGCTATGAACATGGCTTTTAAAAACACATTACTGATGCTCTCATAAAGATTAAAGAAGAAAAGATGAAACATAAAGCTTCTATTCCTATAAAACAAGAAGATGGTTGGGAACCCATCATTAATATGAAAGTGAATGACTTTGATTTCAAAGCTTTGTGTGATCTTGATAGCAGTGCTTCTATTATGCCTAGAAGGATTTATGATATGCTTGATTTGCCTCCTCTTGAAGATTTTATTTGAATGTCCCACTTGATGATAATGCTAAAAAGAAACTCATGGGGAGTCTTAATGATGTTCTTATTATGGTTAACAATTCCTATGTCCCCGTTGATTTCTATGTTTTGGATGTTGAATACAATGCTTCTTGTCCTATTACTTTGGGAAGACCTTTTCTTATAACTGTTGGTGCCATCATTGATATGAAAGAAGGCACCATTAAATATCAACTCCCACTCAAGAAAGGTATAGAACACTTCCCTAAAAACATAGAAAATATTTCTTTTACTTCTCCTATGAAAACAAAATTTGGTCTTAATGCTTCTTCATTTGAGAACACTTGATTCTTTCTTTGCTTCTTATGCCTAACTTAAAGGCGTTAAAGAAAAGTACTTGTTGGGAGATAAACCAAGAGTTTTAGATGAGTCTTGGAAGTTATTACCTCAGTAATAACCTCTCCTTATCCTTTTTATTTGCTTTTTGTGCCAAGAGTAACCTCTAATGAGAGTGAAGTAATGATTGGGAAAGTTGCTGTCCCGAAACAGATTTTTGTGCTTCACCGTAAAAATTCGTGAGAGATATCTGTATGTCAGATTGAGCTGTAATTTTTTGTGCTTCTGACCCAAGTTGTTATATAACTTTCATTATTTCAACACTTTTTGATTTGAGAAACAGAAGGTCTTCGAAAAAATTTCGTTTTTACCTGCTGGTCTGTTTTGACAGATTTCTGCCATTTTCTGCATTTGCTTCTTGTGGGTTCCTTTTTGAGTTCTTTTGGGGAATTGAGATTTTTGAGGGAAGTGCTACAGTAGCTAGTGTTCTAATGGAAGTTTATTTGGTGTTAGAACTGAACCTTGAGACTTATTTATCTTAAGTGCACTAATGTTGCTAATGAGATTGTGTGAAGTTTTGTATGAAGGAAAAATTTCAGGTGTATGGAAGGAATGAGTAATGAGATGAAGGATGGACTAAAGCTCAAGCTTGGGGATACCACGCGTGTCACCCCAAGAAATATCCAAGAAGTACAAGCGTCAAATCTTGGGGATGCCAAAGGCATCCCCTTCTTCATCAATAAAAATTCTAGGTTTCTTCCAAACACTTCATTTTTATTGTTTCATGCACAATTGTGTTTTTCTTGGAGCGTCTTCTTTTTTGTTTTCGTTTTGGTTTTTCGTTTGCTTGGTTTGCTTAGTTTTCTGAATAAGTTGGTTAGACCCCCTCTTTCATACATTGGTTTGCAAATAGTTTGGTTTGGTTCGGAAAAGAGTAGGAAAGTTCATGCTTATGTGGTAAAAAGAGCTCATTTTTTACTGTGGCCTATGCTTTGTCATGCCATGCTTGATATTGTTTTGGCCTTATGCTTAGTATTCTTTGCTGTAGCATGACTTGTTATAAACAATTGAGATTGCTTAATGTGCCTTGGATGAATCATGCGTTGTTTTAGCATATTAAAGCATAGTATAGTGGTATTCTCCTTTGATGCTTTATTTGGGTTGACTTGGCACATGCTCACACCATGTTATGCCTATCTCAAGTCACCATAGCCTTTATGATCCTTTAGTTTTAAACTTGTAGTATCACTTTATGCTTTGATCAATGATGTTTTATCGCTCTGCATGATTATGGCCATTATTGCTCTCTTAGTTTGTCGCTCCCAGTCTTTTGCTAGCCTCCACAACAAAGTATGAGTTCCACTCATGCATCCAACTCCCTAAACCAAGTTATTCCAAAGAGTCCACCATACCTACCTACTAGCTTATGCTATTCCAAGTATATTCATGCTTTTGTTTACCTTCCACTTGTTATGAGAAAACTAGTGATTAAAGCTCTCACGAACTTGATGGCACACTTTAGTTTACTTTCCCTTAATAAACTTGAACCATTGTGTCTTCTATGTTGTATATGCTTGCACTTATTTGTTGAGAATTAGCAGAACCATGCTTTAATGGGGAACGCTTTCAACATTGCACTTGGTACTTGTACCTATTTGATATCATGCTCTTTTGTATATGGATGTCGTCGGTGTGAAATGAAAGGGGAGCTTGTAAGTCCATGGAGTTATGTATATGTGTTAGAGAAACGCCTGGGCCACTGGTCTAATCCATGCTGACATGGTGGAAACCTGCAGCGTAACCATAATGAGCTATCTATGAAGCATTCTTATTTTAAAAAAAGAGTCCTATATTGAGAAAAAAAGAGAAAATAAAAAAAGAGATACTATGAAAAGAGGAAAGAGAGAAAAAAGCACCATAGTCCCATGGTAAATAAGAAGAATGCTGAGATGCTTGTTGTCTGCTTGCCTTGTCATTTTGATATGGGGATTCTTCCGTATCGTTAGGCAAGGGGTACCCCGTTGGCGGTTCTCTATGATACACATGTACTTACGATGACAAGAACTTACCAGTGACTAAACTTGAGTAGCATGAGGAGCGACCCTTGTATACAAGGGACATGAGATTTCTGACTTATACTTCGTCAAGCATGCACACCATAGTTTGTTCACTTTAACCTTAATCACTTCAAGATGCTTATGATAGGGTCAATGAGAGCTGAAAGCTGTAAGTACTATAATTTTTGGAAGCTCTTTATGGGACTTGAATCCCTACTTCCTTTTACAAAAGGCCTTTCTTCCACCATTATATTGAGTCTCCACCTTCTATCTTTATGCACCTACTTTGAGAGCATAATGGCCATTCTTAGTTCTATGTGCATTGTCCCAAGACTAGTTGATTGATGCATAACTTGTTATTGCTTGTTTTAAACTATTGTATCTAGTCACTCTTATGAACTTTGAAGGTGTCCTATGCATTTATATTTGCTACTCTATTGAGGGACAAGCTGAATACTATTATGCTATGTTTTCTTTATGTGAAACAAACAAACGTCTTGCAAAGCATTGTTATTCATGAATATTTTGTTTGTGCCTTTTCATGTTGCATCATAGTTTCTTTGCTTATTGCTAGAACTTTGTTTTTCATGTTATGATTGAAGTACTATGATCCCAGCTTTGAATGTTTCGCAAATACTTTGATCAAGTCTTTGATGGTGCATGTCACCTCAAAAATTATTCTTTCTTTTTATCACTTACCTACTCGAGGACGAGCAGGAGTTAAGCTTGGGATGTTGATACATTGGAAATGTATCTATAATTTTTGATGTTCCATGCTTGGTTTTATCCACTTTCTTGTGTTTTGTTCCAAATTTGGAGTACTTTTCATATGATTTCTTGGACTAACCTATTAACAAGAGCCACAGTGCCAGCTGCCTGTTTTCTGCTGTTTTTGGTTCCAGGAAAGTCAGAAAATGAATATTCTTGGAATTGGATGGGACAAAAGCCAAAGTGCCTATTTTTCCGGAAGGGATCAAGTGCTAGAATACGAGATGGAGAAGGGCCAGAGGGCGGCCACATCACCTGGCCGCGTGGCCAGGCCTGGCCCCTGCCAGGGGTGGTGTGGCCAACCCAGGCACCCCCTCGGCCTCTCCTTCCGCCTATATATTGCCCTCGGGACGAAAACCCTAAGTACCCGATCAAAAATCCACGAAATAGTCTGTAGCCGCCGTCATCTCCATCCCTAGATCAGGAGGGATCTGAATCTCTTCCCGACACCCTGCCGGAGAGGAGAATTCACCCTGGAGGCCTTCTTCATAAGCATGCAAGCCTCCGGTGTGATGCGTGAGTAGTTCATCCTTGGACTACGGATCCATGTAGTAGCTAGATGGCTGGTTCTCCTCCTTTGTGCTTTCATGTTTAGATCTTGTGAGCTCCGTTCATGATCAAGATCATCTATTTGTATTCATACATGTTGTGTTTGCGGGGATCCGATGGATATTGAGATGCTATTTCAGATTGATTATTGATTCTATCATGTCTTTGTTATTTGAGATCTTGCATGCTTTCCGTTGTAAGTAGCTATCTTGGCCAAGTAGATGCTAGCAACTCCAAGAGTTAGTATTTATGCTCGATAGTGGGTTCATGCCTCTGGTAATCTGGGGAAGTGACAGAAATCTCTAAGGTACTAGATGTGCTGTTTCTACTAGGGAGAAAACAACAATCCTTTGTTCATAAATCAATCATATTGTTTACTTTACACGCAGTTCGTAAAGCAATAATATGTTGCTTGCAACTTAATACTGGAGGGGGTTCGGATGATAACCCAAAGGTGGATTATTAGTCATAGATGCAGTTGGATGGCGGTCTATGTATTATGTTGTAATGCCCAATCAAGTCTCAAAGGAGTCAAGATGATTAGTATATGCATGTATTGCTTTCTCGGTGTTTGTCAATTGCCCCGCTGTAATTTGTTCACCCAGCATGCTATCTATCTAAGGAGAGCCACCTCTAGTGAACTATGGATCCCAGTCCTTGTCTTTTACATACAATCTACAATCTTTTACTGCTTTGTGTTTACTTTCTGCAAACTTTTACTTCTTTCCATTCGATACGTTTAATCCTTTGTTTTTCGCAAAACACGGTGAGATTGACAACCTCATCGCAAGTTGGGGACAAAGTTTTGTGGTTGTGTTGTGCAGGTCTCCACGTTGCTAGTAGCACCAGTAGTGCACCCTGCCAAAGCTCAGCTAGTAACAACTTTGAGGTGTTTCCTTGCTCCTACTGGTTCGATTAAACCTTGGTTTCATAACTGAGGGAAACTTGCTGCTGTTCTCATCATACCTTCCTCTTGGGGTTCCCAATGAGCTCTACATCAACCACGAGCCATCAACACTTTTCTGGGCGCCGTGCATTGAGCCATCACCCTCACATGAGTTTCTCACGGTGCACCAACGGGTCAAGAACTCCCTGTCTGTTTCATTTGGTCTCTGTTTGCACATTGCTAAGGTCTATGGCCTATTCGGCCACTGATATGTGCTCGAGAAGTTACTGACGAACATTTCCTCAAAATCAATCCAACATTTGATACTTCCGGGCGGCAAATTATTTAGCCATACCCTCGCGGGCCCCTCCAGCATCTGAGGTACATATCTCACAGCCCATCTCAAGTTGCCTGTAGCAATTTTCACTGTTGTAGCATAGTTGATCAACCAACCCTCTGGCTTTGTGCTGCCGTCATATGTTTTCGTGCCTCTGGGTAACTAGAAGTTCGGTACCGGAGGCTCTTGCATGATCCGGGGCCCAAAACACGCCGGACCCGGAGGACCTTGACACTCAATTTGCTCTGACCTATAAAGCCGATCCAGTTTCAACCTGGCGTCGTCAGGCATCAAGTCCCTGCTTCCCACCCTTGACCCTATCACGTGATAGTCTGGCCTAGGGTACCCTGCGTTCACCATTTCCGAATCACCATCATTGTATCTGTATTGCTCTCGTGGAGCGTCTCTCCGTTGCATACCTTGGCCGACACTTCGCTCTTGCCGTGGTATATTCCGCTGCTACGGTTGCCCTGCACCCGCCGAGTTGCACTGTCCGACATTGCCGTTTACACTGTTTCCCTGACCGGCATTGCCTTAGTCGCGGTTACCTCGGCCAGCCTCACCTCGGCTGACACTTCATCGATCTTCATTTGCCTGCACTGCTTTTCCTTTCCCTGCCCTTGTCGGGTCATACGGGACTATTTGCTTGTTTCTCCTCGCCGAGGTTACCACTTCTTCTCTTCTTGGGTCACCATGAGGGGATGATGCAGCTCCAGCTGATTTCTCTGGGTTACCTACAGCTGAATGAACGACTTTGGAGGCCCCAGCCCTTGCCGGGTTAGCCCTGAGCAACTCTTCATTTTGTCTGTTAGTGATCCGAACTAACTCATTGACTCTTTCCTGCTGTCTTTACTAGGCTTCACCCATCAAACCCTTTAACTCGGATGCAGTTGCATCCGCTGCTCTGAGGTTCTTTGCCGAGTATCAGCTTGGCAGCCCAGCAGACAAAGTTCTTTGACTCCTCAACTCTGGTATCACCCTCTTTGTTCATTTCACTGATGAGGTTTTTCCCCTTTACTTTTACAACATCTACCTTAGTTGCTCTTGCGTACTCGCGCAGTGTCATGTTCAATGACTGCTGAGCCGCGGCTATCTTTTTCGCTCCCTCTAGTATTTTCTGCCTAGTTTCCTCCAACTCGGCTTGTGCCTGAGCCAGATCTACTGCAGGTGCTATGGGGCTCTCTAGGCTATCTATCGCCTGTTGCAGCACGTTCTCTAGCCTCTCTAGTGGAGGACCTCTACTTTTCCTCGGTGCCTTAGGTGTTACCTCCGGATGCAGCGGATCCTTGGTGCCGGATCTCAGTAGCTGTCATCATCACCTCGGCACGGTCAGGGGAGCGAGTGATGCGTGCCCCGTGAACCGCGCTAAGGGGTGGCTCGCCTCCCTCAACGATGTGCCGCGGGTGAACGCACGACACATTGACAGCGACATAGATCTTATGCGCGCCAAGCTTGACGAAGAGGCCGTTGCATGGAAGCGATCGCTTGCCGAAGCAGCCAGCATTGTCGCTGACGAAGTCCAGCGCTCCAAAGCGCTGAACAAGCCCGGAGACGATGCGCTCGCCGTTGCCGATGAGGTTTCCCATCCGGATCTTTACTCCTACTAGCGCTGCTAGCCCCATGGTGGGCGCCAACTATCGTGGTGGTGTCACGGCAGATGCCATGGATAGGCTAAAGGTGGGGACAAGATGCACTACAGGAATCCAGTGAGGGATAGTGTGGTGATTCCACACGCAGATGCTTCGTATTCTTCAAGCTAGATCAGTTTACAAGTGCTCCTTGAGCCGCGTTGGGGAGAGGAGGAAGAAGAAACTCTCTTACTCTCACCACTACTTTGCTCTCAGGAACCAACTACACAAATGCCAAACGGCCTCGCATCAACCAAGTAAAACTAAACCCTTTCTACAGAGGCCCTAGCCCTCCTTATATAGGGGAGGCTAGGTCTCCAATTAGGGCATACGTGGAGGCATATTCCTGGGAATATGCCTCCTCCCAAAATAGCAAACCGACCGGGTCACTTTTCCCCATCGTAAGCCATGCAGAGGCTACGTGAGCCTCTGCGGCACCAGCGTCATCTGACACAGGCAACGTCACCCTTGTCGGCCGCGCCTCGGTGGTCCTTCCCTCTGTCCGCTTCGCTCATGCTCCAGCGTACAGAGACCACCTTTTGACCATCGAGATACCTTCCTTCTCTTGCAAGCCTGATATAACCCGTATCGTGCCTGGATAATCCGGCCACACTGGTACCTGCATACAACATACATAAATCCTGCCGGCATAGGACATAAGTCGGCTGGGACCCAGTTAGGTGGACATCCGCCGGTCCGGGTTACTCCGTGATTCGGCCTGCCTTGAGGTGACTCGGCCAGCATTCACTTTGACCTTGCCGTACCTCGGCTAACTCGACCTTTATACCCCGGCGTGACCCTACCCGGGGGTATCCCCCCAACAATCGATCATCTCCATTTTGACCTTTGCTGAATTTTGTCCTTCCTTGGCCAAGAAAATGTTTTGTGTTGCTCCCATGTATTCCTTGCTTCTCTTGAATCTTCTCATTTTATTGGTATCCTCTTGTGTTTTATTTAATGTAGGTAGTAGTGATGATCTCATTTGTGTACATTTTGCATTCAAAAGAAAAATTCTATATAATGTACTACTTATGGGTGAGCTCTCCTATATTATCTAGAACAAACATTTTATGCTTCTTTGTTTGATTCATATTGGGTCTTATGTGGTTAGGAGTTCGATCTTTTCGTTTTGGTATTTTTTGCCATCATGAAAAGTTTGGAGACTTGGTTTCTTGTTGGAACCTTGCTCTTTTTCAGAGTTGGTTTTGTCTCATTCCTTGTTTCATGCTTTGACCATTTTAGAATGAGATAAATCCTTGAGCATTTGTGTTTTTATCTATCTTTTTCTCTTTGACTTTTGCCTTGTTCACTTGTTGAACTTGGGGTCTATCATGTGTTGATTTGGTCTTTGATATAATTTGATCAATCGATTAGTCGTGTCACACTTTGGTGTGCCTTCTTGGTTTTACTGATGTTTTGTTCAAACTATATCTCCTTTTGGTTCTTGAAAGTCTTGTGCATGCATATTTACTAAATGTATATATTATGGTATGCTTGCTTTCTTTGATCCAATATATAGGGGAAACTCCACCAAATCCTACCGGCTAAGTTGTACATGAAATTCAGTTTCATATCAATATGCACATATTTATGTGGAGTCTCTCCTATGTATTGTAGTTTATCTAACTACTTTGGACCCAATGAGTTTTGGGACCATTGTGTACTTGAATGTGTTTTAGGTACACTGGAGATACATTAGATGCTTGTCTCAATAATAAGAAGATGTGGTGACTAAATGATAATTGGAGGCAAGCTAGGATGATCAACAAACGCATATCTACTACATCCTACCAATGGTATCTCGGTAACAAGTATCCCTCTCATGCATACTTTTCTAGCATCCAACCATTGTGGTTGCATCACGGCATGATTTCATTTAGTTGCTTTTATTGTGGTTCTTGCAAGAATTTTATTGTATCATCCTTTTTGTGGTATGATTAAGTTGAGATGAATGCATATTTTGGGGAGTATATAAAAATCATGTTGATGATTCACCAATCCCATATATGCTAATCTAGCAATTATATTGTCAATCTTTTCCTCAATTTCTGTCATGTGCAATATGGATGAATTTGCAAGGTTTATTTGCTCTTTATGATACTTGTTGCCTTTCTCAATGCATTCCAACTATCTCTTGTTCCCTTGTGATAGTTGTGATGTATTTGTTGGTGTTTGAAGGTCTTTGATGTTCAGTAAGATAAATTTGAGCCTTTGGCCATGCTTTTTAGCAAAAATCTTATTGGCATTATCTATGATTTTTGTTTGGATATCTTGTTCATTCTTGAGTATCCATTTTGTGTGTACGTGTTTCTTTGTGGATGTATATCTTGGTGATCATTGTCTACCTAGAAACTTATACACATGATTATGGCTAAATCTCTAGTTGATATCCTTTTTGCTTTGGAGTCCACCTTGTGCTCCTTCTTTATTCTTTGGTGGCTCCAAAAGTTTTTCTTTGAGTGCTTGACATTTTCATTTGCATATTTTGGCACTCGTTGGTGTTAAGAAAGTTGATATCTCATGCCTTGAGTTCTTATGTAAGTTTGGGGGAGCAAGGATACCATGTTTATGCACTTGGTGCATAAACCTTGGGGAGCTTTCCTAACCTACCTAAGAACACACATTTTCTTTCTTGTTCTTGTTTGGTGTTTTGTTTGATTATGGGTAGTTAGGATTCCATAATTGTGCACTTTGTTATGCATGAACCTTGGAGAGCTTCCTATTTTCATCTAAACACTCATGTTCTCTCATCTTAATATCTTCTCTCTTGCTCGTGCTCGTGGTTTAAATGATATAGAGGGAATGAGGATGCCATGTTTGTGCATATAGTATTCAAATGCAAATTATAATTTGTGCACAAACCTTGGGGAGTCTCCTCATATTATTTAGATCACTCTCTTTTCAACCTTATCATAATATCAATATTTCTTTTGGTATCTTCCTTTTGTGAAGTGCTTATTTCGATCTTTTGGTTGCTTGCTTCATTCGTTAATGCTTCTTCACCATTTTATTTCTTTGCAATCTTTGGATCCTCAGTTTAGTTTGATTTCCTCTTGGTATTCGTCATTGGATACGTGCATTTGACTCCACTCATAGTATGATAAATGCACACCATATGGAGGAACTCTCACTAAATTGGCCTTCTAAAGTTTTTCACCCATTTCGGCAATCGATGCCAATGGGGGAGAGGTTTTAG
Source organism: Avena insularis (assembly GCA_023614405.1). Classification (NCBI taxonomy): domain Eukaryota; kingdom Viridiplantae; phylum Streptophyta; class Magnoliopsida; order Poales; family Poaceae; genus Avena; species Avena insularis. The sequence continues at coordinate 9,026,545 of CM042692.1, read as the reverse complement.
AGGGTTTTAGGGAATTTGGTTGTGTGTTGTGAGTTTTGTACTTAAACACTTGCCTCGTGTGCTTTGCATCTTAGTGTGTTGCATGGCATCTTGAATATATAGATAAAACTCCACCACCGGTAATGGTTGGCAATATATGCAATGAAACTCAAGTTCATCCACACGTGCATAGATTGTGGGGGAGTTTGCTCTATATTGTGGTTATACTAACATCACATACTTGTGTTGTATTTGATGTTAGCACAACGTTTTGTTTGATTAATTCCTTATATAAACCCTCTCAAAGGGATTGTCATCAATTACCAAAATGGGGGAGATTGAAAGTGCATGTGTGCCCCCATGTGTGGTTTTGGTAATTAATGACAATCTTTATGGACTTATGTTTGCATTGAGTTTTACCTGTAGGATTTGTCCATAGGCAATGCTTGAACCATATGTTGGCTTCAAGGTTGGGAGAAGAATTGGCGAGGGTTTAACTCGTCAATGCCCATTGTTATGGACTTGGGTTTTGGAGAAGGAGGGAGCGCTAGAAGCATCAATCGGCTAGCAAACAAGCACATAGGGACGCAAGGTTTACCCAGGTTCAGGCCTCGTAGAGGTCCCTACTCCTGCTTGTCTACTCTTGGAATTAACGAGGGAATCGAAGATTACAGGGGCGCAGATGCAATCTGGCGAGAGTTGTGGAAACTAGGGTTGCGTGAGTTCTCCTCGCCGCCCCCTCCTAGCCTTTATATACATAGGCCAGGTCTCAGGTAGCAGGTCGAGTCGGTTACAGATTAGGGTGTGCCCTTCAAACTTTCTATCTTTATACTTCTTCTTGTCTCGCAAGTCATCGAGAGTCCGTAGGCCACTCGAAGTCTTCATCGGGTCGTGGCAACACCGTGGGCTTCCACTGTATCTAGACCGTATATACCAATCTCGAGTACTGGCAGGGTATACCCATGTTAGTAGCCCCCGAGTGTCTAGTGGAATCGTAGATTCGACTAGGGACTTTATGAAGCCTTTCGAGTGCATGACTGGGTATTTTTTGAGTGCTTTGTTTGTGTCATAGGGACTGTTGATGTGCGTGCCTGATTAACCGATGTGTCGGTATCAGTTAACTACCTTAGGGCAAAACAACGCAATCTACTCGAACTCGAGTCCCTAGACTCGAATTCGGAAAAGTGCTAGTGTAATTCGACTCAAGCCGCGGAGGTCTTACAGGAGTCGAATTCCAGTATATGGGTGTGAGCACTCGACGCATCCGTCAAGGCATGTTCATCGCACCTGTAGGTACGGATATATTTCTAGCAGTGCGCAGCAAATGCGTTGCTAGGCCTTATTCATGTCTTATCTTCACGCTGCAAGCGCGGCATCCAAAATTTGTCATCGTGGAGATGATTTGGGTGGTCCAGGAGATGCAGTCTCTTTGTAGGGAAAATATGAGGCGGTGTCGCCATAGACTTCGAGTGTGGATGTTATCGACACACAGTACGATGTACAAATAATCATAGGGTGCGCGACCAGCGCTCCCTATGGGAGTATCCCCCGAGTGCCTGGTTGAGTCGAAGACTCAGGCAGGAACTAAAAAACTTTTGCGACTGCTGTCGTCTTTTGTTTGATTGTTTCAGTCGAATTTGTTTCCAGCACTCCCTATGGGAGTAACCCATGATCCATAGTCGAATCGTAGATTCGAGTGATTGTGTATGCTTTGAATGTCCATATTCCTGCAGAAAACAAAATCGTAGGGTGCGCGACCAGCGCTCCCTATGGGAGTAGCCCTCGAGTGCTTGGTGGAGTCGAAGACTCGAGCAAGGACTAAAGTAGTCGAAGTCTTCTAGTGCTCAATCTTTTGATGACATCAGTGCTGACGATGTGATGACCTCAGTTGCCCGCGTGAGCGGCTTTGAAGGGACGTGACGAGCGATGGGTCCCATTTTCTGACCCTGACTTAACTAGGCGTGCGTAATCTTTCGTTTAACTGCGCCTCCTCGATTTCCATGCGTAATTGGGGTAGTGGGGGACGGTTCGTGCTTTAGGTCCTCCACGTGTCGATCACGATGTGCGCCATGCGTCCAATGGGGTTTCATCTGGCCGTTGGATTTCATCCGCTAGGGGGTTAAGTAGCAGCGCAGCTGCGGTAAATTCCCCTCTACTCTTTCTCTGCTTTGTGCCACCATCGCCATTGTTGTTGCTCTCTGCCTCCGAGAGTTTGTTCTTTTCGCGGCGCTGGACCAACTCTGTGTTTTTCCGAGTTATTTTCTTTGCTCTCATCGCCATCGCAAGATGGGGAAGAAGAAGGGAGGCGCTGCCGCTGAGTCCGCCGCTGCCACTGCTGCTGCCAAGAAGAAGGGCGGCTTCGCCGTTGCGGGAACCAGCGCCATCGTCACCGGGAAGAAGAAGGGCGCGGGCACTTGCGTCACCAATGGTGCGTGGCACGCGTCCATCATCAAGTCGTCCGAGCTCCGTCTTCTGTGCCAAGATGGAGTTCTGTCTTCCGCGGTTGGTGACTCGCGAGTCCCAGGTGGTGAGGTAACCCCTTGTCCTCCTGCTGGTTTCTGGGTGATGTTCCTAGCGTTCATCATCCACGATCTGTCTCTGCACCTGCATCCTTTCTTTAGGGGCCTCCTTTGTTTCTATGGGCTCCAGCTGCATCAGCTGTCCCCCAACTCTATCCTCCACATTGCCTGCTATATTACGCTTTGCGAGTGCTGGCTCGGAGTCGAGCCACACTTTGGTCTCTTCAAGCGTCTCTTCAAGCTGAAGCGTCAGTCGGCATCTGGCTCCGTAGTCTATGACGTAGGAGGCTGCAGGATCCATGTCGATTCCTCCGTCACATACTTTGCTATCAAACTCATGGCGTCCATCCAAGGGTGGAGGGACAAGTGGTTCTACATCCGCGACCAGAAGGCCGACGGAGACCACTTTGGACTCGCGCCTTTTGACCCCGCGGCACCATGCAGGAGGAGGCGCTCTTGGAAGAACGTGGTGATGCCTGATGACCCACAAGTATAGGGGGTGTATCGCAGTATTTTCGAGGGAGGTGAAACCCAATTTATTGATTCGACACAAGGGGAGCCAAAGAATATTTATAAGCCTTAACAACTGAGTTGTCAATTCAGCTGCACCTGGAAACAATCTTGCTCACAGCAGTTTATCAGTAGCAACAGTTTTGTAGTATGAATAGTAAAGTAACAGCGGTAGTAAAGTAAAGACAATAGTAACAATTGCAGCAAACAGTAGGATTCGAGTGCGGTAGGCATAGGGATGGATGGACGAGCGTTGCTGTTGGGAATATGCCCTAGAGGCAATCATGTATGATGTTATTCCCAATGTATTCATAAGCTTATGGTCCATGTATGAACTGCTGATATGTATCATCAAATATGTGATTTGATTGTGGAACTATATATTCATGTTGTTCATACTAATTGTCCTTGGTCATTGAGGTTGTGCTGGACACACAACTTAGACCAATGTGAAAGTCGGCAGATGACTAGGTTCCACTTGTCATGGGCATGGAGATGCTATTCCGACTTACACGAATTCGGCTAAAGAGTTTAGCAAGTCGGACTGACCCATATTGAGACGCAACGAACAAGTTGTCATTTGCATGTCTCAATAAATGTAATCCTTAGACCTAAGGTTATTGCACAATCGGAGTTGAGGATCACCAACTTAGGTTCTGTCAAACGTTGTTCCGTCACTGGGCAGTTATAAAGGCGGAGTTCGGGTCGACTGAGAATCAAGCTGCATGATGTGAATAACCGAGATGGGATTTTGTCCCTCCGTCTGGAGAGATATTCTCTGGGCCCTCTCGGAAGATATGATTCGAAAAGCATGGCCATGCGTGACTCGGTTAAGTGTTAACCGAGGCAACCGACTAAGAGTTAGTCAGATGAATCACTTATCTCGGATTGAGAAAGAGAGTCGGACTATTCAAGGGATGACGATCATTCGCCTATAGTCCGACAAGGTATATCGTGAGGCAAAAGGGACTCAGACGAAAGTCGCATTGGAAGGTATGTCGTCATGACTCTTCTGTACTTGGGAGTTGGCACATTCTGCTAGGAGCCGCTACCAACTGATCGGTCACGGGTGAGACTCGGATCGTGTCCGGGTCACCATGAGCCTGTCGGGTCACACACTTAAGAGCGGGAGCATATTTGGGTTGGACCCAAAAAGGAAACGGACAGAGTCAGTGAGTTGGACTCATAGTGACTAATATAGGCCTTTTAGTGAATGGGCCACAAGTGAGTGGAGCCCACTTTCACTCCCTATATAAGCTAGGGAGCAGGTGCTTAGAGCACACGGTTAGGTCACTCCATGTGTTGGAAACCCTAGCTCCAGTCCAGTCCTGTCCTGTCGCCGCCGTACCGGACCTAGCAGTCCATCGCCGGCGCTCCTCCTCGTACATGTGGATACTGGCGGAGGTGTTTGTCGTTAGCACTTGACGATCGTGAATCGGAACGGATCGTGAGGATCGACTGCATCAAGCAACGTGCTTCATCGATTCATAACCGCTGCGTCTAGTGGTAATTCTCGTGGCCTACTACCTCAGCTAGATCTTGGGATCACCGCGTAGGAAAAAGTTTTGTTTTTCTCTGCGTGGCCCAACAGTGGTATCAGAGCGTTAGCTTCTGGTTTTAGGCTCGACATCGTGCATATGTGATATGCGGTTGGCGTTAGATTGGATCTAATTGCAGTTTTGGTGGTCGATCTTTGAGATAGATCGGTTTTGTACAAAGTTGATTGGATCAACTGTACTCGGGGGAATGGATGATCTGGTTTCTGTGATCTAACTGCTAAGGTCGTGGAACGACATACCCCTACCGGTCAGCTTCCGCCATCGGGGTAGACTGTGACACGTAAACCCGGATGCGGTGATCGAAGATCAAAGATGCAGGGACCGCCGGCTTCGCCCTGTCGTAGCGCCTTAGATGTCGTTGCGAGTTTCACAACACCGGTAGATATCGTATCTATGCATAACTTGTGTTTTGCAGGATGATGTTGTGAATGGTATGGCTTATGTGCATGTGATGTGTGTAATCCATACGTGATCTGCGTATCACGGTTTTTGTCAGCCGGCTGGAGCCTAGGTGCTGTCATTTTATTGTATAACGACCTGCGTGTCGGATTCTCTATGTAATTTACTTTACAAGCTACTGTAGCTGTTTGGAGAACCCGGATGGCATGCAAGTCGATGTACACGTCGGCTACATGGAGTAATAAGGCACGTGACAAGAGTTGACACGAGTCGGATTACAGGTTTTGTGGAGATGGAGATCGCCATGAAGAGAGCCATACCATTTCACATTATAATTGCTTTATTTTGTGTTATTGTTATGTCTCTGTTTTACCTCTATTAGATAGTTGGTAGAAAGTAATCTCTCAAAGAAGGTCTAGTCGGTTTCCCCGCTAGTGCTGCACCATCACAAGTCGGACATTTTTGGTAGTGGGCTCATAACATTGAGGTGCTATCAATTCTTTCCGACTAGGTGGGTTCGAGTCGGAATTTTATAGCGGAAGCACTTGGTAATCTAGACGGGTCTATCACAACGGTTGTGGGACTCAGGGAAAAGTCGGATGGGAGCCGGGGCATGTGATGCCACCCATCCAACAGGAGTCGTATGAGATACGATTGGCAAGGAGTTGTCTACCTAGATCACTTGACGGCTAGCAGTGATGCTAAAGCTCACTAGTCGACTTGCTTATTTTGGGTCCTGAATCACTAAGTAACCATCGGGGGGTGTTGGTTCTAGTGGGAGCATAAGTATTAAAGTGTTTAATATGCTTGCTCTTTTATGGATACATGTCTTAAGTGTTTTGCATATTTTCTGTTGTAGATCAATGGCACCTAGCAGTCTCCCTCAGGTTTCCAGTTTTGCTTTGAGAACCATCTTAGAGAAAGATAAGTAAATGGAACTAACTTCACCAACTGGTATCATAATCTAAGAATTGTTCTCAAGCAAGAAAAGAGGGACCATGTCCTAGACAACCCACTTCCAGATGAGCCGAATGAGAATGCGATTGTCGCAGCCACCAACGCCTACCGTCAGATTTGTGATGAATCCATGGAGATTAGCTGTCTTATGCTTGCTCACATGGAACCGGACTTGCAGCAGCAGTTCGAGAATGTTGAGGCCTACGATATGATCGAAAGCCTCAAAAGTATGTTCCAGGCTCAGGCAAATACTGAGAGGTATCAAGTCTCTCAGGCTTTGTTGAGCTACAAGCTTAAGGATGGTGATCCACTAATTCCACATGTGATCAAGATGGTTGGTTACGTGCAGTCTCTGGAAAGGCTGGGCTACCCCATTAGCGAAGAGTTCGCTACAGACATAATTCTGAACTCTCTTCCTAGTGCGTATAGTCAGTTCATATCGAACTACCACATGCATGGTATGGATAAGGAGCTCACTGAATTACATGGGATGCTCAAGCAGGCTGAGGCGGATCTCAAGAAAGGTGCCAGTCAAGTGTTGATGGTACAGAATAAGGCTAAGTTCAAGAAGAGTTTTTGGACTAAGAATAAGAAGGCTAAGTCAGGAGGTAAGGCTGAGGACCCGGTCCAAAGCGCTTCCTCAGGGACTAAGCCATCTCCTGCAGCCGGACCCACTTGCTTCTACTGCAAGGCGGATGGTCACTGGAAGAGGAATTGTAGCAAGTATCTGGCTGATAAAGCCAAGAGTGGAGGTGTGACTTCCGGCTCAGGTATGCTTGTTTGCAATGTTATAGACATTTATCTTGCTGACGCACCTGGTAGTTCTTGGGTATATGATACCGGATCAGTTATTCACATCTGCAACTCGTTGCAGGGACTGGTAAGAACTAGGAGCGTGGCGAGAGGCGAGGTTGACATTCGAGTCGGCAACAAAGCGAGAGTCGCTGCGTTGGAAGTCGGCAGAATGCAACTTCATTTACCTTCCGGATTCTTAATGGAGCTGAATAATTGTTATTATGTTCTAGTGCTTAGTTGAAACATTATTTCTGCCTCATGTTTGATGAGACAAGGCTATGAGTCGAATATTAAGAATAATGGTTGTTCTTTATATTTGAATGATATGTTTCACGGCTTTGCACCCGTCTAGGACGGGTTATTTATTTTGAATCTTGATAGTGAAACTGTCTATAACATAAATGTGAAAAGGTTAAAACGAAATGATCTGAATATGACTTACTTTTGGCATTGTCGGCTTGGTCATATAAGCTGGAAACACATGAAGAAGCTCCATGATGATGGACTCCTAACTGCGTTTGACTTGGAGTCGTTCGAGACATGTGAATCCTGCCTACGCGGCAAGATGACCAAGACACCTTTTGCAAAGAGTTGTGAAAGGGCGTCCGACTTATTGGGACTAGTACATAGTGATGTATGTGGCCCAATGAGCACGACAGCCAGAGGTGGTTATGAGTACTTCATTACCTTCACTGATGATTTGAGTAGATATGGATATATCTACTTGACGAAACATAAGTCGGAAGCCTTTGAAAAGTTCAAGGAATTCCAGAATGAGGTACAAAATGAACTTGACAAGAAAATAAAGTTTCTTCGGTCGGACCGAGGAGGCGAGTACATGAGCCATGAGTTTGATGACCATCTGAAGAGTTGTGGAATAGTTCCCCAGCTCACTCCTCCAGGAACGCCGCAGAGAAACAGTGTATCGGAAAGGAGGAATCGGACCTTGTTGGACATGGTACGATCAATGATGAGTCAGACAGATCTGCCTTTATCATTTTGGGGTTATTGTCTAGAAACTGCAGCATTCACACTAAACAGAGTACCATCAAAGTCGGTAGAGAAGACACCGCATGAGATGCGGACTGGCAAGAAGCCGAGTTTGTCTTTTCTTAAGATTTGGGGTTGTGAAGCTTTTGTCAAGCGACTTCAGTCGGACAAGCTTACAACTAAGTCGGATAAGTGTATTTTCGTAGGATATCCGAGGGAAACCTTGGGTTACTACTTCTACAACCGAGAAGAGGGCAAAGTGTTTGTCGCTCAGAACGGTGTCTTCCTTGAGAAAGAGTTTCTCAGTCGGGGAGTCAGTGGGAGCACGGTGCAACTCGAAGAAATTCAAGAGGTACCGGCCAGTAGCGAGTCGGTAAATGCCTTGGAGGTTGAGCCGGTCGTGGTACCTAAGCCGGAAACATCACCGACACTGCAAAGATCGGCCAGATTGCGAAGTGTTCGTGATGTGTTACTATTAGACAGTGATGAGCTGGCAACTTATTCGGAAGCTATGGTGGATTCTGATTCCGAGTCATGGCTTGTAGCCATGAGATCCGAGTTAAAGTCCATGTATGAAAATCAAGTTTGGAACTTGGTTGATCTGCTAGACGGTGCAAGACCCGTCGAGTGCAAATGGGTCTTCAAGAAGAAAACTGATATGGATGGAAATGTTTCAATCTATAAAGCATGGCTTGTCGCGAAGGGGTTCCGACAAGTTCAAGGAGTTGACTATGATGAGACTTTCTCTCCCGTGGCGATGCTTAAATCAGTTCGGATCATGTTAGCTATAGCAGCCTATTTCGACCATGAGATATGGCAGATGGATGTCAAGACGGCTTTCCTTAATGGAAATTTAACCGAGGACGTGTATATGATACAACCCGAGGGTTTTGTCGATCCGGCTAATGCTGACAAGGTATGTAAACTTCGGAAATCCATTTATGGGTTGAAGCAAGCATCTCGGAGTTGGAACATTTGTTTTGATGAGGTAGTCAAATCGTTTGGCTTCATCAAGAGTGATCATGATTCTTGTTTATATAAGAAGTTTAGTGGGAGCAAAGTAAACTTTCTGATCTTATATGTGGATGACATATTACTGATTGGAAATGATGTCCAGATGTTGCAAGAGACCAAGGAATCATTGGAAAAGAGTTTTTCGATGAAAGACTTAGGTGAGGCGACTTACATACTAGGAATCCGGATCTATAGAGATAGATCAAGGCGGCTCATTGGATTGAGTCAGAGTACATATTTGGACAAAGTGTTGAAGAAGTTCAACATGGAATCGTCTAAGAAGGGGTTCTTACCGATGTCCCATGGTGTAAAACTTAGCAAGACTCAGTGTCCTTCGACAACTGATGAGCGAAGTCGGATGAGTGCGATTCTGGATGCTTCTGCAGTCGGATCCATCATGTACGCTATGATTTGTACTAGGCCGGATGTTTCCTATGCTCTAAGTGTTGTGAGCAGGAACCAGGCTAACCCTGGAGAAATCCACTGGGCAGCAGCTAAAAATATCCTCAAGTACTTGAGAAGGACTAAGGATATGTTCCTGGTTTATGGAGGTGAGGATTAACTCAGTGTAAGGGGTTACACGGATGCGAGTTATCTCACCGACTCGGATGATTCTTGTTCGCAATCCGGATATGTGTTTGTGATAAACGGAGGGGCTGTGAGCTGGAAGAGTTCCAAGCAAGAGACGGTGTCTGCGTCTATGATAGAGGCTGAGTATATTGCTGCCTCAGAGGCGGCAAAAGAAGCCGTTTGGATGAGGAATTTCCTCATGGATCTTGGTGTGGTTCAGGGCTCGTCCAATCCGTTAGACGTGTATTGTGACAACAATGGTGCTATTGCACAAGCCAAGGAACCTATATAACACCAGAAGAACAAACATATACTCATGCGGTACCACCTTATTCGCCAGTTCGTGGAACAAGGTGATATCAAGTTATGCAAGGTACACACGGATGCAAACATTGCGGATCAGTTGACAAAGCCACTTCCACAGCTGAAGCATGCGGCGCACCTGAGAGCTATGGGCATTAGATGCCTAGACATGTGATGTCGGATGATTGACTCTAGTGCGAGTGGGAGACTGTTGGGAATATGCCCTAGAGGCAATCATGTATGATGTTATTCCCAATGTATTCATAAGCTTATGGTCCATGTATGAACTGCTGATATGTATCATCAAATATGTGATTTGATTGTGGAACTATATATTCATGTTGTTCATACTAATTGTCCTTGGTCATTGAGGTTGTGCTGGACACACAACTTAGACCAATGTGAAAGTCGGCAGATGACTAGGTTCCACTTGTCATGGGCATGGAGATGCTATTTCGACTAACACGGATTTGGCTAAAGAGTTTAGCGAGTCGGACTGACCCATATTGAGACGCAACGAACAAGTTGTCATTTGCATGTCTCAATCAATGTAATCCTTAGACCTGAGGTTATTGCACAATCCGAGTTGAGGATCACCGACTTAGGTTCTATCAAACATTGTTCCGTCACTGGGCAGTTATAAAGGCGGAGTTCGGGTCGACTGAGAATCAAGCTGCGTGATGTGAATAACCGAGATGGGATTTTGCCCCTCCGTCTAGAGAGATATTCTCTAGGCCCTCTCGGAAGATATGATAAGGAAAGCATGGCCATGCGTTACTCGGTTAAGTGTTAACCGAGGCAACTGACTAAGAGTTAGTCGGATGAATCACTTATCTCGGATCGAGAAAGAGAGTCGGACTATTCAAGGGATGACGATCATTCGCCTATAGTCCGACAAGGTATATCGTGAGGCAAAAGGGACTCAGACGAAAGTCGCATTGGAAGGTATGTCGTCTTGACTCTTCGGTACTTGGGAGTTGGCACGTTCTGCTAGGAGCCACTACCAACTGATCGGTCACGAGTGAGACTCGGATCGTGTCCGGGTCACCATGAGCCTGTCGGGTCACACACTTAAGAGCGGGAGCATATTTTGGTTAGACCCAAAAAGGAAACGGACAGAGTCAGTGAGTTGGACTCATAGTGAGTAATATAGGCCTTTTAGTGAATGGGCCACAAGTGAGTGGAGCCCACTTTCACTCCCTATATAAGCTGGGGAGCAGGTGCTTAGAGCACACGGTTAGGTCACTCCATGTGTTGGAAACCCTAGCTCCAGTCCAGTCCAGTCCTGTCGCCGCCGTACCGGACCTAGCAGTCCATCACCGACGCTCCTCCTGACGCGTGTGGATCTTTGGCGAGGTGTCAGTGTTCAGCACTTCGACGATCGTGAATTGGAACAGATCGTGAGGACTGCACTGCATCAAGCGACGTGCTTCATCAATTCCGCAACCGCGCATCTAGTGGTAATTCTCATGGCCTACTACCTCAGCTAGATCTTGGGATAACCGCGTAGGAAAAAGTTTTGTTTTTCTCTGCATGGCCCAACAGTTGCATGGACAAGACAATTCACATAGCAATCAGAACATAGGGCAATGCAGATAAATAAGATAAAGCATCCAAGTACTAGATAATCCTAGGCATGTGTCCCATATATAGTCATACGTGCTCGCAATGAGAACTTGCACAACATCTTTTGTCCCGCCAGCCTGTTTGCAGCGGGGCCTCAAGGGAACTACTGGCAATTAAGGTGCTCCTTTTAATAGAGCACCGGAGCAAAGCATTAACACTCCGTGAACACATATGATCCTCACATCAAAGCCATTCCCTCTGGTTATCCCGATTTCTTTCACTTCGGGGCCATTGGTTCCGGACAACAACGCGTGTATACAACTTGCAGGTAAGACCATAAACAATACTATCATAATGAATCAATAACATGTTCAGATCTAAAATCATGGCACTCGGGCCCTAGTGACAAGCATTAAGCATAACAAGTCGCAACAAAGTCATAAAGCACTAATAGAAGATACTAGGCACCATGCCCTAACAATCTGATGCCATTACATGAACGATCTCATCCTATCCCTACTATCCCCATAGCCTACAACGGGGGATTACTCACTCATAGATAGGGGAAACATGGATGGTCGATGGAGAAGCGTTGGTGATGATGATGGCGATGATCTCCTCCAATTTCCCGTCTGAAGTGCGGCGAAACGGAGTTTGTTTGCTTTCGTGGAATCTAGTGGTGGCGGCGGGGCGGAACTCCTTCTGGAAAAACGTTGAACCCCCCCCCCTGAGTTTTTAGGTTAGAACGCAACTTATAGGCGAAGAGGGAGACCGAGGGAGTGTGCAGGCGGCGGACCACCGGCGTGCAGGCTTAGCTCACGGCCAGTGGTGTGGTTTAGCCCAGCCCCCTCCGCCTCGTGATTCGCTCCGGGAGTCTTCTGGTGAAATAGGATTTTTGACATATTTTCTGGGATTTTTCCTGATAGTTGATTTTCTGCACAAAAAGTAGACACCAAAGCAATTCTACTGAAAACAGCGTCAGTCCGCGTTAGTTGCATCCAAATCACACAAGTTTAGAGGAGGAACAATAGCAAAAGTGTTCGAGAAAGTAGATACGTTTTGGACGTATCATTGCCCGGCGAGTCTGAGGAGACAGATGTGCTGTACGAGCGTGTCTGCGACCTCGAGAGTCACATGGGTAAAGAAGAGGAAGGTTGTGCCCTCATTCGCACATGGTTGCGCTGTCACGTCTAGCCCCTGCAGGCCAGGGCCCACCCTATGTTCCAATGGGCTGGTGCGGACGATGTCACTCGCGTATCTGCCGATGGCATTTCTGCGAGTGAAGTAGATAAGAGGGTGCGTCTGCTGACCAAGTACACTGCCAAGGATGTACTCCCCAGTGAACCAGTCGTGCCCCCTTTTGATGCTTCTAACCCTCCTCCTGAGGTATGATTGTGCTACGAAGTAGCTTTATTTTGTCGAGTGCTTCTGATTTTTCTTGATGTGTGCTGCCTTGTTTTTCTTTATGCAGGATTAGAAGGTGTCTCCCAGTTTGCCCCCTCTTCCTGAGGGGGTTATTCCTCGTGAGGTGGATGAAGAGGACGAGTCGGAATCGATCGTCCCATTTGAAGATGAGGAGGAAGCCCCCGAGTCCAGCAGTCCGGACACTCGCAAGCGTTCGCGCAGCAAAGACTCGGATGTGTCATCTCCTTCGACTCCAGGAGGCCCAGCTATTAGTGCAGAGTCGCCGATTCCTGCTATTCCTGTGAGTTCTGTGGCGCCATCTTCTTGCAAGAAGATGCGGCTGCCGAAGGAGTCGTCGGAGGGCCAAACCTTCGATTTTGACAAGTTTGATTGGTAAGTATACAATTCTCCTCTTGGTTCTTTTTTGGAGTTGCATTTTCCTGATTTTGGTTTTGTTCTGTAGTCAAACGGCATCGTCATCTTCTGGCGATGTCCAATTTTTAAAAGAATCTGGAGTCGCGGACTCCAAGGCCAAGGAAGTGGCTTAGCAAACTCCCTCTCCTCCATTGGCGGCCCACTCCGGGCACAATTCATCGAGTTCTCCACATGATGTGGAGCATCAGATGGTTGTCCGGACGACTGCGCGGCAATCGACTTCGGAGTCTCTGGAGGATCACGTATGTGTGATGTTGCTTGTACTTGCAATCGAATTAATCATCCATGCTATCTACTGATCCTTTGTTGTTTCTTCTATTGTAGCTTATTATGAAGGAATCTGCTCGCCTGGCGGAGTAAGTACTTGCAATGGGTCGACAGCACGCGCTGCTGGACAATCGCCATCACGTGGTTGAAACTTAGTATCTTGTGCTTCTTCTTCTTCTTCATCCTTGTGATATTTTTATATACTCGACTGACAGTCTATCTTGTGTGTTTTTTGCAGCTGAGCATAATCTGCTTCTTCACGAAGCCGCTTCCCTTGAAAAGACGCTCGCTGCAGCGGTGAAGAGTTGCGATGAGGCGGTCACGGCTCTTGATGAGTCGTGGAAACGCGAAGAGGATTTGCGTGCCTCCATCGTTGCTAGGGAGAAGTTGTTCGAAGAACAACTCTTCTCGATTGCCAAGGCTCTGTCAGGTATTCTTTTGTCTGGATTTCCATTGTTTCCTTTCTTTCGACTTTGTTATTGTGTTGACTTTTTGATAACACTTTGCTCTGTGTAGATGCTGGTGGTCCGAGCTTCGATGCCCAGGCGCTTCGTTGCAATAATGCTTTGGCAGGCACCATCACGGCAGTCGAAGACCGCAGCACTTCCATTCAGGGGATGCTGACCAAAGCTAAGGGTGTACTCAGTCGCATCCGCGAGGAGCTGGCGCCCAAAGTTGAGCTAATCGAGAACGCCGATGACTTGGTGGAGTCCCTTGCTGGAGGTATTCCCGCGGGCTTCAAGAACTTGCTTCGTGCGGCTGGCGCTTCCATGTCACTCGCGATGGTTCAAGCCCATGGCGTGGAGGTGGATCCCGTTGCAGTCTCCAAGGCGATGCATGTCGGCGCAGATGGTCAACAGGTAGTTTTTGAAGGAAATATGCCCTAAGAGGCAATAATAAAGTTGTTATTATGTATTCTTGTATATGATAGATGTTTATTTTGCATGCTATAATTGTATTGATAAGAAACATCAATACATGTGTGTTTAATAAACAAAAGGGTTCCTAGTTATGCCTCTCTTATAGACTAGCTTGTTGATTAACAAGATGATCAAAGTTTCCTGATCATGGACATTGGATGTTGTTAATAACAAGGTCACATCATTTGTGAAATGATGTGATGAACATTCATCCGAAGTATAGCATTACGATCAAGTCATTATGTTTATATTGCTATAACATCATACAAAGTAGTCTTAGTCCTTAGACCATGAGATCATGTTAATTGCTAACACCGGAAGAGTATCTTGATAACATCAAACGTCACACCATAACAGGGTGACCATAAAGGTGGGTTCAGTGCTATGAAGGTGTTATGTTGAGGCTCATGGATCAAGAGTGGAATTTGTCAATCCCGATGACGGATAGATATACTCTTGTCCCTCTCGGTGATATCACATTAAGATAGCTTGCAAGCAAGTGATGTGATCACTAGAATGTTATATCACGGGAACAAGAAAAGAGTGCATGTCAGAATGAGATCAAACTAGGTATTTGGATACCGATGATCGAATCTCGGACATGTATTATATCATGAGACAAAGGGATTAAATTGACATTAAAGGTTCTCACGATCACGTAAGTCATCGTTGAATATGCACGAGTCGAGATGGATCTCCGTGTCCCGCTTCGATTATTGATCTGAGAGGAGTCTCAATCATGTCTGCATTATTCGCGAACCGTAGGGTGACACACTTAAGGGTCGCCGGACACCATTTAGGAGCACATATGTTCCAGACAAAAGGTTTGCAAAGCGCAGGAAATGTTTCGATAGAAACAGGAATTGTTTCGATAGAAACCGGAATTGTTTCGGGTGAAATTGCAGAAAGTGGTTCTGCATGTGATATTGAAATGTTGCAAGGGGTTTTATGTGAATGTTTGTTAATTAAAGTAATTAACAAAATTCTGAATAAAATAAATAAAAGAGTTTTATTAATTGAGAGTTGCATTTAATTTGGTGGAAATTAAATAGATGTGAGTGGGATTTTGGGTGGAGGCCATGTTTATGTGAGTGGAGGTTCACCAAATGAATGAAGGAGGGGAGGAGTCCCCCCCCTCATGCGCCGGCTATGGGAGGGGAGGGGTCTCCCTTCCTCCTATATAAAGCCCCCCTCTCCCCTCTCACAAACCACACCGCCTCGTGAAGGATCTCTCTCCCCCTCTAGATATTCCCCCATGGTCTCGGATTAGCGAGATACATGTTCCCGGTGGCCTTGCGTCTGGAAGGAGTTGTTGCTTCCGCTGATTCGCTGGAGCGAGGAGGTGGAGGTTGTCCGGTGGCTTGAACGTGTGTGCGAGGACGGATGCGCTGCTGATTTGCGGCGCTCGGACTTCCACACGATCTTGAGATCGGCAAGCGTACGACTACATCAACTACGAGTTCCTACTCGTTAACAAAACTCGTTGTCTTCGAGGGTAAGTTCTCCATGGATGTATGTCCACCTATTCCTCTGTATCTAGTAGATAGATCTTGGCGTATAGTTCTCATCGTAGGAATTTTTTTGTTTTCTATGTTGCGGACCCAACAGTGGTATCAGAGCCTGATCTATGCGTAGGTGCTTTGCACGGGTAGTACACATATGTTTATATGTGGGCGATGATGATCATGTTATTGCATCTTCTATGTACTTTGGATATTGGTGGCATAGTGGGATGAAGCGGCCCGGACCAACCTTACATGTCATCGTACATGAGACCGGTTCCACGACTGACATGCAACTAGTTTTGCATAAGTGGCTAGCGGGTGTCTGTCTCTCCTACTATAGTCAATATCTGATTTACAACAAGTTGCTAATAACTTGGTTATCCTCGTTGTGGTTCATGTTCGTAGGTAAGACTAGTTCTATCTCCGAAAGCCCTAAGCCACGTAAAACTTGCAATTGATAAATTAGAGGCGTCTAGTTTAGATCGTTGCTGGGCTAGTGTCTTGATATGGTATTGTTGTAAGTAGATGTATGATAGATACTCTTACAACTCACTTAACGTGTAAGTTCCATAGACCTTGGCCTTACACACAAAGGAATGATAGAGATCATACCACGATGCAAATGATAGAGATCAAATGCATGGACCATATCACCTCACTTCACACATTAGATGTTAGCATCTTATATTGCTAGTTTGGCGCTTTTGGTAGCATTATAAGATGATCCCTCATTTAGATATCAAGATAAAATGTGTTCTTCCTTAAGTATGCACCGTTTTGTGGATCGTGTTTTGAGGCATCACGTGATGATCGGTGTTCTCGATTTCACGCTTTCATACAACGGGTGTAAGACAGCTTTACACACGTGAATACTAAGGTTCTTACTTGACGAGCCTAGCATGTACGCATGGCCTCAAACACGGACCAAAAGGTTAAGCATGAGTCATATAGTTGATATGATGCCCATATAGATGCTCGCCTTTGAAGCTACACCGACTCACATGATGATCGGACTTGGTGTAGTGGATTTGGTTCATGTAATCACCAAAAGGACACGAGGGATGTCGTTTTTGAGTGGGAGTTCATTAGTAATTTGGATTAGTTGAACTCAATCTATCATAAACTTAGTCTAAATATATTTTACAAATTCTGTTGTAGATGGCACCACCTGCTTTTAATTTCAATGTGTTCATGGAGAAAGAGAAGCTTGCTGCGAATGGTAGCAACTTCACGAACTGGGCTATGAATTTGATGATTCTCCTCATCACTGCACAAAAGCAATATGTGCTAGAGTCGACGCTAGGCCCCCCACCAGCTCCTGATGCCCAAGACGAGGAAAAGAACGTCTATATAACTCGTCAGGAGGACCACAACTTAGTTCATTGTGGCATACTGTATGGGCTAGAGCCAAAACTTCGAAAACGTTTCGAAAATGGCAATGCCTTTGATACCATGGGAGAATTGAAAATGATTTTCGATACCCATGCTGCCGTAGAGAGTTATAATGCTTCTGAAAAGTTCTTTAGCTGCATGATGGAAGAGAACAGCTCCGTTAGTGAGCATGTACTCAAAATGTCTGGGTACGCTGATAAGCTTGTGTCCTTGGGAATAACGATTCCCATTGACTTAGGCATACATCGTGTTCTCCAATCTCTGCCACCTAGCTACAAGAGCTTCGTGATGAACTATAATATGCAGGGCATGAAGAAGTCTCTTCTCGAGCTTCTGTCAATGCTTAAGACTGCGGAAGTGGAGATTAGGAAAGAACATCAAGTGTTGATGATCAATAAGACCACCGGTTTCAAGAAGGACAAGAAAGGCAAGTAGAAGGGAAAGAAGGGCAGCAAATCTATTGCCGCGCCTGAAAAGAAACCCCGAGCTGGCCCTAAGTCTGACACCGAGTGCTACTATTGCAAGTGGACTGGCCATTGGAAGCGCAACTGCCCCAAGTATTTGGCGGACAAGAAGGCCGGCAAGGCAAACAAAGGTATATGTGATATACATGTTATTGATGTGTACTTGACTAGTACTCGCAGTAGCACCTAGGTATTTGATACGGGATCGGTTGCTAATATATGTAACTCGGTTCAGGGGCTGCGGAACAAGCGACAACTAGCAAGGGATGAGGTCACGATGCGGGTCGGCAATGGATCAAGAGTTGATGTGATCGCCGTCGGAACACTGCCTCTCCATATGTCGTCGGGATTAGTTATAAACCTGAATAATTGTTATTTGGTGCCTGCACTGAGCATGAACATTGTATCCGGATCGTTTTTGATGCAAAGTGGTTTTTCGTTTAAGTCTGAAAACAATGGTTGTTCGATTTATATGAATAATATCTTTTATGGTCATGCACCTGTGTTGAATGGTTTATTTCTGTTGGATCTCGATAGTAGTATTACGCATATTCATAATGTTGATGCTAAAAGGATTAAACTTGATAATGATATATCTGCATATATGTGGCACTGCCGTCTAGGTCATATTGGCGTTAAACGCATGAAGAAACTCCATTCTGATGGACTTTTGGAATCACTTGATTTTGAATCATTTGATACATGTGAGCCATGCCTTATGGGCAAGATGACTAGAACGCCGTTTTCCGGTTCAATGGAACGGGCAACAGATTTATTTGAAATCATACATACTGATGTGTGGACCAATGAGTGTGTCATGAGGTGGATATCATTATTTTGTTACTTTCACGGATGATTTGAGTAGATACGAGTATATCTATTTGATGAAACATAAGTCTGAAACCTTTGAAAAGTTCAAAGAATTTCAGAATGAAGTGGAAAATCATCATAACAGAAAGATCAAATTTCTGCGGTCCGACCGTGGAGGAGAGTATCTTAGTTACGAGTTTAGCACACATATGAAAGACTGCGGAATAGTTTCACAACTCACGCTTGTCGGAACACCACAACGTAATGGTGTGTCAGAACGTCGTAATCGTACTTTATTGGATATGGTTCGATCTATGATGGCTCTGACTGACTTGCCACTGTCATTTTGGGGTTATGCACTGGAAACCGCTGCATTCACTTTAAATAGGGCACCATCTAAATCCGTTGAAAAGACACCATATGAATTATGGTTTGGAAACAAACCTAAGCTGTCATTTCTTAAAGTTTGGGGATGCGATGTTTATGTGAAGAAACTTCAACCGGATAAACTCGAACCCAAAGCAGAAAAATGCGTCTTCATAGGATACCCTAAGGAAACGATTGGGTATACCTTCTATCATAGATCCGAGGGCAAGGTCTTTGTTGCCAAGAATGGATCCCTTCTTGAGAAGGAGTTTCTCGCGAAAGGTGTGAGTAGTCGGAAGGTAGAACTCGAAGAGGTTATTGAACCTTCTCTTCATGAAATGGCGAGTAAAGCAGCACCAGAAGTTGTTTCGGAGTTGACTTCACCTAATGAAGAGAGAGCTAATGATATTGATCATGAAACTCCGAAAGAGGACACTACCGAACCTCGCAGGTCAAGCAGGACACGTGCATCTCCTGAACTGTATGGCAATCCTGTTATGAATTTCATTATTGATAAAATAGATGACCCTGCGATGTATGATGAAGCGATGATGAGCCCTGATTCCAACAAATGGCTAGAAGCCATGAAATCCGATATGGAATCCATGTACGAAAACCAGGTTTGGACCTTGGTGGACTTACCTCACGATCGAAAGGCCGTTGAGAATAAATGGATTTTCAAAAGAAAAACTGATGCTGATGGTAATGTAACCATCTATAAGGCTCGACTTGTCACAAAGGGGTTTCGACAAATTCAAGGAGTTGACTATGATGAGACATTCTCTCCCGTAGCGATGCTTAAGTCGGTTAGGATTATGTTAGCAATTGCTGCATATTTCGATTATGAAATATGGCAGATGGATGTCAAAACTACGTTCCTCAATGGTAATATTGAAGAAGAGTTTTATATGATACAACCTAAGGGTTTTGTCGATCCTAAGGATGGTGATAAGGTGTGCAAACTTCATCGATCCATCTATGGACTGAAGCAAGCATCCCGGAGTTGAAATCTCCGCTTTGATGAGGTGATCAAAGAGTTTGGATTTATCCAAACTTATGGAGAGGCTTGTATTTACAAGAAAGTGAGTGGGAGCAATGTGGCATTTCTGATATTATATGTGGATGACATATTATTGATTGGAAATGATATAGATCTTTCAAACAGTGTTAAAAGTTATCTAAACAGCAAATTTTCGATGAAGGACCTTGGTGAAGCTTCATATATATTAGGCATTAAAATCTATAGAGATAGATCAAGACGCCTAATTGGGCTATCGCAGAGTACATACCTTGATAAGATATTAAAGAAGTTTAATATGGACGGAAGTAAGAAGGGGTACTTACCTATGTTGCAAGGCAAGACATTGAGTAAGACTCAAAGTCCGGCTACGGCAGAAGAAAGAGAGATAATGGACAAGATCCCCTATGCCTCAGCCATAGGCTCTATAATGTATGCCATGCTATGTACAAGACCGGATGTGGCACATGCTATTAGTTTGACTAGTAGGTACCAATCTAATCCAGGTTCGGAACACTGGATAGCGGTCAAGAATATCCTTAAGTACTTGAGAAGAACTAAGGATATGTTTCTTGTATAGTGAGGTGAAGAAGAGCTAGTCGCTAAGTGTTATGTCGATGCTAGCTTTGACACTGATCCGGATGACTCTAAGTCTCAATCCGGATACGTATTTCTCTTGAATGGAGCAGCAGTTAGTTGGAGGAGCTCCAAACAACCTGTGGTGGCTGGATCAACGACGGAGGCGGAATATGTTGCTGCTTCAGAAGCAGCGTAGGAAGCGGTTTGGATGAAGGAGTTCATAACGGAACTAGGTGTGGTTCCTAGTGCGTTGGACCCAATGGTGATATATTGTGACAATAATGGAGCCATGGCCAACGCCAAGGAACCAAGGTCTCACAAGAATTCCAAGCATATTAAGCGCCGGTTTCACTCCATCCGCGAGCATGTCAAGGATGGAGATATAAAGATTTGTAAAGTGCACACGGACCTGAATGTAGCAGATCCGTTGACTAAAGTACTCCCTAGGGCAAAACATGATCAACACCAGAACTCCATGGGTGTTAGATTTATCACTATATAAACTAGATAATTGTCTCTAGTGCAAGTGGGAGACTGAAGGAAATATGCCCTGAGAGGCAATAATAAAGTTGTTTTTATGTATTCCTTGTATATGATAGATGTTTATTTTGCATGCTACAATTGTATTGATAGGACACATCAATACATGTGTGTTTAATTAACAAAAAGGTTCCTAGTTATGCCTCTTTTATAGACTAGCTTGTTGATTAACAAGATGATCAAAGTTTCCTGATCATGGACATTGGATGTGGTTAATAACAAGGTCACAGCATTTGTGAAATGATGTGATGAACATTCATCTGAAGTATAGCATTACGATCAAGTCATTATGTTTATATTGCTATAACATCATACAAAGTAGTCTTAGTCCTTAGACCATGAGATCATGTTAATTGCTAACATCGGAAGAGTATCTTGGCAACATCAAACGTCACATCGTAACAGGGTGACCATAAAGGTGGGTTCAGTGCTATGAAGGTGTTATGTTGAGGCACATGGATCAAGAGTGGAATTTGTCAATCCCGATGACGGATAGATATACTCTAGGCCCTCTCGGTGATATCACATTAAGATAGCTTGCAAGCAAGTGATGTGATCACTAGAATGTTATATCACGGGAACGAGAAAAGAGTGCATGTCGGTAACGAGATCAAACTAGGTATTTGGATACCGATGATCGAATCTCGGACATGTATTATATCATGAGACAAAGGGATTAAATTGTTGACGTTAAAGGTTCTCACGATCACAGAAGTCATCGTTGAATATGCAGGAGTCAGTATGGATCTCCATGTCCCGCTTTTGATTATTGATCTGAGAGGAGTCTCAATCATGTCTGCATTATTCGCGAACTGTAGGGTGACACACTTAAGGGTTGCCGGACACCATTTAGGAGCACATATGTTCCAGACAAAAGGTTTGCAAAGCGCAGGAAATGTTTCAATAGAAACAGGAATTGTTTCGATAGAAACCGGAATTGTTTCGGGTGAAATTGCAGAAAGTGGTTCTGCATGTGATATTGAAATGTTGCAAGGGGTTTTATGTGAATGTTTGTTAATTAAATTAATTAACAAAATTCTGAATAAAATAAATAAAAGAGTTTTATTAATTGAGAGTTGCATTTAATTTGGTGGAAATTAAATACATGTGAGTGGGATTTTGGGTGGAGGCCATGTTTATGTGAGTGGAGGTTCACCACATGAATGAAGGAGGGGAGGAGTCCCCCCCCTCATGCGCCGGCTATGGGAGGGGAGGGGTATCCCTCCCTCCTATATAAAGCCCCCCTCTCCCTGCTCACAAACCACACCTCCTCGTGAAGGATCTCTCTCCCCCTCTAGATATTCCCCCATGGTCTCGGATTAGCGAGATACATGTTCCCGGTGGCCTTGCGTATGGAAGGAGTTGCTGCTTCCGCTGATTCGCTGGAGCGAGGAGGTGGAGGTTGTCCGGTGGCTTGAACGTGTGTGTGAGGACGGATGCGCTGCTGATTTGCGGCGCTCGGACTTCCACATGATCTTGAGATCGGCAAGCGTACGACTACATCAACCACGAGTTCCTACTCGTTAACAAAACTCATTGTCTTCAAGGGTAAGTTCTCCATGGATGTATGTCCACCTGTTGCTCTGTATCTAGTAGATAGATCTTGGCGTATAGTTCTCATCGTAGGAAATTTTTTGTTTTCTATGTTGCGGACCCAACAGTTTTTGCTCCTTTTGCAACTGCCTGTGGTAAGTACGGGCCTCAAATCATCAACACAATCACGAAGTACTCTGAGGAGCTGCAGCGGGCCAAGAAGGTGGCGAAGACTGCGGCGTCAGGGGCCGGCAGGAAGTCTGTGGCGTCTGATACTGCCACGGACTCGATGAGGCCCCCGAAACCAAAGTCAAAGTCGAAGAAGCAAGCTGCTCCTCAGTAGTGATATCTGTAATAGTTGATAGTGTGACTCCTTTTGTTAAAAACATGCCGCTTGCTAAGTGTCCCTGTTGATACTTTTGATATGTTTGGATGTACTTTGAGTTTTGTCCATGTGTTGCTTGGTCCCTTCTTGTCTCTTGCTTGGCTTGTGGTAGGGTACATCAAGTGGTCCGTCGAGTGAACCTCAGGATCCACCATCCACTGGTGATACCCCAGCGCAGTCGCACTTGAGGGTGGATGAGCTGTCTCTACTTTCATGACTGCGCGATCGCGTTAAGCAGCTGGAACACAAACTGCCCATTCTCCGCGGTAACGCGGATGTATGGAAGTCGAGGGCGAAGAAGGCCACTACCCGAGAGCAATATCTACTAGGAGAGGCGGCGCAGCTGGGTGACCAGTTCAAGTGTTAATTTTTTGCCTCCTTATCTTTTCTTGTAGCCAGTCATGGTAGTCCGTTGTCTTCATACTTTTACCCCTTGCTTGGTGTAGTTGTCAGCGCGCGTCATCTGCAGGATGAGAAGGATAGGATTGCCATTTGCATGAATGATCTGACCCAAGAACAGCTTCAGGCGAGTGGGTACTTCTGGGTGGATCATGATCGCACAATCGCACTTGCGACCCTGCAGGATCGTGCCTCGCGAGTGCTTCATTTTCTGAAGAAATCGCAGTCATGCTTATGGAATATCTATCAGACGATGTTTCCGCTGGAGGTCATTCCCTCGAGTCTGCTGGCTCTTCTTGCTAAATTTCAAGACTTGAGTGGAGTCCGCGAGTGTGTGCGGCAATAGTTGGTGGCTGGTGCCAAGGCTGCTCTATCGCTGGTGCGACTGCATAGGCCTGATGTAGATGTTGCAGCGATTGCTGCTGGACCTCCGGCGCCGCCAGAAGGCTCTACCTGGAATATGGTTCCTCATTACCAGGCGGTGGATCGCCTAGCGGAGGAAATTGTCGACTTCTTCGAGGAGCAGACAAATGTTCTTCTGTTGCAACAATAGTTTAGTTTGTATCCTGCACATAGGTATACCAGTGTTGTAAAGTTCGTATGTATGTTGTATATAATTGATTAGTATTAATATGTAAGGAGCTTGCTAGCTCGTATGCTTTGCGAGTGTGTTGCACTATGCGATTCCTTTTCGTTAACCTGACTTGTGTTTATCTCAGCATCTTGCCAACCTGTCAGGTGCATTGCAGCTGGGTTGGTGTTTGCCAAGGGTTCGATTAATGCGTCAGCTACTTAGGATATCACGATTGGTTCGTAGAACATATGCGTAAAGGGTGGCGTAGCCCCCGAGTAGATAGGTTTGCAGGAAATAATAGAAAAACGCAGAGTTTGGGACACTTAGCTTTATTTATTCGTAGAACAGTACGAGGTACAATGTGTGGCTAAGTAGCCTTGGCTGAATAGCCTTATTTGTAATGTAAGAAAGAAAAGACGACTAAGGGTAGAAGCGCTGTAGTTGTGCGACGTTCCAGGGGTTGGAGTACGTGACTCCGGTCTCAAAATCTTTGAGGCGATAGGCGCCACCTGGGATTACTTCTGTAACCATGTATGGTCCTTCCCAAGGGGACTCGAGCTTGAGATGCCCTTGCTATTTCAGTCACGGGACCAGGTCTCCTGCGACGAAGGACCTGGGGCATAGCCTTCTGCTGTGGTAATTCGCAGGTTCTGCTGGTAGATCGTCGATCTTTCTGCTGTGATTTCCCGTGCCTCATCAAGGAGGTCAACGGAGTCTTCGAGTGCAAGAGTTGATTCCTGCTTGCTGTAAGCGACCACTCGCGATGACTTGTATCGTACCTCTGCGGGTAGCACAACTTCAGCACCATGCACCATGAAGAATGGGGTGTATCCTATAGCACTGTTTGGAGTTGTGCGTAGGCTCTAGAGTACCTATTGCATCTCGTCTAGTCAGCATCCGCGGCTTGTTCGAGTGGCCTAAGGATTCGCTTCTTGATTCCGCCGCAGACGATCCCATTGGCTTTTTCGACTTGACCGTTGGTCTGTGGATGAGCTACGGAGGCATAGCTTACATTGATTCCCAGGTCCTCGCAGAAACCCTGGAACTCCTTAGAGGCGAAGTTCGTTCCATTATCCGTAATGATGCTGTGTGGCACTCCAAAGCGATAGACAATGGACTCGAAGAACTTGGCTGCGTTGGCTCCTGACTGGTTAGTCACCGGCATGGCTTCTATCCACTTGGTGAATTTGTCGACTGCGACCAAGAGGTAGACGTAGCCTCCTCGCGAGGACTTTGGGAGCTTGCCGACCATGTCGAGTCCCCATTGTGCAAAAGGCCAAGCCAATGGTATTGGCCAGAGCTCTGCGCCAGGTGCGTGCGGTTTGTCCATGAATCGCTGGCAAGCGTTACATCTTTGGACGATGTCCTTGGCATCACGCATGGCCGTGGGCCAGTAGAATCTAGCTCGTAGAGCTTTAGCGACGAGGGCGCAACTGCCGGCGTGGTGCCCGCAAGTCCCCTCATGAATGTCGAGGAGAACGACCCTTCCATCAGCGTTGGAGACGCACCGCTGGAGTACTCCTATGATGCTTCGCTTGTATAGTTCGCCGTTGATGATGGCGAATGCCTTGGATCACCGTGCGATGTGCCACGCGTCAGTCGGGTCATCCGACAGTCTCTTGCTGAGAAGGTATATGATATAGGGTTGAGTCCAAGAGGGTTCGATCATCATGATCGCCATGGGTCCTTCGAGTCCTGTATCAAGCTCCAGGTCGTCGAGTGCCATTGGCTCATTGGGTGGCGTAGCCCTCGAGTCCGTTGTTGCGCTTGTTTTCTTATCTACGGCCTTTGGCTTGATGGAGCGTTCGCCGATACGCTCGAGAAATACCCCAGGTGGTATGGGGGCGCATGTAGAGCCAACGTTGGCGAGTGCGTCTGCCTCTTCATTGCTTTCGCGGCCTACGTGTTGCAGCTCGCAGTCGTCAAAGTCCCCTTCGAGTGTGTCGTAGAGGTCACGGTAGGCGATCATATTGTCGTTCAGTGCGTCGCACTCGTGCATTGTCTGGTTGATGACCAGTTTGGAGTCGCCGTAGATTATTAGCCTCTTGGCGCCGCAAGCTTTTGCCATCCGCATCCCGTGCAATAGGGCCTCGTATTCAACTTCATTGTTGAGGCGGTGAACTGCATTCGCAGAATATATTTCAGCTTGTCTCCCTGGGGCGATGTCAGTATGACACTTGCGCCAGCTCCGTCCTTTCGCTTGGATCCGTCGAAGTGCATTGTCCAGAGGTAAGACATATCTGGTTTTTCAGGGAGCTGATTCTCCATCCAGTGCACGAGGAAGTCAGGGAGAACTTGCGACTTGATCGTGTCGCGCTTTTCATATGTAATGTCTCGTGGAGACAACTCGATTCCCTAAAGCACGACCCGTTCGGTGGCGTCGGGGTTGTTGAGGATGTGTCCAAGCGGGCGTCGTTGACCACCACGATTGGGTGCTCCTAGAAGTAGTGGCGCAGTCGCCTGGCTGTCATGAATACGCTATATGCCAGCTTCTGGTAGTACGGGTACCACTGTTTTGTTGGCGTGAGTACTTCGCTGAGGTAGTAGACTGGGCGTTGTACCCCGTTGACCTTGTTTTCCTCAGCTCGTTCCACCACGAGCACTGTGCTGACCACTTGGTTGGTGGCGGAGATGTATAGCAATAGTGGTTCCCTCTCGCATGGGGTCACTAGTACGAGTGAGGTAGATAGTAGATGCTTGAGGTCTTCGAATGCTTCCTGTGCCTCCTTGGTCCACTCAAACTTGTCAGCTTTGTGGAGAAGTTGGTAGAAGGACAGTGCCTTTTCACCCATTCGACTGATGAATCGACCTAGCGCCGCAATTCGCCCAGCCAGCCGCTGGACACCTCTTACGTTCTTTGGCTTCTCCATGGCTAGTATGGCTTTTATTTTCTTCGGGTTCGCCTCGATCCCTCTCGCGGAGATGAGATACCCGAGTAGTTGCCTAGATGGTATGCCGAAGGCGCATTTGTCCGGATTGAGCTTGATCCGGTAGCGGTCGAGGTTGGCAAAGGTTTCGCGTAAATCGTCGATTAGCGAGGCTTCCTCTTTGGTCTTGATTATGATGTCGTCAACATAGACTTGGATGTTGCGACCAAGTTGGTTCTTGAGGCAAGCCTGCATGCACCGCTGATAGGTTGCTCCTGCGGTTTTTAGCCCGAAGGGCATTGTGTTATAGCAGAACACAACCAAAGGCATTGTAAACGCCGTTTTCTCTTGATCTTCCTCCTTCATTCGAATCTGATTATAGCCTGAGTAGGCATCGAGGAAGCAGAGGCGCTCACATCCCGTGGTGGAGTCGATGATCTAGTCGATTCGCGGTAGCGGGAAGTGATCCTTTGGGTAGTGCTTATTCAGAGAGGTAAAATCCACGCACATCCGTAGGATATCCGTGTCCTTTTTGGGTATCAGCACCGTGTTGGCAAGCCAGGTACTTTCCTTGATCTCGCGTATGAATTTGGCATCGAGGAGTCTGTTGATCTCCATTCGGACCGCTTTTGCTCTTGGCTTAGACAGTCACCGAATTGTTTGCTTGACTGGCCTTGCGTCTGGGTTGACATTGAGTGCATGCTCGGCGAATTCCCTGGGAACCCCTGGCATGTCCGCTGGACACCAGGCAAAGATTTCCCAGTGCTCACAGAGGAATTCGACAAGCGCGAGTTCCTATGCGAGACTCAAGTTGTTGGCGATGAGGGCCGTCTTGGCCTGGTCCGGTGGGTGGACCTGAACTTTCTTCGTGTGCACCAACGAGTCGAAGGACATGTCAGGTGAACTTGGCCGGCTCAGGGGAGGCAGACTGTTATCTATCGACTCCTTCAATCTTGCGAGTTCTTCCTGCATGCCGAAGGACTGGGAAATTCTGTTGAATTCCCTGTCACAACTGTCGGACCTCTCAAAGCTTCCGTTGATTGTGATGACACCGTTGGGGCCTGGCATTTTCATCTGCAGGTAGGCATAGTGTGGTACTGCCATGAACCTGGCGAACGTGACGCGTCCGAGGATGTAGTGGTACTGTGAGGCCAGTCAACGACTTCGAAGTCGATGCATTCACGTCGAAAGTTTTTCGACGTGCCAAAAATGGCGCCGAGGTTGATTTTGCCCAGGGGATATATGCCCTTTCCTGGGACGATGCCGTGGAATGTCGTGTCCGAGACCTCTAGGCAGGTGAGAGGGATCCTCATTGCTCGCAAGGTACTTGTGAACATAAGGTTAATGCCGCTTCCACCATCCATGAAAACACGACCCATGTCGAAGCCTCCAATCTGTGCCTCGAGTACGAGGGGACAATGGCCTGGGCGGGGTACTTGGCGCGGGTGGTCGCGCTTGTCGAAGGTGATGCAGGAGTCGCTTCCACTGAGGTACTCAGTGGTGGATGGTGGTGAGTTTGTCGCCAAATTTACTTGCCGAGTGATGGCCTTCTGCACCCAATTCGAGGGGCTTCCCTTTTGGATCATCATGTTGCCCACAGCCCGTGGGTATGGCTCGCCGCCTTGATCGTGGACCGGTGCGGCCGCGGGTGGTGGCACTCCAGGTGGTGGAGGAGGAGCTCCGTGTGCTACAGTGCCTGGGGCGACTCCATAGCCTCTGTTGACGGCGTCGCGATTCATCCGCGCCAAACCCTCGTGGAGCTTTAGGAACTCGCGATAGTCCTTGAGAAGGTGGCTGGATTTCTTCTTGTTGTCATGCTTGTCGATGTAGAAGTGCACGTTGCATGGCCTGAACAGTTTGTCCTCGATTGTTGTCACGAGTGCCTCTTCACGAGTGCGGCGTTGCCATACTTGCATGGTTTTCCCGGAGTCACGGTATCCACCGCTGCGATAGCCGCTGTTGCGGTTGTCGTCGCGCCTGTCGGTGTAGCCGGCTGCAACCATGTTGATGTCGTCGCAGTCATCGTAGATGCACATTCGATGTTTGCTTCGGCAATCGTGTCTGCGCTCGAGCTCTGCTTCATC
Source organism: Avena insularis (assembly GCA_023614405.1). Classification (NCBI taxonomy): domain Eukaryota; kingdom Viridiplantae; phylum Streptophyta; class Magnoliopsida; order Poales; family Poaceae; genus Avena; species Avena insularis. The sequence goes on along the minus strand of CM042692.1, from coordinate 8,997,842 downwards.
GTCAGAGTGAACGCGATTTTTCACCGAGTCTTCTCCATCTGCCCACCGATTCGCAATTTCCATCAGGTGGTCATTGATTTTGGGCTTTGAGCGGCCCAACTCCTTCCTGAGCTCTATGCGGCAAACACCGCCGTTGAATGCATCAATTCCCCGGTCCTTCGAGATATTTTCTGTGGAGTTCTTGATGATGGACCACCTCTAGATGTACGAGCGTAGCCCCCGACCTTTGCTGGCAGCACCTTAGTTCTTCGATTGACGCAGGCCTTTTGTAGGTGCCCTTAAAGTTGCGCACAAAGCTGTAGACCAGCTCATCCCAACTGCGAATGGATCCGCGCGGGAGGTTGTTGAGCCATGCTCGGGCGGTGCCCTGTAGCTGTAGCTGCAGGAATTGCATGGCCGTGCTTCGACTCCCACCATAGAGCCTGACGGAGGAGATGTGGTCCTCCAACCAGATTTTCGGGTCCTGCAGGCCGTCAAATTTTGGGTTTTCTGATGGGAGCTTGAACCTCTTGGGCATTCGCTTTTGTCTGATGGCCCTGCTGAAGCATCTGGCGCCATAGAGCTCCACGTCTTTGTCCTCTGAGTCAGTCGATCGGGCACGTCGTGGCCTTGACTTGTCGATTTTGCGCTGCATGATGTCATCACGCGCATCGTAGTCGTGGTCGTGTCGCCGTGAGCGGCGACGTCGAGACAGATCATGACTGTCGCCGCTGGATGAAGGTGAGGAATAGCGTTTTGCCAGAGCCTTCTTTTTCTTCGGCTCCGGCGTCAGCTCCTTGTCAAGAGCAGCCTCGATTAACCCCAAGCCCGTGATCGTAGATCGATGCATGGTGGCTCGGGGATCTCCAGCCGGTGGCTGGTTGTTGAGTAGGTACATGGTGGCCGCTGTCACCGCTGCTTGCGGCGTCTTTGGGACCACGTTGCCCCGAGTGTCGACTGTCATAGAGATGAAGTCGAAGACTTTCGCAGCTTCTATGCGCTCCTGCTCGGTGAGGTGGGCCATTCGAGATCGTCTCTTGTTGGCCACGTACTCGTTGCCTTTGGAGGATGATCCTCCGTGGGAGGAGAGCCCGGCCCATCCAAGACTCGACTCGTCCGCCGCCTTTTTACGCACTTTGAGTTGCACGATTGTTTGTAGCTGGCGTCTGTACTCCTCTTTAAGTAGCCAATGGTAGCCCATCAGCATCTCTTGTGACGTGCCTAGAGGCAGAGGATTGCCTCGCAGAGCTTCTCGGCAGCGAGCCCACTCGAGATCATTGAGCCGGATCACGACACGTTCGCCAGTGTGTTCGTTCACCATGGTTGGAGGTTTGACAGCCCCTCCATTGTTGACGGGCGCGCCATTGCCACCGTTTGGGGGCTGCCGTTGGGAGGTCCGCCATTAGGGATGCCACCGTTAGGCGGATCGGTGCTAGATCCATTGCCACTGTTTTCGCGATTAGCGGTGGAGTCGCCAGTGTTAATGATGGCGCACATGAAGTGGCTGGGGAAGCTATTGCTCTGCAACTCTCGGATCCGGAGCCATAGACTCTGTCTTCCATTGCTAAGCCGCCCAGATCGGATCCACGACTGTTGTCGCTGTCCGTGCTCTCAGCTGTTGCTGAGGTGTTGAGCCCGCTGAGGGTGCCAATTGGTGGCAGGAACCACGATGCTGGAGCAATTGCGGATGCCATTGGCTGGTCAGGCATGCGAAGCGTGCCCATCTGACCAACTTGGAAGCGGAAGCTCCCTATCGCCAGGCTGATTTCGTCGCCCACGGACTCGAAAGCCGGGCGAGTGGCCGGCGTGTGGACGGTGAAGTCGAACGCGTCGAAGATCCGGGGGATCTCCGCTGTTGCGGAGTTGTAGATCGCGGTTAATGAGGCCGAAGAAGCAGCAACATCAGCACTCCTAGTTCCCACAGACGGTGCCAATTGACGAGGGTTTAACTCGTCAATGCCCATTTTTATGGACTTGGGTTTTGGAGAAGGAGGGAGCGCTGGAAGCATCAATCGGCTAGAAAACAAGCACACAGGGACACAAGGTTTACCTTGGTTCAGGCCTCATAGAGGTCCCTACTCTTGCTTGTCTTCTCTTGGAATTAACGAGGGAATCGAAGATTACAGGGGCGCGTAGATGCAATCTGGTGAGAGTTGTGGAAACTAGGGTTGCGTGTGTTCTCCTTGCTGCCCCTCCTAGCCTTTATATAGATAGGCCAGGTCTCAGGTAGCAGGTCGAGTCAGTTATAGATTAGGGTTTGCCCTTCAAACTTTCTATCTTTAGACTTCTTCTTGTCCCACACGTCATGAGAGTCCGTAGGCCACTCGAAGTCTTCATCGGGCCGTGGCAACGCTGTGGGCTTCCACTGTATCTGGACCGTATATACCAATCTCGAGTACCGGCAGGGTATACCCATGTCAAGAAGAAAGTGAAGAAAATTAAGTGTTGACCAAGGTTTCAATGAGTGATCCAGAGATTGGTCAAGTGAGAGTTGGTCCTATAGCAAGCGTGTCTTGAAGACTAAAGTTGGAGTGATATATCTTATGTACCTTCAAGACACCAACATAATGAAGAAAGAATAAATGATGTGCAAGTTCAAGATGAGCCTTCTCGAAGAGATCATTTGCTTGAAGCTTGCCATCCTATGGTGATCATGGATATGAAAAGATGGTATGCCCAAAAGAGAAGCTCTACCATAGTGGAGTATGGGGAGCAATTTGCAAGTCTTCACCAACCTAGCGCAATCAAGAAAGGTGTTCCATCTTGAGGTGGACAAGATCGCTACCGTCAAGCTCAAGTGGAATATGCTCAAGGCAAAGGTATGTTCTTGATAGGGTTTCTTTCTTACCAGTCTCATGGTGTTAGTTGGGGAGACCGGTTTATATGATAGATAGCTATACTATCAAGAGGGGCTCTCGAGTGAGTAACTTGATCATATCCTTCGGAGAGAGCTCAAACCTTTGCATACTTGCCATCATCTTTCTTGGTTGTTATTTGGATCTTATCCACGTGAGGTTCTTGAGCTTGTGGTAATATTCATAACAAGCTCTAGTTCATCGAAAACGGATTTCATATGCATTCTCTATTGCGTTTTTGATATTGGAGGTTTTACCGGTTTGTCTTTGAGAGGTTGGTAAAACCTTACATTATTTGGTTCTTATCCATGAGAGGATTTAGAGCTTGTGTTAACCTTCATGACAAGCCCAAGTTCATCGAAAATGGATTTCGTATGCATTCTCTATTGCGTTTGTTGTCCTCTTTAAAACAGACTATGATGATTCTCTGCATGATCTTGTAGAGTTTGTTGTCCTCTTTAAAACAAGCCCAAGATCATCAAAATCAAAGTCCAGATGCAAAAGTTATGGTTGTTTTCGTATTGGTCTTTCTGCCAGTTTTTGTAAGATCGGAGATTCCGGACTAAATCTCCGGTCCATCTCCGGACCGTGTACTGATTGTCCCCCAGTTTAACCCCGTTTGGCCTGGCTACACCAGAGACTCTGGTCCCAGTCCGTAGACTCCGGACCGGGCGATTCCTGGGCCTAACGGTTGGATTTCTAGGGACCTATTTAAGGGGCTCTTCTTCCCCAATGGTTCCCTAACCTTCCTTGCAAGTTCTCCCCTCCATTGCTGACCTTCTTGAGCTTGCTATCCTTCAATCCCTCCATTGATTCTTGCATATTCTCGAGGGATTTGAAAGAGGAGATCTAGATCTACAACCCCACCAATCAATCTCTCCTCTAAGTGAGGGGAACATCTTGGGATCTAGATCTTGGAGTCTTTTGTGGATTTCCTCCATTGTTCTTCCTCTCTTATTCCCCCTTAAGCTTTTGTAGCTTTGGTGGAATTTGGGAGAGAAGGACTTGAGCACTTCGTGTGTTCTTGCCATTGCATTAGGTGCATCGATTTGAGTTCTCGGTGAGTATTCGATTGGGTTAAAGGTGAGAAGCTTTTTACTCTTGGGTTCTTGGAACCCTAGTCGGTTTGGTTGTATTGCAGGTTTTTGGATTACTTGGGGCCTCCAAATTAAGTTGTGGAGATTTCCCTGTTGGGTCCGCAACATAGAAAACAAAATTTTTCCTACGATGAGAACTATACGCCAAGATCTATCTACTAGATACAGAGCAACAGGTGGACATACATCCATGGAGAACTTACCCTCGAAGACAACGAGTTTTGTTAACGAGTAGGAACTCGTGGTTGATGTAGTCGTACGCTTGCCGATCTCAAGATCGTGTGGAAGTCCAAGCGCCGCAAATCAGCAGCGCATCTGTGCTCGCACACACGTTCAAGCCACCGGACAACCTCCACCTCCTCGCTCCAGCAAATCAGCAGAAGCAACAACTCCTTCCAGATGCAAGGCCACCGGGAACATGTATCTCGCTAATCCGAGACCATGGGGGAATATCTAGAGGGGGAGAGAGATCCTTCATGAGGAGGTGTGGTTTGTGAGAGGGGAGAGGGGGGCTTTATATAGGAGGGAGGGAGACCCCTCCCCTCCCATAGCCGGCGCATGAGGGGGGGGACTCCTCCGCTCCTTCATTCATGTGGTGAACCTCCACTCACATAAACATGGCCTCCACCCAAAATCCCACTCACATGTATTTAATTTCCACCAAATTAAATGCAACTCTCAATTAATAAAACTCTTTTATTTATTTTATTCAGAATTTTGTTAATTACTTTAATTAACAAACATTCACATCAAACCCCTTGCAACATTTCAATATCACATGCAGAACCACTTTCTGCAATTTAACCCGAAACAATTCCGGTTTCTATCGAAACAATTCCTGTTTCTATCGAAACATTTCCTGCGCTTTGCAAACCTTTTCTCTGGAAGATATGTTCTCCTAAATGGTGTCCGGCAACCCTTAAGTGTGTCACCGTATGGTTCGCGAATAATGCAGACATGATTGAGACTCCTCTCAGATCAATAATCAGAAGCGGGACCTGGAGATCCATACTGACTCCTGCATATTCAACGATGACTTCTGTGATCGTGAGAACCTTTAATGTCAGCAATTTAATCCCTTTGTCTCATGATATAATACATGTCCTAGATTCGATCATCGGTATCCAAATACCTAGTTTGATCTCGTTACCGACATGCACTCTTTTCTCGTTCCCGTGATATAACATTCTAGTGATCACATCACTTGCTTGCAAGCTATCTTAATGTGATATCACCGAGAGGGCCCAGAGTATATCTATCCGTCATCGGGATTGAAAAATTCCACTCTTGATCCATGAGCCTCAACATAACACCTTCATAGCACCGAACCCACCTTTATGGTCACCCTGTTACGGTGTGACGTTTGATGTTATCAAGATACTCTTTCGGTGTTAGCAATTAACATGATCTCATGGTCTAAGGACTAAGACTACTTTGTATGATGTTATAGCAATATAAACATAATGACTTGATCGTAATGCTATACTTCGGATGAATGTTCATCACATCATTTCACAAATGCTCTGACCTTGTTATTAACAACATCCAATGTCCATGATCAGGAAACTTTGATCATCTTGTTAATCAACAAGCTAGTCTATAAGAGAGGCATAACTAGGAACCCTTTTGTTTATTAAACACACATGTATTGATGTTTACTATCAATACAATTATAGCATGCAAAATAAACATCTATCATATACAAGGAATACATAATAACAACTTTATTATTGCCTCTCAGGACATATTTCCTTCAAAAACTACCCGTTGACCATCTGCGCCGACAGGCATCGCCTTGGAGACTGCAACGGGATCCACCTCCACGCCATGGGCTTGAACCATCATGAGTGACATGGAAGCGCCAGCTGCACGAAGCGAGTTCTTGAAGCCCGTGGGAAAACCTCCAGCAAGGGACTCCACCAAGTCATCGGCGTTCTCGATTAGCTCAGCTTTGGGCGCCAGCTCCTCGCGGATGCGACTGAGTACACCCTTAGCTTTGGTCAGCATCCCCTGAATGGAAGCGCTGCGGTCTTCGACTGCCGTGACGGCGCCTGCCAAAGCATCATCGCGACGAAGCGCCTGGGCATCGAAGCTTAGACCACCAGCATCTACACAGAGCAAAGTGTTATAAAAAAGTCAGCACAATAACAAAGTCGAAAGAAAGGAAACAATGGAAATCCAGACGAAAGAATACCTGACAGGGCCTTGGCAATCGAGAAGAGTTGTTCTTCGAACAACTTCTCCCTAGCAACGATGGAGGCACGCAAATACTCTTCGCGTTTCCGCGACTCATCAAGCGCCGCAACCGCCTCATCGCAACTCTTCACCGCCGCAGCGAGCGTCTTTTCAAGGGAAGCGGCTAGGGAGTACTTTAGTCAACGGATCTGCAACATTCAGGTCCGTGTGCACTGTACAAATCTTTATATCTCCATCCTTGACATGCTCACGGATGGAGTGAAACCGGCGCTTAATATGCTTGGAATTCTTGTGAGACCTTGGTTCCTTGGCTATTATGGCTCCATTATTGTCACAATAGATCACCATTGGGTCCAACGACTAGGAACCACACCTAGTTTCGTTATGAACTCCTTCATCCAAACCGCTTCTGCCGCTTACAAGCGACAACATATTCCGCCTCCGTCGTTGATCCAGCCACCACAGGTTGTTTGGAGCTCCTCCAACTAACTGCTGCTCCGTTCAAGAGAAATACGTATCCGGATTGAGACTTAGAGTCATCCGGATCAGTGTCAAAGCTAGCATCGACATAACACTTAGCGACTAGCTCTTCTTCACCTCCGTATACAAGAAACATATCCTTAGTTCTTCTCAAGTACTTAAGGATATTCTTGACCGCTATCCAGTGTTCCGAACCTGGATCAGATTGGTACCTACTAGTCAAACTAATATCATGTGCCACATCCGGTATTGTACATATCATGGCATACATTATAGAGCCTATGGCTGAGGCATAGGGGATCTTATCCATTATCTCTCTTTCTTCTGCCATAGCCGGACTTTGAGTCTTACTCAATGTCTTGCCTTGCAACATAGGTAAGTACCCCTTCTTACTTCCGTCCATATTAAACTTCTTTAATATCTTATCAAGGTATGTACTATATGATAGCCCAATTAGGCGTCTTGATCTATCTCTATAGATTTTAATGCCTAATATATATGAAGCTTCACCAAGGTCCTTCATCAAAAATTTGCTGTTTAGATAACTTTTAACACTGTTTAAAAGATCTATATCATTTCCAATCAATAATATGTCATCCACATATAATATCAGAAATGCCACATTGCTCCCACTCACTTTCTTGTAAATATAAGCCTCTCCATAAGTTTGGACAAATCCAAACTCTTTGATCACCTCATCAAAGTGGAGATTCCAACTCCGGGATGCTTGCTTCAGTCCATAGATGGATCGATGAAGTTTGCACACCTTATCAACATCCTTAGGATCGACAAAACCCTTAGGTTGTATCATATACAACTCTTCTTCAATATTACCATTGAGGAACGCAGTTTTGACATCCATCTGCCATATTTCATAATCGAAATATGCAGCAATTGCTAACATAATCCTAACCGACTTAAGCATCGCTACGGGAGAGAATGTCTCATCGTAGTCAACTCCTTGAATTTGTCGAAACCCCTTTGCGACAAGTCGAGCCTTATAGATGGTTACATTACCATCAGCATCCGTTTTTCTTTTAAAAATCCATTTATTCTCAACGGCCTTTCGATCGTGAGGTAAGTCCACCAAGGTCCAAACCTGGTTTTTGTACATGGATTCCATCTCGGATTTCATGGCTTATAGCCATTTGTTGGAATCAGGGCTCATCATCGCTTCTTCATACGTCATAGGTCATCTATTTCATCAATCATGAAATTCATAATAGGATTGTCGATAGTTCAGAGCTGCACGTGTCACGCTTGACTGCGAGGTTCAAGAGTGTCCTCTTCGAGTTTCATGATCAATATCATTAGCTCTCTTCATTAGGTGAAGTCAACTCAAACAACTTCCGTGCGCTACTCGCCATTTCATGAAGAGAAGGTTCAATAACCTCTTCGAAGTTCTACCTTCCGACTACTCACACCTTTCGAGAAACTCCTTCTCAAGAAAGGATCCATTCTGGCAACAAAGACCTTGCCCTCGGATCTGATAGAAGGTATACCCAATCGCTTCCTTAGGGTATCCTATGAAGACGCATTTTTCCGCTTTGGGTTCGAGTTTATCCGTTGAAGTTTCTTCACATAAACATCGCATCCCCAAACTTGAAGAATGACCTTAGGTTTGTTTCAAACCATAATTCATATGGTGTCTTTTCAATGGATTTAGATGGTGCCCTATTTAAAGTGAATGCAGCGGTTTCGATGCATAACCCCAAAATGATAGCAAGTCATCATCGAGCCATCATAGATCGAACCATATCCAATAGAGTACGACACGACGTTACGACACACCATTACGTTGTGGTGTTCCCAGCGTGAGTTGTGAAATTATTCCACAGTCTTTCATATGTGTGCTAAACTCGTAACTAAGATACTCTCCTCCACGGTCGGACCGCAGAAATTTGATCTTTCTGTTACGATGATTTTCCACTTCATTCTGAAATTCTTTGAACTTTTCAAAGGTTTCAGACTTATGTTTCATCAAATAGATATACCCGTATCTACTCAAATCATCCGTGAAAGTAACAAAATAACGATATCCACCTCGCGCCGACACACTCATTGGTCCACACACATCAGTATGTATGATTTCCAATAAATCTGTTGCCCGTTCCATTGAACCGGAAAACGGCGTTCTAGTCATCTTGCCCATAAGGCATGGCTCACATGTATCAAATGATTCAAAATCAAGTGATTCCAAAAGTCCATCAGAATGGAGTTTCTTCATGCGTTTAACACCAATATGACCTAGACGGCAGTGCCACATATATATGCAGATATATCATTATCAAGTTTAATCCTTTTAGCATCAACATTATGAATATGCGTAATACTACTATCGAGATCCAACAGAAATAAACCATTCAACACAGGTGCATGACCATAAAAGATATTATTCATATAAATCGAACAACCATTGTTTTCAGACTTAAACGAATAACAACTTTGCATCAAACACGATCCGGATACAATATTCATGCTCCGTGCAGGCACCAAATAACAATTATTCAGGTTTATAACTAATCACGACGGCATATGGAGAGGCAGCGTTCCGACGGCGATCACATCAACTCTTGATCCATTGCCGACCCGCATCGTGACCTCATCCCTTGCTAGTTGTCGCTTGTTCCGCAGCCCCTGAACCGAGTTACATATATTAGCAACCGATCCCATATCAAATACCCAGGTGCTACTGCGAGTACTAGTCAAGTACACATCAATAACATGTATATCACATATACCTTTGTTTGCCTTGCCGGCCTTCTTGTCCGCCAAATACTTGGGGCAGTTGCGCTTCCAATGGCCAGTCCCCTTGCAATAGTAGCACTTGGTGTCAGACTTAGGGCCAGCTCGGGGTTTCTTTTCAGGCGTGGCAACAGATTTTCCGCCCTTCTTTCCCTTCTGCTTGCCTTTCTTGTCCTTCTTGAAACCGGTGGTCTTATTGATCATCAACACTTGATGTTCTTTCCTAATCTCCACTTCTGCAGTCTTAAGCATTGATAGAAGCTCAGGAAGAGACTTCTTCATGCCCTGCATATTATAGTTCATCACGAAGCTCTTGTAGCTAGGTGGCAGAGATTGGAGAACACGATGTATGCCTAAGTCAATGGGAATCGTTATTCCCAAGGACACAAGCTTATCAGCGTACCCAGACATTTTGAGTATGTGCTCACTAACGGAGCTGTTCTCTTCCATCATGCAGCTAAAGAACTTTTCAGAAGCATTATAACTCTCTACGGCAGCATGGGTATTGAAAATCATTTTCAATTCTCCCATGGTATCAAAGGCATTGCCATTTTCGAAACGTTTTCGAAGTTCTGGCTCTAGCCCATACAGTATGGCGCAATGAACTAAGTTGTGGTCCTCCTGACGAGTTATATAGACGTTCTTTTCCTCGTCAGGGGCATCAGGAGCTGGTGGGGGGCCTAGCGGCGCCTCTAGCACATATTGCTTTTGTGCAAAGATGAGGAGAATCCTCAAATTCATAGCCCAGTTGGTGAAGTTGCTACCATTCGCAGCAAGCTTCTCTTTCTCCATGAACACATTGAAATTAAAAGCAGGTGGTGCCATCTACAAAAGAATTTGTAAAATATATTTAGAATAACTTTATGATAGATTGAGTTCAACTAATCCAAATTACTAATGAACTCCCACTCAAAAACGATATCCCTCGTGTCCTTTTGGTGATTACATGAACCAAATCCACTACACCAAGTCCGATCATCATGTGAGTCGGTGTAGCTTCAAAGGCGAGCATCTATATGGGCATCATATCAACTATATGACTCATGCTTAACCTTTCGGTCTGTGTTTCGAGGCCATGTCTGTACATGCTGGGCTCGTCAAGTAAGAACCTTAGTATTCACGTGTGTAAAACTGTCTTACACCCGTTGTATGAAAGTGTAGAGTCAAGAACACCCGATCATCACGTGATGCCTCAATACACGATCCACAAAACGGTGCATACTTAAGGAAGAACACATTTTATCTTGATATCTAAATGAGGGATCATCTTATAATGCTACCAAAAGCGCCAAACTAGCAATATAAGATGCTAACATCTAATGTGTGAAGTGAGGTGATATGGTCCATGCATTTGATCTCTATCATTTGCATCGTGGTATGATCTCTATCATTCCTTTGTGTGTAAGGCCAAGGTCTATGGAACTTACACGTTAAGTGAGTTGTAAGAGTAGCTATCATACATCTACTTACAACAATACCATATCAAGACACTAGCCCAGCAACGATCTAAACTAGACGCCTCTAATTTATCAATTGCAAGTTTTACGTGGCTTAGGGCTTTCGGAGATAGAACCACTCTTACCTACGAACATGAACCACAACAAGGATAACCAAGTTATTAGCAACTCGTTGTAAATCAGATATTGACTATAGTAGGAGAGACAGACACCTGCTAGCCACTTATGCAAAACTAGTTGCATGTCAGTCGTGGAACCGGTCTCATGTATGATGACATGTAAGGTTGGTCCGGGCCGCTTTATCCCACTATGCCACCAATATCCAAAGTACATAGAAGATGCAATAACATGATCATCATCGCCCACATATAAACATATGTGTACTACCCGTGCAAAGCACCTACGCATAGATCAGGCTCTGATACCACTGTTGGGTCCGCAGCATAGAAAACAAAAAATTTCCTACGATGAGAACTATACGCCAAGATCTATCTACTAGATACAGAGCAACAGGTGGACATACATCCATGGAGAACTTACCCTCGAAGACAACGAGTTTTGTTAACGAGTAGGAACTCGTGGTTGATGTAGTCGTACGCTTGCCGATCTCAAGATCGTGTGGAAGTCCGAGCGCCGCAAATCAGCAGCGCATCCGTCCTCGCACACACGTTCAAGCCACCGGACAACCTCCACCTCCTCGCTCCAGCGAATCAGCGGAAGCAGCAACTCCTTCCAGACGCAAGGCCACCGGGAACATGTATCTCGCTAATCCGAGACCATGGGGGAATATCTAGAGGGGGAGAGAGATCCTTCACGAGGAGGTGTGGTTTGTGAGAGGGGAGAGGGGGGCTTTATATAGGAGGGAGGGAGACCCCTCCCCTCCCATAGCCGGCGCATGAGGGGGGGGACTCCTCCCCTCCTTCATTCATGTGGTGAACCTCCACTCACATAAACATGGCCTCCACCCAAAATCCCACTCACATGTATTTAATTTCCACCAAATTAAATGCAACTCTCAATTAATAAAACTCTTTTATTTATTTTATTCAGAATTTTGTTAATTACTTTAATTAACAAACATTCACATAAAACCCTTGCAACATTTCAATATCACATGCAGAACCACTTTCTGCAATTTCACCCGAAACAATTCCGGTTTCTATCGAAACAATTCTTGTTTCTATCGAAACATTTCCTGCGCTTTGCAAACCTTTTGTCTGGAACATATGTGCTCCTAAATGGTGTCCGGTAACCCTTAAGTGTGTCACCCTATGGTTCGCGAATAATGCATACATGATTGAGACCCCTCTCAGATCAATAATCAGAAGCGGGACCTGGAGATCCATACTGACTCCTGCATATTCAACGATGACTTCTGTGATCGTGAGAACCTTTAACGTCAGCAATTTAATCCCTTTGTATCATGATATAATACATGTACGAGATTCGATCATCGGTATCCAAATACCTAGTTTGATCTCGTTACCGACATGCACTCTTTTCTCGTTCCTATGATATAACATTCTAGTGATCACATCACTTGCTTGCAAGCTATCTTAATGTGATATCACCGAGAGGGCCCAGAGTATATCTATCCGTCATCGGGATTGAAAAATTCCACTCTTCATCCATGAGCCTCAACATAACACCTTTCATAGCACTGAACCCACCTTTATGGTCACCCTGTTACGGTGTGACGTTTGATGTTATCAAGATACTCTTCCGGTGTTAGCAATTAACATGATCTCATGGTCTAAGGACTAAGACTACTTTGTATGATGTTATAGCAATATAAACATAATGACTTGATCGTAATGCTATACTTCGGATGAATGTTCATCACATCATTTCACAAATGCTGTGACCTTGTTATTAACAACATCCAATGTCCATGATTAGGAAACTTTGATCATCTTATTACTCAACAAGCTAGTCTATAAGAGAGGCATAACTAGGAACCCTTTTGTTTATTAAACATACATATATTGATGTTTCCTATCAATACAATTATAGCATGCAAAATAAACATCTATCATATACAAGGAATACATAATAACAACTTTATTGTTGCCTCTCAGGGCATATTTCCTTCATTCCCCAAGCTTGTTAGTTGGGAGCCTCCAATTGAGTTGTGGAGAAGTGCCCCAATCTTGTGAGAGGTTCCGGATTGCCACCGACAAGTGCACCGGTAGTGGAAGTGTGGATCGATCCCGTTGGGGTGAGATTCACAGGAGAACAAGGGAGGCCTTTTGTGGCGTTGGTGGTTTGATACCACCCCTCTCCAAACGAGACGTACTCCATTATTGGGAGGAACTCTGTAAAACATCGTCGTCTCCGCGTGCCTCGGTTATCTCTATACCCAACATTTTACTTACGCACCTTACTTTGTGATAGCCTTCGTGCTTGAAGTCTATATCTTGCTATCACATAGTTGCTTGTCTTGCTTAGCATAAGTTTTTGGTGCACATAGGTGAACCATAACATATATAGGTTTTGTGCTTGACAAAGTAAACACTACTTTTTATTCCGCCTTTGTTAAGCCCATCTCGTAAAAGTTTTAAACCGCCTATTTACCCCCCTCTAGGCGACATCTGTGTCCTTTCAATGTTGATTTCTTATGCATCTTGTTGTGTGCTATTATTAGGAAACGTAAGGTTAGCAATAATAAGATGGTCCCTATTAAATACCAATTATAGTGTTCTCCCATTAGTTTGCACCACCAAGAAAGTTCGCAGTTATGAAGCAGGCTGGGATGATGTCACATCCCAAGATTTTCCAAATCTTGTAATGTGAAAAATAAATGAATAAAATAAAACTTTGTTTGATTTTCAGAGCCAGAAGAAACTTTTGAATCCAATTGGAAACCTTCAAACCAATTTGGGTCAAATAAAACCTAAAGGGATTTAAAAAGTTAAAACATTTAATAAAGGAAAATAAAATATTTTGATATTACTATTTTGGATCTTTTAATAAAAGATTTTGTTTTCAAATGAAAAGGTGGATTTATAAATAAAGATTATATTTTAAAGAGCCAAATTAATTTTGGCCAAGCTTTTATAATAAAATATTTTGTTTTGATAAAATGAGTAAAGGTTTATTTAAACAAAATAATAAGGATTTAATATCCAATTTTATTTAAGTAATGGTTTTTCCCATTTTAAATAAACACTAAAACTTATTTCTTTATTTTAAATAGTTTTCCAAATGTTTTATATTCTCAAATAAAACCTACTGAAGTATTTTGATTTTATTTATATTTCAAATAAAGATTTGAAATAAAACAAACCCTACTTGATTTATTAAATAAGGTCCATTCTATTTAATTATTAATGGAACCTGAAATAAAAGGTTATTTTTTTTAAACAAATCTTCCAAATATTCTTTATTTTCAAATAAAACCTACTAATTTGGTTTTGAAAATATTTGGATTTCAAATGGAAATTTTATTAATTAAATCAAACCCTATTCTATTAAATAACTAAAGATCCATTTTATTTAATTATTGAATGGATCCTAAAATGAATAAAAATGTTATTTTATTTTGGGATTTGGTTATAAACAGAACCAAGTTCAAAGTTGTGAAGTTTGGTGTTGTTTGAATTGTTTTGTTTGCTTGTTTGGAAATTCAAATCAGTAAATTGAAAATAGAAAAGGAAAAAGTTTCAGACAGAAAAAAGGAGAGCAGCCCACCATCTGGCCCAGCTCCAGCCCAACAGCCCACCTAGCCCACCTGTTCCCTTGCCCCGAACCGTTTTTCTTCACCGCAGAAAGAACCCGCTAAGCAGCTGACTGGTGGACCCAACTCCCTTTCCTTCTCTATCGCTGACAAGACGACCCCACGCCACATCATCGTCTCCTTCACCCCCCCGCAGACCAGTTCCTCCCTCGTTGCCGTTTCCTGCAATAATCCCGCGGCTTCAATTCGCCATAATGCCACACGTTAATCTCGCCGTGACTGCACACTATTAAGCGCCTGCGTCTTCTCCTCCTTTCCCCTCTGTCGCCACTCCTTCTCCGCCCCGAGGCTGCCACAATTCGGCCCCGCACTCCCTCTGTTCCGACGACACCACGGTGACGATTCCGGCCAAGCCACACCACCTCCTGCCTCCCTGACCTCGCACCCAGACTCACCACTCCTAGACGCATCTCCCAGTACCACCCATTCGACCGCGGGCGCCCCAGAGCGTCGGCTTTGACAAGCTCTGACAGCGCCGCCGTCTGTCTATTCTCCGACGACGTCTTCCAGGTAAACCAGGCCGCCCCTCTTTTTCTCGTTCACGCACACGACTCCGCCATGATCTCCTGTGTCTAACCCTGCCCTCGGTTTGCCTTCTCTTGATCTGTAGCGTCGACTCCAACCGCGAGCAGGACCATCCGACGCCGCCGTCTGCAAACTCTCCGACGACCTCCTCTGGTAAAAGCTGACCGCCCCGAGCCTCCTCGTTCACGCCCCCTCACTCGCTTCGGTCTTGCGCGACTAAACCTGACCTTGGTTTGTCCTTTCGCGACCTATAGCCTCGTCTCCGACCAAGGACAGAGCAGCCCGACGCCGCTCTCAACTCCGGCGAGCGATTACCTCCACGACAGTACGCCCCTTGCCTTCTCGCGAGTACCTTGAGCTTCACCACGATCCCGCGATTCTGGTGAGCATCTCCCCTACTCCTCTTGCTTCCTGTTTCACCAGCGCCACCGCCGTCTGACCACCGCCAGAATGGCCGCCGCCAGCTTCTGGTCAAACCCGCGCGAGCCATTCGATCTAGATCGGGCGAGCGAGATAGAATCACTTAGTCGCGAAGAGGTACGCTCTCTGGACCACACGATCTAGTTAGATCCAACGCACCGCGTTGCCGATCCGGCCGAACCGGTACCCTTGAATAGCGGTTACTGTGTCACTGCTCGTTTAAAACAGATTTGAAAACAGAATTATTTGCAAACTTCAAACCCTTATAACTTTGGATCCACACGTCCAAAAATTACAAATTTTATGTCGTTGGATTCAGAAGAGCAAGCCCTAGCCAACCATGCCCTTAGTTTAGCAAATAGTATCTGTTAGTTTACTTGTTTTTGCAGATTCATTTGTGTGCTTGTTTAGAGTATAAAAATTGTTTAAAAATGATTTTAGGGTTAAAACTTTTGCAAAATGATTTGTTGTGACCTTATTGACCCTAGGAACCAACCCTTGGTGTTAAAAATGATTTTGGTAAATTTAGGTTGGATTATTGGACTTAGCCAATTTCTAGCCAAATAAAATTTATGATTTTATTATGAAAACATTTATGGAAAGAAAACTTTGAGAAAATGGTTTGGACCAAACCTACTGACCCAAAACACCAAGTTTTGCAATAGCAACTCATTTGGTGAAAAACATAAAGTTTTGCCTTGATAGAATTATTTTCCACCACATAAAATGTTGAATGGATTTTAAAATAGTTTTTGGGCAAAACCCTCTAACTAATGACTTTGCCATTTTGGTAAATGACCAATTTGGACCTTACAAAGTTTAGAAACCTAGTGGAGACCATCCTTGCAATAGAACCATCCTTTGCATGACTTAGTTTCCATTGTCTTGTGTGTGAATTTGTTTGAGTGATTCTTGGTATGGAATGTTAGTTGATTTGGTGTTTGCTTGATTGACTTGTAGTGAAGTTAGAGAAGTGTGAGACTAGCAAGATCAAGGAGTGAACCACCATTCCCTACCAAAAAGGCAAGTTACACTATCATCCAAAGTCCTACTATTTTCATTATACTTAGTGGATTTTGAAAACTTGCATGAAAATAATTTCTATACTTATGCTATGCTAATCCTAATAGGATTCCCTATATATACCTTAGTGAAAACAATGTAGTTGTTACATGCTTAGCCATGCTATATTTTGAAAAGAGATACATGTTGAGATTTCATGGAGTTGAGAAAAGGACTTGTGATTTTATATAATAAAACAAGGACTCAATGAACCACCTGGGTGGACAAGGACTTTGAGTTTTGGAGAAGGTGGCAACAAAAGGAACCATTCTATGGCAATCTCTTTGTGTTGTGCTCCAAAAGAAAACCACTCAGGAAACTTATAGATTGAACATGTTTCTCCAATTGTGGCTTTCGTGCAACCACATGCTATTATGGCTCGCTTAGTCAACTACATTGGGAAGACCCATGCATTGTCTTCAGGCTAGAAAAATGGGGACCTGAATCCTACATTGTTACCGATGACAAGCTAGCAATGATGTGTGGAGGACCCTTTGAAAGACTTCGTCACATTCTCAATCTGCCAAGATTCCATCTTGGTGAGTACTAATCCAGCACCGGTGGCAACAAGATGAGAGTGTGATATGTGGGTAAAGTGTACAACTTCTGCAGAAGATAATAAAATCTAAGTACTTAGCCGTGTCCCCGGTAATGGACAATACTGAGCAACTAAAGTTTGAAGCTATGGGAGATCTCGACATTCTAATTTCAAAAAGAAAACTTTTTAAGTGATAACAAAAGACTTGCAGCACTTGGGGGTTCCAAGAAGCTCAAGAGATTTGATAAAAACTTGAAGAACTTGGAGGTACCAAGAAGTTCAAGAGACTTTGATAAAAACTTGAAGTACTTGGGGCACCAAGGATCTCAAGAGATTTTGACAAAGACACTTGGTGGATTCCAAGGTGTTCAGAAAAGATTTGACAAAAGATCAAAACCATTTTGAAAAGATAGGATAAACTATTGCTTTCTGCAAATGAGCCTAAAACTCTACTTAGCCAAATATGCATGTAATGATAGGATCCACTTATCTTATACTTATTAGTGAAACTTGCCAATAAAATTCAAATGTATTGACCCTTGTGGCTGTAACTTGTAATGTTGCAGGTTTGATTGTTTTAGAGAAGATTGATTGATTAGGATTACAAAGTCTACAACCAACATCTGCCTGTGGCACTTTGAAGATGAAGGACCCCATGATTATAGTTATTCCGCTGCAAGGTATTGTAATAGCCAAAGAGCTATGTAAGATATAATAAGAATTATGTTATTCCTGGTTATAAAGTTATATTATGACCTTTGTTTCTTGATATTACGTCTTAACTGTGGATGCTAGCTATTGATCCAGGGACTAGCATTGTAAACACAGGGGGCTCTATCTTATTAAAGATTGGGACCCCTACAAGATGGTATCAGAGCATTGTGTTGCCTGTAGAATTTGTAAACCTAGGATTGGACAAAAACCCTTAGAAAAATAGGAGCTGTATTTGTTCCAAAATTTATTTACAAACAATCTTGTAAACTCTTTCCTCAACCATTTAGGTTTCAACTCTACAACTCGTCTAATTTCAACTTGATGGAAAAACCTACCCCATGGCCAAAGACTACACCATGAGCAGAGGACTTCATCAACTCTAATGACTTCAACTTCTTCAACTGTAATGACCTCAACATCTTCAGCATGATCACCAAGGACTTCCAACTTGGATACCACTAAGGACTACAAGAGAGACAAGGAAATTTTGCCCAAGACTTGAAGACTAAGGAAACACAACTTAGAAGGAATCAACATTACCTTGAAGTTTTGTGACCAAGAATTTTTACAAGGAAACCATGATCTCATGCAAGAAGGAATCAACCAAGAAAGATGGAAAGATCACAAGAGAACCATATAGTTGGACCACCATATTTTGTTTAAGTCAAACTCACCAACTTAGGTGGTGTAACAAAAATATTTTGTTGCCTAAGTATGTGCTTGAAACTTGTTGTTTGAGTGGAGTGTTTGTTTGTGATTGCTTGCACATCGCTTGTGTGAATTGTGATGTGTGTGATTAGAATTATTCCCTTAGAAATATCTTGCCTACTCTAATCCCAATCCAACCCAAACAGATGATTTCTCCAAGAGACTCCAACATCAAAGATGATGACAACAACAACAACCAAGAGGTCAACATGAGAGAACTCATAGCAACCCAAAACCAGTTGAGCCAAGAGACAACTCAGCTTTTAGCCAACAATAATGGATTAGACCCAGCCATACAAAGGATTTTGAAACTTCAATCCCAATTGATGCAAGGATTGGTTACTCAAATGATCAACATGAGAGAAAACTTTTCCCAAAGAGCTAATGACAACAAGGATGACAAAGATGTTATTCTAGAAGGAACCCAAGCTAGCAATATTTGTGAAGACAAGGATCATGCATCCAAGGAGCATGAAGATCAATGCCCTAATGGTAAAGAAAGTCATATCTCTAGTAACTGCCCCAAGAAGAGAGAAAGATTTTCCACCTTTGAAGAGCATGAATTAGAAGAACTCCTAGCTTTGGAGAGACCCAAGAAGAAGAAGAGGGATATTACTCAAGTGCAATGTTACAATTGCAAAGAGAAGGGACACTATGCCAGTGATTGTCCAGAAAAGAAGAAGAACCAAAGAAACAAACAAGAGGCAATGATATCAAAGGAAAAGAAAGATATTAGCCAAGTATGGTGCAACAACTGCAAAGAGCTAGGACATTATGCAAGCAACTGTCCAGAGAAGATGAAACACAAGATAAACAAGCCTATGAGGGATATCAGCCAAGTCACATGTTTCAAGTGTGGAAACAAAGGACACTATGCAGATGTTTGCCCAGAGAAGATTCATCAAGAGCCCAAACAAGCCAAGATGTAATTTATGTTTGAAAATTTTTAAGGGTGGTAGTACCCTAGTTGTTTTGAGCCAACTTGTAACCCTAGCCTTCCCAAATCTCGGGACGAGATTTATTTTAAGGGTGGTAGCCTGTCACATCCCAAGATTTTCCAAATCTTGTAATGTGAAAAATAAATGAATAAAATAAAACTTTGTTTGATTTTCAGAGCTAGAAGAAACTTTTGAATCCAATTGGAAACCTTCAAACCAATTTGGGTCAAATAAAACCTAAAGGGATTTAAAAAGTTAAAACATTTAATAAAAGGAAAATAAAATATTTTGATATTACTATTTTGGATCTTTTAATAAAAGATTTTGTTTTCAAATGAAAAGGTGGATTTATAAATAAATATATTTTAAAGAGCCAAATTAATTTTGGCCAAGCTTTTATAATAAAATATTTTGTTTTGATAAAATGAGTGAAGGTTTATTTAAACAAAATAATAAGGATTTAATATCCAATTTTATTTAAGTAAAGGTTTTTCCCATTTTAAATAAACACTAAAACTTATTTATTTATTTTAAATAGTTTTCCAAATGTTTTATATTCTCAAATAAAACCTACTGAAGTATTTTGATTTTATTTATATTTCAAATAAAGATTTGAAATAAAACAAACCCTACTTGATTTATTAACTAAGGTCCATTCTATTTAATTATTAATGGAACCTGAAATAAAAGGTTATTTTGTTTTAAACAAATCTTCCAAATATTCTTTATTTTCAAATAAAACCTACTAATTTGGTTTTGAAAATATTTGGATTTCAAATGGAAATTTTATTAATTAAATCAAACCCTATTCTATTAAATAACTAAAGATCCATTTTATTTAATTATTGAATGGATCCTAAAATGAATAAAAATATTATTTTATTTTGGGATTTGGTTATAAACAGAACCAAGTTCAAAGTTGTGAAGTTTGGTGTTGTTTGAATTGTTTTGTTTGCTTGTTTGGAAATTCAAATCAGTAAATTGAAAATAGAAAAGGAAAAAGTTTCAGACAGAAAAAAGGAGAGCAGCCCACCATCTGGCCCAGCCCAGCAGCCCCACCTAGCCCACCTTTCCTTGCCTGAACCTTCTTCTTTTTTTCTTTCACCGCAAGAACCCCCGCTACAGTGGAACCTGGTGGACCCAACTCCCTTCCTTCTTCTGACACCCCGCCCACATCATCGTCTCCATTCACTTCTTCCCTTTCACTTCCCCCGCTCCTCGTTCCCGCTCGTCGCAGCCAAGGCTTCAATTAAGCCTTAATGCCGCGTTAATCTCGCCGTTGCACACTATTAAGCCTGCGTCTTCTCCTCCTTCCTCTCGCCGCCACTCCTTCTCCGCGAGGCTGCCACAATTCGCCCAAGACTCTCTGTTCACGACACCACGGTGACGATTCCGCCAAGCCACCACCTCCTGCCTCCTGACCGCACCCAGACTCACCACTTGACGCATCTCCCGTACCACCCATTCGATCATGGCGCCCAGGCGTCGGCTTTGACAAGCTTCGGCGACAGCCGTCTGTCTCTTCTCCGACGACGTCTTCCAGGTAAACCAGGCCGCCCCTCTTTTTCTCGTTCACGCACACGACTCCGCCATGATCTCCTGCGTCTAACCCTGCCCTCGGTCTGCCTTCTCTTGATCTGTAGCGTCGACTCCAACCGCGAGCAGGACCATCCGACGCCGCCGTCTACAAACTCTCCGACGACCTCCCCTGGTAAAAGCTGACCGCCCCGAGCCTCCTCGTTCACGCCCCCTCACTCGCTTCGTTCTTGCGCAACTAACCCTGACCTTGGTTTGTCCTTTCATGACCTGTAGCCTCGTCTCCGACCAAGGACAGAGCAGCCCGACGCCGCTCTCAACTCCGGCGAGCGATTACCTCCACGACAGTACGCCCCTTGCCTTCTCGCGAGTACCTTGAGCTTCACCACGATCCCGCGATTCTGGTGAGCATCTCCCTACTCCTCTTGCTTCTGTTTCACCTCAGCGCCGCTCGACCTGCCGCCAAAGACCGCCATACCGCCACTGGTCAAACTCACATGAGCCATTCGATCTAGATCGCGGCGAGATAGAATCACTTAGTCGCTAAGAGGTACGCTCTCGACCACACGATCTAGTTAGATCCAACGCACTGCGTTGCCGATCCGCCAACGGTACCATGAATAGCGGCGCCCAGCGTGTCACTGTTCTGTTTAAAAACAGATTTGAAAACAGAATTATTTGCAAACTTCAAACCCTTATAACTTTGGATCCACACGTCCAAAAATTACAAATTTTATGTCGTTGGATTCAGAAGAGCAAGCCCTAGCCATGCCCTTAGTTTAGCAAATAGTATCTGTTAGTTTACTTGTTTTTGCAGATTCATTTGTGTGCTTGTTTAGAGTATAAAAATTGTTTAAAAATGATTTTAGGGTTAAAACTTTTGCAAAATGATTTGTTGTGACCTTATTGACCCTAGGAACCAACCCTTGGTGTTAAAAATGATTTTGGTAAATTTAGGTTGGATTATTGGACTTAGCCAATTTCTAGCCAAATAAAATTTATGATTTTATTATGAAAACATTTATGGAAAGAAAACTTTGAGAAAATGGTTTGGACCAAACCTACTGACCCAAAACACCAAGTTTTGCAATAGCAACTCATTTGGTGAAAAACATAAAGTTTTGCCTTGATAGAATTATTTTCCACCACATAAAATGTTGAATGGATTTTAAAATAGTTTTTGGGCAAAACCCTCTAACTAATGACTTTGCCATTTTGGTAAATGACCAATTTGGACCTTACAAAGTTTAGAAACCTAGTGGAGACCATCCTTGCAATAGAACCATCCTTTGCATGACTTAGTTTCCATTGTCTTGTGTGTGAATTTGTTTGAGTGATTCTTGGTATGGAATGTTAGTTGATTTGGTGTTTGCTTGATTGACTTGTAGTGAAGTTAGAGAAGTGTGAGACTAGCAAGATCAAGGAGTGAACCACCATTCCCTACCAAAAAGGCAAGTTACACTATCATCCAAAGTCCTACTATTTTCATTATACTTAGTGGATTTTGAAAACTTGCATGAAAATAATTTCTATACTTATGCTATGCTAATCCTAATAGGATTCCCTATATATACCTTAGTGAAAACAATGTAGTTGTTACATGCTTAGCCATGCTATATTTTGAAAAGAGATACATGTTGAGATTTTATGGAGTTGAGAAAAGGACTTGTGATTTTATATAATAAAACAAGGACTCAATGAACCACCAGGTGGACAAGGACTTTGAGTTTTGGAGAAGGTGGCAACAAAAGGAACCATTCTATGGCAATCTCTTTGTGTTGTGCTCCAAAAGAAAACCACTCAGGAAACTTATAGATTGAACATGTTTCTCCAATTGTGGCTTTCGTGTGCAACCACATGCTATTATGGCTCTGGCTTAGTCAACTACATTGGGAAGACCCATGCATTGTCTTCAGGCTACAGAAAAATGGGGACCTAGAATCCTACATTGTTACTGATGACAAGCTAGCAATGATGTGGGAGGACCCTTTGGAAAGACTTCACACATTCTCAATCTGCCAGTATTCCATCTTGGTGAGTACTAATCCAGCGGCCACTGGTGGCAACAAGATGAGAGTGTGATATGTGGGTAAAGTGTACAACTTCTGCAGAAGATAATAAAATCTAAGTACTTAGCCGTGTCCCCGGTAATGGACAATACTGAGCAACTAAAGTTTGAAGCTATGGGAGATCTCGACATTCTAATTTCAAAAAGAAAACTTTTTAAGTGATAACAAAAGACTTGCAGCACTTGGGGGTTCCAAGAAGCTCAAGAGATTTTATAAAAACTTGAAGAACTTGGAGGTACCAAGAAGTTCAAGAGACTTTGATAAAAACTTGAAGTACTTGGGGCACCAAGGATCTCAAGAGATTTTAACAAAGACACTTGGTGGATTCCAAGGTGTTCAGAAAAGATTTGACAAAAGATCAAAACCATTTTGAAAAGATAGGATAAACTATTGCTTTCTGCAAATGAGCCTAAAACTCTACTTAGCCAAATATGCATGTAATGATAGGATCCACTTATATTATACTTATTAGTGAAACTTGCCAATACAATTCAATGTATTGACCCTTGTGGCTGTAACTTGTAATGTTGCAGGTTTGATTGTTTTAGAGAAGATTGATTGATTAGGATTACAAAGTCTACAACCAACATCTGCCTGTGGCACTTTGAAGATGAAGGACCCCATGATTATAGTTATTCCGCTGCAACGTATTGTAATAGCCAAAGAGCTATGTAAGATGTAATAAAAATTATGTTATTCCTGGTTATAAAGTTATATTATGACCTTTGTTTCTTGATATTACATCTTAACTGTGGATGCTAGCTATTGATCCAGGGACTAGCATTGTAAACACAGGGGGCTCTATCTTATTAAAGATTGGGACCCCTACAGATGATCAGGTTCTAGACATCTCTATGTTCGCATACGGTGGGTGCAAGACATTTATGCACTGCGAATACACTAAGGTTGAGTTGGCGAGCCTAGCAAGTACAGACATGGCCTCAGAGCACAAGATGATCGAAAGATCGAGCATGAGTCACAAAGTATGTTGTGATTGATGGAGTATAGTCTACCCTAGCAGTTGTATCAAAGGCTATGATGATTGGGGATGATATAGTGTAAAGAGGTCGTGTGATCGCTAAAACCGTCTTAGGAATGATAATTTTAGTGGAGCTCAATGATGGCTCAATATATGTAGAGATCATTGGGAACCCCAAGAGGAAGGTATGATGAGCACATCAGCAAGTTTCCCTCAGTTATGAAACCAAGGTTATTGAACCAGTAGGAGTAAGGAAACAACATCAAGGTGATGCTAACAACTTGGAATCCTGCACAACAAAACCACGGAACTTTGCCCCAACTTACAGTGAGATTGTCAATATCACTGGTTTTGCTAACAACAAAGGATTAAACGTATAGTGTGGAAGATAGTAATTGCTTGCAGAAAGTAAACAATAAATGGTAAACAATAGATGGTATATCAATGGTAAAGGAATGGACTGGGGTCCACAGTTCACTAGAGGTGTTTCTCCTTAAGATAAATAGCATGTTGGGTGAACAAATTACAGCGGGGCAATTGACAGATTGAGAAAGCATAACAATGCATATACTAGACATCTTGACTCCTGCGAGATTTGATTGGGCATTACAACATAATACATAGACCGTAATCCAACTGCATCTATGACTAATAATCCACCTTCAGGTTATCATCCGAACCCCTTCCAGTATTAAGTTGCAATCAACATATAATTGCATTAAGCAAAGTGTGTAAAGTAAGCAGTACAATTGCCCCATGGACAAAGGATTGTTGTTTTCTCCCTAGTAGCAACAACACATCTACAGCCTTAGAGATTTCTGTCACTTCCCTAGATTACTAGAGGCAAGAACCTACTATCGAGCATAAATACTCCCTCTTGGAGTTACAAGCATCTACTTGGCTAAGATAGCTACTAGAAACAAAGAGCATGCAAGATCAAAAATAACATAGACATGATAGAATCAATAATCAATCTGACATAGTATCTCAATATCCATCGGATCCTCGCAAACACAACATATAGGATTACAAATAGATGATCTTGATCATGAACAGAGCTCACAAGATCTAAACATGATAGCACAAAGGAGGAGAACCAACCATCTAGCTACTGTATGGACCCATAGTACAAGGGTGAACTACCCACGCATCACTCCGGAGGCTGGTATGGTGATGAAGAGGGCCTCTAGGATGATCTCTCCCCTCCGGCAGGGTGTCGGGAAGAGCTTCGGATCTCCCCGATCTAGGGATGGAGATGGCGGTGGCTACAGACTCTTTCGTGGAATTTTGGTCGGGTCCTTAGGGTTTTTGCATCGGGGTAATTTTATAGGCGAAGGGGCAAGGTCGGTGGCTGCCCAAGGGGCCCACACCTGGGCCTGGCGCGCCTAGGGGTGGCCGCGTGATGACCCACAAGTATAGGGGTGTATCACAGTATTTTCGATAAGTAAGAGTGTCGAACCCAACGAGGAGCAGAAGGTGTTGGCGAATGGCTTGGAGCAGGAATTCTCTGTAAATACTAAGCAAATGGATTTTTAGGGGTTTTTGATAATGCAGATAAATAAAGTACGAGTAAATAAAATACAATAAGAATAAATGCAGCAAGTGGCCCAATCCTTTCTTTAGCAAAGGACAAGCCGGTTGTATTACTTAAGATGACCAAATGTTCTCTAGGACACACGAGAATATCGTCAAGTGCTTTCGCTTCATATAGTTGATTAATCTTCTTTAGTTTGCTAAGTGTTGTGTGGGTGAACCTGTTCTAATGTACCAACCTTCCTAGGACTAATACATACTTGTGATTATATCCCTTGCAAGCATCCGCAAGTACAAGAAAGTAATTAAGGTAGAAACCTAACCACAACTTTAAACTCTAAGACCCTGACATCCCTTGTGCAAAGGTTTCCTAATGGGGGTTCATGTTTCTGTCACTCCGGCAACCCCTACGATTAGTAGCCAAATACACAATGCATTCCCCTAGGCCCATAAAGGTGAAGTGTCGTGTAGTGGACGTTCACATGACACCACTAGAAGAAATACACCACAACTTAAATATCAAACTATTGAATCTTTCTCAGCACAATTCCACTACTAACAATATGACTTCTCCCATGTTCTCAAGACCTAAACGAACTACTCACAAGACATCATATGGATCAAGATCAGAGATGATATAATGATATGTAACAATCTGAACATAAACGATAATTCAATGGTTCACTCAATAGCATCAACTACAAGGAGTAATCAACACCGGGAAAGTTTCCCCTAAGAACTATGCAAGATTCAACCCAATTGTTACAGCGGTATGAAGTGGTGATGATGGTGCTGGTGGAGATGATGGTGTGATGATGATGATGATCCCGATGAAGTCCAGCTTGATGGTGGTGTTGATGGCGATGATCTCCCCTCTCCGGGAAGGAATTCCCCTGGCATAATTCTGTCTGCCGGAGAGATCTTTCTCTCTCAGTGTTTTCTGCCCCGCAGAGGCGGCAGAATCTTTCTGTGGTCGCCCCCCGGTATTAGGGTTCCGTGGGGGTAATATATGCTAGAGGGGAGAGCTTGGAGTGGGCCAGGGCGGCCACACAACCTGCTGGCACGGCCTAGGGCTACCCGTGCCAGGGGGTGGTGTGGCCCCCCTGTGGCCCATCTCCACTCCCCCTTCTGGCAATCTCCGTCTTCTGGAAAAATAGAATTTTCCATGTATTTTCTCGGATTTTCTGATCTTCGCGAATTTTGCCTCCAAACAGCACCTGTTCCATCAGAATCCTGACTGCAGCGGTCCATGCTCCAAAAGTCATCAACCATGCAAAAACAGATGAAATAACATAAGTATCATCTCTTAGTATGAAATATATCAATGAATAATAGTAAATTATGATATAGAATAGTGATGCAAAATGGACGTATCAACTCCCCCCAAGCTTTGACGTCGCTTGTCCCCAAGAGAAAACTGAGCTCAATAAACATGACCTCAGGTTTATGGAGTGAAGAGTCGATAAAATAATACGGATAAGAAGCATCACATTCATCAATACATAAATCATAATAGAAGACAACTCACTATTATATAACTTAACTTGCAAGAAGTAAAGGAAACACAATAAAGATGCATAAAGTAAATCATAATTGGTAATGGCAAACTTAGCTCTTGGTCGAAAAACAGTTGATAATTTGCTGGAGTTCACACATAAAGGGTTTTCAATGATAGCTTTCAAAGTAATAAACACTAAGATAAGAGCAATGTGCAAGACAAGGAACATAAGAAACATGATTGAATAAATCATCATATGAATGAATGAAACACAACAACTCAAAATACTTGCTTGAGATAGAAGGGAATAGGTTTACTGGCTCAACTAAAAAGTAAAAGAAAGGCCATTCACAGAGGGAAACAGGGATTTCAAGTTTCATAAAGAGCTTCCAAAAATTATGGTACTTATTAGCTTTCACCTCTCATTGCCCCTATAATAGGCATCTTTAGGTGATTAAGGTTAAAGTGGTCAAATATGAGGATATGCTTGACAAGTTGTAAGTTGAAAATCTCATGTCCCTTGAATACGAGGGCCGCTCCTCATGCTACTCAAGTTTAGTTACCAGTAAGTTCTTGTCATAGTAAGTATATGTGTATCATAGAGAACCGCCAACGGGGTACCCCTTGCCCGATGATACGGAAGAATCCCCATATCAAAATGACAAGGCAAGCAGACAACGAGCATCTCAACAATCTTCTTATTTACCATGGGAAAATGGTGTTTTTTCTCTGTTTCCTCTTTTCTCATCTCTTTTTTTCTTTTTCTTTTTTCTCAATATCTATCTATTTTTTTATAAGAAGAATGCTTCATAGAATGCTCATCATGGTTACGCTGCAGGTTTCCACCATGATTAGGCATGGATTAGACTGGCGGCCCAGGCGTTTCTCTAACACACATACATAACGCCATGACCTTACAAACTCCCCTTTCATTTCACATCGACGACATGCATAGACAAAAGAGCATGATATCAACTAGGTACAAAGTACAAGTTCAATGTTGAAAGCGTTCCCCATGACAGCGTGGTTCTGCTAATTCACAACTTACAAAGCGCAAACATATACGCAACATAGATGGGAACAATGGTTCAAGATTATTAAGTGCAAGAAAGTAAAGTGTGCCATCAAGTTCGTGAGAGCTTTAATCACTAATTTTCACATAACAAGTTTAATTTGGAAGGTAGATAAAAACATGAATTTACTTGGAATAGCAATATTGCTAGTAGGTAGGTATGGTGGACACAAATGACATAGGTTTTGGTTTAAAGGATTGGATGCACGAGAAGCATTCCCTCTCAGTACATGTTTTTGGCTAGCAAGGCTGGGTAGCAAGTATAAGAGTTGAAGAAAACAAACAAACATACAAGTGATAAAAACAAACATTCAATCTTCTTTGGAAGCACAAAAGATCTTAACTAGAGAATACTAAGCTTATGGGAAAATCAAGAAAGAAAGATGATGAAATTATATTTCTTTAGAGTACTTTTATCTTTTTCATTCAATTCTCAAAAATAGTGTTGCTATTGACCGAGCCAGGTTTGCCAAAACCAACTAAATTAACTCAATGATCCCAAAGTGATACCAATACTAACGACAAGATCAATCATATAACCATGAATTTAAAACTAATATAAGATATGAAAAAGATTAAATGATAGAACTTATCATTAATATTCCATAACGGCAACTCACACCAAGGGATACATAGATATCTAACGAGAGGGGGGACACTTCCATAATGCAAACCATCCTACATGATAACTTCTCTATTCATGATATGAATCTACTAAAAAGGTAAAAAGATAGAAGATAGTGATGTGATACTACGACACTCCCCCAAGCTTGGAACACACCAAGGGGATGCCAAAACCTAATGACGTGGTATTATCTCGATGAACTTTTTGATTAATTTCCCCAAGTCCTCAATCTCGAAGGCGAGAGTATGAATCAACTTCGAGTTTTGCTCAATATGGCTCATGATCATGTCGGGTTGCGAATTCTAGCTCTTGCGATTCTTTCCCCACTCTTCCTCCTTGAAGTCTTGTTTTCCTGCATGGTTAGAACGAGGCATATCCCAATTGGAGGGTAGTTTCTCCTTGGGCATATTCTGGATTGATGCTCATGGATAAGTGTATGGAAGGGATTCTTGGTGCGTGGAGGAAGTGACCGTGGAGCCAAACAGTGACGCGGAGGCTTCCCTCCAATTGACATCCGTGCAGTCCTTTTGATTTTGGCAGGGTTTGCCAACACTCCAATGCTTGCAATGGTAGTGCCGGTGTGCGGATGCTGGCTTTTCTTTGCCTCCTCTTTATCTTTACTCTTGATCTCCTTCTCTTGCCCGAGGTCTTGGAAATCTTCCTCCATAGGTTCCTTGCCCTTATCCTTGGCGGAGACCATCGTGCTTCTAAACTTTAAGAATAGTTCCTGGCAGAAACAGATCGAAACGGAAACACGACGAGAACACGATATACGAACCTCAGGGGATCCGGGGGATTATATATTACAATTTTTTACAACAAAAGGAAGGTACTGGGAGAAAACGGGTTGGAGATGGAGTCCGAGGTGGGGCCGCGCCAACAGGTGGTGTGAGCCACCCTAGCTCCGTTTCCGTCCCTCTTTCACTTCGTTGCTTTCCTTGTTGGATAAAACTGCAAAAATATAATTTGACAGAATTTTCGTGGAACTTTTCTTACCAGAACTGTTACCTATTTGAAAACGGACTCTGCAGGTCTCTTGATTTGGTCTTTGATAAATTTTTCCGGAGTTACTACTTGAATAGCATCAATATCTTCATTGTAAGAATCTCCAGCAATATAGTGCTTGAGTCGCTGACCATTCACCACTTGTGTAGTGTTATCTTTTAAAGAAGACATTTTTATTGCACCTGAACGATATACTTCTTCGATAACAAAAGGTCATTCCCATTTTGAAAGTAGTTTCCCTGCAAAAAATCTGAGACAAGACCTATACAATAGAACTTTCTCACCAACATGGAACTCCCTCTTAAGAATTCTCTTGTCATGCCATCTTTTAACCTTTCCTTAAAGAGTCTAGCATTCTCATATGCTTCCCTCCTCCATTCATCCAACGAACTTAAGTCAAATAATCTTTTCTCACCAGCTAGTTTATAGTCTCTATTAATTTCTTTCACTGCCCAATAACCTTTGTGTTCTAATTCCAAAGGCAGGTGGCAAGCTTTCCCATAAACCATTTTGTAAGGATACATTCCCATAGGATTCTTATAGGATGTCCTATAAGCCCATAAAGCATTGTTCAACTTTTTAGCCCAATTTTTTCTAGATCTATTAACAGTCTTTTGCAAGATGGATTTAATTTCTCTATTTGATAGCTCTACTTGCCCACTAATTTGGGGATGATAAGCTGAAGCAATTCTATGATTAACATCATATTTAACAAGGGTCTTTCTAAAACCACCATGAATAAAATGAGAACCTCCATCTGTCATAAGATACCTAGGCACTCCAAACCTAGGAAACATAATATCCTTAAGCATTTTTAAAGAGGTCTCCCCATTAGCACTTTTTGTAGGTATGGCTTCTACCCACTTAGTGACATAGTCAACAACAACAAGAATATGGGTATAACCTTTTGAAGGGGGAAAAGGACCCATAAAGTCGAATCCCCAATAGTCAAATGGTTCAATAACTAGAGAGTAATTCATAGGCATCTCATTGCGTCTAGAAATGTTACCAAGTCGTTGGCACTCATCACATGATAGGACAAATTTTCTTGCATCTTTAAAAAGGGTAGGCCAGTAAAAACCTGATTGTAGCACCTTCTATGCGGTTCTATCTCCCGCATGATGTCCTTCATAAGCACTACCATGACATTTCCGCAATATTTCCTTTTGCTCATATTCTGGAACACATCTTCGCATAATGCCATATACTCCTTTATATAAATGTGTGTCATCCCAAAAATAGTGCCTCAAATCGTAAAAGAACTTCCTTCTTGGCTGATCTGTAAAAGTTGGAGGCAAATACTTGGAGACAATAAAGTTAGCATAATCAGCATACCAAGGGATCCCTCGCGAGCTTACCCCTACTGCAGCCAACTGTTCATTTGTGAAACTATCATTAACAGGCATAGGATCAAAAGAGATGTTTTCCAATCGAGATAAATTATTAGCAACAAGATTTTCAGCACCTTTCCTATCTACAATATGTAGGTCAAACTCTTGTAAGATCAGCACCCATCTAATAAGCCTAGGCTTAGCATCTTTCTTCGTCATAAGGTACTTAATAGCAGCATGATCAGTATGAATGGTAACTTTTGAGTCAACAATATAAGGTCTAAACTTATCACAAGCAAAGACAATAGCTAATAATTCTTTTTCAGTAGTAGCATAATTCTTTGAGCAGCGTCAAGAGTCTTACTAGCATAATGGATAACATTTAACTTTTTATCTATTCGTTTCCCAAGGACAACACCTACAGCAAAATCACTAGCGTCACACATGATTTCAAACGGTAAGCTCCAATCAGGTGGCTGGACAATAGGAGCAGTAGTTAAAGGCTTCTTTAGAGTTTCAAAAGCTTCCTTACACTCATCATCAAAAACAAAGGGTACATCCTTTTGAAGAAGATTAGTGAGGGGTTTTGATATCTTAGAGAAATCTTTAATAAACCTTCTATAGAAACCAGCATGACCAAGGATACTACGAATACCTTTGACGTCTCTTGGACAGGGCATTTTCTCAATTGCCTCAACTTTAGCTCTATTAACTCCTATGCCTCTTTCAGAAATCTTATGTCCGAGGACAATCCCATCATTGACCATGAAGTGGCATTTCTCCCAATTAAGAACAAGATTAGTTTCTTCACATCTCTGCAAAACTTTATCAAGGTTGTGCAAACATTTGTCAAAAGAAGTCCCATAGACGGAAAAATCATCCATGAATACTTCCACAATTTCCTCACAAAAACCATGAAAGATAGCAGACATGCATCTTTGAAAAGTAGTAGGAGCATTACACAAACCAAAAGGCATACGTCTATAAGCATAGGTTCCATAAGGGCATGTAAAAGTAGTTTTTTCTTGATCTTGTTGTTTAACAGCAATTTGAGAGAACCCAGAGTATCCATCAAGAAAACAAAAATGGGTATTTTTAGATAACCTTTCTAACATTTGATCAATAAAAGGAAGTGGGTAATGATCTTTCTTAGTAACTTTGTTAACTTTTCTGAAATCAATGGACATCCTATAACCTACTACTATTCTTTGGGGAATAAGCTCATCATTATCATTAGGCACAACAGTAATTCCCCCTTTTTAGGGACACAATGAACATGACTAACCCATTCACTATCAGCAATAGGGTAAATAATACCAGCATCAAGGAGTTTTAATACCTCGTTTCTTACCACTTCCTTCATCTTAGGATTTAAACGACGTTGATGCTCTACCACTGGCTTTGCATCTGGTTTTATATGATAGCATGCTGACATATAGTAGGAGAAATCCCCTTTAAATCATCCAGAGTATAACCCATAGCTCCTCGGTGTTTCTTCAATACCTCCAATAACCTTTCCTCTTCCTTTCCTGAAAGTTTAGAAATAATAATAACAGGATATGTTTTATTATCATCAATGTAAGCATATTTCAGATTGTTAGGTAAAGGTTTTAGATCGAAGACCGGATCCTTTTTAGGTGGCAGTGTGGTACCCAAATCTTCCACATGCAAGTTATGCTTAAGCATCTTAGGTTGACGACGGAGAATCTCGTAAATCTCATTTCTTTCTTCCATGAAGATTTCACTTTCGTGGTCTTCCATAAATTGCTGCAAAGCATTGTTAGGAGCAAGAGAAATAGAAGCAAGTTGTTCAACTCTAAAATCCTCATTATGGGTTTCATTTTCACAAGGTTCTTTAGTAAATTTCGAAAAATTAAACTCATAAGATTCCCCATCAAATTTAGTTAAAATTTTCTCCCTTTTGCAATCTATAATGGCTCCACATGTACTCAAGAAAGGTCTACCAAAAATGATAGGATAGGTTTTACTAGCAGCTGAACCAAGTACTAGAAAATTAGCAGGATATTTAATCTTACCACAAAGAACTTCCACATCTCTTACAATACCAATTGGAGAGATGGTCTCTCTATTAGCAAGGTGAATAACCACATCAATCTCCTCTAGTTCGCAAGGACTGATTTCATGCATAATTTCTTTGTAAAGCTCGTAAGGAATAACACTTGAACTTGCACCAATATCACATAAACCATAATAGCAATGATCACCAATTCTAACAGAAAGCACAGGATACTAGCCTTTTTGGTTCTATTGGGATGTGAGACAATATTAGAAGCATCCTCATAGAAGACAATGTGTCCATCTTCTACAATTTTAGTGACAAGGTCTTTCACAATTGCTACAATAGGTTCAATGTTTATTTATTCATCAGGTTTAACAGTTCTCTTTGTACTTTTATTGATTACACTAGTTATCATAGGATGC
Source organism: Avena insularis (assembly GCA_023614405.1). Lineage (NCBI taxonomy): Eukaryota > Viridiplantae > Streptophyta > Magnoliopsida > Poales > Poaceae > Avena > Avena insularis. The sequence continues at coordinate 8,964,302 of CM042692.1, read as the reverse complement.
TCCTTTACCTTATCCGGGAAGGGTATTTTCTCGATATAAGGTTCACGTAAGATGTGATCAATAGTACAAAATTCAGTATTTCTATCAGGAACATAATCAACAATATCTTTATATGGTGCATGATACTTGTTCCATCCCTTTCTTGGAATTTCAATATAAGAGGCAAAGGCCCTAAAACAATTTGCCATCACTTGAGAGTCTAGACCATAAGCATTTTTTATATTTTGAAAGTCATCAGTTCCCATAAAAGATTCAATGCATTGTGACACCCCCGGGATTAAGGCTAGACAAATCTCAGACCTCTGTCTGATATAAGCCTAACTCTTAATCTCAGAAGCGTACAGAGAGAGAATCGGTAACATTACAGTGACCCTACGACACAAAAATTATTACAGCAAACTCATAACTAAGCAAAGAACCAAAATATTACAAGCAGAGGTCACTGACCACAAACATCAAACAACGGAAGGCAATTTATGCTATTAAGTATAGCAAACTTAACAAATGGCCTAAGATGCCTGAAGCATAACAATGACGTCCCATTCCATAGATTCTAGGCTGCCGACCGGGAACCCCAAGCTACTCGTCAATATCGATGCTATAGCAAACTCTTCTTCTATGGTAACACTTACCTGCTGCAAAAGTATCAACAAAGCAAGGCTGAGTATAGAGTGTACTCCGCAAGACGTATGGCTGGTGTGGTTACTTTGCATAAAGCTAACTTTCTTTGTAAAAGAGAGAGGAGAAGCTCGACTAATAGAACCTTTTAATAGGGGATAAGAAAGTGATATCTCTAGCTTCAATCTTCTTTTGACATCCACCGAATCTTTATCAGCTGAAACTACCAACTAGGATCACCCCCTCGATCCCTAAGGAAGCATCCTTAAGCACACCTGACATCTCTTGTCAAGTTTTACGATTAGGTTATAGTTCTCTATGATCTTTGAATCCGTTCCCAAGTCATCCATAACCGTGGACATGGCTTTTCGAAAAGATTATTACTCTGCAGGGGTGCACAACTTTACCCACACGTACCAACCGACTCTTAATGCCACTATAGATTAGCCCTCTTCCTTGGAAGGCCGGCAGAGGGTGGTTGGCCACGACCTTTACCTTGCGTTCGCTGAGACCATGAGTCACGCCCTAAGGAGATGCCGCCGTAACGGGTTAAGTCCCGAAGCCGGTCCCTAGAGATGTGAACAGGGTCTGAGATTATGGAGGCCGTGCCTCTCCCATTCCCTGCCATGCTTACCTACCTATATGAATGCACCTCCTCCACCTCCTTCAAGAACGACCATAATGCATATGTCGAATGGAACGCCCGAACTATGTGACTCATGGAATCTACTAGGCAAGTTAGTTGGTCGAGGGGGTTTCCAGGCCCCCGTGTGGCTGTACGCTCGTCTTGGTTCAAGAGGCAAGAACTCGGGTCCTAGTAGTGTCAAGTATGGGACTGCAAAAACCACAACCCGACGTGGCCTCCCATACAAGCCTTAGCATGTTTAACTTTCATCTCTGATCATACCACGTCATCCTGTCATACTAGGTTCATTCGCAGCTCTGATTCATCAAGCGGATGGACCAACGGTAACAACTAAGTATGGCTAAGCGCAACAGATATATTAGCTCTAGCGAAGCTCACAAGCCAAACCCTAGTTATGCTAGGAGCAGTGGAATAGGGAATATAGGATACAAAGGGGAACATGCATCAGATAAGATTACTCTATCTATCGATAAAAGACTTTGGGATCGTATGCACATGGCAAGAATGAAATACTTTGAAAGCATAGGATTTTATCATGTGTGGGGCTATGCTTGCCTTTGCCTGTTGATACCCAACTATGGACCCTCAGGGTTCATCAGATGGACTTGTTCGTCGATAGCATTCGATGGTGTTTATCTCGGTCTTCAATGTTTGACTCGATCTTGTTGCTCACATCAACTCCAAGGTCTACCGAGAAGAAGTAGAAACACCGGAAAGGAAAGCAACAATCAACAGAAGGCATCGATGCAATTCTCAAGCAAGGATGATGATATGACAAGTTAAATTGTAATGAAATTAAACCCTATGACATGCTTGGCAAATTAAACGGGGTCCGAGGGGTCCAAATCCTAATTCGGAGAAACCCCGGATGCATATGAGAGGGGTTATTTTGTTCACCTAATTAAACTTGTCATGTAAGTTGCTTAACAATGCATGATTATGAGTCTATTTGATAGATCTCATTTTTCTGAACATTTTGATATATTATACATATTTTTTTGATTTAAAATGAATTATTTATGATTTTTCTCATGTTTAAATCATTTTTTAAATACTTAAACATTTTTGGGATATTATAAATTATTTTATCCACTTGGTCCCACATGTCATATATTTAATCATTTACAGAAATTAATTTCCAGAAAGATTAAAAACTGATAGATGGGGCCCACAGGGGTATTTATATATTCAGAAAAGAATTATATAAAACATGTAAAACAAAAGAAAAAGGGTTATGACGCCAGCATGACGTCGTGTTGACGTCATCACCGGAAAAACTCCTAGGTCGAGCTCGGACTTGACGTAGGAGGCGGTGCTGGGCTTCGGGAGCGGGCGCGCTGGACGCGGGAGACCGAGGCGGACCTTATAGAGGCGGCGCCGCTAGGAAATGGTTACCAAAGAAGCGTGCGCAACGGCGGCCGACAGCGGAGCTTGTAGATGCACGACATATGCACGGGGGAGGGAGAGAGGGAGACGGAGGAGAGCACGAGCGTGCTCAGGAGCTCACCAGGGGCGCGGTGGTGGTGTCGGCGAGGCCAGAGGAGGTCGATCGGCACCGGAATCGGTGTCGGAGAGCGACGGCCGGAGGCAGAACAAGGTGGCGATTGAGATGACTGCGGCTACTTCGGCTTCCGTGGAGTAGCGGAGGAGAACAAGGACATCAAGGGGAGCTCGACGGTGGCCTCGATTGATGCTAGGGCAGTCGGAGACGAAGGGGACGATGACGGCCAGCAAGCTAGGTTTCGGCCATGCGGGCGAGAGACAGAGCGAGAGGGGAAAGTGAGGGGATAAGGTTATCCGCGGCGGCGCAAGGGGTCTTGTAGGTGTCCAGGGGCGGTGATGACCCACAAGTATAGGGGGTGCATCGAAGTATTTTCGAGGGAAGTAAAACCCAATTTATTGATTCGACTCAAGGGGAGCCAAAGAATATTTATAAGCCTTAACAACTGAGTTGTCAATTCAGCTGCACCTAGAAACAATCCTGCTCACAGCAGTTTATCAGTAGCAACAGTAAAGTAATAGCAGTAGTAAAGTAAAGACAGCAGTAACAATAGCAGTAAATTGTAGGATTCGAGTGCGGTAGGCATAGGGATGGATGGACGGGCGTTTCATGGACAAGACAATTCATATAGCAATCAGAACATAAGCATCCAAGTACTAGATAATCCTAGGCATGTGTTCCATATATAGTCATACGTGCTCGCAATGAGAACTTGCACAACATCTTTTGTCCTGCCAGCCCGTTTGCAGCGGGGCCTCAAGGGAACTACTGGCAATTAAGGCGCTCCTTTTAATAGTGCACTGGAGCAAAGCATTAACACTCCATGAACACATGTGATCCTAACATCAAAGCCATTCCCTCCGGTTATCCCGATTTCTATCACTTCAGGGCCATTGGTTCTGGACAACAACGTGTGTATACAACTTGCAGGTAAGACCATAAACAATACTATCATAATGAATCAATAACATGTTCAGATCTGGAATCATGGCACTCGGGCCCTAGTGACAAGCATTAAGCATAACAAGTCACAACAAAGTCAAAAAGCACTAATAGAAGATACTAGGCACCATGCCCTAACAATCTGATGCCATTACATGAACGATCTCATCCAATCCATACCATCCCCATAGCCTACAGCGGGGGATTACTCACTCATAGATGGGGGAAACATGGATGGTCGATGGAGAAGCGATGGTGATGATGATGTCGATGATCTCCTCCAATTCCCCATCCTAGCAGGGTGCCAGAACGGAGTTTCTGGTGCTGTTTCATGGAATCTGGTGGTGGCGGCGGAGCAGAACTCCTTTTGGAAAAACATCGAAACCCCCTGAGTTTTTAGGTCAGAAGGCATCTTATAGGCGAAGAGGAAGACTGAGGGGGTGTCTGGGGCGGCCAGACCACCCCCTGGCGCGGCCAGGCCTAGCCCGCGCGGCCAGGTGGTGTGGCCTAGGCCCAGCCCCCCTCTGTCTCATATTCTGGCTCCGGGAGTCTTCTGGTGAAATAGGATTTTTGGCATATTTTCCGGGATTTTCCTGATAGTTGATTTTCTACACAAAAAGTAGACACCAAAGCAATTCTGCTGAAAACAGCGTCAGTCCGTGTTAGTTGCATCCAAATCACACAAGTTTAGAGGAGAAACAATAGCAAAAGTGTTCGGGAAAGTAGATACGTTTTGGACGTATCAACTCCCCCCAAGCTTAGCTTATTGCTTGTCCTCAAGCAATTCAGTTGAAAACTGAGTGCGATAAAAGAAACTTTCACGAACACATTTGCTTCATATGATGTATATATGCTCAGCATGTGATCAACTACTTAGACAATTCACAATAAGGAGTATGCAACTAAGTTTACTTAATAGGCATTGCAAGTTATGAAGAGATTCCAACTCAAAAATAATAAGTAGCATAAAACATAAACATAAGCAACATTACAATGCTCATAACAAGGTATGATAGAGTTGTATCTCGCTTGCCTTTTTATTGTGAATGCCAAGGCACCTCTGAAGTTCAGGTGAAGACTAGAAGTAAAGATATCAAAGATACAAGCATCAAAGTCATAACACAAATAATAAATTTTTGAGACAAGCACATTACACTAAGAATGACAACTATGCTCTCAAGAAGGTGTTCATAGAATAAGTGGAGACTCAACAAGGAAATGAAAAAGGTTTTGAAAAGTTTGAAAGGCTTCCAAATGCTGAAAGTATGGTACTCATTAGCTTTGATCTCTCATTGCCCCTATCATAAGCATCTTTAATATGGTTAAGGTGAAAGTGAGGTCCAATCTGAGTTATATGCTTGACAGACTATAAACTGGAAATCCCATGTCCCTTGAGTACGAGGGCCGCTCCTCATGCTACTCAACTTTAGTTACTGGTGAGTTCTTGTCATCGTAAATACGTGTGTATCATAGAGAACCGCCAACGGGGTACCCCTTGCCCGATGATACGGAAGAATCCCCATATCAAAATGACAAGGCAAGCAGACAATGAGTATCTCAGCAATCTTCTTATTTACCATGGGAAAATGGTGCTTTTTTATCTCTTTCCTCTTTTCTCAAATCTCTTTTTTTCCCTTTTTCTCAATAGCTATCTCTCTCTGTTTTTTATAAGAAGAATGCTTCATAGATACTTATTATGGTTACGCTGCAGGTTTCCACCATGACGACATGGATTAGACCGGCGGCCCAGGCGTTTCTCTAACACACATACATAACTCCATGGACTTACAAGCTCCCCTTTTATTTCACACCGACAACATCCGCAAACAAAAGAGCAGGGTATCAACTGGGTATATATTTACAAGTGTTGAAAGCGTTCCCCGTGACAACGCGGTTCTGCTAATCCCCAGCCTATAATTTGCAAGCATATAACTTTCATGGACAATCACAATGGTTCAGGTTTATTAGGTGTGGGAAATAAAGTGTGCCATCAAGTTCGTGAGAGCTTTACTAACTAACTTTCTCATAACAAGCAAACATTTTATTTGGAAGAAAACAAGGCATATTGAATATGCACGAAAATAGCAAATGATGCTAATAGGTAGGTATGGTGGACACTTTTGGCAATATTTGGTTTTAGGGAGTTGGAAACACGAGTGAAACATACTCAGTGTAAGTGAAGGCTAGCAACAGTAATAGTAAGAGAGCGACAAACGAGAGAGCAATAGTTGTCATAATCATGCTTCCAACAAAACTTGACTAATTATGGCATGAAAGTGATTCAAGACCCTCAAGGCAAAATAATTCATCGAGGCTTAACTGATTATTTCAGTCATATGCATGCATGAGCATGTGCCAAGTCAATTCAAATGAAACATTCAGAGGAGGATACCACGGTGTCATACAAGTTATGAATAGAGTAATGCAAGCAAACATTCATATGACATGCTACAAACTATTAGCAAGCTGGAACTAATCATATGAAAGCAAGAACTACTAAGAATCCATAAATAACATACACCCTACACGAACAGGCTAAGCATGCCCAGAATGATGAGTATATGTACAAAAATGAAAAAAATAGAGTTTGTTACCAGCCTCTTACCACACCTCAAGTTGTCATTAATCCTCATTAGTGCCCTTCACTTGTGTGGCTTGAATAATAATATAAAACCAAATCCCACTAAGAACTGCTGAACCCTGCAACAAACTCACAAAACCAAAGAAGAACAACAAATATTTTTGGTGTTTTCGATTTTTAAAACAAGAACCAAAAAGGGAAAAACAAGCAAAGCAAAATCTTTTTGGGTTTTTTGAATAGTTCAAACAAAGAAAAAAGGGAAAAACAAACCAAAGCAAAAAGAAAAAGAAGCAAACCAAAGAGAGACAACAGAAATATTTTTGGTCTTTTTGTGTTTTAGAAAGCAAAAGCAAAGAAAGAACGAAAACTAAGAAGAGAACGAAACATGAATATACAAAGTACCGACGGAACATGATATGGAGATGAGTGCGATGTCGGTGTACCTCCCCTCAAGATTAGGCTTTTGTCCTAACTAGGTGTCAATCCCAAGCTGGCCAGGATGAAGTGTCACCGTGGTATGACGAGGAGGTACCCTCGTCCTGGTGCGAGCTGAAGTACGTCCCTCCGTAGTGCGCAGAGTAATCGTAGGAGGGCACATCCTCCCTGTCTTGCCTGGAAGCCCAGAAGCGGAGCTTTCGCCCCACCTCCTCCTTGGAGCGTGACCACGGTCTCCTGTGAACACTAAACAAAGTAGATTGTGGCAAAGGGATCTCCCTTTCATCCCCGTCAGTAAACAACATCCTATATACTAAACTGTCCAACTCAGAATCAGCAGTGACAAATTGATGTGTTTTCATAGCAGCAAGGTCAAGCCTTTGTGGTGCTAATATAGTATCATTGGGATCCACAGAAAGCTCTAATGCATTGACCATACGTGAAGCGATGATGCCCCCATAGATAGGCCCCCTAGGAGCTAGGCGACGAGCAATAAGCGAGCCAAGGCTATACCGATTGTCATTGTTAAGCGCAGCAGCAAGGAAGGCTAAATGATAGTTGGAGATATTACTCGTATTCTCCCTACCGAGAACGCTAGTAGCAAGATAATATGCAAAGTATCTAAGAGTAGGGAGTTGGATGTTTCTTATCTTTCCATGCTGAGCTACGCGGTCATCATCATTGGTCACCCCTCGGTAAAGCTCCAACAAATCAGTGGGTCGCCCTTGAATCTTCTTCACGGTCCCTGTCATGCTTACACCTATAGCACTACAAAATCATTCCAAAGACAAGGTAAAGGGAAGATTATAAATCTTGAAAGAGACAATTGACTGATAGGGCATGTTAGTAAACACGAAGCTCTCAACAAAAGTCTTAGTGAGAATAGCATATTGCTCACTCTCATCTTGCATGTATGAGGTCAAACCAACCCTCTGAATCAGTAGCAAGAAATCATCAAGAATCCCTGCAGCTTGTAAGAAAGTAAAGCAAGGAAAAGTGGATGGATGAGCATCCCCATCATCTCCTTCATTACCAATGCAAGGTGCAATTAGTTCTTCGTTGTATGATGGCCTAAACTGAGAGGCTGATCTTGAGGGCCTTGACCTCCTAGGTGCATCCCTCTCAAATATATCTCCAAAGGTATGGTTGTTCATGCTTGATATTCTGAAATTTAAACACCTATTAAACAAGTGATTGCAAAGTGAATATAATGAACGACACTACTCATAGGGACTTGTAATAGGCCTAAACATGCATCAAAACTATATCTCTAAGCATCAAACAATCTTACAAGCTCTCATAATTTGTCACCTACAGCAGCAAAATACTCAAGATATAAACCACTAAACACAAATCTACTTGGACAAGCAGAGGAGTCACATACCGGAGAACAAATGCTCCAAATTTTAGCAGCAAAGATGGGCTGAGCAAGGAGATCGAAAAATCGAGGGCAAGCACAGCAAGAACACGATTTTGAGCAATGAACTGGAGTTTACTCATGAGAGAGAAGAAAGTGGCAAGTGAGAGAGTGAGTGGAGGGCCAGGGGTGGCCCACACCATGGCATGGCGCCACCCAGGGCAGGCCGCGCCACCAGGTGTTGTGCCTTCCTGGTGGGCCCCCTGGTACCTTCCAGGCACTCCTCTACCCCTTTTTTCACGCAAAAATTTAATATGAATTTTTTGGATTTTTTCGAGACACTTTATTTTTTGGGTATTTTCAGGTATAAATGAATGATTTTTTTGACAGAAAGATTTTTTTTGGAAATGATGCAATGAAAAAACAAGGCTAGAACTACAGAAGTTCTAAGACACTCTAACAAGCAAGCAACTAACAACAGAAAGAAAATCTAAACGAACGCAAAAACTAAAATGGATAGAATAGAAGTAAGCGGAGGTAATAATGGTGAAAACATTGTTTTGTTCAATGAAATCCTTTTGTTAACAAGGTTGATCAGGTCTTGTTACCAAAACAATTTCATATGAGATAAAACTTTGTATTCCACTAATGATTATGTTACCTCAACTTTGATAGCAATGGTCCCAATCATAATAGTTTCAAATTTTTCTCTTGGTATGGGACAATATATTTCTCCAACTTGAATGCCCTCAGCATGTTCAATTGGATTCAAACCATAAGTCCTATCAATCTTCTTGGGGAAATAGACAGTATATTCCTTGTCATTAACATTGAAAGTCACCTTTCCTTGATTACAATTAATAACACCTCCTGCAGTATTCAGAAAAGGTCTCCCGAGAATAATAGATATATTATCATCTTCAGGCATTTCAAGAACAACAAAATCAGTTAATATCAAGCAATTATGAGCCACTTGAACAGGTACATCCTCACATATACCAACAGGAATAGTGGTAGATTTATCAGCCATTTGCAAAGATATATCAGTTGGTATTAATTTTTCCAGTTGAAGTCTCTTATAAAGAGAGAGAAAGGCATAACACTAACTCCAGCTCCCAAATCACACAAAGCAGTTCTAACATAACTATTTTTATTAGAGCAAGGGATAGTTGGAATCCATAGGTCTCCAAGTTTCTTTGGAAACTTACCATTAAAGGAATAATTAGCAAGCAAAGTAGAAATTTCTTCATTAGGGATGTTCCTTTTATTCGAGACAATATCCTTCATATACTTTGAGTAAGGAGGCAGTTTAATAGCATCAATCAAAGGAATTTGCAGGAATAAAGGTTTCATCCACTCACAAAACTTATTATAGTGTTCATCTTCCTTTGACTTGTGTTTCTTATCAGGGAAAGGCATAGATTTTTGGGCCCAAAGCTCTCTTTCACTACCATGTTTCTTAGCAATAAAATCTTCTTTAGTGTATTTAGTATTCTTAGTGTGCTTTTAGGTTCTTCTTCAACTTTTTCTTTATCAGGAACATCATTTTCTTCATTACCACTTTCAGTTTCAGCATCAGAAATAGATATACTATTAGGATCTATAGCAGGTTCAGAGGGTTCTACAATAGTTTTATGTTTCTTTTTTCTTTTCTTACGAGTAGTACCACTATTTTCAGCTTGTTGAGAATCCTGCTCGATTCTTTTAGGATGCCCCTCAGGATATAGAGGATCCTGGGTAGCAGCACCACTTCTAGTTCTAATTTCATAAGCTTGTTTTTCTTTAGCAGCATTAACTAGCAAGTCTTTTTGCACTTTAATGAGTTGATCTATTTGATTTTGAACCATTTGAAAGTGTTTAACAATCATTTTAACATCATTAGAGGTTCTTTCCACAATATCTTTTAACTCAACAATAGCTCTAGTGTTTTCCATTAGATGATTTTGCACCCTTTTATTAAAATTATCCTGTTAATAATAAAGATATCAAATTCTTCTAAGCATTGATCAAGAGGTTTAGAGTAAGGGATATCACCTTCATCAAAGTGTTGGAGAGAATGTACCTCAATAGTGGATGAGTAGGGGATAGGCTTACATAGTTCTTCTATAGGAGGTAAATTCTTGACATCTATAGCTTTAATTCCCTTCTCCTTAAGACATTTCTTAGCTTCCTTCATCACTTCATCATTTAATTCAATAACTCCCCTCTTATTTGATATTAGAATAGGTACAGGAATAGTTGATTCACGTATGATTACTTCAGGTATAGCTGGTTCAGGAGGAGTCCAGTCTTCATAATTCTTGCTTATTTTAGCCATTAATTCCTCAGCTTCTTTGGGAGTCCTTTTCCTGATAACACAATCAGCACAACTATCTAGGTATGTCCTAGATTCTTCAGTTAGTCCATTATAAAATATATCAAGAAGCTCATTCTTAGGTAATGGACTTCCAGCCTGTGCATGAAACAAAGCACAAAACCTTGCCAAAGATTCAGGCAATATCTCTTTTTCTCCCTGTTTAAAATCAAAAAGTTCCTGCAAAATAGCATGTCTAGCACTAGGAGGAAAATATTTCTGCAGGAAAGTACTAATCAAGCAATCAGGGCTATTAATAGATCCAGGAGGTAAATTACTAAACCAAGTTTTAGCTTCTCTTTTCAGTGAAAAAGGGAAAATCTTAGCAACAAAGTAGGTACGTATCTTAATATCATCAGAAAACAGGCCACTCATGGTAGAAAGCTCAGTCATATGTGCTACCACACTCTCATTCTTAGTCCCACAAAAAGGTTCTTTCTCAACAATAGCTATGTAAGATAGATCAAGAGAGAAATTATAATCTTTATCTTTAATGTTTATGGGAGAAGCAGCAAACTTAGCAATAGGAGACAATTTGGGTCTAATAGTACGCCTCTCAAGGAGACTCTTAGCAGCGCTCCTATCATGGGTGTTTTTACATTCTTTAATAAATTCATCGATCATCTCAACATAACCGTCTTCAATATCATAACTCTCACTAGAGTCAGGTGAACTAACAGGTGTAGTAGTGTCTTCATAAGGAGTTTCAGTATTTCCAGCTATAGTTCTAGCAATCGTAGCATCTAGGAAAGGACCTAATGAACCACTCTTATCAAGCACAGTAGAAGCAGCATCATAAGTATTAGAAATTTCAGATTCAGCAATAGTAGAAGTGTGTGTAGCATGTTTATGTGGTGGTGTAACGAGCTTACTCATAACAGATGGTGAATCAAGAGCAACAGAGGTGTTCAGAACCATACCTCTTCTTGTAGTGGATGGTAAAATAGGAACCTTGCCATCACGAGACTTACCCATGATGGATGGATAGAAGCGAACAATAGAGAATCCAAGTGAACTTGATAAATAAAGCTATGCTCCCCGGCAACGGCGCTAGAAAATAGTCTTGATGACCCACAAGTATAGGGGGTGTATCGTAGTATTTTCGAGGGAAGTGAAACCCAATTTATTGATTCGACACAAGGGGAGCCAAAGAATATTTATAAGCCTTAACAACTGAGTTGTCAATTTAGCTGCACCTGGAAACAATCTTGCTCACAGCAGTTTATCAGTAGCAACAGTTTTGTAGTAGCAATAGTAAATTAACAGCAGTAGTAAAGTAAAGATAGCAGTAACAATAGCAGTAAACAGTAGGATTCGAGTGCAGTAGGAATAGGGATGGATGGACGGGCGTTGCATGGACAAGACAATTCATATAGCAATCAGAACATGGATGGGCGGTGGCGGGAATCTTGGCGCGGCGGGTATCACAATGGCCGAAAGCGGAGGTGCGGCCAATGAGGTATCGATCGTCGTGAAGACGACGAATTTAAGATAGGCGGGTCGAACCTGTATGGGCTCGAGTTGGGCTGGCTTGGGCCGGGCGTGGGCCGTGTCAAACCAAGCAAGCAAATTCTGGGCTACTGATGGCAAGCAAAGAGAGGAGGGAGATGGATTATGCCTAGTTTGGTTAAAAGCATTTTTTTCTGTCAAAACCCTTTTTCAATTTCTGTTTTCTTCTTTCTCTTTTGAATTTTTAAATACAAAACTGTTTTGAGTCATTCAAAAATACCAGAGCCTTTTGTAGAACTAGAGAAATATTGTAGGGCCCTTTTAGTCCATTTGGGATCCACATGTTCTGGTAGTTTTCAAGATACAAAACCATTTGAGAGGGGACAAAATTAGGGTTTTGTGATTCTTTGTTGCATGCCTTTTAAGATGATGGTCATGCTATGCAGAAAACAAACCCTACTTAAAGGATTACTAAAACTAGGGGTGTTACAACTCTATCCCCCTTAAAAGTATCTCGTCCCGAGATTCCTAGGTAGGAAGATAGAAGGAACATGGTTACACTAAACTTCTATGGTCTTCTCGGAGAGGTTGATCCATGCCACCATTATTGAATGAATGAAGCGCTTCATTTCTTCGAGGTAGCTGCACACACTAAAGAAGAGAGGGAATGACACAAAACATAACTGAGTATCTCATGGTCAACTCATGGATAGATGTTTCACGAACATCTCAGGAGCCAACGTGCATGAAACACGTCAAGGTAAAGGAGGAAACAAAAGGAGAAGGTTTTCAAGTTGGTAGACAACTGATCTTCATAAGATTGAGACCATGGAGCTTCAGAAGAGTTTGAGCTTCTGAAGAGGAGAGCATACATCAGAAAAAACACGACCACAGACTTCAAGAGATGAATCTCTACTAGACGGCTTAAGTAGAGCTTCAGGGATACAGAGATACAGATAACCAAGCTGTTTAACTACTTTTTGATACAGAAGGATCACTATTCATTCATCATAAGGTCAAGACAGAAAGGTTGTTTGGTGGCGAGGACTCGTAAGAGTCACAAGGAACATGTAACAAGAGGAACTTCTGATTATCGAAATCATAGTCGCTCTTCGAACATGTTAGAGGGACCGAAGGAAACTCTTTATTCATCCAGAATTATCAGAATCTTTGCCAAAGATTGTGATATCACTTTACACCACTAGGATGAATATATAAAAAGAAACTTCATTCTGAGACTTCAGTTACTTGGCACAACAAGATGCTTGCCAACATAAAAGGGTCTGGAGGATCGACCGAGAGACATTTAGCAACACTACTTTAAATGTTCTCCTTGATGTTCGAGAAAGCGAACATCAAGTAAAGGTCAGGCTTCAGATACAAAGGGAACCATGAGCACAACTCCTATAATGAATCATAGAAGAAGCCTTATAAAGAGTAGTTGTTATTGCTGATTCAACAGAATATGACAAGAGATCTTCTGAATAATTGTGTCAACCATTACATCAATCTTGCCGGTTTTTCAAAGAGACCTACGTCAAAAACCTTGATGAACACTAACCATCATTACTGCTTGAGATTCAGCTTTGGTTAAGTTAAGAGATACTTCAGACACAGCATGTCTGAACAGAAAGGTTGCAACATTTACCAAGGTAAAGTTACTAGATTCTCAAGACATGGACTACAATGTCAAGCTCCAAATGAATGAGCTAGGTTGCAAAACCCATGTATTAGCAAGTTATCAAGGGATAATTGCACATATATGAATTGATTGCAACGAAACACAATGCATCCTTATTGTTGGGAAACACTTAGGAGGATATTAAAGTTTGTAGGACTTCTTCTCTTCCATGACAAATCATCAGTGGCTTAATGTGCTTAAAGAATATTCTCGAGTAGTGAAGGAATCAACCTACCATATCAAGAATACTTCACACAAGCTTGACTAACTTGAAACGATTACCGAGGAAACAAATATAACTCTTCTAAAATCCACGGCAACAACTTTCAACTATTGAACGTGAACTGGAGAAGGTCACTTCTAACATCCAGAACACATCCTTCGAGATAACATGAAGATAGTTCTCAAAAGTTTCCAACATTAATGTCAATTGTTCCACATGAATCCAATCTAGCGTGGGGAAGATAAGGATATCATCGATGGGATCAACGACAAACTTATCAAGACACTCCAAGAAGATGGACTCATATACTATACGAACATGACATAGATATTGATCAGACCTAAGAACATGAAGATGTACCCAGGTGAAACATCACGAGTAAATACACCATCAGAATAGTCCCTAGGACTGAGTTTGATTTCTCGATAACCCAAATAAAATCAAAGGTGGGGACGATAAAATTTCCGAGAAGGAAACACTATTTTTCTTCAGCACGAACAAAACTAGACATCCCATTAGGAGGAGCAAGTCTAATAGAACTTTTGTCTTACAACTCTCCAAGTTGTTGTTTAAGCTCAACCAACTAGTTCGGGGGTATCTAATACGGATCCTTGGATAAAGGAGTAGTTCAGAGAACTTGCTTGCTCAAGAACATGATAACACGGTCATGTGGCAACATGGCGATACTTCTATAAAGACGTCCAGAATACCACGGACCACTGATATGTCACTTAGTTCAAGAGGAAACTTGCTTGGTAATGCAAGAAGACACAGTCTCAGAGCTTTGGCGTTAGCCTAACTCTTTGACTGAAGAGAGAGTACCAGAATAACGGACGTGGTAGCATGGTCAAACTTCGCTTAGTGATAGGTTAACCATCACGCTAAGAATGACACAAATTTCCTTGGAGTTCAAAGAAATAATGATTGCTAAGAATCTCAGATGACCACATTATTATGCACACACATCATTCCCGAGCACGAAAGCTGGGAGGAAGGGTGGGTAAGGATGTATAAGAGTATCACTTCATTATGAGGATCATGGAACTCAGCACAACCTCTTAGTATAAAGGAGTGTGGTTCTTCGAGGTAGAACAGAACTGAAGCTAATCATTGCTTCTTGACCTGCGGATTACAACACTTTGACCTAGTCCTAGATATGACAAGGTACTGGAGTTTGTTCCTCCTAGACATCCTGAAATGGTTTGTCTTGATGGACCACAAGGGTTTATTGCATCGGAAGACACCAATGCGCATTACTACTTGGCTACCAAATGGTAAACAAAGGTCGAAAACAACAAGGGAAAAGGAACATGCTTAGGATAAAATTCCCGAGATGTGGATGCATAAGTCAACAATCTTCCGAAGACCGATGCTGAAAAGGGAAGGTGTGGCAGAGTCATTGTTGTTGGTGCTAGTGAAGTCACACAACTTAGTGTTTTCAAGAGTAGTCATTTTTTTTGGGTTTTCAAATAAGAAAGAAAACAAGTAAAACTAATTTTTTGTGTTTTTGAAGAAAGCAAACTAGTAAAACTATTTTTTTTGTGTTTTTGAATAACAAAACAAGCAAACAAAGCAAAAGGAAACTAAGCAAAACAAAAATAACAAAGTAAAGAGATTGGTTATGAGGGACTCCCCTTGTGAAGATGTCCTTGACTCCCTCGGCAACAGCGCCAGAAAAATGTCTTTTAATGACGTGTAGTTGACGTGGGAGTTTCTTCTTCTTCGATCCCCGGCAAGAGCGCCAGAAAAATGCTTGATGGCTCAATGCATGGTGCCCAGAAAAATGCTTGATGGCGGTGTTGATGTAGAGCTCGTTGGGAACCCCAAGAGGAAGGTATGATGAGCACAGCAACAAGTTTCCCTCAGTTATGAAACCAAGGTTTAATCGAACCAGTAGGAGCAAGGAAACACCCCAAAGGTGTTACTAGCTGAGCTTTGGCAGGGTGTACTACCGGTGCTAGTAGCAACATGGAGACCTACACAACACAACCACAGAACTTTGTCCCCAACTTGCGATGAGGTTGTCAATCTCACCGTGTTTTGCGGAAAACAAAGGATTAAAGTATCGAATGGAAAGAAGTAATAGTTTGCAGAAAGTAAACACAAAGCAGAAACATTTTGTAGATTGTATGTAAAGTAAAAGGACCGGGATCCATAGTTCACTAGAGGTGACTCTCCTTAGATAGATAACATGTTGGGTGAACAAATTACAGCGGGGCAATTGACAAACACCGAGAAAGCAATACATGCATATACTAATCATCTTGACTCCTTTGAGACTTGATTGGGCATTACAACATTATACATAGACCGCCATCCAACTGCATCTATGACTAATAATCCACCTTCAGTTATCATCCAACCCCTCCAAGATTAAGTTGCAAACAGATTATTGCTTTATGAACTGCGTGTAAAGTAAACAATACGATTGTTCTATGAACAAAGGATTGTTGTTTTCTCCCTAGTAGCAACAACACATCTAGTACCTTAGAGATTTCTCACTTCCCAGATTACGAGGCATGAACCCACTATCGAGCATAAATACTAACTCTTGGAGTTGCTAGCATCTACTTGGCCAAGATAGCTACTAACAACGGAAAGCATGCAAGATCACAAATAACAAAGACATGATAGAATCAATAATCAATCTAAAATAGCATCTCAATATCCATCAGATCCCCGCAAACACAACATGTAAGAATTATAAATAGATGATCTTGAATATGAACGGAGCTCACAAGATCTAGACATGAAAGCTACTACATGGATCCGTAGTCCAAGGATGAACTACTCACGCATCACACCGGAGGCGCGCATGGTGATGAAGAAGGCCTCGTGGTGAATTCTCTCGTGCAGGTGCCGGAAGAGCTTCAGATCCTCCCGATCTAGGGATGGAGATGACAGCTCTGAACTCTTTTGGATTTTTGATTGGTCCTTAGGGTTTTCGTCCCGAGGGCAATATATAGGCGGAAGGAGAGGCCGAGGGGTGCGGGGCGCCACACCACTGGCGGGCCAGGCCTGGCCGCGACTAGGTGGTGTTGGCCCCTGGCCCCTCCCTCCGTGATTCGGCACTTGATGACATCCGGAAAAATATGCACTTTGGATTTTGTCCCGTCCAATTCCGAGAATATTAATTTTTTGACTTTCCTGGAACCAAAAACAGCAGAAAACAGGCAGCTGGCACTGTGGCTCTTGTTAATAGGTTAGTCCAAGAAATCATATGAATAGTACTCCAAAGTTGGAACAAAACACAAGAAAGTGGATAAAACCAAGCATGGAACATCAAAAATTATAGATACATTTGCAATGTATCACCGTGCCTCTTCCATTCCCTGCCACGCTTACCTACCTGTATGAATGCACCTCCTCCACCTCCTTCAAGAACGACCATATTGCATATGTCGAATGGAACGCCCGAACTATGTGACTCATGGAATTTACTAGGCAAGTTAGTTGGTCGAGGGGGTTTCCGCCCCTGTGGTCAGACGTCTTGGTTCAAGAGGCAAGAACTCAGGTCCTAGTAGTGGCAAATTTGGGACTACAAAAACCACAACCCGACGTGGCCTCCCATACAAGCCTTAACATGTTTAACTTTCATCTCTGATCATACCACGTCATCCTGTCATACCAGGTTCATTCGCAGCTCTGATTCATCAACCGGATGGACCAACGGTAACAACTAAGCATGGCTAAGCGCAACAGATATATTAGCTCTAGCAAAGCTCACAAGCCAAACCCTAGTTATGATAGGAGCAGTGGAACAGGGAATATAAGCTACAAAGGGGAACATGCATCAGATAGGATTACTCTATCTATCGATAAAAGACTTTGGAATCGTATGCACATGGCAAGAATGAAATACTTTGAAAGCATAGGATTTTATCATGTGTGGGGCTATGCTTGCCTTTGCCTGTTGATACCCAACTTTGGACCCTCAGGGTTCATCAGATGGACTTGTTCGTCGATAGCATTCGATCGTGTTTATCTCGGTCTTCAATGTTGGACTCGATCTCATTGCTCACATCAACTCCGAGGTCTACTGAGAAGAAGTAGAAACACCGGAAAGGAAAGAAACAATCAACACAGGGCATAGATGCAATGCTCAAGCAAGGATGATGATATTACAAGTTAAATTGTATTGAAATTAAACCCTATGACATGCTTGGCAAATTAAACAGGGTCTAAGGGGTCCAAATCCTAATTCAGAGAAATCCCGGATGCATATGAGAGGGGTTATTTTGTTCTCCTAATTAAACTTGTCATGTAAGTTGCTTAACAATGCATGATTATGAGTCTATTGGATAAATCTCATTTTTTTTGAACATTTTGATATATTATACATATTTTTCTGATTTAAAATGAATTAGTTATGATTTTTCTCATTTTTAATCCATTTTTAAATCATTTTTAAAATACTTAAACATTTTTGGAATATTATAAATTATTTTATCCACTTGGTCCCACATGTCATATATTTAATCATTTACAGAAATTAATTTCCAAAAAGATTAAAAACTGACAGATGGAGCCCAGAGGGGTATTTATATATTCAGAAAAGAATTATATAAAACATTTAAAACAAAAGAAAAAGGGTTATGACGCCAGCATGACGTCGTGCTGACGTCATCGCCGGAGAAGCTGCCAGGTCGATCTCGGACTCGACGTAGGAGGTGGTGCTAGGCTTCGGGAGCGGGCGCGCTGGACGCGGGAGACCGAGGCGGACCTTATAGAGGCGGCGCCCGGTCACCGAAGCAGCGTGCACAACGGCGGCCGACGGCGGAGCTTGTAGATGCACGGCACAGGCACGGGGGAGGGCGAGAGGGAGACGGAGGAGAGCACGAGCATGCTCAGGAGCTCACCAGGGGCGCGGTGGTGGTGTCGGCGAGGCCAGGGAGGTAGATCGGTGCCGGAATCGGTGTCGGAGAGCGACGGCCGGCGGCGGAATGACGTGGCCATTGAGACGACTGCAGCCACTTCGGCTTCCGTGGAGTAGCAGAGGAGAACAAGGACATCAAAGGGAGCTCGACGGTGGCCTCGATTGGTGCTCGGGCGGTCGGAGACGAAGGGGACGGCGACGGCCGACGAGCTAGGTTTCGGCCATGCGAGCGAGAGACAGAGCGAGAGGGGATAGGGTTATCCGTGGCGGCGCAAGGGGTCTTGTAGGTGTCCGGGGGCGGCGACAGGAATCTTGGCGCGGCGGGTATCATAGCGCCAGCAAGCGATGGAGGTGCGGCCAGCGAGGTGCTTCACGTTGTCAGCAAAGACGACGACAAAGATAGGCAGGTCGAACCGGTATGGGCTCCAGTTGGGCTGGCTTGGGTCGGGCGTGGGCCGTGGCAAAGCAAGCAAGGCGGGCTACTGGCTGCGCTGGTGGGCGGCAAACAGAGAGGAGGCAAGATGGGTTGCGGCCCAGTTTGGTTAAAAGCATTTTTTTCTGTCAAAACCCTTTTTCAATTTCTGTTTTCTTCTTTCTCTTTTAAAATTTTCAAATACAAAACTGTTTTGAGTCATTCAAAAATACCAGAGCCTTTTGTAGAACTAGAGAAATATTGTGGGGCCCTTTTAGTCCATTTGGGATCCACATGTTTTGGTAGTTTTGAAAATACAAAACCATTTGAGAGGGGACAAAATTAGATTTTTGTGATTATTTGTTGCATGCCTTTTAAGATGATGCTCATGCTATGCACAAAACAAACCCTACTTAAAGGATTACTAAAACTAGGGGTGTTACATGCATTGATAGTCATAATTTATACCTGACTTTCTTCCTTTGTCATTCTCCCATGCTTCAGCATTGTCTTGAATACGGTCTAGAAGATCCTATTTAGATCCTTCTTCCATGCGTGTAAATGATCTAGCACAAGAATCATCTAGTAAATCCTTATCATGAAGAGAAAGCCTTGTATAAAAGTTATTGATAATAATATTGTGAGGGAGCTCATGAATAGGACATTTGAGCATTAGTAACTTCAATCTCCCCCAAGCTTGAGTTGTACTATCTCCGTCAAGAGGCCAAAAGTTGTATATTTGATTCTGATCTTTATGAATCTCACTAGGAGGATAAAGTTTAGAATAAAAGAGAGGCACTATTTCCTCCCATTCAAGAGCTTGACCATTCTTCAGCAGCTTATACCATTCCTCATCTCTTCCTTTTAGTGATAATGAAAATAACTTCTTCTTGACTTGATCTGTTGTAATACCTGCACACTTGAACAACCCACATAATTCGTGTATAAAGAGAAAATGGTCACCAGGATGTACAGTTCCATCTCCAACATAATAGTTATCCATAACACGATCAATAATTCTTGTAGGTATTTTAAAAGTATCATTCTCAGCAGGTGGTGGTTCATTTACTACCTTAGAAGTGGTAGTAGCATTACGAAATAGGAAACTCAGAGAATTATCCATATTGAAAATAAAGCAACTAACAGAAGTAAACAATACTCACTGTAGAAGTTTCCTTTACCAGTTCCACTCTCCAATAGCGCTTCACTCCCGACAACGGCGCTAGAAAATAGTCTTGATGACCCACAAGTATAGGGGGTGTATCGCAGTATTTTCGATAAGTAAGAGTGTCGAACCCAATGAGGAGCAGAAGGTGTTGGCAAATGGCTTGGAGCAGGATTTCTCTGTAAATACTTAGCAAATGGATTTTTAGGGGTTTTTGATAATGCAGATAAATAAAGTACGAGTAAATAAAAGACAATAAGAATAAATGCAGCAAGTGGCCCAATCCTTTCTTTAGCAAAGGACAAGCCGGTTGTATTACTTAAGATGACCAAACGTTCTCGAGGACACACGGAAATATCGTCAACTGCTTTCACTTCATATAGTTGATTAATGTTCTTTAGTTTGCTAAGTGTTGTGTGGGTGAACCTGTGCTAATGTACCGACTTTCCTAGGACTAATACATACTTATGATTATACCCCTTGCAAGCATCCGCAAGTACAAGAAGGTAATTAAGGTAGAAACCTAACCACATCTTTAAACTCTAAGACCCTGACATCCCTTGTGCAAAGGTTTCCTAACGGGGTTTCGGGTTTCTGTCACTTCGGCAACCCCTATGATTAGTAGCCAAATACACAATGCATTCCCCTAGGCCCATAAACGTGAAGTGTCATGTAGTCGACGTTCACATAACACCACAAGAAGAAATACACCACAACTTAAATATCAAACTATTGAATCTTTCTCAGCACAATTCCACTACTAACAACATGACTTCTCCCATGTCCTCAAGAACTAAACGAACTACTCACAAGACATCATATGGATGAAGATCAGAGATGATATAATGATATGTAACAATCTGAACATAAACGATAATTCAATGGTTCACTCAATAGCCTCAACTACAAGGAGTAATCAACACCAGGAAAGTTTCCCCTAAGAACTATGCAAGATTCAACCCAATTGTTACAGCGGTATGAAGTGGTGATGCTGGTGGAGATGATGGTGGTGATGATGATGATCCCGATGAAGTCCAGCTTGATGGTGGTGTTGATGGCAACGATCTCCCCTCCCCGGGAAGGAATTCCCCTAGCAGAATTACGTCTGCCAGAGAGATCTTTCTCTCTCGGTGTTTTCTACCCCGCAGAGGTGGTGGAATCTTTCTTTGGTCGCCCCCCAGTATTAGGGTTCCGTGGGGGTAATATACGCTAGAGGGGAGATCCTGGAGTGGGCCAGGGCGGCCACACCACCTGCTGGCGTGGCCTAGGGCTGCCTGCGCCAGGGGGTGGTGTGGGCCCCATGTGGCCCATCTCCACTCCCCCTTGTGGCAATCTCCGTCTTCTGGAAAAATATAATTTTCCATGTATTTTCCCGGATTTTCTGATCTTCGCGAATTTTGCCTCCAAACAACACCTTTTCCATCAGAATCCTGACTGCAGTGGTCCATGCTCCAAAAGTCATCAACCATGCAAAAACAGATGAAATAACATAAGTATCATCTCTTAATGAAATATATCAATGAATACTAGTAAATTATGATATAGAATAGTGATGCAAAATGGACGTATCACCGCGCCAGCCCTAGGTGTGGCCACCTCGTGGCCCCACTTTGGTTGTCCTTCGGACTTCGTGTTCCTTCTGGTAAAATATTGACTTTGGCTTTTGTCCCGTCCAATTCCGAGAATATTTTCTTACTAGCTTTAATCAAGTTTGTGAGAGATTTAATCACTAATTTGCACATAACAAGTTTAATTTGGAAGGTAGATAAAAACATGAATATACTTGGAATGGTGTAACACACCATGCATAGGAATTTACAGTGGACTCTTTGGAATAACTTGGTTTTCTTGGAGGTTGGATGCATGAGTGGAACTCATACTTGGTAAAGGTGGAGGCTAGCAAAAGACTGGGAGCAACCAACTAAGAGAGCAATAATGACCATAATCATGCAAAGCGACAAAACATTATCAATTAAAGCATAAAGTGATATTACAAGTCAAAAACTAAATGATCATAGAGGCTAAGGTCACTGGTTCATAGTCTTAACATGGTGTAAGCATGTGCCAAGTCAACCCAAACAAAGCATCAAAGGAGAATACCACAATATTATGCTTTTGTATGCTAAAACAACGCATGATTCTTTCAAGGCACATTAGGCAATCTCAATTGTTTGGAACAAGTCATACTACAACAATAATCACTAAGCATAAGGTCAAAGCAACATCAAACATGACATGATAAAGTCTAGGCCATAGTCAAAACAAACTCCTTTTGTACCACTTATAAGCATGAAGCTTCCTACTCTTTTCCAACACCAATCAACTTATTTGAAACAACATATGAATGTGGGGGTCCAACCAATTTATTTAAGCAAACTAAATAGAATAAAACTAAAAACAAAAACAAAGACACTCCAAGAAGAACACAATTGTGCAGGAAACAATACAAATAAAGTCTTTTGGAACAAAACCTGAGATTTTTATTGATGAAGAAGGGGATGCCTTGGGCATCCCCAAGCTTTGACGCTTGTACTTCTTGAATATTTCTTGGGGTGACATAGGTGGCATCCCCAAGCTTGAGCTTTTGTCCATACTTCATCTCATCATATTATTCTTCCCTAGACTTGAAAATTTCCTTCATACAAAACTTCACACAATCTTCATTAGCAACATTAGTGTATTCAAAATAGTAAGTCTTTGGGTTTAGTTTCAACTCAAGAAAAACTTCCAATAAAACACAAGCTACTGTAGCAATTCCATCTAAAAGCTCAAGTAATCAAAGCAAACTCAAAGAGAAAGAGATTAAGAGGCAAATGCAAATAATGGCAGAAATCTGTCAAAACAAACCAGCAGGTAAAAACCTATTTTTTCTATGACCTTCTGTTTCTCAAATCGAAAAGTTCTAAACTAACGTAAGTTAGATAATAACCTGGGGCATAAGCACAGAAAATTATAGCTCAATCTGACGTACAGGAATTTTTCACGATTTTTTATAGTGAGGCACAAAAATCTATTTCGGGACAGCAACTTTCCCAAGTGTTACTTCTCTCTCATTAGAGGTTATTCTTGGCACAAAAACCACACAAAAAGGATAAGGAGAGGTTATTACCGAGGCAATAACTTCCAAGACTCAACAAAAGAAAAACTTACTAAAAGTAAAAATAACTTGGGTTATCTCCCAATAGTGCTTTTCTTTAACGCCTTTTAGCTGGGCATAGGAGTAGGATTCAAGTATTTTCGAATGAGGAAGCATTGAGATCGATACCAGAAATATCTTCAACAAGGCAAGGTATCTCATCAAAATAAGTTCTAGAGGATCCTCTCTCAATACTCTTGGGTTCACTATTTTCATCAAACGGGTTTTCAGGAACAATCCAATCAAAATTCTTTTCTAAGGCTTCATGCATTCCTACAAGTTTAAAAGGTATTGGTATTTTAATTTCCTCTCCATTTTTGGGTTTGGTTTTGTCCAACTTTTCTAGTGTACCAATAACATCTACACATGAACGATCAAAGACCTTTCTAGCTTCCTTAGCAACATCATTGAATTCTTTAATCAAAGTTTCTATAATAAAATCTCTCTTTTCAGTATCCTCAATATCTTTAAGTTTAAGAAACATTACTTGCATCATTGGGTTAAGGTTAACAAACCTAGCCTCCAATATGTGAACTAAAGAAGTTGCAGCAATTTCATAATTTGGAGCAAGTTATGCTAAGGATATATCCTCAATATCCTCATGCTTGCTAACATGATTAAAGAATTCTTCAATATTATATTTCCCAATTATAGAGCCACTGCCTATTGAAAGGTCTTTCAGGGTGAACTTAGGGATCAACATGGTGAGCTAAGAACGAGGTGACAGCTACAGAAAGAACTAATTTTTTTTGTGTTTTTGATAAAAAGAAGCAAACTAGTACAACTAATTTTTTTGTGTTTTTGATAAAAAGAAACAAGCAAACAAAGCAAAAATAAACTAAGCAAAACAAAAACAAAGTAAAGAGATTGGTTGTGAGAGACCCCCATTGCAAGAATCTTCTTTCTCCCTGAAAAGTGATTGACGAGGAGGAAGAGATTGAAGCTGCCCTTAACTCCCCGGCAAAGGTGCCAGAAAAGTGCTTGATGGATCAAGATATGTAGAGCTCGTTGGGAACCCCGAGAGGAAGGTATGATGAGCACATCAGCAAGTTTCCCTCAGTTATGAAACCAAGGTTATCGAACTAGTAGGAGTAAGGAAGCAACTCCAAGGTGTTTCTAACAACTTGAAATCCTACATAACACAACCACGGAACTTTGCCCCAACTTAAAGTGAGGTTGTTAATCTCACTGGTTTTGCTGAAAACAAAGGATTAAATGTATAGTGTGGAAGATAGTAATTTTTTGGAGAAAGTAAACAGTAAACTGTAAATAGTAGATGGTATATCAATGGTAAAGGAATGGACTGGGGTCCACAGTTCACTAGAGGTGTTTCTCCTTAAGATAAATAGCATGTTGGGTGAACAAATTACAGCAGGGCAATTGACAGATTGAGAAAGCATAACAATGCATATACTAGACATCTTGACTCCTACGAGATTTGATTGGGCATTACACCATAATACATAGACTGTAATCCAACTGCATCTATGACTAATAATCCACCTTCAGGTTATCATCCGAACCCCTTCCAGTATTAAGTTGCAAGCAACAGATAATTGCATTAAGCAAAGTGTGTAAAGTAAACAATACAATTGCCCCATGGACAAAGGATTGTTGTTTTCTCCCTAGTAGAAACAACACATCTACAACCTTAGCAATTTCTGTCACTTCCCCAGATTACTAGAGGCATGAGCCTACTATCGAGCATAAATACTCCCTCTTGGAATTACAAGCATCTACTTGGCCAAGATAGCTACTAGCAATAGAGAGCATGCAATATCACAAATAACATAGACATGATAGAATCAATAATCAATCTGACTTAGTATCTCAATATCCATCGGATCCTCGCAAACACAACATATAGGATTACAAATAGATGATCTTGATCATGAACGGAGCTCACAAGATCTAAACATGATAGCACAAAGGAGGAGAACCAACCATCTAGCTACTATATAGACCCATAGTCCAAGGGTGAACTACTCACGCATCACTCCGGAGGCTGGCATGGTGATGAAGAAGGCCTCTAGGATGATCTCTCCCCTCCGACAGGGTGTCGGGAAGAGCGTCGGATCCCCCCGATCTAGGGATGGAGATGGTGGTGGCTACAGACTCTTTTGTGGAATTTTGATCGGGTTCTTAGGGTTTCTGCATCGGGGTACTTTTATAGGCGAAGGGGCAAGGTCGGTGGCTTCCCGAGGGCCCACACCTGGGCCTGGAACGCCTAGGGGGTGGCCACGCCAACCTAGGTGTGGCCACCTCGTGGCCCCACTTCGTCTGTCCTTCACATTGCGTGTTCCTTCTAGTAAAATATTGACTTTGGATTTTGTCCCGTCCAATTCCGAGAATATTTTGTTACTAGATTTTCTGAAACCAAAAACAGCAGAAAACAGGCAACTGGCACTGCAGCATCTTATTAATAGGTTAGTTCCAAAAAATGTATAAAAATACCTCAAAGTGTAAACAAGACATAAGAAAGTTGATACGAAACAAGCATGGAGCATCAAAAATTATAGATACGATTACGATGTATCACTCAACTGCTAATTTGATTACAAAATTGAACTCATATTATGAACTTAGTCTAAAGTCCTTTGTAAATATCCTTGTAGATCATGTCTGGATTCTCTAAATTCGGGTCCTACCTAGATGATGTGGAACTCAAAGTAGATGGGTCAATTTTCATAGACTGTTTGAACGCCTCTAGGATACCCTCGACCTGAATGACCTACTCTATGTGACAGAAGAGCAACTAGAATATCGCCCCAATGGATCAGCAAGTGAGCCTAAATTTATGCATTATCAAGCTCGCTACAATCGCTCCATCCTTGTCCAGTGTGTGATGCTCAAATCAATGGAGACTAAGTTGTGTCTATGTTACTTCAACACTGATTCATATCAGATGATCATGGAGTTGAAGACACTATTCGCATCGCAAGTCAGGATCATGAAGTATGACCTGATGGACAGGTTTCTCTCACGGAAAATGTGAGAGGACGGAAGCCTTCGTAGTCACCTCTCAGTCTTGCAAAGGCTATATGACTGACTTGCAAGCGATGTGGACTGCCAGCTATCCGGTGTCATTGCTATAAATGGAGTGTTGCGGAGCATCATCAAGGACTACATCATTATAGGATAATTGTTCACCTTTCATGAGTTTATGTTCAACTTGAAGAATCTGGTAGTAAACATCGATGATGATTCATGAGATGAAGATTATTAAGGTATATTTGATATATAAAAGCTATAAATGTTTCAAGAAAACACTTATTGTAGTTTACCAAGTATGTTGATACTTGTTTTCTATTTATGACAATGGGATCATCTACATGAGAGCTTGATGAATAGGCGATAGTCGCGTGTTCAAGACATTCAAGTTGTTGATGACCGACAAACACGCTCCCTCTACATTATCATTTAGATTGATAGTTTTGAATAAAGTTTGTAATCTGTGTGAGACCTTATTAGTATGTCCTGTTTTTTAGCAAGACGATTATTCAATAAGCTTGTAATGAAGGGAATATGCCCTGAGAGGCAATAATAAAGTTGTTATTATATGTATTCCAAGTATATGATAGATGTTTATTTTGCATGCTATAATTTTATTGGTTGGAAACATTAATACATGTATGCTTAATAAACAAATAGAAAGTTCCTACTTATGCCTCTCTTATAAACTAGCTCGTTGATTAACAAGATGATCAAGGTATCCTGATCATGGACATTAGATGTTGTTAATAACAAGGTGAAAACATTGGTGGAATGATGTGATGAACATTCATCTGAAGTATAGCATTACGATCAAAGTCATTATGTTTATATTGCTATAACATCATACGAAGTAATCCTAGTCCTTAGACCATGAGATCATGTCAATCACTAACACTGGAGGAGTATCTTTATAACATCAAACTCATACCATGAAAGGGTGACTATAAAGGTGGGTTCAGTGCTACGAAGGTGTTATGTAGAGGCTCATGGATCAAGAGTGGGATTTGTCCATCCCGGTGACGGATAGATATACTCTGGGACCTCTCTCGGTGATATCACATTAAGATAGCTTGCAAGCAAGTGATGTGATCACTAGAATATTATATCACGGGAACAAGAAAAGAGTGCATGTCGGTAAAGAGATCAAACTAGGTATAGAGATACCAATGATCGAATCTCGGACATGTAATATATCGCGAGACAAAGGGATTTAGTTACTAGCATTAAAGGTTCTCACGATCACAGAAGTCATCGCTGAATGTGTGGGAGTCAATGGATCTCCAGGTTCTGCTTTTGATTATTGATATGAGAGGGGTCTCGATCATGTCTGCATTATTCGCGAAACATAGGGTGACACACTTAAGGGATACCAACACCATTTGGAGCAAATATGTTTTAGACGAAAGAATTGCAAAGCGCTAGAATTATTTCAATGGACATCGAAATTGTTTTGGGTGAAATTGTTGAAATTGGTTCTGCATGTGATATTGAAATGTTGCAAGGGGTTTTATGTGAATGTTTGTTAACTAAAGTAATTAACAAAATTCTGAATAAAATAAATAAAAGAGTTTTATTAAATGAGAGTTGCATTAAATTTGTTGGAAATTTAATGCATCTGTGTGGGAATTTGAGTGGAGGCTAAATTTATGTGAGTGGAGCTTCACCACATGAATGTGGAAGAGGTGGGGGCACCTCCATTTCGCCGCCAGACATGGGAGGGGCTTCCCCCTATCCCCTATAAGAGCCCCCCTCTCCTCCTCACAAATTAGACCTCCTCGTGAAGGATCTCTCTCCCCCTCTAGAATTATTTCCCCATGGTCTCGGATTAGCGAGATACATGTTCCCGATGGCATTTCATCTGGAAGGAGTTGCTGCTTCCGCTGCATCGCTGGAACAAGGAGGTGGAGGTTGTTCGGTGGCCTGAACGTGGGTGTGATCACGGATGCGCTGCTGAGTTGTGGCGCTGGACTTCTTCTCGATCATGAGATCGGCAAGCGTTCGACTACATCATCCACGAGTTCAACCTCGTTACACTTTGTCGATCTACAAGGGTATGTTCTCTATGGATGTATATCCACCCGTTGCTTGTATCTAGTAGATAGATCATGGTGCTTAGTAGTTCCCATCGTAGGAAAATTTGTGTTTTCTATGCTGCAAACCCAATAGTGGTATCAGAGCCAGATCTATGCGTAGATCCTTTGCACGGGTAGTACACATATGAGTATGTGGGTGATGATGATCATGTTATTTCTTCTTATATGTATTTTGGATATTGGCGGCATAGTGAGATGAAGCGACCTGAACTAACTTTACATGTCCTCACACACGAGACCCGTTCCACGATTGACATGCAACTAGTTTTGCATAAGTGGCTAGCGGGTGACTGTCTCTCCTACTATAGTCAATATCTGATTTGCAATGAGTTGCTAATAATTTGGTTATCATCCTTGTGGTTCCATGTTCGCAGGTAAGACCAGTTCTATCTTCGAAAGCCCTAAGCCACGTAAAACTTGCAATGGATAAATTAGAAGCGTCTAGTTTAGATTGTTGCTGGGCTGGTGTCATGATATGGTAATGTTGTAAGTTGATGTATAGTTGATACTCTTACAACACACCTAATGTGTAAGTTCCATAGACCTTGGCCTTACACACAAAGAAATGATAAAGATCATACCACGATGCACATGATAGTGATCAAGTGTAAGAACAATATCATTTCACTTTTCACATATGATGTTTGCATCTTATATTGCTTGTTTGGTGTTTTAGTAGCATTATAAGATGATCCCTCAATTAGATATCAAGATAAAAATGTGTTCTTCCTTAAGTACACATTGTTTTATGTTTTGTCGCTTCAAGACATCACGTGATGATCGGGTGTACTTGAATCCACGTTTGCATAACGGGTGTAAGACAGTTTTACACACGCGAGTACTAAGGTTCTTACTTGGCGAGTCTAGCATGTACATGTATGGCCTCGGAACACGAAACGAAAGGTTAAGCATGAGTCATATAGTTGATATGATTCCCATATAGATTCTCGCCTTCGAAACTACACCGAATCATGTGATGATCAGACTTGGTGTAGTGGATTTGGTTCATGTAATCACCAAAAAGACACAAGGGATGTTGTTTTTGAGTGGGAGTTCGTTCATAATTTTATTAGTTGAACTTGATCTATCATAAACTTAGTCTAAACTTTACAAATTCTATTGTAGATAGCACCACCTGCTTTTAATTTCAATGTGTTCATGGAGAAAGAGAAACTTGCGACAAATGGTAGCAACTTTACCAACTAGGCCATGAATTTGAGGATTCTCCTCACTGCTGCACAAAAGCAATATGTGCTAGAAGCGCCACTAGGCCCCCCACCAGCTCCTGATGCCTCTGACAAGGAAAAGAATGTCTATTTGACTCGTCAGGAGGACCACAACTTAGTTCATTGCGGCATACTGTATGGGCTAGAGCCAGAACTTTGAAAGCGTTTCGAAAATGGCAATGCCTTTGATACCATGGGTGAATTGAAAATTATTTTTGATACCCATGCTTCCATAGAGAGTTATAATGCTTCTAAAAAGTTCTTTAGCAGCATGATGGAAGAGAACAATTCCATTAGTGAGCATGTACTCAAAATGTCTGGGTGCACCGATAGGCTTGCGTCCTTGGGAATAATGATTCCCATTGACTTAGGCATACATCGTGTTCTCCAACCTCTGCCACCTAGCTACAAGAGCTTCGTGATGAACTATAACATGCAGGGCATGAAGGAGTCTCTCCTTGAGCTTCTATCAATGCTTAAGACTGCAGAAGTGGAGATTAGGAAAGAGCATCAAGTGTTGATGATCAATAAGACCACCGGTTTCAAGAAAGACAAGAAGGGTAAGCAGAAGGGAAAGAAGGGCGGCAAATCTATTGCCGCACCTGAAAAGAAATCCTGAGCTGGCCCTAATTCTGATATCGAATGCTACTATTGTAAGGGGACTAGTCATTGGAAGTGCAACTGCCCCAAGTATTTGGCGGACAAGAAGGCCGGCAAGGCAAACAAAGGTATATGTGATATACATGTTATTGATGTGTACTTGACTAGTACTCGCAGTAGCACTTGGGTATTTGATACTGGATCGGTTGCCAATATATGTAACTCGAATCAGGGGCTGCGGAACAAGTGAACGCTAGCAAGGGGTGAGGTCAAGATGCATGTCGGTAATGGATCAAGAGTTGATGTGATCACCGTCGGAATGCTACCTCTCCACCTACTGTCGGGATTAGTGATAAATATAAATAATTGTTATTTGGTGCCTGCACTGAGCATGAACATTGTATCCGGACCATGTTTGATGTGAAGTGGTTATTCATTTAAATCTGAAAACAATAGTTGTTCGATTTATATGAATGATATCTTTTATGGTCATGCACATGTGATGAATGGTTTATTTTTGTTTGATCTTGATAATAGTGTTACGCATATTCATAATGTTGATGCTAAAAGGATTAAACTTGATAATGATACATCTGCATATATGTGGCACTGTCGTCTAGGTCATATTGGCATAAAACGCATGAAGAAACTCCATTCTGATGGACTTTTGGAATCACTTGATTTTGAGTCATTTGATACATGTGAGCCATGCCTTATGGGCAAGATGACTAGAACCCCGTTCTTCGGGACAATGGAGCGGGTGATAAATTATTGGAAATCATACATACCGATGTATGTGGTCCAATGAGTGTGTCGGCGCGTGGTGGATATCGTTATTTTCTTACTTTCACAGATGATTTGAGTAGATACGGGTATATCTATTTGATGAAACACTAGCCTAAAACCTTTGAAAAGTTCAAGTAATTTTAGAGTAAAGTGGAAAATCATCATAATAGAAAGATCAAATTTCCACGGTTCGACCATGGAGGTGAGTATCTAAGTTACAAGTTTAGCACCCACATGAGAGAGTGTGGAATAGTTTCACAACTCCCACCTGCCGGAACACCACAATGTAATGGTGTGTCAAAACATCGTAATCGTATTTATTGGATATGGTTCGATCTATGATGTCTCTGACTGACTTGCCACTATCATTTTGGGGTTATGCACTGGAAACCGCTACATTCACTTTAAATCAGGCACCATCTAAATCCGTTGAAACGACACCATATGAATTGTGGTTTGGAAACATACCTAAGCTGTCATTTCTTAAAGTTTGGGGATGCGATGTTTATGTGAAGAAACTTCAGCCTGATAAACTCGAACCCAAAGTGGAAAAATGTGTCTTCATAGGATACCCTAAAGAAAAAATTGGGTATTCCTTCTATCATAGATCCGAGGGCAAGGTTTTTGTTGCCAAGAATGGATCCTTTCTTGAGAAGGAGTTTCTTGTGAAAGGTGTGAGTAGTTGGAAGGTAGAACTCGAAGAGGTTATTGAACCTTCTATTCATGAAATGGCAAGTGGCGCAGCAACGGAAATTGTTCCGGAGTTGACTTCACCGAATGAAGAAGTAACTAATGATAATGATCATGAAACTCCAAAAGAGGATACTACCGAACCTCGTAGGTTAAGCAGGACACATGCAGCTCCTGAACTGTATGGAATCCTATCATGAATTTCATGGTTGATGAAATAGATGACCCTGTGACATATGAAGAAGCGATGATGAGCCTGGGTTCCAACAAATGGCTAGAAGCCATGAAATCCGAGATGGCATCCATGTACGAAAACTAGGTTTGGACCTTGGTAGACTTACCTCACGAGCGAAAGGCCGTTGATAATAAATGGATTTTCAAAAGAAAACGGATGTTGATGGTAATGTGACCATCTACAAAGCTCGACTTGTCGCAAATCGGTTTAGGAAGAGTTGACTACGATGAGACATTCTCTCCCGTAGCGATGCTACAGTCGGTTAGGATTATGTTAGCAATTGTTGCATATTTCGATTATGAGATATGGCAAATGGATGTCAAAACTGTGTTCCTCAATGGTAATATTGAAGAAGAGTTGTATATGATACAACCAAAGGGTTTTGTCGATCCTAAGGATGCTGATAAGGTATGCAAGCTTCAGCGATCCATCTATGGACTGAAGCAAGCATCCCGGAGTTGGAATCTCTGCTTTGATGAGGTGATCAAAGAGTTTGGATTTGTCCAAACTTATGGAGAGGCTTGTATTTACAAGAAAGTGAGTGGGAGCAATGTGGCATTTCTGATATTATATGTGGATGACATATTACTGGTTGGAAATGATATAGATCTTTTAAATAGTGTTAAAAGTTATCTAAACAACAAATTTTTGATGAAGGACCTTGGTGAAGTATCATATATATTAGTTATTAAGACCTATAGAGATAGATCAAGGCGCCTAATAGGGCTATCAAAGAGTACATACCTTGATAAGATTTTAAAGAAGTTTAAAATGGACGAAAGTAAGAAGGGGTTCTTACCTATATTGCAAGGCAAGACATTGAGTAAGACTCAAAGTCCGGCTATGGCGGAAGAAAGAGAGATAATGGATAAGATCCCCTATGCTTCAGCCATAGGCTCTATAATGTACGTCATGCTATGTATAAGACGGGATGTGGCACATGCTCTTAGTTTGACTAGTAGGTACCAATCTAATCCAGGTTCAGAACACTAGATAGCGGTCAAGAATATCCTTAAGTACTTAAGAAGAACTAAGGAAATGTTTCTTGTATACGAAGGTGAAGAAGAGTTGGTCGCTAATTGTTATGACGACGCTAGCTTTGACACCGATCTGAATGACTCTAAGTCTCAATCCGGATACATATTTCTCATGAACGGAGCAACAGTTAGTTGGAGGAGCTCCAAACAACCTGTGGTGACAAGATCAACAATGGAGGCAGAATATATTGCTGCTTCGGAAGTAGCACAGGAAGCGGTTTGGATGAAGGAGTTCATAATCGAACTAGGTGTGGTTCCTAGTGCGTTGGACCCAATGGTGATCTATTGTGACAACAATGGAGCTATAGACAATGCCAAGGAACCAAGGTTTCACAAAAATTCCAAGCATATTAAGCGTCGGTTTCACTCCATCCGCGAGCATGTCAAGGATGGAGATATAAAGATTTGTAAAGTACACACGGATCTCAATGTAGTAGATCCATTGACTAAAGTTCTCCCTAGGGCAAAACATGATCAACACCAGAACTTTTATCACTATGTAACTAGATTATTGTCTCTAGTGCAAGTGGGAGACTGAAGGGAATATGCCCTGAGAGGCAATAATAAAGTTGTTATTATATGTATTCCAAGTATATGATAGATGTTTATTTTGCATGCTATAATTGTATTGATTGGAAACGTTAATACATGTGTGCTTAATAAACAAATAGAAAGTTCCTAGTTATGCCTCTCTCTTATAAACTAGCTCGTTGATTAACAAGATGATCAAGGTTTCCTGATCATGGACATTGGATGTTGTTAATAACAAGGTCACAACATTGGTGGAATGATGTGATGAACATTCATCTGAAGTATAGCATTACGATCAAAGTCATTATGTTTATATTGCTATAACATCATACGAAGTAATCCGAGTCCTTATACCATGAGATCATGTCAATCACTAACACTAGAAGAGTATCTTGATAACATCAAACGTCATACCGTGAAAAAGTGACTATAAAGGTGGGTTCTATGCTACGAAGGTGTTATGTAGAGGTTCATGGATAAAGACTAGGATTTGTCCATCCCGATGACGGATAGATATACTCTGGGACCTCTCGGTGATATCACATTAAGATAGCTTGCAAGCAAGTGATGTGATCACTGGAATGTTATATCACGGGACGAGAAAAGAGTGCATGTAGGTAATGAGATCAAACTAGGTATAGAGATACCGATGATCGAATCTCGGACATGTAATATATTGCGATACAAAAGGATTTAGTTACTAGCGTTAAAGGTTCTCACGATCACAGAAGTCATGGTTGAATGTGTGGGAGTCATTATGGATCTCGAGGTCCCGCTTTTGATTATTGATCCGAGAGGGGTCTTGATCATGTCTGCATTATTCGCGAACCGTAGGGTGACACACTTAAGGGATACCAACACCATTTGGAGCAAATATGTTTCAAGCGAAAGAATTGCAAAGCGCTGGAATTGTTTCAATGGACACCGAAATTGTTTTGGGTGAAATTGCTGAAATTGGTTCTGCATGTGATATTGAAATGTTGCAGGGGATTTTATGTGAATGTTTGTTAATTAAATTAATTAACAAAATTATGAATAAAATAAATAAAAGAGTTTTATTAAATGATAATTGCATTAAATTTGGTGGAAATTTAATGCATCTGTGTGGGAATTTGAGTGGAGGCTAAATTTATGTGAGTGGAGCTTCACCACATGAATGTGGAAGAGGTGGGGGCACCTCCTCTTGGCCACCGGCCATGGGAGGGGCTGCCCCTCTCCCCTATAAAATGCCCCCCTCTCCTCCTCACAAATTACACCTCCTCGTGAAGGATCTCTCTCCCCCTCTAGAATTATTTCCCCATGGTCTCAGATTAGCGAGATACATGTTCCCGGTGGCATTTCGTCTAGAAGGAGTTGCTGCTTCCGCTGCATCGCTAGAGCGAGGAGGTGTAGATTGTTTGGTGGCCTGAACGTGTGTGCGATCACGGATGCGCTGCTGGGTTGTGGCGCTGGACTTCTTCTCGATCCTAAGATCGACAAGCGTTCGACTACATCATCCACGAGTTCAACCTTGTTACACTTTGTCGGTCTACAAGGGTATGTTCTCTATGGATGTATATCCACCCATTGCTTTTATCTAGTAGATAGATCTTGGTGCTTAGTAGTTCCCATCATAGGATTTTTTTTGTTTTCTATGTTGCAAACCCAACATGTAGCAATCTAGTTGTAACAATTTTAGAAATAAAATCTTTTATGGTCTGATACATTGCAAATGTATATATAATTTTTGATGTTCCATGCTTGGTTTTATCTACTTTCTTGTGTTTTGTCCACACTTTGGAGAACTTTTCACATGATTTCTTGGACTAACCTATTAACAAGAGCCAAAGTGGCAGCTGCCTGTTTTTGCTGTTTTTGCTTCCAGGAAGTCAGAAAATGAATATTCTCGGAATTGGGCGGGACAAAAGCCAAAGTTGCTATTTACTGGAAGACATCTGGAGCCAGAATACGAGACGGAGAAGGGTGGGCCCGGCAAACCACTGGCAGCCTTGGCGAGCCTAACTGCGCCAGGGTGGTCTAGCCGACCCCAGCACCCCCTCGGCCTCTCCTTCCGTTTATATATTGCCTCTAATACGGAAACCCTAAGTACCCGATCAAAAATCCACGAAAGAGTCTGTAGCCGCCATCATCTCCATCCCTAGATCGGGAAGGAGCTGAAGCTCTTCCCAGCACCCTGCCAGAGAGGGGAATTCACCCTGGAGGCCTTCTTCATCACCATGCAAGCCTCCGGTGTGATGCGTGAGTAGTTCATCTCTAGACTACGGGTCCATGTAGTATCTAGATGGCTGGTTCTCCTCCTTTGTGCTTTCATGATTAGATCTTGTGAGCTCCGTTCATGATCAAGATCATCTATTTGTAATCCATACATGTTGTGTTTGTGGGGATCCAATGGATATTGAGATGCTATTTCAGATTGATTATTGATTCTGTCATGTCTTTGTTATTTGTCATCTTGCATGCTTTCCGTTGTTAGTAGCTATCTTGGCCAAGTAGATGCTAGCAACTCCAAGAGTTAGTATTTATGCTCGATAGTGGGTTCATGCCTCTGGTAATCTGGGGAAGTGACAGAAATCTCTAAGGTACAAGATGTGTTGTTGCTACTAGGGAAAAAACAACAATCCTTTGTTCATAGAACAATCGTATTGTTTACTTTACACGCAATTTGTAAAGCAATAATCTGTTGCTTGCAACTTAATACTAGAGGGGGTTCGGATGATAACCTGAAGGTGGATTATTAGTCATAGATGCAGTTGGATGGCGGTCTATGTATAATGTTGTAATGCCCAATCAAGTCTCAAATGAGTCAATATGATTAGTATATGCTTGTATGCTCTCTCGATGTTTGTCAATTGCCCCGCTGTAATTTGTTCACCCAGCATGTTATCTATCTTAAGAAGATCCACCTCTAGTGAACTATGGACCCCGGTCCTTTCTTTTACTTTCAATCTATAATCAACTATTTACTGCTTTGTGTTTATTTTCTGCAAACTATTACTTCCTTCCATTCGATACGTTTAATCCTTTGTTTTCAGCAAAACCGGTGAGATTGACAACCTCATCGTAAGTTGGGGACAGAGTTCTGTGGTTGTGTTGTGCAGGTCTCCATGTTGCTGCTGGCACCGGTAGTGCGCCCTGCCAACGTTCAGCTAGCTACACCTTTGGGGTGTTTCCTTGCTCCTACTGGATTGATAACCTTGGTTTCATAACTGAGGGAAACTTACTACTGTGCTCATCATACCTTCCTCTTGGGGTTCCCCAATGAGCTCGACATCAACCACGAGCCAGCAAGTATTTTTCTGGCGCCGTTGCTAGGGAGTCAAGGACATCTTCACAAGGGGAGTCCCTCATAACCAATCTCTTTACTTTGTTTTTTTTGTTTTGCTTAGTTTATTTTGCTTTGTTTGCTTTTTTTGTTATCAAAAACACAAAAAAATTAGTTTTACTAGTTTGCTTCTTTATCAAAAAACACAAAAAATTTAAGTCTCCTTCAGTTTTTGCCTCTTCTTTAGCTCACCATGTTGATCCCTAAATTCACCCTGAAAGACCTTTCAATAGGTAGTGGCTCTATAATTGGAAAACATAATATTGAAGAATTTTTTAGTCATGTTAGCAAACATGAGGATGTTGAGGATAGATCCCGTGCAGAACTTGCTCCAAACTATGAGATTGCTGCAGCTTCTTTAGTTCACATGTTGGAAGCTAGGTTTGTTAACCTTAACCCCTTAATTCAAGTAATGTTTCTTAAACTTAAAGAAATTGAGGACCCTGAAAAGAGGGATTTTATTCTTGAAACTTTGCTTAAGGAATTCTATGATGTTGCCAAGGAAGCTAGAAAAGTCTTTGAACGTTTCAATATGCTAGGCTCATGTGTAGATGTTGTTGGTACACGAGAAAAGATGAACAAAACTGAACCTAATGGGGAGGAAACTAAGGTACCAATACCCTTTCAACTGGTAGCAATACATGAAGCCATAGAAAAGAATCTTGATTGGATTGTTCCTGATGTTGGAGATATGCCCAAGAGGCAATAATAAAGTGGTTATTATTATATCTTTATGTTTATGATAAATGTTTACATCCCATGCTATAATTGTATTAACCGGAAACATTAATACTTGTGTGTTTTGTAAACATAAAAGAGTCCCTAGTAAGCCTCTTGTTAAACTAGCTTGTTTATTAAATGATGATCATGGTTTCCTGATCATGGACATTGGATGTCATTAATAACAAGGTTATATCATTAGGAGAATGATGTGATGGACACACACCCATAGTATGCGTAGCATAAGATCAAGTCATTAAGTTCGTATTGCTATAAGCTTTCAAATGCATAGTAACCCAATCCTTCGACCATGAGGTTATGTTAATCACCATCACCGGATGGGTACTTTGATGACATCAAACACCGCTTCGTAAGTGGGTGGTTATAAAGGTGTCATTGGTTATTTTGAAAGTATGTGTTGAAGCGCATGGACCAAGATTGGGATTTGTCCATCCATATGACAGATAGATATGCTCTGGGCCCTCTCGGTGGAATGTCATCTAGTTAGCTTGCAAGCATGTGACTGGGTCACAAGGGATGACATAACATGGAACGAGTAAAGAGTACTTATCAGTAACGAGGTAGAACTAGTTATAGAGATACCGACGATCAAACCTCGGATAAGTAGAATATCACGTGACAAAGAGAATTGGTTTCGTATGTTAATGGTTCTATCGATCACGAAGTCATCGTTGAGTATGTGGGAGCCGTTATGGATATCCAGATCCCGCTGATGGTTATTGATCGGAGAGGTGTCTCCATCATGTCTGCATATTCACGAACCGTAGGGTGACATCACGAGGAGATCCGGAATTGTCCGGAGAATAAGATTCATATATTGGGGATCATTTTCTAAGTTAGGAAATGTTCTGGAGTATTTGTATGGAGATTCTAGAAGGTTTCGGAATGTTCTGGAAGATTCTAGAAGAGTTCTTGGTGTTTGCTTGAAAACCAAGAAAGGGTCAAGGAAACCTTGTGGGGCAAGACACGGATTCGTGGGGGAGGAGGACTCCTCCCCCTTCCCAACCCACCGGCCAAGGAGGGAGGGGAGTCCTACTAGGACTCCCCCTCCCATGGCGCGCCTCCCTCCTTTAAATAGAAGGGAGGGGGCGCCACCCCCTAGACCACTCCCATAACAAACCCTAGCCGCCTCCTCTCTCCTCCTCCTTCGCTCTGCTCCGGCTTAGGCGAAGCCCTGCAGAAATCTCTACTCCACCACCACCACACCGTCGTGCTGCTGGGATTCCGTGGAGAAGATCTACTACCTCCGCTGCTCGCTGGAACAGGGAGAGGAAGGTCTGCTTCGACTCCGCACGTGTGACCGACTGCGGAAGCGCTGCCAGAACGCGGCGCCGGAAGGATCATCCACACGATCTTGAGATCGGCAAGTGATCGACTACATCAACCCCGAGATCTAATCTCGTAACGCTTTCGGATCTACGAGGGTTAGTACAGATCTATCTCGTTGCACATGTCTAATAGATTAGATCTTGGCTTTTATCTAGATTATATCTGGGTTTTGTTCGTTCTTGCGGTAGAAATTTTTTGTTTTCCATGCTACGAACCCATCAGTGGTATCAGAGCCGTGTCTATGCGTAGATCTGTTGCACGAGTAGAACACAATGGTTTTGTGGGTGTTTGGTGCTCGTGCCGTCTTTTGCTTTGTGTACTTTGCATCTTGCGGTATGGTGGGATGAAGCGGCTCGGGCTAACCTTACATGTCATCGCACATGAGACTTGTTGCACGCTTGACGTGTAACTTGCTTTGCACAAGTGGCTTTGCGGGTGTCTGTCTCTCTCACCATAGTAAATATCCAATCTACACTTTGCACTTGATAGCACTTGTATCAACATTGTGGTTCAGTTTCGTAGGTAAGATCCGTTCTTATTCAAAAGCCCCAAACCACGTAAAACATGCAAAGAAAATTAGAGGCGTCTAACTTGTTTTTGCAGGGGTTTTGTGATGTGATATGGCCATCATGTGATTGTGATTATATTTGATGTATGCAATGATCCTTGTTGTAATATGGCAACCGGCAGGAGCCTAATGGTTGTCTCTAATTCTGTTAAGACTTGCGTGTCTATTCATCTTGTAATAGCTTTATTCCAAGTAGTTGTAATAGTTGCTAGTGATGATGGACAACCATGAAGCGGCGCCACTGATCTTGACGCAATGCTGGTGATGATGGAGATCATGTCCATGCTTTGGAGATGGAGATCAAAGGCACAAGAAGAAAGGGCCATATCATATCACACTAATTATGAATTGCCTGTGATGTTAATCCTTTATGCATCTTGTATTGCTTAGATCGTGACGGTAGCATTATAAGATGATCCCTCTCACTAAATATCAAGTAATAAAGTGTTCGTCCTTAGTAGGCACCGTTGCTAAGACTCGTCGTTTCGAAGCATCTCGTGATGATCGGGTGTGATAGATTCTACGTGTGCATACGACGGGTGCAAGCCAGATTTGCACATGCGGATACTAAGGTTAATCTTGACGAGCCTAGCATGTACAGACATGGTCTCGGAACACAGAATACTGAAAGGTAAAGCATGAGTCATATGGATGATATGATGAACATGTTGATTGTTCGCCTTTAAAGCTACATCATCTCACGTGATGATCGGACTTGGTGTAGTGGATTTGGTTCGTGTAATCACTAAAACAACTCGAGGGATGTTGTTTTGAGTGGGAGTTCTTTTGTAATTTGGATTAGTCAAACTCAATTTATCATAAACACAATCAAAGTGAATTTGCATAGTTTGTTGTAGTCATTGGCATCCGTTCACCACCTTACGCTTAGTTATAGTTGAGATAGTAGAACTATAGAAATTCTGGATATTTGCTTTACGAACTGGTATCGTATTGTTTTGAGTATCAATCTAAAGTTTAAAAGTCATATTGCAAACTTTCAGCAAACTCCGTTTACTCTGTGAAGTTTAATAAACAGTATTAAATCAAGAGTAACAATTCTAGTGTTAGTATCTAATGTATCTTGTTTGCCTCCATGATTCTTGATACTCAAAAGATTGTTTTTAATATCAAGTTTATCTAAGAGCTGAAAGTAATGTTTCAGAAACCATCATATGTGAAAGGTATTGCGATATCTAAAACAATGTGTTGGTTACAACATGATAGAGTATATGTCCTCATATTTGATGAGAGTTTGTGAAGGTTGGAGACGCTAGTCGTCCTAATCCTCCAAAAGGTTTTGGTAAAGAAACATTATACTCGCAATTCACCTTTATAAGCTATAGCAGCTTGATCATGAAAATTTTCATGATAAGGATGAATAGAAGATGTAAGTAAAATGTTTACTGCACTAAAAGATTACTAAAGAATGGAATTTTGAAAGAATGCCAAACATTTGATGAAGGTGATCCACTTCAAAGTGCAAGTCCAAAGGTATTAGTATTTGATTATACACACTTTGTACTATGTGTCATGTGAATGACACCACTATTGATGTTGATAGATTCTTTTAAAAGAAAAGGAATTGTTGAAAGAGAATCTATAAAATATTTGGCAGAAAAGAAAAGATTGGAGATATCCAACTTAGGTATATAGAAGATACATGTTATGGCTGTATTCCTTGGTTGTTAAACAATGTGGTTCTATGGTATTGGATACCGAATTGGTTGGTATGAAGTGTCATACAGGATAACACAATTCATGAACTACAATGGCCTAAGTAACTAGCAAGAGAATATGTGATGATGTTCATCAAAAACAAACAAAGGGTTGTTGTGTTACTCGTTAACATCAAAGCTTACCTTCAAGATTTGTTTCAATAATTGTTATTTTGATCAGGTATTATGACGACAAAAGGTTGTTCAAATAATTACCGTATTCCATAATAGATGGATGATATACAAGTCTGATTGGAGAAATAACGACCATAAAACTAATGCTAAAATGTCGCAAGACAAATGATTGAAAGATCACTTGCAAAGTGACATCGCCGTTTAAATTATATTGAAAGGGATACATGAAGAAACTCCATGTTGATGGATTTTTGGAGTCTTTGATTTTGATCAAATGACGCTTGTGATACTTTCCTGGAGATAATTAAAACTCCGTTAGAGGCCAAAGAGGCAGACGACTAACTGATTGGAATTTGTACATATTGATGTATATAGTCCATTATGTGTAGTCGTGGGCGATGGATTTCAACTTCATATGCTTTCTCCGAAGATTTGAGTGAGTATATGTATATACTTACTCAATAAGGAAGAAGTATGAAACATTTGAAAATGTTCA
This sequence comes from Avena insularis, assembly GCA_023614405.1. Lineage (NCBI taxonomy): Eukaryota > Viridiplantae > Streptophyta > Magnoliopsida > Poales > Poaceae > Avena > Avena insularis. The sequence goes on along the minus strand of CM042692.1, from coordinate 8,922,429 downwards.
AAGACTTTCAAGATGAAGTGGAAAATTATTATAACAAGAAAATAAAAAAAAGTTTATGATTGGATCATAAAGATGTTTGAGTTACAAGTTTAGCAAAACACCTAAGATTTGAGGAATCGTTCCATGGATTTGCATTTCCCAAAACACCATAGGAGTATGGAGTGTTCAAGATATGTAATGAAACCTTGTTTGACATGGTAAGATCAAAGGTGTCATTTATAAAACTGCCATTATATTTTAAATATTAAAGCTTTAGTGACTACCGCTTTTACACTAAAAGGAGCTCCATCGTGATCCGTTGAAATGACACCATATAAGTCATGGTTCGGGATAAAACCCAGGTTGTCCTTTCTTAAATTTTTGGTATGCTAGGCATAAGTAAAGAGTTTATAACCAAAGCCGGATGAGCATGTCTTTGTAGGTTATTTCGAATAACCATTGGGTATTCCTCCATAACACCGAAGACAAAAGTGTTTGTCACTTAGAATGTCGAGTTTCTTGAGAAGGAATTTTTGGTGAAAAGTCAAGTGGGAGGACAATAGAACTTTGACAATGTTGTTGAACCTTGGCTAATATGTGCTGAGTTGCGCAGCGTCAGAAAGTGTCCCGGAGGCAGCAACAATGCTCATGGCTCACGTGCCTCAAAGGTTGTGGTCACGGAGATCTAAGTTACTATTGAACCAAGTAGGTCGGGTAAGTAATCAAATGCCAAGATTTGAGAGTTAAATCATTGTTGTTTGACAATGATGGACCGACTACATGCAAAGAAGCAATGATGGGCCCTGACTTCGTTAAGTGGCTTGAAGCCATAAAATCCATGATAATTCCATACACGAGAAATCAAGCTTTGAATTTGAAAGACCCTCTGGAAAGGTGTAAGACCTTACAGTCGTATATGGATCTATAAAGAAATAGACATGGATGTTTCACAACTATGAAATAGTCGACATGTCGGAAAGAGTTTACGACAATGTTCAAGGAATTGACTATGATAAGATTTGATCTTTCATAGCGATATTTAGTCTGGACGGATTAATGTAGCAACCACTACATATATTTTGGAATATGGTAGTTGAACAAACAAAACAAGTTCTTCTAATAGAATGGTTACCTAGGACATGTACATGACACGATCCAAAGGATTTTATTAATTCAAAGGATGCTAAAAGAGTATGCAAAACTTCAATGGTTGAAGTGAGCATCGTGAAGTTGGAATCTTCACCGTAATGAAACCGTTAAAAGGTTTAATTTCATCAGAGACGATGAAGATGTTTGCATTTTGCAAGAAATTAAGTGGGAGCGCTAAGACATATTTCTAATACATTATGTGAAAGACATATTGTTGATTAGAAATGATGTATATTTTATTGACACAGGTTAAGAATTTCATTTCGATGAAAGACTTAGGCATAACCCAAGAATTAGGCATCAATGTCTATATGGATAGATTGAGGTGCTAATATGGTTTTGCCAAATGTACATAGATAAGATGTTGAATGAGTTCAATATGGAAACAACAAGAAAGGTTCTTGGCCTTGCGGAAAGGACTGAATCAAGATTCAAGTGTGTTGACACGAGATTCAAGTGTTTTGACACTTGGTGAAATCACAAGAATATTTTGATCAATCATTCTTTGAGATGTACACATCCAGATATGTCCTATGCTCTAAATGTTATGAGCATATACCAGAATGACTCATAAGATGATCATTGGACAATAGTAGGGATATTCTTATGATCTTTGGAAGAACTAAGAATATATTATTTATATAGTGGTGACAAATAGTTCATTGTAAATTGTTGCATTGATACTAGTTTTGTTACAAATTAAGTTTATCTCAATTTAAACTATGGGTGGCACAATGTAATAGAAAGGAAGTTCCATAACGGATTTGGTTGATTACCAAAGTTAAAACATTGTGACAGATACTACAACAAAAGGCTGAGTATATGACTGCTATTGTAGCAGCAAATGAGGGCATTTGTGTCAAGTAGTTTGTTATCAAACTAGGTGTGGTTCATAGCTTGATAATACTATGAAGATACATTGTACGACAATTGTATCAACATGATTTAATCCCAAGCAACTAAAGGTCTCACCAAAGGACCAAATATATATAATGCCATCTCATTGGAGAATGAGTAATGCGTAGAGACACAAGGAAATGCAAATACACACAGACCTGGAAGTGTCAGATCCGAAGATTATGTTTACCACTAGCAATAGTGTCTGTACAACACCAGAAAGCCATAGGTGTTGAATGCACAAATTTTTAACTAGATTATTGACTCTAGTGCAAGTGGGAGACTGTTGGAGATATGCCCAAGAGGCAATAATAAAGTGGTTATTATTATATCTTTATGTTTATGATAAATTTTTACATCCCATGCTATAATTGTATTAACCAGAAACATTAATACTTGTGTGTTTTGTAGACATAAAAGAGTCCCTAGTAAGCCTCTTGTTAAACTAGCTTGTTGATTAAATGATGATCATGGTTTCCTGATCATGGACATTGGATGTCATTAATAACAAGGTTTTATCATTAGGAGAATGATGTGATGGACACACACCCATAGTAAGTGTAGCATAAGATCAAGTCATTAAATTTGTATTGCTATAAGCTTTCAAATGCATAGTAACCCAATCCTTCGACCATGAGGTTATGTTAATCACCATCACCGGCGGGTACCTTGATGACATCAAACACCGCTTCGTAACTGGGTGGTTATAAAGATGTCACTGGGTATTCTGAAAGTATGTGTTGAAGCGCATGGACCAAGATTGGGATTTGTCCATCCATATGACGGATAGATATGCTCTGGGCCCTCTCGGTGGAATGTCATCTAGTTAGCTTGCAAGCATGTGACTGGGTCACAAGGGATGACATAACATGGAACGAGTAAAGAGTACTTATCAGTAACGAGGTAGAACTAGGGATATTGATACCGACGATCAAACCTCGGATAAGTAGAATATCGCATGACAAAGGGAATTGGTTTCGTATGTTAATGGTTCTATCGATCACGAAGTCATCGTTGAGTATGTGGGAGACGTTATGGATCTCCAGATCCAGCTGATGGTTATTGATCGGAGAGGTGTCTCCATCATGTCTGCATATTCACGAACCGTAGGGTGAAACACTTAAGGTTCAAAGTTGTTTTAAGTAGATATGGAATATCCGTTGGAGACCAAATGTTGTTCGGAGTCATGGATTGGATCCGCGACATCACGAGGAGATCCGGAATTGTCCGGAGAATAAGATTCATATATTGGGGATCATTTTCTAAGTTAGGAAATGTTCTGGAGTATTTGTATGGAGATTCTAGAAGGTTTCGGAATGTTCTAGAAGGTTCTAGAAGAGTTCTTGGTGTTTGCTTGAAAACCAAGAAAGGGTCAAGGAAACCTTGTGGGGCAAGACACGGATTCATGGGGGAGGAGGACTCCTCCCCCCCTTCCTAACCCGCCGGCCAAGGAGGGAGGGGAGTCCTACTAGGAGGGAGGGAGGGAAGGGAGGGGACGCCACCCCCTAGACCTCTCCCATAACAAACCCTAGACGCCGCCTCTCTCCTCCTCCTTCGCTCTGCTCCGGCTTAGGCGAAGCCCTGCAGAAATCTCTACTCCACCACCACCACCACACCGTCGTGCTGTTGGGATTCCGTGGAGAAGATCTACTACCTCCGCTGCTCATTTGGAACAGGAGAGGAAGGTCTGCCGACTCCGCATACGTGTGACCGATGTGGAAGCGGCTGCGAACCGGAAGGATCGTCCACACGATCTTGAGATCGGCAAGTGATCGACTACATCAACCCCGAGATCTAATCTCGTAAAGCTTTCATATCTATGAGGGTTAGTACAGATCTATCTAGTTGCACATGTCTAATAGATTAGATCTTGGCTTTTATCTAGATTAGATCTGGGTTTTGTTCGTTCTTGCGGTAGAATTTTTTTGTTTTCCATGCTACGAACCCATCACCTGAAAACCCTTTTTGTCGTGGAAATGGCCACGGCAGTCGCTGCCACTGGCAGCGACTGATTGAAACGTGAGGAAGAGTTGGCGCCATCTGCGGTGCGAGATTGGGGCGGATGCACATGGGTTTACCCAGGTTCGGTCCCCCGGAGGGTAAAGACCTACTCCTGCTAGATTAGATTATTAGAGAACGAGTTACAAGGGTGGCGAGCTCGGCGTGTAAGCAGCGAGTCGCTTGAGGGTGTGTATGATGGAACGTGAGTCTCTAGGATACTCTAGGGAGGTTTATATATGAGGCACCTCAGTAGGGTTTACAAGCTACAACCGAACAAGATAAGGATTCAGAGGTTTTGACCTAATCCGACTAGGCTTCTATTGCGCTCCTGGGCCTCCAGTCGCCAGTCGCCAGGCCTCTCCTTCCGTCGTAGCCCAGTCGCCATCCTTCAGGCGCACTCATAGGCCCTTCGACCCAATCGGAACATCCTGCTGGGCATACCCCATTTGGCATATCCCCATCAGTAGTCCCCGAGGCCATCGTTGATGCAGGCGCAGGTGTCCTGTTGGTGTTCAGAGTAAGCGAGCCCAATTCGTACGTGCAGTCGATTCGGCGATGGACTCCATCAGAACCAAGGAGAATTTCCCTAGGTTTCCATTCGCCACCCCAATGAATGTTATCGCCGCGAACTCGCCGCTTCAGCGAGTAGAAAAGACTAGCGGGTAGCAGGTGGAATGGAGGAGTTGGACCATCAATTCTGGTCAAACTATCCGTTGGGATTCCCAACAATAATTTCGGTGCAATTACCGTGAGTAACGGCTATCCTGATTTTGGCGGGTGGCGTTCCCATATAAGGGGAGTGGTGATTCAGTTCTGCGAATCTTTCCTGCATTCTTCATTCTCCCACACGCATTCTTCCTGTCCTTGATCTTCCTGCCTTCAACCTTCCGACTCGTCCTTTCCGCACCGTGCGATTCCACGTCCTACCCGATGGTGCCTCCCAAAGGCTCATGGGGAAAATCCAAATGCACCACAGCCCAGCTCAAGTCCTTCGAGTACGCCGGAGTCCTCCGCAAGGGGAACTGGCGGGTTCCCCCCTCCTCCGAGACCGAGCCGAAGCCGAGAGCCGGCGAATTCATCTGCTTCCCTAGTCATCTTGAGAGAGGTCTGGGGTTCCCCACCTCGCTTTTCTTTCGGCGCTTCTACGCATATTATGCGATCAAGCCGTCGGATCTCGGCCTGCATAGCATCGAGCAGCTGGTTATCTTCGTCGCCTTCTACAAGTGCTACCTCGGCTGCAGGTCGTATTTTCCGCTGTGGTTGGAGATCTTCCACAGCGGCATCGGGCGTGAGGCATCCGGCGGCCTGATATTGGCCGCAGGCGGCGTCACCTTCCAACTGAAGCCGAAGGCTAATTTCGTCAAGCTTCTCCTGCCAAAGAAAGCCGCCAGCGAGTGGAAGAAGAGCTGGTTCTACGTAAAAGAATCCACTCCTTCCGGCGAGGTGGCACTTCCCGAGTTCGTCGCCGAGAGGAGCGAGCCTCGACGGTTAGCACCGAAGAAGCTTCCTGAAGACCAGCGGATGGCTATCATGGAAATGATGGACCAGATTTAGAAGCTGAAGGACCAGGGGGTGATCTCGATCAACCTCTACAACTGCTGGCTCGGGCGGCGTCTTGTTCAACTGGCGGCTTGGCCGCATTGGATGTATGAATACAGCGGGAAGCACGACCCCTCCCGAACCAGCAAGGAGTCATGGGAGACCGAGGACTACAAGGCCGCCCTAAAAAAGATCACCGACGTGCAGTTTACCAGCGTGGCAGTCGGGCTCGCCGCGTACACTCCCTTGAAGAATGAAGCCCCCATAGTAAGTTTTCCTTCTCAGCCGCTGTTTCCGCACCTCAACTCTCAGTCGCTGCATCTGGTGTTTACTCGTGGTGCTTTTCAGCTTTTTCAGGTGTTGGAGGGCTGGCTCCCTCCGCTCGACGAAGAGGTTCCCCGGGAACTCGAGGAGGACTCCGAGGGAGACTTTTCCGACAGTGATGGGGAGGAAGAGGAGGTTCCTCCCTAGCGCCCGTGGATCGCAAGACCCGTATGCAGAAACAACATGAGTTCGAGGCGAGCCGCAGCCTGGACAAACACGATGGAGGCGACGAGGTCGCACATGAGCGCACGTCCAGGCGTACTGCTATGTCGTTGAAGCCCGCACGCAAGCCCAAGTCACCAACGAAGAAGCCAATGTCGACGTCCAAGTCGGCGGTTGTGTTTGAGTCGGACGATGACTCCGACGATGACGATGTCCCTGAAGTCTCGTGCAAAGCCCCAAAGGACGCGATCCCGACGAAGGGGTTGGAGGGCGAGGACATCGAGGCAGCGGTAGAGGTTCCCCTAGCGGCGATTGCACCAACGGTCTTGGGGGATACAAGCCAGGAAGCGACCGAGGCGGCGACGTCTAAGTCGCCGCAGCCGTCGAGAGCGGCCGCGTCTTCGGAGCCGGAGATTCCGGCGACCGCGGCTTCGTCATCGAGGAAGCCCATGGTGTCATGGGCTTCAGACATCTTCGAGAGGGGGCTCACTCGTAAGCTAGGTACAGAATTGTACAAGCCTGCCCACATCAGCACCGGGCTTCACGTTCTCCCGGTCGCTAAGTGAGTATTGGTTCTTCATGCCAATTCGCCTCTTGCGTTTGTATTGTTGTTATATTGACTGTGGGAATTCGGGCAGGTCTGGAGCCAAGAAGATTAGCCGTCTGTCGGTGGCAAAGATTCTGCCGGCCGCCACCACGGGAGAGGGCGATCTCCCCAAGAAGAGAAAAGCCGCCGGAGATGTGGCGACCGCGGAAGTCGCGAAGAAGCAGAAGTGCGGCGATGCCACAGCCAAGCGGGCGCGGAGCCTGATGTGCGATCACCGAAGAAGTGGTGATGGCGCGATCAGAGCCAGTCTTGGCTGCAGCTGTACCGAAAGCGTCGACCCCGACAACCAGTGTCCCTGCCAGAGCGTCGGTGACGTTCCCGCGCTTCATGGCCAGGGGATTTCCAGGCGTGGCGGACACCCAGTCTCCGCAGAGTCCAGAGATCGTGGATGCGGACATTGGGTCCCGTCATGGGTGCACTTCCTTCACGATCCCATCGACTGACGCCGGATAACTTCACAGGATGCTTGGCACCGCCATTCAGGTATGTCCAGTCCCCGAGTTCCTAGTCGCTGAATTTCAGCGGCTAGGAACTGAACTTCTTTCTCCTCTCCAGTCCCCGAGTTCCTGGTCGCTGAATTTCAGCGGCTGGGAACTGGGAATCTGTTTTGGTAAGTGCTCAGGTGTGTTGTTTATTTGCAGGGTTTGAAATGGGAGTCGACCGATCGACAGGCCACAAGGGAGCGCTTGGAGCGTGATCTGCGCGAAGCGCAGGAGGCGAACCAGCGGCTTCAGGAAACTATTGGTGAGTATCTGCTTTTCTATCCTTTCCTCTGTCGAGTATGAACTATTTGTGTATGGCGTGCTGATGGCTTCTCTTTCAGATGGTTTCCCGGCTGCGATTTCCAAGGCCCGTGAAGGGTATGTTCTAGTCGCCGAGCTGGACGTGGCGAATGGACGAATTGCCTCCCTGATCCAAGACTTGGAGGAGGCGAAAGCGTCCTCAGTTTCTTTGGAGGAGCGAGCGAAGGCTGCCATTGCTGCGGCTGAGGAGGAACGCAAAGCCACGGATTCGATCATCGTGGGACTGCACAACGATCAAGCCGCCTTGGAGAAGCATGTCACGGAGAGCTGCCGCAAACTACTTGGTAAGTCCCCGTCTTCGCCTGACTTGTCGGTGAGTCCCTGATTGGGGATGTCCGTAGTTTCACTGACGTCTGAATTTGTAGCTGTGATAGGTCGAAGCGACCTGGTGGTCCAGACCTTCAACGCTTCGCAGTGCGTGACTGCCGTGGTGAACGCGGCCACAACTTTCGGCGTTATGTGTCCAGGCGGTTCTCCAAGGCATGTCCCCCACCGAGGTTATTCCTGGGGGGCTCATGGAGGTGTGGCGCTATCTGGAGGAGGTGCCTGCCGTCGTGGAGTGGATGGCACGCTCAGCGTTCAGGCGCGGGGCCACCACAACATTGAGTTTGGGTCTCGCCCAATTCCCTGATGACTTCGACCTGGATGACGTAACTAGTGGCTACCCATCGGCGACCGGCACGGTGGAGATGTCCGAGATGCTGAAGCTGACTGCGAAGGTTGCCCCTTACGCCGATCGGGTCCTGGCTATGGGGGATCTGCTGCCATACCAGGAGACGGCGTTGGCGCCTGGCGACCCCGAGCCAGAGCATCGTGATATGAAGTCGGAGCAGCCCTTCCGGTCGGCGTTGTCGAAGTCGCTGATGACGTACCCGACGAACCCGTGGCAGCCTTTTGTTCGTGTCAAGGGGGTGGCAGTGCTTCTTCGTCAGGACCTGTAGAATAAATAATGTAGTTGGGAAGTTTGTGATGTATGCCAAGCGGCGACTACTGTAATATATTTTGTAAAGTACGCCAAAGGGAGTCAATCGACTCGTATTGCGACCAAGATTGTGTGGTGTATTTATTTTTGATTGAGCGAGTCCTCGAGCGCGTTCGCCCTTTAATGGGGTATAACTCGATTGTATACTTTTGTGTTTTGTTTTGGTTGTGCGTTGTTTTATCTCTCGCGTCTTCTGAGTGGAGAGTCCCCGAGCGCGAGTAGGATTGATTTGTAGGCGAGTCCCCGAGCATGGTGCTCAACCATATTGGTCGTGTTCCTGTTGTAGGTTGTAAATGTGTTGTTTGTAACACGTCTCCTCCCCTGGCCCGGAGAGCCAGTCGCTTGGCGAGTGCAAGGCAGCTCTCTTACTTGGTGTGTTCCTGAGCCGCGTGGGGGTTCCCGTTGTGCGGAGTCCCCGTGCGTGGTACTTAACCGTTCGAGTCGCTTTGCACGAGGATGGGAGGGACAGGTCATTGTGAGAAGCGTGTACCGGCTGTGTCTTGGCTCGGTGGGCCAGTCGGGCTAGGCGACTCCAGTGGTGGCTCCAGGTTGGCGTTTTCATGGACGACCCAAGGCCCGAGTATTTCCGGTGCCCTTGTGCCGTACTACTTAGTTGTGTCGGTCGCTCGACCAGAGGTTAACTTCCGTGGGTAGCGTATTGCTAGTATGTACGAGTGCGAGTGGCACCAGAATATGGCGAGTAGACACAATTTGTGCGGTCTGAATGAATTTCATTATATATGCCAGCTGAGTACAATTTGAGGTTCTAAGTGTAGAACTTTATGAGGAGGTTTACATTCCATGGCCTCCCGACCTCGAGCTGGCCGTCACCCCGTATGTCGATGAGGTAGTAGGCGTCATTGCCGAGGACTCGTCCTATGGCGAATGGCCCCTCCCATGGGGGGAGAGTTTGTGCATGCCTTTCTTGTCTTGGACCAGTCGTAGGACCAGGTCGCCTTCCTGGAAGGTGCGAGTTCATACTCGGCGGCTGTGGTAGTGGCAAAGTCCTTGCTGGTATATGGTGGCGCGAGAGCGAGCTAGGTCGCGTGCCTCGTCGAGTTGATCGATGCCGTCTTGGCAGGCGACCTCGTTGGTCGCTTTGACATAGTTGGCGACTCGAGGTGAATCATGCTCCAGGTCGGTTGGCATTACGGCCTCGGCGCCGTACACCATGAAGAAGGGTGTGAACCCGGTGGAGCGATTGACGGAGGTGCGGATCCCCCACATGACAGAGGGGAGCTCGTCGACCTAGCATCCTGGGGTGCGCTCGAGGGGAACTTAGAGTCGCGGCTTGAGCCCGTGGAGGACGCTCTGGTTGGCGCGTTCTGCTTGGCCATTCGACTCCGGGTGGGCGACTGAGGCGAGGTCGAGTCGTATGCCATGTTCTTCACAAAATTCCGCCATGGCCCCCTTGGCGAAGTTGGTGCCATTATGCATTATGATCTTTGTGCGGGTAGCCGTATCGGTAGATGAGCTCGCGTAAGAACTTGGTGGCCGTCTTGCCGTCGCACTTCTTTATTGGCTTGGCCTCGACCCATTTGGTGAACTTGTCGACCGCGACCAGGCGATGGGTGAAGCCAGATGGGGCCTTCTTGAACGGGCCTACCATGTCCATTCCCCATACGGCGAATGGCCATGTGATGGGGATGGTCTTGAGTGCCGAACCAGGGATGTGCATCTGGTGGGCATACTTCTGGCACCCGACGCATCATTGGACGATATTGGTGGCGTCAGCGTGCACGGTGAGCCAGTAGAAGCCGTGCCGCATGGCCTTGGCGACTAACAACTTGGCGCCGGCGTGATGGTCGCAGTCACCGGCGTGAATGTCCTGGAGGATCTTGCGGCCTTCTTCTGGTTGTACGCAGCGCTAGAACACACCAGTCACGCTGCGTCTGTGGAGCTCGCTATTTATGATGACGAAGGATTTGCAGCAGCGCACGATCATTCGTGCCTCCATCTCGTTGCTTGGTAGGATTTTGTGCTCCAAGAAGGCGACGTATGGTGCTGTCCAGTCGCTAGGCTCCACAACCATTGCGACTAAGGCCGGTTCTAGTTGCAGTGGTATCCCGACATCGATCTCTTTTGGTGGGCTGACCGATGGTTTGTGGATGATGTCGAGGAAGACACCTGCTGGTGGCGCTTGTCGGGCCGACCCGATGCGGGAGAGGGCGTCTGCCTCCTCGTTCTTGCGTCTGTCGATCCACTCGACGGAATAGCCGTCGAAGTTTCCTCCCATCTGGTCAACCGCTTGGCGGTACACAATCATTGTTGGGGAGACGGCATCACACGTCCCGGCAACTTGGCCGGCGACTAGATCGGAGTCGCCATAGCATCATAAGCGGTTGACATTCATCTCCTTAGCGGCTCTCATGCCGTGAAGGAGGGCCTCGTATTCTGCCATGTTGTTGGTGCATGGCTTGAAGTTGAGGTGGAGCACATAGTGGAGCTTGTCTCCTTTGGGAGAGGTCAGTATGACCCTAGCCCCTGCGCCGTCAGCGTTCTTGGAGCTGTCAAAATGGAGCGACCAGTAGTGGAGGTACGGGAGCTTCTCTAGCTGCTGTGCTTCTTCCCAATCTGCGAGGAAATCAGCCAGGGCTTGTGACTTGATTGCTTTGCGGGGCTCGTACTTGATGTTGTGGACGCCGATTTCGACGGCCCACTTGGCGACTCGCCCGATCGCCTCGCGATTGCGTATTATGTCTTGCAGGGGTGCAGAGGAGACCACCGTGATCGGGTGCTCCTAGAAGTAGTGTGGGAGTCGCCGTTGAGCTCGGAATACCGCATACACCAGTTTTTGGTACTGCGGGTAGCGCTGTTGTGAGTCTGTCAGGACTTCACTGATGTAGTAGACAGGGCGCTTTATGAGGCGTTCCTTGCCCTCCTCCGGTGGTTCGACGACCATCACGGTGCTGACGACTCGAGTGGAGGCCGTGACATAGACGAGCATTGGCTCTTTGTCGAGTGGAGCGGCGAGGAGTGGGGCCGCGAGTAGCACTTCTTTGAGTGCTTTGAGTGCATCATCGGCCTCCGCGTCCCATTGGAACGTGGGGTTCTTGCGCATCAGGCGGTAGAGGGGCATTGCCTTTTCGCCTAGTCGGGGGATGAAGTGACTGAGGGCCGCGACTTGCCCTGACAATTTCTGGACGTTGCGCAGGCACTCGGGTTTCCCGAGTCGCGTGATGGTGTCGATATTGGTGGGGTTGGATTCGATGCCTCGCTTGGAGACTACACACCCCAGGAGCTGTCCGGTGGGGACGCCGAAGGTGCATTTTCCGGGGTTCAGCTTGATGTTGTACCTCCGCAGGTTTGTGAAGGTTTCGGCTAAGTCCGCGAGCAGGTCGTCCTGGCTGGTGGATTTTACCACCACATCATCGATGTAGACGTGGATGTTGCGGCCAATTTGGCTCGCTAGGCACTCCTGCATGCATCTCTGGTATGTGGCGCCGGCGTTCTTGAGGCCGAACGTCATGGTCGTGTAGCAGAAGGCGCCGAATGGCGTGATGAACGCCGTCTTCTCCTCGTCCTCGACCGCCATCTTGATCTGGTTATAACCAGAGTAAGCACCAAGGAAGCACAGCGACTCCGATCCCACGGTCGAGTCGATGATCTGATCAATGCGCGGTAGGACGAACTCCTCCTTCGGGCAGGAGCTGTTGAGGTTGGTGTAGTCGATACACATTCTCCATGTGTTGTTCTTTTTTTGAACCAGGACTGGGGTTGCCAGCCACTTGGAGTATTTGATTGGCCGAATGAAGCCTGTGGCTAGTAGGCGTTGTACTTCTTCAGCGATTGCTTGGGGGCGCTCTTCATTGAAGGGCCGTAGCGACTGCTTTACTGGTCGCACTTTGGGGTCAGCGTTGAGTTTGTGCTCAGCGAGTTCCCTCGGGACACCTGGCATGTCAGATGGCTTCCATGCGAACATGTTGCGGTTCTCACGGAGGAACCCGATGAGAGCGCTTTCCTATGAGGGGCTCATGTGCGCCCCGATGGTGACCGTCTGGCTGGAGTCGCCTGGGACGAGCTCGACGGTGCGGGTGTGCGTGGTCGCCTCAAACATGGAGTTCGCTGCGGTTGGTTTCTTTAGGATAGTGGGGTCGTCCTTGTTGATGTTGCCTGCGTATTTCACGAGCTCCTCCGCGTGGTCGGTCTCCGTGACAATGATGGCGTCAGCGAGCTCGGCTCCTTTGTCCTCGCATTCCATAGCCATGTCGGGGTCGCCATGGACGGTGATGATGCCGCTTGGCCCTGGGAGCTTCATCATGTTGTACGCGTAGTGGGGGGTCGCCATGAATTTGGAAAACGTCTGGCGTCCCAGCACGCAGTGGTAGGAGCTGCGGAAGTTCACCAGCTCGAATTCGATTCGCTCAGTGCGGTAGTTCGCCGGTGTGCCAAAGGTTACGGGTAGCGTCACTTTTCCGATCGGGTATGCCTTTCGACCGGGGACGATACCGTGGAAGGTTGTCAGGGTCGGCTGGATTGCCGACTCTGGGATTTGTAGCCTCTTGAACGTGTCCAGGTACATGATGTTGATGGAGCTCCCGTCGTCCATCAATGTCTTGGGTAGCCAGTAACCAGCCACTTTGGGCCTGACTACCAGGGCGATCCGTCCTGGGTACTCGATTCTGGGGGCGTGGTCCTGGCGACTCCAAGTGATACTCTGCTCGGACCAGTTGAGGAAGTGTGGGATGTCGACCTGTGTCACCGCATTGACAGTGACCGCGCGGGCGAGCACCTTTCTCTCGTGCTTGGTGCTGAGTCCGGTGAAGGTGTGTAGCAAACCGACGGTGGTGCCGAAGCCGCCGGCGTTCCCGTTGTCCCGGGGTGGTTTATTGTTGGGGTCCTCCCTTGCTCGCCTTGCCTTCTCAATCTCTTTGAGAGAGTGGCAATCCGCGGTGGTGTGGGTGGCAGGTTTTCCCTCCGTGCTATGGTAGATGCAGGGCTAGTTGAGCAGGGCAGCGGGGTTGAATTTCGGCCTCGATGTATTGTTGGAGCGGTAGTTTCCGTTGTCGCGGTAATTTCCTCCGTCGCGGCGGTAGCTCTTGGGGTCGCGCTGGCCGTAGCTGGCGTTGGCGACGAAGTCGACTCGCCCTTCTGTGCAGTGCTTGCCGGTGATGTGGGTGTTGCTGTAGCGCATGTCGCGTAGGTGCCCGCTATCGTGGATGCTGGTTCGTCGTCTTCCTCCCGATTCGTCGTCGGAGTGTTGGTTGGGGTCCTCCTCCACGTAGCGCTTGGCGATCTCGAGGAGGTCGGGGATGTTGTCGAGCGTCCGGTAGAACCTCTTGAACTTGGCGACCAAGGGTTCGTACCGGCACGCGTTCTTGAAGCAATGTATCGCTGTATCTGGGTGGATGCCGAAGGCATTGATCCACAGTTCTTGCCATCTTTGAACCTAGCGGCGAGTCAACTCGCGTTGTCCCTAGATGCATCGCTCCAGGTCTTCTATGGTGGTGGCGCAGGTGTAGGAGCCCTCGAAGTGCCTGATGAAGGCATCCCGCATTTCTTCCGTGAGTCGTCTTGTCGGCGGGGAGGGTGTTGATCCATTGCCGAGTCGCGCCCTCCATCATCAGGGGGAGGTAGAGAGCGGCGAGCAGGTCGGTGTGGCCTGCGATTCCCATTGCCATGAGGTATGTGTCCAGCCAGACAGCGGGATCATACGTCGGGTCGTACTTTTCGATCTCCTTGGGAGCCTTAAAGTTGGCGGGGTAATTTTTCCCCGCGGATCATGGGTCCGAAGCATTGCGGACCGACTCGACTGAGCGAGCCTCTTGGTTCCGGGTCACCGCGGTTGGTGAGGGTGTGTCGCAAGTCATTGGGCTGGCGCGCCCGCCACGCCTGGTTGTTGATGATGTTCGTTCGGGCATCAATGGGCTGCCCGTTGGCGGCGACCGTGTTATTCGCCAGTCGCGGCTCGTTGGTGGACAGAGCGGGGTTGGAGGCCCGTGGCTGGTTCGCCAAGGGTTGCGGTGGAGGGCAAGTCAATGCATTAGCGACGGTGGGGTGACCGCTTGACGCCGCTCTGCTTGCTGAAGAGCGGGAATACATCCGCCCCCACGGGTCGACTCCGCGGCTTGTTGTTCGACGGCCCTGACAAGTAGGGCCTTGGCATATTGGATTTGTAGTGCGCCGTCGCCTTGGACGTCGAGGTTGGCGATCGCAGCATCGGCCGCGACGACGTTGTCCATCGGGGTGGAGTAGAGTGGTAGCCCGTTGGCGTCGTGGGCTTGAGGCGAGATGACGATCCGCGGCTGGTCCGGCGGGGGCGTGCGGCCGATGGGTGGTGGAGGGGCTCCGATCGCCGGTGCGCCGGGTGGTGGTCTCGCGGGATTGCTTCCGCCCGGCGGCGCGTTCTCGTAGTATTCGCGTTTGGCCGCGCGTGCGGGGTCGCTTTCGTCGTTGAAGTTCAGGACGCAGCCCTGGACGTTGGAGTTCAGGCGGGTCCTGATGCGGCGCTGGTGGTAGAGCGATAGCTCTCGTGCCGTTTCCCGCTCGAGGCGATATTCCTCGTGCTCGGCGAGTTCGTTGCGTTGCGCCTCTACGAGCCACACGCGGGATTCCTCCACCTCTGTGGCCGTTGCAGTCGGCGAGATCAGCGTGGCGAACGGATCTGGCGGGGCGGTCGTGCTGCCCACCATGTAGATCGCGTTGAAGCGATTAGATCTGGCGCGGAAGTCTTCAGGTGATTCCGAGCCGGAGTCGGAGTCGAAGATCCCGAGGATGGAAGGGTCCTCGAAATCCTCCAGGTTGGAGACTCTCGTGATGCGGCGGTGATAGATCTATCGACCGAGGCAGGGGTCGCGGAGTCCGCGTCGTTGTTTAGGGCCTCGTCATTGGTGGCGACGTTGTTCTCGGCCGCGTCGCTGGCGGCCGAGTCATACTCGGTGAGGAGGCTCCTGATAGAGCGGACCTGCTCCTCCGAGAGCAGATCGCGGTGTGGCGGCGATCCGCCGACGATCACCGTTGTGGCTGGGTCGACCGCGCCGGTGAAGCCGACGAAGAAGTTGATGGAGCCGACCGGCATCACCGCGCCGTGAGTGACCGGGCGTGATGCCGGGGTGTAGCTGCTAGGAAGGATCTGTAAGATCCCACCGAAGGCGATCATGCGACCGGTGGCGAGCGGCCGATCGATTGGCGAGTAGGGTCTCAACGCAGAACTCAGGCCAGTCCTCTATGCCCCACGGTGGGCGCCACTATCAGGGAAATGGCCACGGCAGTTGCTGCCACTGGCAGCGATTGATTGAAACGTGAGGAAGAGTTAGCGGCCATCTGCGGTGCGAGATGGGGGCGGATGCACATGGGTTTACCCAGGTTTGGCCCCCCATAGGGTAAAGACCTACTCCTGCTAGATTAGATTATTGGAGAGCGAGTTACAGGGGTGGCGAGCTCGGCGTCTAAGCAGCGAGTCGCTTGAGGGGGTGTATGATGGAACATGAGTCTCTAGGATACCCTAGGGAGGTTTATATATGAGGCACCTCGCTAGGGTTTACAAGCTACAACCGAACAAGATAAGGATTCGGAGGTTTTGACCTAATCCGACTGGGCTTCTGTTGCGCTCCTGGGCCTCCAGTCGTCAGTCGCCAGGCCTCTCCTTCCGTCGTAGCCCAGTCACCATCCTTTAGGCGCACTCACAGGCCCTTCAACCCAATCAGAACATCCTGTTGGGCATACCCCCTTTGGCATATCCCCATCACTTTTGATGAAAATAGTGAGCCTAAAAGCATTGAGAGAGGATCCTCTAGAACTTATTTGGATGATATACCTTGCCTTGTTGAAGATATTTCTGGTATTGATCTTAATGCTTCTTCATTTGAGAACACTTGATTCTTTTTCTTGCTTCTTATGCCTAACTAAGAATATATCATGTATAAGTGACAAATAGTTGAAGGTAGTTCATTGTAAAGTGTTACATTGATACTAGTTTTGTCACAAGATACAAATTAAATTTATCTCAATTTAGACTATGGGTGGCACAATGTAATGGAAAGGATGTTCCATGATGGATTTGGATGAGTTCCAAAGTTGAAACATTGTGACGGATACTACAACAAAAGGCTAAGTATATGACTACTATAGTAGCAGCAAAGGAGGGCATTTGTGTTAAGTAGTTTGTTATCAAACTAGGTGTGGTTCAAAGTGGGATAATACTATGAAGATATATTGTATGACAATAATATCAACATATTTTAACCCGAAGGAACTAAAGGAATCACCAAAGGACCAAATTTATACAATGCCATCTCATTTGAGAATGAGTGATGAGTAGAAACGCAAAGACATGCAAATACACATGGACATGAAACTGAAGGGAATATGCCCGAGAGGCAATAATAAAGTGGTTATTATCTTATTCCATGTTTATGATAAATGTTTATTTTGCATGCTATAATTGTATTAATTAGAAACATTAATACATGTGTGTTTAATAAAAAAAATACAAAGTTTCTAGTAATGCCTCTCATATAAACTAGCTCATTGATTAACAAGATGATCAAGGTTTCCTGATCATGGACATTGGATGTTGTTAATAACGAGGTCACAACATTGGTGGAATGATGTGATGAACATTCATCTGAAGTATAGTATTACGATCAAAGTCATTATGTTTATATTACTATAACATCATACGGAGTAATCTTAGTCCTTAGACCATGAGATCATGTTAATTGCTAACACCGGAAGAGTATCTTGATAACATAAAACGTCACACCGTAACAGGGTGACTATAAAGGTGGGTTCAGTGCTACGAAAGTGTTATGTTGAGGCTCATGGATCAAGAGTGGGATTTTTCCATCCCGATGACGGATAGATATACTCTGGGCCCTCTCGGTGATATCGCATTGAAATAGCTTGCAAGCAAATGATGTGATCACTAGAATGTTATATCACAGGAACGAGAAAAGAGTGCATGTCGGTAACGAGATCAAACTTGGTATTTGGATGCCGATGATCGAATCTTGGACATGTAATATATCACGAGACAAATGGATTTACTTACGATGTTAAAGGTTCACACGATCACAAGAGTCATCGTTGAATATGTGGGAGTCAATACGGATCTCCAGGTCCCGCTGCTGATTATTGATCGGAGAGGGGTCTCGATCATGTCTGCATTATTCACGAACCGTAGGGTGACACACTTAAGGGATACCGACACCATTTGGAGCAAATATGTTTCAGATAAAGATTTAAGAAAGCGCTGGAGTCATTGCGATGGAAACCGGAATTGTTTCGGGCGAAATTGCAGAAATTGGTTCTACATGTGATATTGAAATGTTGCAGGGGGTTTATGTGAATGTTTGTTATTTAATGTAATTGACAAAATTCTGAATAAAATAAATAAAATAGTTTTATTTAATGAGAGCTTGCATTAAATTTGGTGGAAATTTAATGCATGTGTGAGTGGAATTTTGAGAGTAGGCTTTTTATGGGAGTGGGAGATCCACCCACATGAATGTGGAAGAGGTGGTGGCACCACCATGGCTGCCACACCATGGCCCTTGGGTGCCCCCTCTCCCCTATAAAAGTCCCCCCTCTCCTCCTCACAAAACACACCTCCTCGTGAAGGATCTCTCTCTCCTTCTAGTTATTCCCCATGGTCTCAGATTAGCGAGATACATGTTCCCGGTGGCTTTATCTGGAAAGGAGTTGATGCTTCCGCTGCTTTGCTAGAGCGAGGGACGGAGGTTGTCGGGTACCGGAAATGTGTGCGATCACGGATGCACCGCTACTTTGTGGTGCTGGACTTGGTGGTGCTGGACTTGCTGGAGCTGGATCTGATGGACGTGCTGGAGCCGGACCTGCTGGACTTCATCACGATCTTGAGATCGGCAAGTGTACGACTACATCATCCACGAGTTCCAAATCGTTAACAAAGCTTTGTTGTCTTCGAGGGTAAGATCTCTATGGATGTATATCCACCTGTTGCTTGTATCTAGTAGATAGATCTTGGCGTATAGTTCCCATGGTAGGAATTTTTTTGTTTTCTATGCTGCAAACTCAACAGTGGTATCAGAGCCTGATCTATGCATAGGTGCTTTGCACGGGTAGTACACATATGTTTATATGTGGGCGATGATGATCATGTTATTGCATCTTTCATCTATTTTGGATATTGGTGGTATAGTGGGATGAAGCGGCCCGGACCAACCTTACATGTCATCGCACATGAGACCAGTTCCACGACTGACATGCAACTAGTTTTGCATAAGTGGCTGGTGGGTGTCTGTCTCTCCTACTATAGTCAATATCTAATTTACAATATCCTTGTTGTGGTTCCATGTTCGTAGGTAAGACCGGTTCTATCTCCGAAAGCCCTAAGCCACGTAAAACTTGCAATGGATAAATTAAAGGCGTCTAGTTTAGATCGTTGCTGGGCTAGTGTCATGATATGGTAATGTTGTAAGTAGATGTATGATAGATACTCTTACAACACACGTAACGTGTAAGTTCCATAGACCTTGGCCTTACACACAAAGGAATGATAGAGATCATACCATGATGCATATGATAGAGATCAAATGCATGGACCATATCATCCCACTTTACACATTAGATGTTTGCATCTTATATTGCTAGTTTGGCGTTTTAGTAGCATTGTAAGATGATCCCTCATTTAAATATCAAGATAAAATGTGTTCTTCCTTAAGTATGCACCATTCTATGGATCGTGTTTCGAGACATCACGTGATGATCGGGTGTACTCGACTCTACGCTTTCATACAACGGGTGTAAGACAGTTTTACACACGCGAATACTAAGGTTCTTACTTGGCGAGCCTAGCATATATAGACATGGCCTTGGAACACAGACCGAAAGGTTAAGCATGAGTCATATAGTTTATGTGATGATCATATTGATGCTCGCCTTTGACGCTACACCAACTCACGTGATGATCGGACTTGGTATAGTGGATTTGGTTCATGTAATCACCAAAAAGGCACGCGGGATGTCGTTTTTGAGTGGGAGTTCATTTCTAATTTGGATTAGTCGAACTCAATTTGTCATAAACTAAATCGAAGTGAATTTGCATAATTTTTTGTAGTCATTGGCATATGTTCACTACCTTATGCTTAGTTTTAATTGAGATAATAGAACTATAGAATTCTGGATATTTACTTTACGAACTGGTATCGTATTGTTTTTAATATCAATTTAAAGTTTAGAAGTCCTATTGCAAACTTTCAGCAAACTCTATTTACTCCATGAAGTTTAATAAGTAGTATTAAATCAAGAGTAAGAATTCCAATGTTAGTATCTAAAGTATCATGTTTGCCTCCATGATTATTGATATTCAAAAGTTGTTTTAATATCAAGGTTATCTAGGAGCTGAAAGAATTGTTTCAGGAACCATCATGTGTGGAAGATATTGTGATATCTGAAACAATGTTTTTGGTTGCATTATGATAGAGTATAATTTAGCAAAATACATGTTCTCATATTGTATGAGAATTTGTGAAGGATGGAGATGCTAGGCATCTGGATCTCCAAAAAAGGTTTTGGGAACTAACATTATACTCGTGATTCTTCCTTATAGGCTATAGTAGCTTGATCATGAAAGTTGTCATGATGAGGATGAATAGAAGATGTAAGTAAAATGTTTACTACACTAATAGATTACTAAAGAATGGATTTTTGAAAGAACACCAAACATTTGATGATGGTGATCCACTTCAAAGTGCAAGTCCAAAGGTATTAGTATTTGACTATATACACTTTGTACTATGTGTCATGCGAATGACACCACTATTGATGTTGATAGATTCTTTTAAAATAAAAGGAATTGTTGAAAGAGAATCTATAAAATATTTGGCAGAAAAGAAAAGGTTTGAGATGTCCAACTTAGGTATATAGAAGATATACATGGTACGGTTGTATTCCTTGCTTGTTAAACAATGTGGTTCTAAGGTATTGGTTATCGGTATTGGATACCGAATTGGTTGGTGTGAAGTGTCATATAGAACAACACAATTCATGAACTACAACAGCCTAAGTAACTGGCAAGAGAATAAGTGATGACGTTCATCGAAAACAAATAAAGTGTTATCGTGTTTTTCGTTGTCGTCAAACCTAGACTTCAAGATTTGTTTTAATAATTGTTATTCTGTTCCGGTATTACGAGAACAATAGTTGTTCAAATAATTACCGTATTCCATAAAGGATGGATAAACTTTTACAAGTCTAGTTGGAGAAATCACATCCATAAACATTATTGCTAAAATGTCGTAAGACAAATGATTGGAAGATCACTTATGAAGTGACATCGTTGTTTGAATTATATTGGAAAGTAAACATGAAGAAACTCCATGTTGATGGATTTTTGGAGTCTTTTAATTTTGATCAATTGATGCTTGTGAAACTTTCCTCGATATAATTGAAACTCCGTCCATAGGCCAAAGAGGAACGGATGACTAACTTATTGGATATTATGCATGTTGATGTATATAGTCCATTATGTTTAGCCATATGCGATGGATCTTTTTGCTCCATATGCTTTCTCCAGAAATTTGAGTGAATATATCTATATATTTACTTAATAAGGAAGAAGTATGAAACATTTGAAAATTGTTCAAATACTTTCAAGATGAAGTGAAAAATCATTGTAACAAGAAAATAAAAGAGTTTATGATTTGATCATAAAGGAAGATATTTGAGTTACAAGTTTAGCAAAACACCTAAGATTTCAGGAATTGTTCCATGAATTTGCATTTCCCGATAAACCACAGGAGTATGGTATGTTCGAGAGATCAAATCAAACCTTGTTTGACATGGTAAGATCAAAGGTGTCATTTATAAAATTGCCATTATGTTTTAAGGATTAAAGCTTTAGAGACTACTGCTTTTACACTGAAAAGAACACCATCGTGATCCATTGAAATGACACCATATGAGTTATGGTTTGGGATAAAACCCGAATTGTCTTTTCTTAAATTTTGGTATGCTATGCATAAGTATAATGTTTACAACCAAAGTCAGATAAGCACGTATTTGTAGGTTATCCCAAAGAATCTGTTGGGAATTCCTCCATAACACCGAGGACAAAAGAGTTTGTCGCTTGGAACGTCAAGTTTCTTGAGAAGGAATTTTTCGTGAAAAGTTAAGTGGGAGGACAATAGAACTTTGATAAGGTTGTTAAACCTTAGCTATATGTGCTAAAGTAGCATGGCGCGGAAAAGTGTCCCGATGGCGGCCACAATGCTCATGGCTCCCGTGATTACAAAGGGTGTGATCTTGGAGATTAGAGTTCCTATTGAACCATGTGGGTCGGTAAGAATCAAATAGTAAGATTTAAAACAGAAGTCATTATTGTTTTGACAATGATGAACCGACTGCATGCAAAGAAGCGATGATGGACCCTGACTCCATAAAATGACTAGAAGTCATAGAATCCGTGATAGTATCCATACACGAGAAATCAAGTTTCTGAACTTGGAAGACCCTCCGGAAAGGCATGAAGCCTATCGGTTGTGTTTGGATCTATAAAGAAATAGACATGGATGTTTAACATCTATGCAATAGTCGACATGTCAGAAAGAAGTTTACGGCAATGTTCAAGGAGTTAACTATGACAAGATTTGATCTTTCATAGCGATATTTAGTCTTGACGGATTAATGTAGCAACCACTACATATAATTTGGTATATGGTAGTTGAATAAACAAAACAAGGTTCTTCTAATAGAATGGTTACCTAGGACGTGTACATGACACGGTCCGAAGGGTTTTGTTAATTCAAAGGGTGCTAAAAGGGCATGCAAACTTCAATAGTTGAAGTGAGCATAGCGGAGTTGGAATCTTCGCCATGATGAAAATGTTAAAAGAGTTTAATTTCATCGGAGATGATGAAGATGCTTGCATTTGCAAGAAATTAAGTGGGAGCGCTGATACATATTTCTAATACATTATGTAGAGGACATGGTGTTGATTGGAAATGATGTATCTTGTATTGACACAAGTTAAGAATTTCATTAAAATAGGATTTCGATGAAAGACTTGGGCAAAACCGGAATATTTGGCATCAATGTCTATATGGATAGATTGAGACGCTAATATGGTTATGCCAGACATACATATATGAGATATTGAAAGGGTTCAATATGGAAACAACAAGTAAGGTTCTTGATGCATGGAAAGGATTGTATCAAGATTCAAGTGTTTCAACACTTGGTGAGTAAAATCACATGAATATTTTGATCGATTATACTGTGATATGTATATATCCAGATATGTCCTATGCTCTAAAAGTTATGAGCACATACCATAATGATGCATAAGATGATCATTGGACGATAGTAAAGATATTCTTATGAGCTTTGGAAGAACTAAAAATATATCACGTATAAGTGATAAATAGTTGAAGGTAGTTCATTGTAAAGTGTTACATTGATACTAGTTTTGTCACAAGGTACAAATTAAATTTATCTCAATTTAGACTATGGGTGGAAAAATGTAATGGAAAGGATGTTCCATGATGGATTTGGATGAGTTCCAAAGTTGAAACATTGTGACGGATACTACAACAAAAGGCTAAGTATATGACTGCTATAGTAGCAGCAAAGGAGGGCATTTGTGTTAAGTAGTTTGTTATCAAACTAGGTGTGGTTCAAACTGGGATAATACTATGAAGATATATTCTATGAAAATAATATCAACATATTTTAACCCGAAGGAACTAAAGGAATCACCAAAGGACCAAATTTATACAATGCC
Organism: Avena insularis; assembly: GCA_023614405.1. Taxonomy (NCBI): domain Eukaryota; kingdom Viridiplantae; phylum Streptophyta; class Magnoliopsida; order Poales; family Poaceae; genus Avena; species Avena insularis. The sequence continues at coordinate 8,899,285 of CM042692.1, read as the reverse complement.
ATCTCATTTGAGAATGAGTGATGAGTAGAAACGCAAAGACATGCAAATACACATGGACATGAAACTGTCAGATCCGGAGATTACGTTAGACACTAGCAATCGCGTGTATGCAACACCAGAAAGCCATAGGTGTTCAATAAGCAAAGTTTTTCAAACTAGATTATTGACTCTAGTGCAAGTGGGAGACTGAAGGGAATATGCCCGAGAGGCAATAATAAAGTGGTTATTATCTTATTCCATGTTTATGATAAATGTTTATTTTGCATGCTATAATTGTATTAATTGGAAACATTAATACATGTCTGTTTAATAAACAAAATACAAAGTTCCTAGTAATGCCTCTCATATAAACTAGCTCGTTGATTAACAAGATGATCAAGGTTTCCTGATCATGGACATTAGATGTTGTTAATAACGAGGTTACAACATTGGTGGAATGATGCGATGAACATTCATCCGAAGTATAGCATTACGATCAAAGCCATTATGTTTATATTGCTATAACATCATACAGAGTAATCTTAGTCCTTAGACCATGAGATCATGTTAATTGCTAACACCGGAAGAGTATCTTGATAACATCAAACGTCACACCGTAACAGGGTGACTATAAAGGTGGGTTCAGTGCTACGAAGGTGTTATGTTGAGGCTCATGTATCAAGAGTGGGATTTGTCCATCCCGATGACGGATAGATATACTCTGGGCCCTCTCGGTGACATCACATAGAAATAGCTTGCAAGCAAGTGATGTGATCACTAGAATGTTATATCATGGGAACAAGAAAAGAGTGCATGTCGGTAACGAGATCAAACTAGGTATTTGGATGCCGATGATCAAATCTTGGACATGTAATATATCACGAGACAAAGGGATTTAGTTACGACGTTAAAGGTTCACACGATCACAAGAGTCATCGTTGAATATGTGGGAGTCAGTACGGATCTCTAGGTCCCGCTGCTGATTTTTGATCGGAGAGGGGTCTCGATCATGTCTGCATTATTCACGAACCATAGGGTGACACACTTAAGGGATACCGACACCATTTGGAGCAAATATGTTTCAGATAAAGATTTAAGAAAGCGCTGGAATCATTTCGATGGAAACCGGAATTGTTTTGGGTGAAATTGCAGAAACTGGTTCTGCATGTGATATTGAAATGTTGCAGGGGGTTTTATGTGAATGTTTGTTAATTAATGTAATTGACAAAATTCTGAATAAAATAAATAAAATAGTTTTATTTAATGAGATCTTGCATTAAATTTGGTGGAAATTTAATGCATGTGTGAGTGGAATTTTGAGTGGAGGCTTTTTTGGGAGTGGGAGCTCCACCCACATGAATGTGGAAGAGGTGGGGGCACCACCATGGCTGCCACGCCATGGCCCTTGGGTTCCCCCTCTCCCCTATAAAAGGCCCCCCTCTCCTCCTCACAAAACACACCTCCTCGTGAAGGATCTCTCTCCCCCTCTAGTTATTCCCCATGGTCTCGGATTAGCGAGATACATGTTCCCAGTAGCTTTATCTGGAAAGGAGTTGCTGCTTCCGCTGGTTTGCTAGAGCGAGGGATGGAAGTTGTCAGGGTACCGGACATGTGTGCGATCACGGATGCACCGCTACTTTGCGGTGCTAGACTTGGTGGTGCTGGACTTGCTGGAGCTGGATCTGATGGACGTGCTAGAGCCGGACCTGCTGGACTTCATCACGATCTTGACATCGGCAAGTGTACGACTACATCATCCACGAGTTCCAACTCGTTAACAAAGCTTTGTTGTCTTCAAGGGTAAGTTCTCTATGGATGTATATCCACCCGTTGCTTGTATCTAGTAGATAGATCTTGGCGTATAGTTCCCATCGTAGGAATTTTTTTGTTTTCTATGCTACGAACCCAACAGCCATGCATGTCACCCCAAGAAATATCCAAGAAGTACAAGCGTCAAAGCTTGGGGATGCCTAAGGCATCCCCTTCTTCATCAATAAAAAACCCAGGTTTCTTCCAAACGCTTCATTTATATTGTTTCATGCACAGTTGTGTTGTTCTTGGAGCGTCTTCTTTTTCGTTTTTGTTTTGGTTTTTTGTTTGCTTTGTTTTCTTAGTTTGCTGAATAAATTGGTTGGACCCCTCTTTCATGCATTGGTTTTCAAATAGTTTGGTTTAGTTTGGAAAAGAGTAGGAAAGTTCATGCTTAAGTGTTAAAGAGAGCTTGTTTTTGACTGTGGCCTATGCTTTGTCATGCCATGCTTGATATTGTTTTGGCTTTATGCTTAGTATTCTTTGCTGTAGCATGACTTGTTATAAACAATTGAGATTGCTTAATGAGCCTTGGATGAATCATGCGTTGTTTTAGCATATTGAAGCATAGTATTGTGGTATTCTCCTTTGATGCTTTATTTGGGTTGACTTGGCGCATCCTCACACCATGTTATGACTATCTCAAGTCACCATAGCCTTTATGATCCTTTAGTTTTCAACTTGTAGTATCACTTTATGCTTTGATCAATGATGTTTTGTCGCTCTGCATGATTATGGCCATTATTGCTCTCTTAGTTTGTCGCTCCCAGTCTTTTGCTAGCCTCCGCAACCAAGTATGAGTTCCACTCATGCATCAACCTCCCTAAACCAAGTTATTCCAAAGAGTCCACCATACCTACCTACTAGCATATGCTATTCCAAGTATATTCATGTTTTTGTTTACCTTCCAAATTAAACTTGTTATGAGAAAACTAGTGATTAAAGCTCTCACGAACTTGATGGCACACTTTACTTTTCTTGCCCTTAATAAACTTGAACCATTGTGTAAATGCATGTTGTATATGCTTGCACTTATTTGTTGGGGATTAGCAGAACCATGCTGTCATGGGGAACGCTTTCAACATTGCACTGGTACTTTGTACCTAGTTGATATCATGCTCTTTTGTCTATGGATGTCGTCGGTGTGAAATAAAGGGGAGCTTGTAAGTCCATGGAGTTATGTATATGTGTTAGAGAAACGCCTGGGCCACTGGTCTAATCCATGCTGACATGGTGGAAACCTGCAGCGTAACCATAATGAGTTGTTTATGAAGCATTCTTCTTATAAAAAAAGAGTCCTATATTGAGAAAAAAGAGAAAAAGAAAAGAAAAAAAGAGATTATGAAAAGAGGAAAGAGAGAAAAAGAACCATATTCCCATGGTAAATAAGAAGATTGCTGAGATGCTCGTTGTCTGCTTGCCTTGTCATTTTGATATGGGGATTCTTCCGTATCATCGGGCAAGGGGTACTCCGTTGGCGGTTCTCTATGATACACATGTACTTATGATGACAAGAACTTACCGGTGACTAAACTTGAGTAGCATGAGGAGCGGCCCTCGTATTCAAGGGACATGAGATTCCTAACTTATACTTCATCAAGCATGTACACCATAGTTTGTTCACTTTAACCTTAATCACTTCAAGATGCTTATGATAGGGGCAATGAGAGCTGAAAGCTATTAAGTACCATAATTTTTGGAAGCTCTCTATGAAACTTGAATCTCTGCTTCCTTCTATGAAGGCCTTTCTTCCACTTATATATTAAGTCTCCACCTTCTACCTTTATGCACCTACTTTGAGAGCATAGTGGCCATTCTTAGTTCTATGTGCATTGTCCCAAGACTAGTTGATTGATGCATACCTTGATATTGCTTGTTTTAGACTATTTGTATCTAGTCACTCTTATGAACTTTGAAGGTGTCCTATGCAATTTTATTTGCTACTCCATGAGGGACAAGCTGATTACTACTATGCTATGTTTTCTTTATGTGAAACAAAAAAACGTCTTGCAAAGCATTATTATTCATGAATCTTTTGTTTGTGCCTTTTCATGTTGCAACATAGTTTCTTTGTCTTATTGCTAGAACTTTGTCTTTAATGTTATGATTGAAGTACTATGATCCCAGCCTCGAATGTTTTACAAGTACTTTGATCAAGTTTATGATGGTGCATGTCACCTCAAAAATTATTATTTCTTTATATCACTTACCTACTCGAGGACGAGCAGGAGTTAAGCTTGGGGATGTTGATACATTGCAAATGTATGTATAATTTTTGATGTTCCATGCTTGGTTTTATCTACTTTCTTGTATTTTGTCCACACTTTGGAGTACTTTTTATATGATTTCTTGGACTAACCTATTAACAAGAGCCACAGTGCCAGTTGCCTGTTTCTGCTGTTTTTGGTTCCAGGAAAGTCAGAAAATGAATATTCTCGGAATTGGACGGGACAAAAGCCAAAGTGTCTATTTTTCGGAAGACATCAGATGCTAGAATACGAGACGAAGAAGGGCTGGGGGCCGGCCACACCACCTAGCCGCACGGCCAGGCCTGGCCCACGCTAGGGGGTGGTCTGGCTGACCCCAGCACCCCCTCGACCTCTCCTTCCACCTATATATTGCCCTCGGGACGAAAACCCTAAGTACCCGATCAGAAATCCACGAAAGAGTCTGTATCCGCCTTCATCTCCATCCCTAGATAGGGAGGGATCTGAAGCTCTTCCCGGCACCCTGCCGGAGAGGGGAATTCACCCAGGAGGCCTTCTTCATCATCATGCAAGCCTCCGGTGTGATGCGTGAGTAGTTCATCTCTGGACTACGGGTCCATGTAGTAGCTAGATGGCTGGTTCTCCTCCTTTGTGCTTTCATGTCTAGATATTGTGAGCTCCGTTCATGATCAAGATCATCTATTTGTAATTCTGCATGTTGCGTTTGCGGGGATCCGATGGATATTGAGATGCTATTTCGGATTGATTATTGATTCTATCATGTCTTTGTTATTTGTGATCTTGCATGCTTTCCGTTGTTAGTAGCTATCTTGGCCAAGTAGATGCTAGCAACTCCAAGAGTTAGTATTTATGCTTGATAGTGGGTTCATGCCTCTGGTAATCTGGGGAAGTGACAGAAATCTCTAAGGTACTAGATGTGATGTTGCTACTAGGGAGAAAACAACAATCCTTTGTTCATAGAACAATCGTATTATTTACATTACACGCAATTCGTAAAGCAATAATCTGTTGCTTGCAACTTAATACTAGAGGGGGTCGGATGATAACCTGAAGGTGGATTATTAGTCATAGATGCAGTTGGATGGCGGTCTATGTATAATGTTTTAATGCCCAATCAAGTCTCAAAGGATTTAAGATGATTAGTATATGCTTGTATACTTTCTCGATGTTTGTCAATTGCCCCGCTGTAATTTGTTGACCCAGCATGTTATCTATCTTAAGGAGAGCCACCTCTAGTGAACTATGGACCCCGGTCCTTTCTTTTACTTTCAATCTACAATCAACTGTTTACTGCTTTGTGTTTACTTTCTGCAAACTATTACTTCCTTCCATTCGATACGTTTAATCCTTTGTTTTCAGCAAAACCGGTGATCTTGACAACCTCATTGTAAGTTGGGGACAGAGTTCTGTGGTTGTGCTGTGCAGGTCTCCACGTTGTTGATGGCACCGGTAGTGCCCCTACCAATGTTCAGCTAGCTACACCTTTGGGGTGTTTCCTTGCTCCTACTGGATTGATAACCTTGGTTTCATAACTGAGGGAAACTTACTGCTATGCTCATCATACCTTCCTCTTGGGGTTCCCCAATGAGCTCGACATCAACCATGAGCCAGCATGGTCACATCTTGATTATGAATGGATTGTTCTTATTATTGGTCTTAATGATAATAACTTAGAACATTTATAAATAAAATGCCAAAAGACATCCAAAGTTTAACGATAAACTCATTTATGAATAATTGTTTTGTGGAGTAACATATGATGGTTGAAATCAACTAACTATTGATATCATATTGAATCCAAGTAAAATATGACTTTACAAGGAGGAACATGAATCAAAATATTTTCAAGTGTTCAAAGCAATTCCGAATGAAGTTGGGTATTAGATTGACTAGAATACCAAAGTTTTGAAGTATTTAAGCTAAACTTGCAACATAAAGACTTGTGAAGATGTTTCACTAATTATGAAGTTTGGATACACCAAAACTATTAATATATCCATAACATCATAATCATAAAGTATTGAATACTTATGGTCTGGATTTGGTATCTTCTAAGGGTTGAAGTATCATTTAGAATTAGGATTAGAAATATCAAACACTCATAAAGGAACATCTAAAAGATTCGTGGGAACAACACCATAAATGTTATGGCACGTTCGAGTTCTGGAGATTTCAGTAATATTGAAGTCGTGGTGAATAAAGTTTTTGTAGTGTATTCTTAGAAAACTATGAATATATCTTCTAGACTAAATAAGGGCAAAACTTGTATTGCCTGACTTGGTACTTTGTCAAGAAAAGGGTCTTTCTAACAAAGGACTTTAGTAGGAAGAAAGTGAAAGTTCAAATAAGGTATTTTGACCTTACCTTCAGTTATCAGGGTAGCGCAATGGAATCTGTTCCAAAAGTTGGACTCTATAATTCAAGAGGAAACTAATGATAAAGATCATAATGTTTTAGATGACACTTTTACTAAAGAAAGTAGGATTCAAAATATATTCTGCCATTGCAGTATTATATTTTTGATTCAGTTGTCATGTTGATAAAACACGACATATCTATGGACTACAAAGAAGTATGATGGACCCAAGTATGAGAAATGATTGAATATCATGAAATCCTGTATTTAAATTATATTTGAGATTTTGAAGTAATATGTTACTTGATCTCATTAAGTAAAGGTTATTTACTTAATCTTCTAAATGACTCCAAAGTCATAAGAAGAAATGAAACTTAGAAGGAATACTTTGAAGGATCGATTTTCACAAATGTGGTGGACAAATTCAAGAAATTGACTACAATATCTAGCGATGCCTAAGTCTATTGGATTTACATAAGCCTCCAATCTAGTAACTGGTAGTGAGATTATCGAAAGTAAAGTTGTAATTGGTACACCGGGCAGTTTCTAAAATCAGGTAGTTGCTATATGTCTCATAGCAAAAATTCTCAGTTTGATATATGAACAAGGAATTTTGGAAATTGCCAAAATGTCGAGAAATCCTGCATTTAGATAAAATTGAGTGGGTGCGAACTAGTCTTACATTAATATGTGTATGACAAATTTTGAGTGGGAGTTGAAAAGCAATCCTGACCTCATGTGTGGATGAAATTTTGAGTAGGAGCGCAACAACATATGAATATTTGAATATTCAATAAAATTTGAATGAAGCATCGAACAACAAAAATCTATTAAGGTAGATTGATTCGTTTAGTGAACATTGTTGTCGAAATGTTTTAGGGAAAAGATTCTGAAAGAGTTGAGAATGTTTAGTTTGGATTCTGAAAGAAACTGTGTCTTGCTTGTCAAACTAGATGAAACATTGAGTTTGACTTAGTATAAAATGATGGTTAAAAGGAAAGAAAGAGATGGGTGACATCTTGTATGCCTTAGTCATAAGTTCTTCTGCATAATTATATTGTGTACTCGATGTAATGTGACCCATAGTGTGTGGTAAGAAGGAAAGTTCTTAGTTGTAAATAACATGTGCTTAGAAGTAAATTCTAAGTAAACACTTGACCAGAGTTGATTTAATGCTTGAAATCCGTAAGAAGTATGGTTGGACACAGAAGTTGCAGAACAATGCAATTTCATCTAGGATCTGCATAGATATAGTATAATTATTATGGCTTAAAATAAGTTCGACTTCAACCGAGTGTTTTTTGGTATACATGGCAATAGTGAAAGTTCATTTTTGACTAATCAACTATCATGGTGAATACTAGAAAATAAAAGTCTCACTCTGTCGTCAAAATACTTTGACACATTATGTGATAATGGTGTAAATGCCAAGTTAGATGACATTAATGATTTGCAAAGAATATAAGGATATGGTAAAACAGATCATAGACTAAAAGGGGTTTCTCCATAGGAAAGGCATGATCCAGAGACACATGTGATGTGGTTTCATGATTAGTAACAGGTGACAACTAGATTATTGGTACTTGGTACTTTAGTGCAAGTAAGAGACTGAAGGAGATATGCCCTAGAGGAAAATAATAAAGGATATTTATTCTCATATCTTAATAAGTTCATAATATTTAAGTATCATGCTATAACTGTATTAAGTGAAAACATTGATACACATGTGATATTAGACAGACCAGAGTCCCTAGTAGCCTCTATTTAACTAGTTCATTAGGCAGCTAATGATCAAGGTTTCCTGACCATGATGCATTTATGCCAATTGACAATGAAGTCATACCATTGGTCAATGGTATGATGGAGATTACCTAAAGTAAACATTGTAGCACGATCAAGTCACAAGTTCATCGTTGCAATAGTTAGTAGCGTAGTATCCTTCTCCTTTGACCGATAGAGCATATTAATCACTATCTTTCGAGGCTGCTTTGACTATATCAACCATAATGACCGTAATTGGGTGGCTATAAAGGCGTATGTCTGGTATTCTATAGGAATAGTTGAGGCCTAGGCATCAAGAGCGGGATTTATTCGCCTACGTGACAAGGAGATACATTGGGCCCACTCAATGGGATTACATCCATAAATGTTATGCAACATGTGACTAGGTCACGGGGGTGGAATTTCATGGAATGAGTAAAATTGCACTTATCGGTAACGAGATTAAACAAGGTATGGGATACCGATGACCGAGTCTCGGACAAGTCATGTATTAAAGTAACAAAGGGAATTGGACTCAATGATCATGTTTCAAACAACAACAGACTCGTGGAATGCACATGGGTCATTATGGGCATCCCGGTCCCACTAACGATCATTGATCTGAGAGAAGTCTCGATTAGGTCTACGATGTTCCTAAACCGTAGGGGTAACACACTTAAGGGTATGATGATATTTGTAGATCTTTTGGTAGAAAGGAATCAATGAAGTATGAAAGAGAGAGAGCCTCGGGATTGTTCCGAAAAAGAGAATGCCGGAAAAGTTCAGAAGAGGATCCGAAATAGTTCAGAAGAAGGAAATAAACCAAAAGGTGTTTCAGATTAATGGAGATTTATAATATTTATTTATATATATTAATTGTGAATTAATATATATTAAATAAATATTTTAAATTAATTAATATGGGGCAACTTCCTCTATTGGGCCAAATCCCCGGAGGGAAACAACCTAGAGGGAAGCTACCACGGAAGGTAGCAAACAGCCGTGTTGCAGCTGGGCCTCGTGGACCCACGAGGGAAGACACGCGCGAGTGCCATCCTATTAGCGGGCGTGCAGGCAGGCGACATCTGGAAGCACCAGCGGGCCTCGGCCGCAGCCCACGTAGGCAGGCACTAGGGACTGTCGGGCCACGAGTTGGTCCACCCGGATGTTGATGCTGCTTGCTGAGCCACCAGGGCTTGGCCCACCTAGCCATGCCACAGCTACTTCTCGCTCCTACGGGCCATGGGCGCTGGGTTGGCGCGGGAGCCCACCCGGCCGCCACATGCAGCCCAGCCGGCGGTGCCTCCTCCTCTCCTTTTTGCCTTTTGCCTTTAGTCCCACCCGGGGACTTTAGGGGAAGGAGTCATCCCCTTTCCCCTATATAAATAGGGGCTTGGGGTGGGAATAAAGATACCAATTATTCTCTAAGGCAATTTTCCTCAAGGAATAAATCTCTCTCTCTCTCTCAACCGCGGCTCTCTATTTGGGGTTGTGCACGCAAAGGGAGTAGCTCACTACGACACATGGAGGTGCTGCGGGAATTCCAAGCCAGAGATCTACTTCTGCACTCCTAACAGGGATCAGGGAACAGGAAGTCGTCATTGTACACCACATGTCTGCGAAACTTCGGGGGTGCTGTCGTTAGTGGCACCGGGATTGTCGTACAAGGACCTGAGGTGACTTGCGAGGAGCTTTGCAACCTTGAGGTCAGCTATGGTATCGACTACCTCATCCACGTTCCTCTCGGAACATCAAACACTTTCAGTCTATAAAAGTATGTTACTGAAACCACCTCCGTTACAGCTTTACTCATAGATAGATTCTGGCTAGGTGTGTTCTTTCATAGGATTTTTTTGTTTTCTTCCACGGAACCCCTTCAGCGGTATCATCCCCTTGTTTGTAGTACGCTGCCTCTGTCACTCATGGATGCCAATAGGAGCAACGCCGATGCAAGATCTGGGAGCACCACATCTGCCACCGACAAACTCCTGAGACTCCGATGCTCAATGGCCTGATCCGCCCCACCAGAGAGGCCTCAACCACCAACACCACCAGCATGGCACGGGGGGTGGCGCCCGACCTCCGCGCTCTGACGAACTTGCCGTAGTTTTCCCAGCCATCACAACAGGTCATCATCTCCATACTCCCCCAAGCAACCTTTGGTAGTTGGTCCCACCACCGCCACCACAGCGAGAGACGGTGGCAGCGGCTGTGAGGCATCATGCGTGGTTTGGCTGCTGGTGGTGCTAGGGTTCGCCCCACGGTGTTGCCTTGGGGAGCGCCACAGGAGGTTGGCGTGGGTTCCTTTTGCTCAGTGTGACACAGATAATTTTCTATAACCTTTCACTAAGTCTTCACTATCACTATTTATTTGTGGAAATTGCGTTTCATGCTAGCAATTGTTGGATGTTCACGGGAAAAAAAAGTCCACCATCGCAATGTTTGGTCTTGGTTAAACTATGATGATAGAGTTTGGTCAAGCGAACAAAAAAATCAACATGGATTATTCCCTTTTTAAGAAACAGGAAAAATCTTGCCTAATCTATTAATTAAGAAGAAGATAATTGTGCAGTTAATTAATAGAAAATTGGGAAAAAACCGTTACAATAAAACCAGAAGAGAACAACACCTAAAGCAGGTGACTTCCAAACCAACAATCTCTCTCAACCTACTCCATAGACATCAAAGAAGACCCACTGAACAAACACGATAACTCAGATTGGGTCCATCAATTAAGCAGTTGCCAAAACTTTACTTGCTATGCCTCTCTTCCTTCTATTGCTCCTAAGAGATACCTCCTTGAGAGACTTCTTCACCTTCCTGGTTATATCTTTCAAAGCCTTCCTCTCTAAGACGCAAGCAATGTCATTACCATATCCAGGGTTAGTCACCTCTAAACTAGCAAGTAAGATGCAAAACTCTTTTGCAAAAAGAGTCTCAGAGCTAGGTTCTAACACTCCTCCATCGCCTAGATGCGTGCGACTAACAAGGCTCCGACTGCGGTGGCGAGGGCGTCGTGACCACCGCTAAGGCCTCTGATGATCCAAACTCCATTGGCATCACCACAGATGATTCTCCACACAACTCATGTAGCTCTAGTGCGATCTTCGGCACTGGAGTCATGATCCCATCTATGTCCTCACTCTTAGAGGCAATCGACACATCAAGGCTACGAAGACGAGAAGGGACTCCCATGAGGAGAGAAACAACCACAAAGATGTTCTTCCTCAACCACATACGTCCTTTGCTCATTGGAGTCAAGTAGAAACGAAGCCTACGCAATGGTGAGCCCCAAACCACCAAGAGTACATGTTTCTCTCAGCACCAAAGAATCACCAACTTATGCCAGCAACAACTTGAGTATTGCCACCTCTACACGAAAGGGGTGAGACGTCTCCTCGATGATAACGATGAACAACTGAAGGATCTCCATTCGTAGCAAGGAAAACTGGGACTAAATGACAGAGTTCAAACTGGTGTTGACATGGAACTCCTCACAACACATAGGAGAATGCCTTGGCGGCACCGTTGCCGAGTGGCACATGACCTCAACCCAACTCCGGGATGACAAGGCTTAACGAACAAAGAGAGTAGCATCCACAAAACAAGTATGAGTGTCCATAGAACAAGAACGATAAGCAAGAGAGCGCACACGCCAAAATGCTCCCGATGACCAAGGCGGTGACATCGGATGCATTTGAAGGGCTCACGATATGTGCTGACCTGATGGTCACGCTCGAGGCAGTCCCAACGCTTGAAGACGAGGCTATGCTCGAGACCTTCCTTCCAGAGCAAAGACGATGGCTCACAAGTCTGGCTGCGTATAACCGAACCAAAACCGAAAACCGAACCGAGAAAAACCTAACTGCGACCGAAATTACGTTTTTTTAGTTTGTGGTTAAGGTTAGCAAAAGTGCTAACAGTTTGACCCTCGGTTAATTCGGTTTTAAACCGAAAAACCGCAGTTTTTAACGAAAATAACCGAACAGTCTTTTTGTAGTAAAAAATCCTGTAATATGGCCATTCCAACTTTGCCAAGGCTGGTCATATAGGATCCAATGTTTTATAACTAATGTAAGCTTCTTGCACCCTAAGACTTTTGTTTCCATGCCAAGGTCGTGAGCTCAACTCCTTGTGTAAGCACCATCTTTTATTTTGCTGAATTTTGCTTGTTTTCTTTATTTCTCTGTTGCAATATACCCAGTTTCGTCATATAAAATACTAAACTATTTTATTTTTGCCAAATTTTATTGTTTTTCTTATTTATCTCTTACAACAAATTGAATGAGGAGTAAATCTTTTGTTTCATACTTGTATGCTTGCTTTTCTTGAACGGGGATTAAATCTTTTCTTTCATATATAGCTTTATGGTGGTATTGTTTTCTCATATTTCAACTAAAATGTCCAAGATGGTCATCGCATAGCTTGAAGAAATTGGTCACGACATATGCAACATAGGAACGATGAAATAAAAGATTGCACTAGGCGTTCCCGGGGGATAATTCCCCCGGATCGTCCTGCTTCCCAGCGCGTCGCATGTCTAAAAACTGCCTTCAATCCCGCTTTTGCTATAAAAAGTTCTGTTTTTCTATAAACATCCCACTTTTGCTACATTGCAGTAAAAAAACGGTTCGCTCCAAAAAATAGAACAAGATGACTGTCTCGCCGAAGGACTCGTCAGAGAGTTTGTAAAAAAAATTATGCTAATGTATGACATCACCAGAGACTCTCGCCGGAGACCTCGTAGCAAATATTTTTCGTTATTGTAGCAAAAGAGGAGAACAAATTGTAGCGAAAAAAATTATCTAATGCAGCAAAATCGGACTTCGCCGGAGGCTCTCATCGTCGACCCCGTAGCAAAAAGAAAATACTATTATAGCAAAATCATAGTAATATTGTAACAAAAATTATGCCATTGTAGCATAGGTTGTTTTTCTCATGCAATGGCTAAAAACAAACTTCGTAGCATTCGAAAACAGCAATGTAGCAAACAATAAGTAAATATGTAGCAATACAATTATAAGTATGTAGCAAAAAATCCAAAATGGCAACACACTGCTTGCCATCTTCGTCCATGGCCATCCATGGCAGCACACTGCTTACCATCTTCGTCCATGACCATCCATGGTAGCACGGCCCCGTCTCCGTCCATGGCCATCCATGGAAGCACAACCGCTAGTCACTCGGGGCACTGCCGCACATGGAGGTAGTCAAATAACATTATCGGACATGTGCTCGGAGCTCCGCCGCCCAATCATCGCATCCCCATGGTGCCGGAAGCAGTGGTGAAGGAAGGCCATGGCGACGTGCATGTGGGCCGTTGGCCTGCTAGGCGAGGGATGTGAATCGTGTCAAGGCGGCAGAAGTGGCCGGCGGCGGGACGAGCTCGAGGCTGGTGAAAGAGCGGCGAGACGAGGTGGGACCCTGCCATTGATGGGAACCCATCATTTTGGGTCGAATCCATGTACACCAATACAAATACCAAATCCCTATACACCATTACAAATACGACTTGAGCACTATGATGCCATTTAATGAAACGAACAGAGCCGTGTTTGGCGAAACATTTAGATTTTGAAAATTGTAGGGCTTTCCCCGTCTCCAAAGAGGAGCCCTTCCAAGGCAGGTTGCGCTACTACTTTTTCACTAGCCCTTCTTTAATTTTACCAACTTTCTAGACCCCTTTTTATCTATATTTTGCTTCGCTGGTTGTTATGCGGGTGTCACTTGACACCCTATCACTAGCTGCGTCATTGCCCCAAGCGCAAAGATGCTTTCCCCGGTGCGCCCGCCTCCTCATCTTATAGGCGCCTCCACCCTGCAGCTTCCCTCGCCTACCGGTGTGGGACTAAACAAACCCAGACAGTAACCAGTAGGCACCACTCCTCACGGGCTCGCTATCTTGGCCCATAATAAGCCCCGATGTGCAGTGCAGCGCAGCGCGCGTGTGGGCCACGTCTCCCATTGCGCTCTTCGGCAGCCGCTACCGTCATGTTATTTTCTGCCCAGGAGGGTGCGCGCTCTGAAAAAGCGAGAGATCTTTGGTGCACTTGTGCCTGAAAAACGCAGCATCAACAAGGACGGAGCAAGGGGGGAAAGGAAAGAAAGAGAGAAAGAAAGGCGGTGGTGGGCTGTGGCACGAGCGTCCCGTCCCGTCCGCTGCTGGCGTCTGTGTGTCGGCAGTAGAAGCAGACAGCGCGTGGCCTTCCACGGTGAACTTCTCGCGTAAGCCTCCATCGAGTAAAATGGATTCTTTCTGACAGCGGTAGAACAAAGCTACGTGTACTGATCGTTACAAGTGCTGCTGCCTGCTGTGGCGCGCCGGGCGATCGATGGAGTGATGGTGAAGCCAAGCGAGGCGCGCCCGATTCGATTCGGTGGCGCCGCGCGCTGCCCTCTCCCTTTCCGTGTGTCGGAAGCGAACGCAGCCTGTGCGTGACTCTGTGAGAGTGACTGGCGTACGTGAGCAAGTGGTTAAACATGAAACCGGTGAGATTTGTCGCGGGATTGCCGGCTGCCTTTTCCGCTGAGGCGATGACACGGACCTCTCCTCTCGGAGAGCCCGGCCTCCTTCTCACCCAGAACAGTGCAGCTAGCTAGCTCTGCTAACCAATCCCCTCCTCCCTCCTGCCGCCGCTTGGTTTGCCACTCTTTCCCGCGTGCGCACTTCAGGTCCAGCTCCCACCCGCTGGCAATATCTCAAGGTCAAGGGTGCCCATATCTCAATGCCCACCAACCTCAAGATTCACCGCACCATCTCCTTTTTGCCTTCCTGGTCTCCAGTATCATATCCACCTTGCTTTCGTGTATCTATGCAATAGATTGCCTGTTTCAGAGCCACCGGAGAGCTCATGGCGCGAGGTTCAGGCATGTCGATAAGGCAGAGGTCAGCTGTGTTATTCTTCTTTTGCTCGTTGCTGTTCGTGCGCTTCTGGAGTATCATCCATCATCGCATACGAACCAATGAATCCATCCATCGTCTCTTGACTTGATTTCTGTGGCCAACTTTGCAGACCGTGAACGACGCGCCAAGCAGTAAAAATCCCCTGGACAAGTTGATTTTCCTCGCTCCGCTCTGCAATGGGTAGGCCTAGAGGGAAGGGCAAGAAATCGGCCGAAGCTGCCAACAACGACAGCAGCGCCGGCGAGGAGGCCGCTTCGACCGTACACGAGAGGGGCGGTAGCAGTCCCCAGAAGCCTCGGAAGGACCACGATGAAGCCGACAAAGTGGAGGACAACACCAAGGTCGAGGAGGCCGGTGACGGCGTGAAACCGGCCGTACCAAACAAGGGTCACAAGAGCACGACAGCTGAGGGTAACGGAGAGGTAAAGAGGCCGCGGCGGCGCCGGCGGCGTCGGCAGGCGGAGCCAAGATCCGAGTCGGTTTAGGATGACGGCAAGGGTGGTCATGATGTGAGGGCGAAGCTCAACGGATTCCGGCGAAACGGAAGCCGGCGGAAGAACTCTACGCCCAGACGAGCAGCCGAGGCAGGAGTAGAGTGTGGTTAGTGGATTTAGCAAGTCACATTAACTGGATGTGCTAGATCATCCAATGTTCGCCTTGAAATCTAGATGCGTCGTGTTTACCAGCATTTTTCTTAGAGAGATTATGATGAGTACGACTCGTTAGCCATAAACATGCCACCATTTTGTTATTTCTCAGCCTACATTCATATGCAGCCTCTAGGGAGATAAAATCTGCCAGTTTGGTTGCGTGCAATCGATTTTGGGTTGCGCCAGCACGAGACGTAAAGCAGCTCAGGAACAGGTCCAAGACAAACGCTCGAATCGGCTATTTTGCGGAGCCTATCCACAACGAGCACACTAGTGCACGAGCTCGTGCAAGAGTGTCTCTTCCCCTCTCCTTTCTCTCTCCTATCTTAAACACGATTCATCCAAACCACTTGTGATTAGCATATACCAACTTCAAATCAAGTCGAGCTCTACATTAAAAAGATGTGCATCAACGATGAGTTCCATTCCGACCATCGGTTTCGAGGTTCGTGATCCGTATCTACTCATATTCATGATCAAAGTTGGATTTTTAGGCCTTTTTCTTTACATTTGTCGCACGCAATCAATCTTTCGAACTCTCTTTTGAGGAGTAACTTGATCTTGCTATTCCCCAAAACTCTCATGTTGTAATTTTTCGTTTTGATGGACGTAGAAGAATCCATATATAGCTTCTTAACTTGTATGTGAGGTTTGAAGAAGACGATGAGGTTGAGGAAGAAGATGTACATGCGGGTCGTGCAGGAAGAGGGCAGCCAATGACGTCATCGTCGTCGACCTCGGCTCTGACCGCGCGGAGCTCCCCTTCGTCGCTGTCGATCGCGCCTATGATCACGCTGAGCTCCCCTTCGTCGCCGTCAATCTCGCCTATGATCGCGCTGAGCTCCCCTTCGCCGCGTACGTGTTCTAGACGGTCCAGTCCGTCATGTTCGAGCTCGAGTTCATGGATGCCGTGGGCAGGGGCGCCGACACGGAGCAAGATCGAGTAGTTCCTAGTCCAGCCTGCCATCGAGCGACACTATCGTGTCTCGCCGTGTTTACGTTTTGCGACGTCAGCGGAGCCATACAGGAGGTGTCCTGCCGACCTCCGTCGCCGGCGCAGCCGCAACTGTTGTGTTGCCACCCCCATCACTAGTGCAGCCGCAACAACTGTCCCACCACCCTCTATCACCGGGCTACAGTAGATGAACACGAAGAATAAGAGCTTCTAATGACTGTTTAGGTGTGTATATTAGTGATCGGACAATCCGGTGCAAGCAACCAAACAACATGCATTTGTTGATGTCCTTATGCAAGAAAATTCCATGCAAGCTATCAAACAATATGCAAAAGGTGGCTTGGAGGTTGGATGAGTGTGGTAGTGTCCTCCACACACTGCCCGGCCGAGCCAAGAAATTGATGCAGACTACCAAACGCGCCCTAGATGAAGATCTTCTCATCTCCTTATACTTATATGTATATGTATAAATCTCAATATTAGATCAGATTTTTTTAACGTTAAAAGAGATCTTCATTGCTTTAGCATCTGGTTACAATCGTTCAGTACAGAGGGCCTGACATAGTCAGTAACAAAATGTTGCCATATACCTTTAGTACCCTCTATCCGAACTTGTTTTACCAGATCATGGGCAACACTATTACATTCTTTTTTAAATAAGGAAACAGAAAAGAAAAAGTTTTCTCTCCTCCGCCAATCTATCTCTCTGTATATGTGGCACAACTTCGATAAATCATGTTTGCCATCGACCACTCCCTTGACCACACATGCGCAATCAGTCTCAGCAACCGCAGGATGGATGTTCAACTCATTACAAATTTGCAAACCTCTAAGAAGCGCACTTGCTTTAGCTTCCTCTACATCAGAACAGTTTGGGAGCAAGGCATTCATCGCACAAATGACTGATCCTTCTGAATCCCTTACAACTCCACCCATCGCGGCTTTACCAGAATCATGACAAAAGGAAGCATCAATATTCAGTTTAAGAGTACCTTGAGTTGGAACCTTCTAGTTTTCCTTTGGGACAGTAGTACTTTAGGCTTGAGTAAACTTAGCTATTACTATCACCGGACTTTTTCCCTTTACCTGTATCAGAAGTAAGACCACATCTGTTCAGCGTGTTGATTTTCATTCCAGACACCAAGTCTTTTAGTGAATTTTTCCTTGACTGGTTGGAACTTTTTTGCCTTCATTCTTCCTTCAGGTGTAGGGAAGCCCAAGTATTTCTGTTCAAAGGTGTTGTGTTGCACACCTAGAAGGTTCTTTATTTCAATTTGGCTTGCTTCAGTGCTGCAGCTGCTGAATAGAATGGAACACCTTCCTTCGCTTACCAATTGTCCCGTGCATCTCTCATATAGTTTGAGGGCATTCTTTATGATTCCAGCTTGTTGAGATTTGGCTTCGAAGAACAGGAGGCTGTCATCAGCGAAAAGAAGGTGAGATATACCTAGATCAGTTCTGAATTTTTTTAACGATCTCAATTCATCAATATAAACAACTTTGTCAAGGATCTTTGACATTCCTTCGGCCATAGAGAGGAATAAAGAAGGCGAGAGAGGGTCTGCCTATCTTAGCCCTCTAGATGGTGCAAACTGATTCGATAGATCACCATTCATACAGACCGAGTATCTGATAGATGACACTCACTCCATAATCAACTTTACCCACCCAGCATCAAAACCCATCTTAAGCAGGACACCTTTAAGATATCCCCAGTCAACTCTATGATAGGCCTTTGATAGGTCCAGATTGTATGTGCAGAAGTTTTTAGCTAGCCCTTTTCCATTTGGGATAGCATAGAAGCCTTCAAACGCCACCAATGCATTGTCAGTTATGAGTCTCCCAGGAATAAAGGCGCTCTAGGTGTCGGATATCAGAACATTTAGATAGGGTCTTAGGCTGTTAACCAAGGTCTTAGCTACCAACTTATACACTACATTACACAGAGATATTAGTCTGAAGTCCTTCAGTTGTATGGCATCATATGATTTTGGTATAAGCACAATAGTTGTATCATTTAGTCCCATGGGCATGGATCCTCTCGCAAAGAAGTTCTTGACAACCTTGATCACAACTTCCTTGAGTGTACCCCAATTTCTTTTAAAAAAGCGCGTCGGGAAGCCATCAGGCCTAGGCGCCTTTAGAGGACTGATTTGGAATAGGGCATCAGCAATTTCTTTGTCGCTGTATTCTTTTATAAGAGCATCGTTCATTTCCTTGGTTACCATAGGCTGTATGATATTTAGGAGCTCCCCTAGCTGTACCTACAGATCTTTGGTGAACAAGTCTAACAAGTAATCCCTAGAATATTGAAGCATTTCTTCTTTACCAACCAGCAGCTGATCTTCACTGGCTTTCAAAGATGTAATTCTATTTTTCTTTGCCCTCCAAGTGGCTTTATTGTGAAATTTTTTAATATTTTGTTCGCCTTCCTTTAGCCACGTAACCCTGGACCCTTGTCTCCATATCATTTCCTCTCGGAGTAGGAGTTCGTCAAGTCTTGCTGTCACATGCTTAATTTCAGAAATATGCATCTCCGGGTTATGTTGGTATAGCCACTCTAATCTAATTTTTGAGCCTCCTTATTTCTTTATCCACTCTTCCAAATTTCTCTTTGCCCCATGTTTTCAAAGTCTTCATTCTTCAGACTGATATATATTAGGAACCAGTGACGGAGCCAGGACTTTTGGATTTCGTATGCGGATGAGCTCTTTTAGGTGATTCGGGCGGAATTTTTTGTGGGTGCCGCTGGGTCTAATTTTTCTTAACCATCGGTTTACACATTTGATTAAGATATATCAAGGAATGATTTTATCAGAAGTGTCTCTAGTTCAGTTTTAGGTGCACATTAACCCGATCCTACACCCGTTCAACCTGATCATCCATCCTCCACCGGATCATCACGATCCTACACCCGATCATCTTACTTGTGATACGCCACCGGCGCTGCCGCCTGCCACCTGTTGGAAATATGCCCTAGAGACAAATAGTAATAAGGATTATTATCATACTTCATAAAGTTTATGATTAAGTTTTATATCATGGTATAATTATATCAAATAGAAACGTCAATACACGTGTGATATATAAACAACCAAGAGTTCCCGATAAAACTCTAGTCACTGGTTCATTGGTCAACAGATGATCAAGGTTTTCTGATCATGTGGCATTTATGCCAGTTGAAAATGGAGTCACCTCATTGTGAGAATGCGATGATGAGCTATACCTAACCTAAGCATCATGACAGGATCATGTCACGAAGTTCAAGTTACGATGATTAGAATAGACTTAGTGTACTATTTCTTAGACTGTGAGGCCATATCAATCACTATTACCTGAGGGTACTTTCATAGCATCAAACATCACTTAGTGAAACGGTGATCATAAAGGTGTGTTCAGGTATTCAGAGGAACAATTGAGGCAATATACGTCAAGAGCGGGATTTTTCCATCCGCGTGATGGAAAGATACTCGAGGGCCCACTCGGAGAAGTTATATCCAATAGCTGCGCAGCGTGTGATTTGATCACGGGGATATCACTTGTCGGAACAAGTCAAATAGCATTTGTTGGTAACGAGATTGAACACGACATGCTGATGTCATTGATCAGATCTTGGACAATGCAAGTGTCCAGAGACAAAAGGAATATGACACGACGTTCATTGTTCAAACGACGAAAGATTTCGTCGAATGCACAGGGGTCACATGGCCATCTAGGTCCCTCTGTTGATCATTGGTGCGGAAGGGTCCCGACCATGTATCGAGTGTTCTCGAACCATGGGGTATCACGCTTAAGGCTTGATAATGTTTAGAGAGTGTTTTAGGATCAGTAGAATCACCGAAGAAAAGCGAAGAGAGAAAACCGAAAGGGTCTCGGTAAGTCCGGAGGATGTCTGGAATAAGAGGGAATGGTTTCCACATCAACATGGATTGAATAATATGTAAGAGAATCTTGAATATTGATTTAATCATTCAATTATATTTATTCAATAAAATAAAAAGAATTAAAAATGGTCAAATACCTAATTGGACCAAATCCGGAGGAAAAATGGCCCATGAGGGAAGACCGAATGAAGAAAGGAGAGAGGGGGTGGCCAGCTGGGCCTAGGTCACCCGCCTGGTGCCCACTAGGGCCTTGGCCGGACGGCCACACCTCCCCCTCTCCCCTCTCCCTTGTTTAGTCCCACATGGCTAAGCTAGTTAGCTATGGGGGGGGGGGGGGGGTCCCCTATATAAAGAGAGGTATTTTGGCAAAATAAATACACAATAATCAATAAAAGGTTTTCTCTCTTTTGGGGAGACCTCTAGTTTATTCTCTCTCTCCTGTGATCGTGGTCCCAAGTCCGGATCGCGCGAGCGAGAGTCTTCTTCACCGCGGAGCGCCGTCGCGTTGCGGGTTTCGGATCAAGGAGCTCTACTTCCGCAACTGATGCTAGATCGGGGGAGTGGGAGTCATCGCTAGGCACCAGATGTGTGTATCTCCCTGCGAGGTGGAACACTTGGGGCACTAGGAGTCATTGGAGCCACAGGAGCTATCAGGACTTCAACACGACCTTGAGGTTGGCTTCGGTTCGTCTACACTAACCACGCTCTCCCGAGTGTTGACAATGCTTTTCGGTCTTCAAGGGTAAGTTCGTGAAAAGCTCCTCCCGTTACTACATTACTAATAGATCGGTCCTAGCAACTGGGGTTCTAGGCATAGGGAAAATTTTATTGTTTTCATGCGTGAACCCTTACAGTGGTATCAGAGCTAGATATATGTGTAGTATTGCTAGTACGGGTAGAACACACGAGATGTAGCATGTAGGCGTTGATCTTTTAGTTGTTACCCTCCCACATGTACTTGTGTATACCGCAGTAATGCTTGATGAAGCACCCCCCAACCGACTTTACGTGTTCATTCGCGAGACTGGTCCGTGCTTGACATACGGCTTGTACTGTATAAAGTGGCTTTGGGGGGTGTTTGTCTCTCTCGCATTAGTTGGTATGCCATTTGCAACGGAGGTCCCCGAAAGGGGTGTAGTAGAGACAACTACTCGATCAGCATTGTAGTAAAAGTTTGTAGTTAAGAACGGTTCTTGTGCGAAAGCCCTATCAGCCACGTAAAACATGCAAAGCTAAAGTAGAGGCATCTAACTTTGTTTTGCAGGGGGAGTTGTGATTTGATATGGTTGTGGCAAAGGTAAATTACTTACTTTATGTTGCTAAGTAGTAGTGGATGGTCACGGAGGTGACGGACTACCATGCTAGAAGGCACTGGTACCCTGGTGCCCACGGAGCCGGAACCCTGGCGTCGAAATCCGGAGGCGCGGGATAGAGATCACACCGAGAAGGACCATATCGCATCACACTTACATTCAATGTTTATTGTTTGTATATCTTATTGTGTGCTAGTATTAGATACTCAACGGTAGCCTAATAAGATGATCCCTAATAAAATACCAATGAAAGTGTTCTCCTTTAGTGTGCACCACCAAGAAAGTTCTTCGGTATGAGGCAGGCCGTGACGACTGGGTGTCTGACATATCTACGTTCGCATACAGTGGGTGTAAGGCATGTTGCACAACGAATACACTAAGGTTGAGTTGGAGAGCCTAGCATGTGTAGACATGGCCTCAGAACACAGATGGTCGAAAGATCAAGCACGAGTCGCATGAATGATGTGATCGGCGTTTAGGCATCCACCTTTGCAACTATGTCGCCAGCTGTGACGGTCGGGGGTGGTGTAGTGAATAGGGATCGTGTAATCACTAAAACCCTTCTAGGGATAGGAGATTTTAGTGGAGTTATTATTTTAACTCATATAATTATAAACTTAGTCTAAATTCCTTTTTGCAATTATAAATGTAGAAAATGGTTCTCCCCAATGCTACCTTCCCTGTTGATGATTGGTTAGATGGAGAGAAGCTCAGACTAGATGGATCCAACTTTTCTATGTGGGTTGTGCGTCTCCATGTTCTCCTTAGGGAGAATGAAGTGATCGACTACATACTCTACGAGAGGGATTTGGAGCAGCCCTTTTTCTATGAGACCCCAGAGAAGCGGGATTACCACTACTGCCATCGTGTGATGTCCATCTTCATATGAGTGACGATGCGCTTAGGAATGGTTGATGAGCTATGGCTAATTGTGGGTAGCATTAACCCTTGAATGGTTATGGCACAACTTAGATCACATTTCATGGAACACGTGCGCATATGGGAGCATGAGCTAATGGGAGATTTCCTCTCCATAAAGGTAAAGGAGAACTCTTCGCTTGACGACCACTTGGAGTGCATACATGATGCGTACATGAGGCTTGCATACTTCTTGGACAAGTGGTCCGTGAGCTCTTTTGCAATAGGCATGTTGCTGTGGTCGTTGCCACCAAGATACTAGGCACATGCTAGGACTTGCATTATCAGAGGCGGTGCAGAAACACAGGATATCCATGAGTTCATATCACATTTTAGGAATGTGAAGGTTGAACCCATTGCTGAAAAGGTCATCGATGACAAAGATATATATTTGATATACAGTTTTATAAATGTTATAATCTTGCAAACACATATTGCAGTGTTAAAGTATTTGATACTTATTCTATTTTGGTGAAAACAGGTCCTTCTGCATAAGAGTTGCTTGCTGGAGAGGAGGTGACGTTGCGTGTTGATGGCGCGCAGGATGATGATGGCCAACGACACTCCCCCTCGACATTTATCACTTAGTTTATCGTTTTTGGATGATTATTGTAATCGATAGATTGTGAACTTCTTTAGTGTGTCTCACACTTCGTGAGACGGTTATTCATATGAGTTTGTAACAAACAATTGTTCAACTTTTATGAATGATTTCTATTTGCGTTCATATCTTGTTCGATTATGTGTGAATTATCCTTGTTGCTGAAACTAGTTGATAATACATGAACATTGGTAAAATATTGAAAATACCCAACTTAATAATATATTAATTTTGAATGAAACCATTGTTTAAAATTCAAAGTTATATTGATAATATGTGAAAGACACTTGTTTTCTTGTCACATATGAATCATCCCCAAGTTCGTCAAAATAGCTTAAACACCGTGTATTGCATGAATACAAAGTGTTTGGTGAATTGTTGAAAGAGAATGCATATTCGATGTATTGTATTTCAACGAAATGGTGATTATTATTTTGTGATCGTTTGAATTTTGTAAAAAGGTTTACCAAAGAAAACATGAGTATGAAACTATTTGATATGATCAAAGTATTTCATCATCCAAAGGTATTAAAGATAAAAGAGAATATAATTACTACGATTTGATCAATAGTAATGAAATTTGACATTATAAGATTGGCATAAAGAAATTGTGAAATGCAATGCATTTGAAGTGTCAAAGTGCAAAGCATCACAATGTGATATTAATTATCAAAGAGGGTGAATAGATGCACTAAATAAATCATTATAGTGTAGATGTAAAGACCATTAGTTAGAAATAGTTAGCACTGAATTAGAATATAAAGTGAACCATCTGAATTCGTGAAATCAGCGCCATATCTTGTATGGATTGTCGTGAAAGTTTTGGAGTTATTCGATATAACCAAAACAATAATGAATAATTACTTATAGAGTATTCATTAGAAACTTTGAATACGAAATCCGTGGAGAGAACCAAAAAAAAGGCAAAACTAGTGTTGCTTAAATTTTGGTGGATTCTAGAGAAAGTTTATGTTCTCGACTGTGAAGCTTATGGAAGATAGTGAAAAACACGATGAGGATTCAAAACCCTACATCAGAGTGTTGAGAAGCGCAACGGAAATCAATCCTAAATGATTCTCTTCATAAAGGAAAGAATCAATGATAATGATCATTGTGTTTTCGCCACTAGTGTTTTCACTACATGAAGTAGGATTCAAAATGTAGCTCATACCTTGTATGGAGACATTTGTGAATCATTTGTCATATTACCATAATGTGACATACCTACGAACTACTAAGGAAATAATGGTAAACTAAAGTT
This sequence comes from Avena insularis, assembly GCA_023614405.1. Taxonomy (NCBI): domain Eukaryota; kingdom Viridiplantae; phylum Streptophyta; class Magnoliopsida; order Poales; family Poaceae; genus Avena; species Avena insularis. The sequence continues at coordinate 8,874,666 of CM042692.1, read as the reverse complement.
ATGAGAAATCCTAGAGGCTAAATTCACTTAAGATTAGAAAGCAATTTATTGCTAAATCTGAACAAGTAAAGGGTTACTTGAATTTTCCAAACTACTACAAAGTCATGATGGAAAAGGTGAATGGCAAAGGCACGATTTGTCATGAATAATATATTGGACAAAATCAAATGAATTTGATTCAAAAGTGTTGAAAGTCTAGTGGATTTAATACTAGTAAGGTGCTAGCATCTCATAGTAAATCTCTCAGTTTGATAATTGATCAAAAGGATTTTGAAGTTATTCAAAAATAGTGAGTGGATATGCAATTTGCATGAAATTGAGTGTGAGCTATGAAAGTCTTCCTAAAACAATATGTGAATGACATATTTTTGAGTGGGAGCAATATAAGTCTCGAACTCAAATATGTCAGGAACATATTTTGAGTGGGAGCAACATAAATCTCAGAATCAAATATGTTGGGAACATATTTTGACTGGGAGCTTGAATATTGATTTTTAAGTGTGTGTATGACACATTAAGAATAAAAGCGCAAGTACCGTAAATAATGATTTATAGGGATTAGAAGTTGATAACAAGTAAGTAATTATGATATTATGTAGTATTCCTAAAAAGGATTCTGAAAAGAGTTTTGGAAAACGAATTGATTAAGGACTAGTCCTTGATCACTCAAATTAGGAATAACATTAAGTTAAACATCAATGCTTGAAAGAAAGAAAGGATGATCATCATCCACTATGTTGAGACATAGGTTCTGTCTTGAAAAACCATGATGACGGCTTAACATAATGTATGATCCAAGAAGGAACGTTTGAAAAGTGATTGAGCACGAATCACAGAACGTTGAGCTAAGTTTGTCCATAGTGTCTGATTGAGAACTGTAGACATGTTTCCAAGTCCATGAAGAATGACATATCTTAAAAGCATAAAGGGTTATGTTGTAAGAAGATTGGAAACTCCTATATCGATAATACCAACTAAAGTCAAGTAGGAGGTGAGGTGATAAAACATCGAAAGTTGCACAGGATGCACTAGTGTTTTGATGATTACATTTATATTAATAAATAAGGGTACCATCTAAAGTGATGCATACTGTTATGGCGGGACTAGTTCGTCTTTACGCAGAAGGTGTGTCCCAGGGCACAATGCCCATGAGAAAGCTCGAAGTGGCTGATCTAAAGTCACTGTAGGATCCTGGAAAACAACCTCATTCTGCTGCCATAACTACGATGCATACACAAAGATGTTATCATGTGATGATAAAGTATTAATGTAAATCAAGGTGACATTAGTAAGTTGCAAGGGATTTGGGATTATAAAGTACAGACCCAAGACTCAACCTCTTCCATGAGAAAGCATGTTTAAAGGTGTCGGGTTACATGGTGTCAATGATTAAGAACAAATGCAGCTAGTTTATTTGTACTCTAGTGCAAGTGGGAGACTATTGGAAATATTCCCAAGAGACAAATAGTAATAAGGATTATTATCATATTTCATAAAGTTTATGATTAAGTTTTATATCATTCTATAAATATATTGAATATAAACGTCAATACACGTGTGATATATAAACAACCAGGAGTTCCCGGTGAAACTCTAGTCACTAGTTCATTGATCAACAGATGATCAAGGTTTCCTTATCATGCAACATTTATGCCAATTGGAAATGGAGTCACCTCATTGTGAGAATGAGATGATGAGATATACCCAACCTAAGCATCGTGACACGATCATGTCACAAAGTTCAAGTTATGATGATTAGAATATACTTAGTGTACTATTTCTTAGACCGTGAGGCCATATCAATCACAGTTACTCGAGGGTACTTTGATAGCATCAAACCTCACTCAGTGAAATGGTGATCATAAAGGTGTGTTCAGGTATTCGGAGGAACAGTTGAGGCAATATGCGTCAAGAGTGGGATTTATCCATCCACGTGACGAAAAGATACTCGAGGGCCCACTCGGAGAATTTATATCCAATAGCTGTGCATCGTGTGATTTGATCACGGGGATATCACTTGTCAGAACGAGTCAAATATCATTTGTGGGTAACGAGATTGAACACGACATGCTGATTTTATTGATCAGATCTTGGACAATGCAAGTGTCCAGAGACAAAAGAAATATGACACGACGTTCATTGTTCAAACGACGAAAGATTTCATGGAATGCACAGGGGTCACATGGCCATCCAGGTCCCTCTGTTGATCATTGGTGCGGGAGGGTCCTGACCATGTATCGAGTGTTCTCGAACCATGGGGTATCACGCTTAAGGCTTGATAATGTCCAGAGAGTGTTTGAGGATCGGTAGAATCACCAAAGAAAAGCGAAGAGAGAAAACCGAAAGGGTTTCGGTAAGTCTAGATGATGTATGAAATGAGAGGGAATGGTTTAAGCATTGAATAATATGTAAGAGAATGTTGAATATTGATTTAATCATTCAATTATATTTATTCAATAAAAGAAAAATAATTAAAAAGGTTCAAATACCTAATTGGGCCAAATCCGGAGGGAAAAGGGCCCATGAGGGAAAGATCGAAGGAGAGGGGGGTGGCCGGCTAGGCTAGGGCACCCCACGCAGGGCCCACTAGGGCCTTGGCCGGCCGGCCACACCTCTCCCTCTCCCCTCTCCCTTGTTTAGTCCCACATGGCTAAGCTAGTTAGCTATGGGGGGGGGTCCCCTATATAAAGAGAGGTATTTTGGCAAAATAAATACACAATAATCAATAAAAGGTTTCTCTATTTTGGGGAGACATCTAGTTGATTCTCTCTCTCTCTCTCTCTCTCTCTCTCTCTCTCTCTCTCTCTCTCTCCCGTGACCGTGGTCCCAAGTTCAGATCGCGCGAGCGAGAGTCTTCTTCACCACGGAGCACCGTCGCGCTACAGGATTCAAATCCACGAGCTCTACTTCCGCAATTGTTGCTGGATCGGGGGAGCGGGAGTCATCGCCAGGCACCGGATGTGTGTAACTCTCTGCGAGGTGCAACACTTGGGGCACTAGGAGTCGTTGGAGCCACAGGAGCTGTCAGGACTTCAACACGACCTTGAGATTGGTTTCGGTTCGTTTACATCAATCATACTCTCCCGAGCGTTGACAACGCTTTTCGGTCTCCAAGGGTAAGTTCGCGAATAGACCCTCCCGTTACTGCATTACTAATAGATAGGTCCTGGTAACTGTGGTTCTGGGCATAGGGATAAATTTATTGTTTTTATGCGCGAACCCCTACACCACCGCGCGCCCTTCTCCTTCGAAGCCCCTCCTCCAACCACTCGACAACTGCCCCCATCTTCACGCACCACCGCCCTTCAATCCTAGGTGAGTACAATCGCACTAAGTTTAGGGTTTCACGAGTTAGCCCGTAGCTAACCCTATTCGTTGTATGCGTGCCTGCAGGTTTAGGATTTGGACGCAACAGATTCATTCGGCATCATCTAGGATTGTGAGCGAGGAGAGGGACGGGTGCCTATCGTGCGTACCCGAGATATCCTTCCGTAATCGTTTGGGACGCCGCCATCCCATCGAGGATCGCCAATCACCGTTATCCGGTATAAAAACAAGACGATAACATCACCGAAGTTCCTGCAGACCATCCCGAAGACAACCCAGCGCTGGAACAGCTGCTGCTGATCGATTGGTATTTTTTTTTGTCCAACTCCTTGATATGTTTATTTATTCGATGACCGATCGACCAACCCTAAAACTAGTACTTCTCGCGGTTAGCACCTAGCAATTTCATTTTGGATTAATCCTTTCTCGAAAACGGATGTTTGACTCGATATATTAGTTTTTTAACTAGAACATTGAGCCATGAGCTCAACATTAAAATTTCTCCTAAAAGTAAGCTTTAAATAAGATCCATCCCAGATCTGCTGCATAGTTTTATTATGCTCATTACAAATAACATAAATTCAAAGAATTGCGCTGATAGAGGGGAGCTCCCAAACCATGTATCCTCCCAGAACCTGACTTGGGAACCCATCCCCAATCTGCCATCTGTATCCAAATTTGATACTATTAACAACCCATAAAACACCTTTCCAAAATTGGGAAACCCCATTTTGCTTGCTACAAAAGATGTTAGGATGCAGTTTTCTATGCCCTTCAAAATCATTCCACAAATAGTTAGCCATCTAGTAGTTGATTAAGTCTAGGGCCCATTTAGGAAATTTGAAAAAGGAAAGAAGATAGATAGGGCCCATTTAGTCTCTAGCCAACTATCCTTTTGAGTATTTATCTATCAGGGGTTGGATATCCTATGTTCTTAACTTTTCAAAATGTAGAGGGATTCCAAGGTACTTAATGGGAAAAGTGCCAACAACACAACCCAAATAGGCAAGCACAATATTTGTTCTTATTTAGAAAAAGTATAGCCTCATCCTTTTGCATCATAGGCAATAGGACAATCTTAGCAACAATGCAAAAAGGAGCAGATCATGTTTTTTTAAACTACTATTGTGCATATTATCACTGAGAGGCACCAGAGCAGCAGATCTACTAACAACAATTCCTAGTTGTAAATGCCTATCAAATCATAGAATTCATTTTTCTAATTTGATTCAAGAAATTTTCCAAACAATAATATCAAGTTGACAATATGAAATGAATTAGTGAGTAACAAACTGATCATTTTTTAATTCATTATTTTTTAGTTAAATGGTATAATATTATCCTAATTATTTTTAGCTTTGTCCTTCTACTGTGATTAAACTTAATAATAGAGTGTCCTAAATAATAGAGTTTTTGACATGGTGATATTTAAGACACTCTTGTGCTCGACACTTGTGTAGCTTAGTATATGCCTCTCTGCGAACAATTTTTAGTGTGGCTACAAAACTGATCATTTTTAATTCATTGTATTTTTTAATTAAATGGTGTAATACTGTCCTAATTATTTTCGGCTTTGTCCTTGTACTATGATTAAACTTTTAATTTTCTATCCGTATGTGGTATGTAGAAAGATATGGCATATGTAGGTGATGATGCTGAGTACCGAGACATTGCCAGCATGATGTTTGCTAGCACATATGATGCATACGGGTTCTATAACAAATTTGCTCTTCACAAAGGATTTAGTGTGTGGAAAATCTATGTTGAGTGGGATGGAGCCAACTTGGAGATAATTCTAAGGAAACTTGTGTGCAGCCGCGAAGGTTATCGGGAAGAGAAACACATGAAGAGGAAAACAGAAGATAGGAAGAGGACTCCATGGAACATCACTCGGGTTACCTGTAAGGCGAAATTGGTTATTGCACAAGCTGAAGAAACTTGACGGTGGTTTGTGAAGGATTTCATAGATGAACACAACCATCCTATGTCCCCACTAGATCTTGCTTGTATTATGCATTCACATAGACGTATCAACGACGAGCAGAAAGTTGACATTGTAGAGATGCAGATATCTGGGATACGCAAACACAAAATCATGGATGTCTTTGTGTTACAGTATGGTGGATTTGATGAAGTTGGATGCACCAAAAGGGACATTTATAATTTCTGTGATAGCTATAAGCAAGAAATAATTGCAAACGGTGACGCCCAAATGGTGATCCGTCACATGATGGCATGATAGGAGAAGGATCCGGATTTTTATTTCAAGTACTTGGTTAACGAAGAGGGGCATCTGAAGGGACTTTTTTGGGCTGATAGTCAATCTCGGCGCGACTACAAGGCTTTTGGAGACGTTGTTGTTTTTGACAGCACGTACAGGACCAATAAGTATAATCTTCCCTTTGTGCCGTTTGTTGGGCTGAATCATCACCGTGTGACTATTATCTTTGGATGTGGTATTATCTCCCACGAGACCACCGAGGCGTATGAGTGGATGTTGCGGACCTTTTCTGACTGCATAGGCCAGAAGCACCCGATATCTGTGATCACTAACGGTGACCTGGCAATGTAGAGAGCTATCAGGGTGATCTGGTTTCACACAATTCATAGGCTGTGCATGCGGCACATTCAGTAGAACACTGTACATAATCTGAGTAATGATGCGGTCAACGAAGAGTTCAGATCCTTCATATATGATTGCACTTCCATAGAAGAGCATGAGATAAAATGGTTAGACTTCTTCGAAAGGAATAAAGTAACAAACGAGGAGTCATGGCTACACCAGATGTATAAGATGAGGAAGCTATGGTGCACTTCGTATCTGGCGAGAAAATGTTTCTTAGGACTGAGCAGTAATCAAAGGAGCGAGAGCCTAAACTTGATTCTGCACACGCATCTAGATGGTTGCATGACATTGTTCAAGATGCTAGAGCACTATGAGCATTGCCTTTCGACGCGACGCCTAAACGAGGTGGTCCTAGACATTGTGGCCGTGTAGTCCATTCCATTTACAAACGTGGATGCTTCATGTCTCGAGAAACATGTTGCAACTATTTTCATGCCAGCAGTGTTTACGAAGGTCAGATATAGTACAGTTGCTGCCAGCAATTGTTCCATCTAGCAGATTCTAGATGGAGACGATTTGACTACATTTGGTGTGTACATGAATGTTAGAAAAGAGAAGAACTTCCAAGTGGACTATAAGCGAAAGGAAGGTTCTCTAGACAGGATATCTTGTTCTTGCTATAAGCTAGAGTGCTTAGGCACACCGTGTTCCCACATATTCTTCATATTGGGAACATTATTGAAAGTAAAACAACTTTGCGACTATTGTGTTTGCACTAGGTGGACGATGAGTGCAAAGGCTGCAGTTTCTTTGACTAGAAAGAACTACATGTATGAGTATTCAAAAATCCTAAAGAGGTTCTGACATGGGTATGAATATTTGGGTCTTTATGATTAGCTGCCCTGGTTACGTGATGACTCATGGCCTATGAAGCCCAAGAAGAAGGCTCAGGAAGCATCTGATGGAAGGCATAGTTTGCTAGATAAGGAAATATAAACCGACATTGTATTAGTGTTGTAATTGTAAGATTGTAACCTATCCGTATACGACCTCGGGACCCAACCTATTATATATAGCCTGGGAGGAGCCAACAGAGAGGCATCAAAAAAAAGCCTTGAGCAATCTCTAATCAATTTGACCATAAGCAATCAGACGACTTCAACTCTCTTGTTTGTCTGATCAGCCGACGAAATCCCCAACATTCTCTTTTCCACGAAACCCTAAGTCCATAACCATGGGAATTGCCGAGGCTACCCCTCGTCAGGTTCCGTGAGCTGCGAAAATTAGTCCTTAAGAGATGTTTCTTTGCAGCTCATTTTGATAAAGCATATGACATGCTTATTAGACTTATGAATGAAGAAGATTACAACAACGAACCAACCAGTGGTCACAAGGAATGCATGAGGTATGGTCCTGTTCTGCCACATACGGTGCAAATTGATTCTGAAGATTTGGAAAAGGTTTAGGATCCCCTCCATGTGCAAGGCCGAGGTGCACCGAAGAAAAGGCTACATGCAAATATGAAGAAGCCAAGATCAAAGGGGAAATGTGGATTCTACAGGAAGCTCGTTTGCAACATCCATACATGCGAAATCTTTAGAAAGGTAGCAAATCCGTGTAAATTTGCCTTTTCATATGCTGTACTCACTAAAATGGAAAATTTCATTGACTGTTATTTTGTTTTATGGGCAAACAAGCAGCCACATGACTAGAAGTAGTGAGGTCACATTATGACTGTATTTTCTACACAAAGTTGTCACACTGTATGTCATATGATACAATGTTTTTTCACATTTATGATGAAATCAGATATGCAATGTGCACATGTTGTCAAAGAAATTTATAGAAGAAACAAGCACCCACGAAGATGGAAATTTGGATGACAACATGTGTATGATGACTGCAAGTGCACAGATCATTTGTAGATAGTTTCCAAATAAAGATATCGATCCCACAGGGAGCAGGAGTCTGAAGTCTAATAACTCTTGAAATAAATATTATAATAGAAATGCTAAATAAAGTTCTAAGTGACAAGATAAAATGCGAGTATTGTGTAAAAAGGTGTTTTTGGGTTTTAGGTATAAGAGAAACAATAAAGTAAAGTAATGTTGGGTCCGCAACATAGAAAACAAAAATTTTCCTACGGTGTGAACTACACGCCAAGATCTATCTACTAGGTACAAAGCAACGGGTGGACATACATCCAACGAGAACTTACCCTCGTAGACAACGAGCTTTGTTAACGAGTAGGAACTCGTGGTTGATGTAGTTGTACACTTGTCGATCTCAAGATCGTGAGGAAGTCCGAGCGCCGCAACTCAGCAGCACATCCGCACTCGCACACACGTTCAAACCACCGGACAACCTCCACCTCCTCGCTCCAGCGATCCAGCGGAAGAAGCAACTCTTTCCAGACGAAATGCCTCCGGGACCATGTATCTCGCTAATCCGAGACCATGGGGGAATAATTCTAGAGAGGGAGAGAGATCCTTCATAAGGAGGTGTAAGGATGAAGGAGGGAATGGGTGGCCTTTTATAGGAGGAGGGGGGGTGCCCCCTCTCTCCATGGCCGGCGCATGGGGGATGACCCCTCACCTCCCCCATTCATGTGGTGGTAACCCCTCCACATTAAAATGCCTCTTCACATTCCCTTTTAAAGTCTCCACTTTAAATGCATTAAATTTCTCCAAATTTAATGCTCTCTCATTTAATAAAACTCTTTTTATTAAATTTATTCAGAATTTTGTTAATTACTTTAATTAACAAACATTCACATATAGCCCCTTGCAATATTTCAATATCACATGCAGAACCACCTTCTGCAATTTCACCCGAAACAATTTCTGGTTTCTATTGAAACAATTCCTGCGCTTTGCAATTCTTTCGTCTAAAACATATGTGCTCCAAAATGGTGTCCGGTAGCTCTTAAGTGTGCCACCCTACGGTTCGCGAATAATGCAGACATGATCGAGACCCTTCTCCGATCAATAATCAATAGCGGGACCTGGAGATCCGTACTGACTCCTACACATTCAACAATGACTCCTGTGATCGTGAGAACCTTTAACGCTTGTAACTAAATCCCTTTGTCTCTCGATATATTACATGTCCGAGATTCGATCATCGGTATCTCCATACCTAGTTTGATCTCGTTACCGACATGCACTCTTTTCTCGTTCCCGTGATATAACAATCTAGTGATCACATCACTTGCTTGCAAGCTATCCTAACGTGATATCACCGAGAGGGCCCAGAGTATATCTATCCGTCATCTGGATTGACAAGTTCCACTCTTGATCCATGAGCCTCAACATAACACCTTCGTAGTACTGAACCCATATTTATAGTCACCCTGTTACGGTGTGACGTTTGATGTTATCAAGATACTCTTCCGGTGTTAGCAATTAACATGATCTCATAGTCTAAGGATAAAGATTACTTCGTATGATGTTATAGCAATATAAACATAATGACTTGATCGTAATGCTATACTTCGGATGAATGTTCATCACATCATTCCACCAATGGTGTGACCTTGTTATTAACAACATCCAATGTCCATGATCAGGAAACCTTGATCATCCTATTAATCAACAAGCTAGTCTATAAGAGAGGCATGACTAGGAACCCTTTTTTTGTTTATTAAACACACATGTATTGATGTTTCCGAATTAATACATTTCTAGCATGTAAAATAGACATCTATCATGTATAAGGAATATATAATAACAACTTTATTATTGTCTCTCAGGGCATATTTCCTTCAGTCTCCCACTTGCACTAGAGACAATAATCTAGTTCACATAGTGATAAATCTAACACCCATGGAGTTCTGGTGTTGATCATGTTTTTGTTGGAGATATGTCCAAGAGGCAATAATAAAAGAGGTTATTATTATATCTTTGTGTTTATGATGAATGTTTACATCCCATGCTATAATTGTATTATTAGGAAACACTAATACTTGTGTGTTTTGTAAACATAAAAGAGTCCCTAGTAAGCCTCTTGTTGAACTAGCTTGTTGATTAATTGATGATCATGGACATTAGATGTGATTAATAACAAGGTTATATCATTAGGAGAATGATGTGATGGACACACACCCATAGTAAGCGTAGCATAAGGTCAAGTCATTAAGTTCGTATTGCTGTAAGCTTTGAAATACATAGTAACCTAATCCTTCGACCATGAGGTTACGTTAATCACCATCACATGATGGGTACTTTGATGACATCAAACGCCGCTTCGTAACTGGGCGGTTATAAAGGTGTCATTGGGTATTCTGAAAGTATGTGTTGAAGCGCATAGACCAAGATTGGGATTTGTCCATCCATATGACGGATAGATATACTCTGGGCCCTCTCGGTGGAATGTCATCTAGATAGCTTGCAAGCATGTGACTAGGTCACAAGGGATGACATAACATGGAACGAGTAAAGAGTACTTATCAGTAATGAGGAAGAACTAGGTATGAAGATACCGACGATCAAACGTGGGATAAGTAGAATATCACGAGACAAAGGGAATTGGTTTCGTATGTTAATTGGTTCAATCGATCACGAAGTAATCGTTGAGTATGTGGGAGCCATTATGGATCTCCAGATCCCGCTGATGGTTATTGATGGGAGACGTGTCTTCATCATGTCTGCATATTCACGAACCGTAGGGTGACACACTTAAGGTTCGAAGTTGTTTTAAGTAGGTATGGAATTTGCGTTGGAGACCGAATGTTGTTCGGGGTCTCGGAATGGGTCCGGGACATCACGAGGAGATCCGAAATGGTCCGGAGAATGAGATTCATATATTGGGAATCATTTTCTAAGTTAGGAAATGTTCCAGAGTGTTTGTATGGAGATTCTAGAAGGTTTCGGAATGTTCTGGAAGGTTCTAGAGGATTTCTTGGAGTTTGCTTGAAAACCAAGAAAGGGATCAAAGAAACCAAGTGGGGCAAGTCACGGATTCGTGGGGGAGGAGGATTCCTCCCCCCAACCCGCCGGCCCAAGGAGGAGGGACTCCTACTAGGACTCCCCCTCCACAGGCGCGCCTCCCTCCTTTAAATAGAAGGGAGGGGGCGTCCCCTCTTGCACCTTGTCTCATAACTCCCAATCTCAGCCGCCTCTCTCCTCCACGTTTCTTCTGCACAGGCATAGGCGAAGCCCTGCAGAATTCTCATCTCCACCACCACCACGCCGTCGTGCTGCTGGGATTCCGTGGAGAAGATCTACTACCTCCGCTGCTCATTTGGAACAGGAGAGGAAGGTCTGCCGACTCACGCCGCGTGTGACCGATCATGAAGCGCTTTAACGCGGCGCCGGAAGGATCGTCCACACGATCTTGAGATCGGCAAGTGATCGACTACATCATCCACGAGATCTAATCTCGTTAACGCTTTCGGTTCTACGAGGGTTAGTACCGATCTATCTCGTTGCTCATGTCTAGTAGATTAGATCTTGGCTTTTATCTAGATTAGATCTGGGTTTTGTTCGTTCTTGCGGTAGAAATTTTTTGTTTTCCATGCTACGAACCCATCAGTGGTATCAGAGCCTTGTCTATGCGTAGATCTATTGCACGAGTAGAACACAATGAGGTTGTGGGCATTGGTGCTCGTGCCGTCTTTTGCTATGTGTGTACTTTGCATCTTGCGGTATGGTGGGATGAAGCGGCTCGGGCTGACATTACATGTCATCGTACATGAGACTTGCTCCACGCTTGACGTGCAACTCGTATTGCACAAGTGGCTTTGCGGGTGTCTGTCTCTCCCATCATAGTATAGATCAAATCTACACTTTGCACTTGATAGCACTTGTATCAACGTTGTGGTTCAGTTTCGTAGGTAAGATGCGTTCTTAGTAGAAAGCCCCACGCCACCTAAAACTTTCAAAGAAAATTAGAGGCATCTAACTTGTTTTTGTAGGGGTTTTGTGATGTGATATGGCCTACATGTGATTGTGATTGTATTTCATGTATGCAATGATCCTTGTTGTAATATGGCAACCGGCAGGAGCCTAATGGTTGTCTTTAATTCTGTTAAGACCTGCGTGTCTATTCATCTTGTAATAGCTTTGTTCCAAGTAGTTGTAATAGTTGCTAGTGAAGATGGACAACCATGAAGCGGCGCCACGGACCTTGACGCAATGCTGGTGATGATGGAGATCATGTTCGTGCTTTGGAGATAGAGATCGAAGGCATAAGAAGAAAGGGCCATATCATATCACACAAATTATGAATTGCCTGTGATGTTAATCCTTTATGCATCTTGTATTGCTTAGATCGTGACGGTAGCATTATAAGATGATCCCTCTCACTAAATATCAAGTAATAAAGTGTTCGTCCTTAGTTTGCACCGTTGCTAAGACTCGTCGTTTCGAAGCATCTCGTGATGATTGGGTGTGATAGACTCTACGTGTGCATACAATGGGTGCAAGCCAGATTTGCACATGCGGAAACTAAGGTTAATCTTAACGAGCCTAGCATGTACAGACATGGTCTCGGAACACGGAATACCGAAAGGTAGAGCATGAGTCATATGATTGATATGATGAACATGAAGATTGTTCACCGATGAAGCTACATCATCTCACGTGATGATCGGACTTGGTGTAGTGGATTTGGTTCGTGTAATCACTAAAACAACTGCGAGGGATGTTGTTTTGAGTGGGAGTTCACCTAGTTGATTTAAGAATTAAATTTGAACACTATTTATCATAAACTTAGTCTTAACTACTTGCAAATATGTTGTAGATAATGGCGAACGTTTCCATCAATTTCAATGCATTCCTAGAGAAAGAAAAGCTTAAGAACAATGGAAGCAATTTCACGGACTGGTTCCGTGGACTGAAGATCATCCTCAGGGCTGGTCAGTTAACCTATGTGCTCGAAGCACCGCTAGGTTACCCACCTGCAGAAGATGCCACCGATGACGTAAAGAATGTTTATGCCACTCGGAAACATCACTACTCCACAATTCAGTGTGCCATCCTGTACGGTTTAGAATCGGAGCTTCAAAAGCGTTTTGAGCACCATGACCCTTTTGAAATCATTAAGGAGCTCAGACTCATATTTGAGACTCACGCGGCCATGGAAAGCTATGAAGCTTCCGAGAAGTTCTTTACCTGCAAGATGGAAGAGAGTAGCTCCATTAGCGAGCACGTGCTCACCATGTCTGGGCACGCAAACAAACTCCGAGAGTTGGGGATACCGATTCCTAATGAATTGGGGATTCACCGTGTCCTCCAATCACTGCCACCAAGTTACAAGAACTTTGTGATGAACTACAATATGCACTGCATGAACAAGACGTTGCCTGAACTATCGTCCATGCTGAAAACTGCTGAAGTGGAGATCATGAAAGAACACCAAGTGTTGATGGTCAATAAGACCACCAATTTCAAGAAACGGGGCAAGCCTAAGAAGAAGGGCAACTTCAAGAAGGACGGCAAGAAAGCTGCCAAGGCTGGTCCTAAACCTGAAACTGAGTGCTTCTACTACAAGGGTGCTGGTCACTGGAAGTGTAACTGCCCCAAGTACCTGGCAGATCTGAAGAACGGCAACATCAAGAAGAAAGGTATATTCGATATACATGTTATAGATGTGTATCTTACTAGTAATCGTACTAGTGCCTGGATATTTGATACTGGTTCGGTTGCTCATATTTGTAACTCGAAACAGGAGCTGCGGAATAAACGAAGACTGGCAAGAGACGAGGTGACGATGCGCGTTGGAAATGGCTCCAAGGTTGATGTGATCGCCATCAGCATGCTCCCTCTGCATCTACCATCGGGATTAGTTTTAAATTTAAATAATTGTTATTTGGTGCCTGCGTTAAGCATGAACATTATATCTGGATCTTGTTTATTGCGAGACGGTTACTCTTTTAAGTCTGAGAATAAAAGGTTGTTCGATTTATATGAGTAATATCTTTTATGGTAATGCACCTGAGATGAATGGTTTATTCTTATTGAATCTCGATAGTAGTGATACACATGTTCACAACATAGATGCTAAACGAATAAAATTGAATGATAATTCTACATACATGTGGCACTGTCGTCTTGGTCACATTGGAGTGAAGCGTATGAAGAAACTCCATTCTGATGGACTTCTTGAATCACTTGATTTTGAATCACTTGAAAGATGCGAAGCATGTCTAATGGGAAAAATGACTAAGACTCCATTCTCTAGAATAATGGAGCGAGCTACAGACTTACTGGAAATAATACATACCGATGTGTGTGGTCCAATGAGTGTAGCATCACGTGGTGGATATCGTTATGTTCTCACTTTCACGGATGACTTGAGTAGATATGGGTATGTCTACTTTATGAAACATAAATCCAAAACTTTCGAGAAGTTTAAGGAATTTCAAAGTGAAGTGGAAAATCATCGTAACAAGAAGATTAAGTTTCTGCGTTTTAACCGCGGAGGTGAATATCTGAGTTATGAGTTTGGCATGCATTTAAAGAAATGTGGAATACTTTTGCAGTTGACACCGCCGGGAACACCACAGCGTAATGGTGTGTCCGAACGTCGTAATCGAACTCTCTTAGATATGGTTCGGTCTATGATGTCTCTTACAGATTTACCGTTATCATTTTGGGGCTATGCATTAGAGACAACCGCATTCACTTTAAATAGGGCACCATCTAAATCCGTTGAAAGCGACACCGTTTAATTGTGGTTTGGAAAGAAACCTAAGTTGTCGTTCCTTAAAGTTTGGGGTTGCGAAGCATATGTAAAGAAGTTACAACCTGATAAGCTTGAACCCAAAGCAGAGAAATGCGTCTTCATAGGATACCCTAAAGAAACAATTGGGTATACCTTCTATCATAGATCCGAAGGCAAAGTTTTCGTTGCTAAGAATGGATTCTTTCTGGAGAAGGAATTTCTCTCGAAAGAAGTGACTGGAAGGAAAGTAGAACTCGACGAGGTTGTTGAACCTTCTTTCGGAGTTGAGAGTAGCGCAGCACCGGAAGATGTTTCTGTGCCGCCTGCACCAACTGGAGAGGAAGCTAATAATGATGATCATGAAACTTCGAACGGTTACTCGAACCTCGCAGGTCAACGAGGGTTCGTACCACTCCTGAGTGGTATGACTCTTCCTTGAACGTCATGTTGGTGGACAACACTGATGACCCTGCGACGTATGAAGCAGCTATGGTGAGCCCAGATTCCGACAAATGGCTAGAAACCATGAAATCCAAAATGGTATCCATGTACGAAAACCAAGTATGGACTTTGGTGGACTTACCGGATGGCCGAAAGGCTGTCGAGAACAAATGGATTTTCAAAAGAAAAACAGATGCTGATGGTAATGTTACCATCTATAAAGCTCAACTTGTCGCAAAAGGTTTCCGACAAATTCAAGGAGTTGACTACGATGAGACTTTCTCACCTGTAGCGAAGCTAAAGTCTGTGAGGATTATGTTAGCAATCGCTGCATATTTCGATTATGAAATTTGGCAGATGGATGTCAAAACGGCGTTCCTTAATGGTGACATTGAGGAAGAGTTGTATATGGTACAACCCAAGGGTTTTGTCGATCCTAAAGATGCTGACAAGGTATGCAAACTTCAGCGCTCCATTTATGGACCGAAGCAAGCATCCCGGAGTTGGAATCAACGTTTTGATAAAGTAATCAAAAACTTTGGATTTATACAAACTTATGGAGAAGCTTGTATTTACAAGAAAGTGAGTCGGAGCTCTGTAGTATTCCTAGTACTATATGTAGATGACATATTGTTGATTGGGAATGATATAGAACTTCTTAATAGCGTCAAAACCTATTTGAATAATAGTTTTTCAATGAAGGATCTTGGCGAAGCGGCATATATTCTAGGAATCAAGATTTATAGAGATAGATCAAGACGCCTAATAGCGCTTTCACAAAGTACATACTTAGACAAAGTTCTAAAGAAGTTTAGAATGGAAGAGAGCAAGAAAGGGTTCGTGCCCATGTTGTCAGGTAAGACCTTGAGTAAAACTCAAAGTCCAGCTATGGCAGAAGATAGAGAAAAGATGAATAAAATTCCCTATGCCTCGGCCATAGGTTCTATCATGTATGCCATGCTGTGTACGAGACCGGATATAGCACATGCTGTTAGTTTGACTAGAAGATATCAAAGTGATCCTGGAATGGAACACTGGACAGCGGTCAAGAATATCCTAAAGTACCTGAATAGGACTAAGGATATGGTTCTTTCTTATGGAGGTGATGAACAGCTTGTTGTAAATGGTTACACTGATGCTAGTTGGAACATCGATCCAGATGACTCGAAGTCACAGTCTGGATACGTATTTATTTTGAATGGTGCTGCAATAAGCTGGAGGAGTGCCAAGCAGAGCGTTGTGGCGAAATCTTCAACTGAATCAGAATACATAGCTGCTTCGGAGGCTGCACAAGAAGGCATATGGATGAAGGAGTTCATTACTGAACTTGGCGTGGTTCAGTCGTTAGACCCGATGGCCATCTACTGTGACAACACAGGTGCCATAGCTAATGCACAGGAGCCAATGTCACATAGCAAGCTGAAGCACATCAAGCTACGTTTTCATGCTATTCACGAGTATGTCCAAGATGGTGACATAAAGATTTGCAAAGTACACACTGATCTGAATGTAGCAGATCCGTTGACTAAACCTCTCCCTAGAGCAAAGCATGACCAACACCAGAACGCCATGGGTGTTCGGTATATTACCATGTAATCTAGATTATTGACTCTAGTGCAAGTGGGAGACTGTTGGAGATATGCCCAAGAGGCAATAATAAAAGAGGTTATTATTATATCTTTGTGTTTATGATGAATGTTTACATCCCATGCTATAATTGTATTATTAGGAAACACTAATACTTGTGTGTTTTGTAAACATAAAAGAGTCCCTAGTAAGCCTCTTGTTGAACTAGC
This sequence comes from Avena insularis, assembly GCA_023614405.1. Classification (NCBI taxonomy): domain Eukaryota; kingdom Viridiplantae; phylum Streptophyta; class Magnoliopsida; order Poales; family Poaceae; genus Avena; species Avena insularis. The sequence goes on along the minus strand of CM042692.1, from coordinate 8,857,872 downwards.
TTGTTGATTAATTGATGATCATGGTTTCCTGATCATGGACATTAGATGTGATTAATAACAAGGTTATATCATTAGGAGAATGATGTGATGGACACACACCCATAGTAAGCGTAGCATAAGATCAAGTCATTAAGTTCGTATTGCTGTAAGCTTTGAAATACATAGTAACCTAATCCTTCGACCATGAGGTTACGTTAATCACCATCACAGGATGGGTACTTTGATGACATCAAACGCCGCTTCGTAACTGGGCGGTTATAAAGGTGTCATTGGGTATTCTGAAAGTATGTGTTGAAGCGCATAGACCAAGATTGGGATTTGTCCATCCATATGACGGATAGATATACTCTGGGCCCTCTCGGTGGAATGTCATCTAGATAGCTTGCAAGCATGTGACTAGGTCACAAGGGATGACATAACATGGAACGAGTAAAGAGTACTTATCGATGTGAGGAAGAACTAGGTATGAAGATACTGACGATCAAACCTCGGATAAGTAGAATATCGCGAGACAAAGGGAATTGGTTTCGTATGTTAATTGGTTCAATCGATCACGAAGTAATCGTTGAGTATGTGGGAGCCGTTATGGATCTCCAGATCCCGCTGATTGTTATTGATGGGAGAGGTGTCTTCATCATGTCTGCATATACAACTGTTCTTCAATCTTACCATTGAGGAATGCAGTTTTGACATCCATCTGCCATATTTCATAATCGAAATATGCAGCAATTGCTAACATAATCCTAACCGATTTAAGCATCGCTATGGGAGAGAATGTCTCATCGTAGTCCACTCCTTGAATTTGTCGAAACCCCTTTGCGACAAGTCGAGCCTTATAGATGGTCACATTACCATCAGCATCAGTTTTCCTTTTGAAAATCCATTTATTCTCAACGGCCTTTCGGTCGTGAGGTAAGTCCACCAAGTTCCAAACTTGGTTCTCGTACATGGATTCCATCTTGGATTTCATGGCTTCTAGCCATTTGTTGTAATCCGACCTCATCATCGCTTCTTCATACGTCGCAGGGTCATCCATTTCATCAACCATGAAATTCACAACAGGATTGTCGTACAGTTCAGGAGCTGCACGTGTCCTGCTTGATCTGCGAGGTTCGGTAGTGTCCTCTTTTGGAGTTTCATGATCATTATCATTAGCTCTCTCTTCATCAGGTGAAGTCAACTCCGAAACAACTTCCGGTGCTGCGCCACTCGCCATTCCATGAAGAGAAGGTTCAATAACCTCTTCGAGTTCTACCCTCCGACTACTCACACCTTTCGCGAGAAACTCCTTCTCAAGAAAGGATCCATTCTTGGCAACAAAAACCTTGCCCTCGGATCTGTGATAGAAGGTATACCCAATTGTTTCCTTAGGGTATCCTATGAAGACGCATTTTTCGCTTTGGGTTCGAGTTTATCTGGTTGAAGTTTCTTCACATAAACATCACATCCCCAAACCTTAAGAAATGACAGCTTAGGTTTATTTCCAAACCATAATTCATACGGTGTCGTTTCAACAGATTTAGATGGTGCCCAATTTAAAGTGAATGCAGCCGTTTCCAGTGCATAACCCCAAAATGCAGAGGTAAGTCAGTCAGAGACATCATAGATTGAACCATATCCAATAAGGTACGATTACGACGTTCCGACACACCATTACGTTGTGGTGTTCCGATAGGCGTGAGTTGTGAAACTATTCCACACTCTTTCATGTGTGTGCTAAACTCGTAACTTAGATACTCTTCTCCACGGTCAGACCGTAGAAACTTGATCTTTTTATTACGATGATTTTCCACTTCATTCTGAAATTCCTTGAACTTTTCAAAAGTTTCAGACTTGTGTTTCAGCAAATAGATATACCCATATCTACTCAAATCATCCGTGAAAGTAACAAAATAACGATATCCACCTCGCGCCGACACACTCATTGGTCCACACACATCAGTATGTATGATTTCCAATAGATCTGTCACCCGTTCCATTGAACTGGAAAACGACGTTCTAGTCATCTTGCCCATAAGGCATGGTTCACATGTATCAAATGATTCAAAATCAAGTGACTCTAAAAGTCCATCAGAATGGAGTTTCTTCATGCATTTAACGCCAATATGACTTAGACAGCAGTGCCACATATATGTAGACATATCATCATCAAGTTTAATCTTTTTAGCATTAACATTATGAATGTGCATAATATTACTATCGAGATCCAATAGAAATAAACCATTCAACATAGGTGCATGACCATAAAAGATATCATTCTTATAAATCGAACAACCATTGTTCTTAGATTTAAAGGAATGACCACATTGCATCAAACACGATCCATATACAATGTTCATGCTCAGTGCAGGCACCAAATAACAATTATTTCGGTTTATAACTAATCCCGATGGCAAATGGAGAGGTAGCGTCCCGACGGCGATCACATCAACTCTTGATCCATTGCCGACCCGCATCCTGACCTCATCCCTTGCTAGTTGTCGCTTGTTCCGTAGCCCCTGAACCGAGTTACATATATTAGCAACCGATCCAGTATCAAATACCCAGGTGCTACTGCGAGTACTAGTCAAGTACACATCAATAACATGTATATCACATATACCTTTGTTTGCCTTGCTGGACTTCTTGTCCGCCAAATACTTGGGGCGCTTTGCTTCAATGGCCAGTCCCCGTGCAATAGTAGCACTCGGTGTCAGACTTAGGGCCAGCCCGGGGTTTCTTTTCAGGCGTGGCAACAGACTTGCCACCCTTCTTTCCCTTGTGCTTGCTTTTCTTGTCCTTCTTGAAACCGGTGGTCCTATTGATCATCAACACTTGATGTTCTTTCCTAATCTCCACTTCTGCAGTCTTAAGCATTGTGAGCTCGGAAGAGACTTCTTCATGCCCTGCATATTATAGTTCATCACGAAGCTCTTGTAGCTAGGTGGCAGAGATTGGAGAACATGATGTATGCCTAAGTCAATGGGAATCGTTATTCCCAAGGACACAAGCTTATCGTATACCCGCACATTTTGAGTACATGCTCACTAACGGAGCTGTTTTCCTCCATCATGCAGCTAAAGAACTTTTTTGTAGCATTATAACTCTCTACGGCAGCATGGGTATCGAAAATCATTTTCAATTCTCCCATGGTATCAAAGGCATTGCCATTTTCAAAATGCTTTCGAAGTTCTGGCTCTAGCCCATACAGTATGCCGCAATGAACTAAGTTGTGGTCCTCCTGACGAGTCACATAGACATTCTTTTCCTTGTCAGGGGCATCAGGAGCTGGTGGGGGGCCTAGCAGCGCGTCTAGCACATATTGCTTTTGTACAGCAGTGAGGAGAATCCTCAAATCCATAGCCCAGTTGGTGAAGTTACTACCATTCGCAACAAGTTTCTCTTTCTCCATGAACACATTGAAATTAAAAGCAGGTGGTGCCATCTACAACAAAATTTGTAAAGTTTATTTAGACTAAGTTTATGATAGATTGAGTTCAACTAATCCAAATTACTAATGAACTCCCACTCAAAAACGACGAAATGCCACCGGGAACATGTATCTCGCTAATCCGAGACCATGGGAGAATAATTCTAGAGGGGGAGAGAGATCCTTCACAAGGAGGTGTGAGGATGAAGGAGGGAATGGGTGGCCTTTTATAGGAGGAGGGGGGTGCCCCCTCTCTCCATGGCCGGCGCATGGGGGGTGACCCCTCACCTCCCCCATTCATGTGGTGGTAACCCCTCCACAATAAAATGCCTCTTCACATTCCCTTTTAAAGTCTCCACTTTAAATGCATTAAATTTCTCCAAATTTAATGCTCTCTCATTTAATAAAACTCTTTTTATTAAATTTATTCAGAATTTTGTTAATTACTTTAATTAACAAACATTCACATATAGCCCCTTGCAATATTTCATCACATGCAGAACCACCTTCTGCAATTTCACCCGAAACAATTTCTGGTTTCTATTGAAACAATTCCTGCGCTTTGCAATTCTTTCGTCTGAAACATATGTGCTCCAAAATGGTGTCCGGTAGCTCTTAAGTGTGCCACCCTACGGTTCGCGAATAATGCAGACATGATCGAGACCCTTCTCCGATCAATAATCAGCAGCGGGACCTGGAGATCCGTACTGACTCCTATACATTCAACGATGACTCCTGTGATCGTGAGAACCTTTAACTCTTGTAACTAAATCCCTTTGTCTCTCGATATATTACATGTCCAAGATTCGATCATCGGTATCTCCATACCTAGTTTGATCTCGTTACCAACATGCACTCTTTTCTCGTTCCCGTGATATAACATTCTAGTGATCACATCACTTGCTTGCAAGCTATCCTAATGTGATATCACCGAGAGGGCCTAGAGTATATCTATCCGTCATCTGGATTGACAAGTTCCACTCTTGATCCATGAGCCTCAACATAACACCTTCGTAGTACTGAACCCATCTTTATAGTCACCCTGTTATGGTGTGACATTTGATGTTATCAAGATACTCTTCCGGTGTTAGCAATTAACATGATCTCATGGTCTAAGGATAAAGATTACTTCGTATGATGTTATAGAAATATAAACATAATGACTTGATCGTAATGCTATACTTCGGATGAATGTTCATCACTTCATTCCACCAATGGCCTGACCTTGTTATTAACAACATCCAATGTCCATGATCAGGAAACCTTGATCATCCTGTTAATCAACAAGCTAGTCTATAAGAGAGGCATGACTAGGAACCCTTTTTTTTGTTTATTAAACACACATGTATTGATGTTTCCGAATCAATAAATTTCTAGCATGTAAAATAAACATCTATCATGTATAAGGAATATATAATAACAACTTTATTATTGCCTCTCAGGGCATATTTCCTTCAAGTAAAACAACTGAATACAGAAAGTAAGTATCATGTATCTAAGAGATATTGGAACAACAATAGGGAAAAAGCGTTCTCAGGGAGTAGCGGATACACCACTAGCATTATAAGGAGCTAAGATAAAGAGTATTATCATGAACATTCTCAACTATGTATGTGTAGGAGGAACTCCGTATTTAGACAAATAGGCAGCAACCGCTGCTCACATCATCCTCATAACCACAACAGTCAGCAATCGACATCAATCGAATTACAGCGCTATTAAGGAACATAGTCCCGTAGGACGTATCCCATGGCATGGATAGTGTTCTGTGAGTTTCCTCGGTTTCCCAAATTAATACGTAAGGAGTGCCAACATCTTTATAGTCACTATAAGTGCTAGCACACCTCCATCTACTAACAAGTAGTTCCCTCCATCGAGTCCCCATGAGAGGTAAATATTGAGAGGTCGACTTCTCTCAATATCAAGATGAAGACAATCTAACACATGGTCATAGCGATGAATATCATAATAAGCTTTATCTTATTTCAATCTCATACTAGGGTTTCTCCATCTCCCCAAGAACTAATGATCTACTCATACATGGAGGCAATCAACATCATGGCAATAACAATGGAATCTATCATAGATGAATAGTACTTGAATAAATCCACAACGAGTACGGAAATTATAACAAGATCTAGACAAGATGTAGATGGGATGGATGGAGATAGTGGTGATGCAGCGGTGGATGATGAAGATCGATGCCTTAGCCTCCCGGATCTACGCAAGGCGAAGATGGATCCCCGGTGGATGAGTTCCCCCTCTATATGCCTTCCGGAGGTGAGGTTTCGGCGATTTATGGGTGTTCTGTATGTCGTCTCTCTGATCTAGTTGCACGGGGTGAAACTATTTGAGGAGGCTGTGGCGGCGCCAACTATATGGCAGGAACTATACGACCGAAAAATTTATTCCCACCGTATAGTTGGTCGTTGAACCGTCTGTACGCCTTGTTCGCTTTGGGTTTTCTTCTGGTATTATTGATATCTCCCAAATAAGCGATTTACGTTGTTTTTGACTCCTTTTCTCCTTAGTACAACTGCTCCAAGAATTGTATCCATTGGATCCATCATCTGTCCTAATCCTGGTGAAAACAGACATAGAATACACGCGCGAGCACCGTAAAATACCAAGATCCTACACCTACAATGCAAAATAATAATGTAAAACATGATGCAAATATGCACTTGATAGCTGTGAGATTCGACACATTTTTTATGGCTTTTATTGATGGGTTTCTCCCGGATTTGATCATTTTCTAGCTTTACCTAACGCTAATACTTCGGTAGCAAAGAAAACTTGGTTTTTAATGTGTGTTTCAGGTTCTGAATGTCAACAGAAGGTTTTAACTATAGAAACACAATATTCCAGAGAAAATAAGCAAGTCTCTTTTTGGAAGCACTCGAGGAGAGCATACAAAAGCTTTAACGAGCAACTATACGGTAGGAATATTTTTTCGGCCGTATAGTTCCTGCCATATAGTTGCCGCCGCCTCTGTCTTGTCAAAAGGGACAACTTCCATGAAGGGACCAGGGACTAAAACACAACACAGCAGCCGCCATACCATCTAGAAGGGAGAAAGAGGAGATCCGGAGAAGAAGAGGAAGACGTTCTTCGTCTCGCTCCACGATCTTCGACCTCCTAGCCAATACACCCCCATAGCCACTACTTGTACTTGAGAGAGAGGGATCTTCACCTTGCAAGACTAGGGTTTGAGATTGTTTCTTCCCATCTTGAATTGTGTTGGATATTTTTCTATTCTTATCGTGGATCTCCACGGTAATATAAAGATGAATTCCCTTTATTTGATTATATTGATGATCCGTTCTTCTCTCATGTGTGAGTAATTCCCTTGGGCATGGGAGTTGTAGGGGATTGGTGAGATGTGATGTGCCTTCATATATTTTCCATTAGTTTGTGATTGATTCTAATTACTATATTATGCATGCTTGACTATCTGTGGGATGCCTAATGCTTGTTGTCCAATTAAGGGCCCAGGCAACATGATGCTTTGTTCTACATAGATAAGATCTTGTTCGCTAGCAGACCAGCGACCCCCGGGTGACACGGGGATATCAATGGAAAACTAGTAGAATCGAGGATAACAAGGAACCACTGTGCTTATTGCATCATTCTAATCCAAGGAGCTTAATCGCTAAGCGACCTGAAGGGTCTTAATCGTCTAGTGTCTGACCATGGTTTTGGTAACAGGCTAGTAGGATTATTGAAGTTGGGATGAAATATACCAAGAGGAGTTTCGACTAATTATGAGTTGCTCGCCTACACATATACTTATAAGATTATAATTGTTACATTTATCATTCGTCCACCTGGCACAATTACTATCACCGTGAACTGAATCTCCTCGTGCCTTCTTTTGCCATCTGCAGGAAACAACAAACAACCAAGTCTTTCTTTACTTTTATGCTTTATATTTCTGAAGTTTACATTTTAGTTCTATTTAAATACATCTCATTTAATCAAAACCTCATTATTATTTCAACACTTGTAGTCAATTCACCCGAAGACCTGTGACAACTTCGGGCGTGATAGAGACTTCACCCATAAACACTTACCTTTGGGCTCCCTGGGGGATCGATATCTATACTTCGAAACTAGCTACAAACGATCTGTGCACTTGTAGACATCAACACTCATCAACTTCCCTAAGCTTAGACTCTTGCTCGTCCCGAGCAAGTTTAGCTTAATGGATGTGATCCTCATATTCATGAAGCTGAGTCAATAAAATAAATGAGGCAGTTGCAGCACGTGTTTATCATATGCAATACATAGGGATAAGTTCATGAATAGTACCTTACTCGAACTATCTGAAAAGTATTAGCAGGCTTCCACACCTTAGTGATCAACAGTTCATAAAAGATGAATCTCAACATAATGTAAAAGTATCTAGTTCAACCGAATGAGTTAGCTAGGTAGTCCCAAGTGTTTTAGGATCAACATATTCACTTGGGATTCAAAATATCAAAAGTGTCCCTTTGTCATACTACAATATAGTGGTATATGCCTATTTGCTCTTTTCACACTCACTCTTTTTCTTCTTTCTTTTCTTCTCTTTTGTGTATATGCTCACACTTTTGTTTAAGTGCTATGCAAAGGAGCTAGCCATACATTCCACTTCATGTAGGAATTCAAAGTTTAACAATCTCAATTATCAAATTCCAATTGTATATGAAGAATTATTATGACTTGAAGATTCTACCTCGACTTGTTCTCACTCTATTTTGATAGCACTTTCATTTTCCTTTGTTCAAGGTTTCTTTTTTAACTTAACTACATAGATAGTTTTTCTTTATAAATCAAGCCATAGACTTACAACATATTGATCAAATTATCTTTATGTGTCCCATTAATACCAATGGTGTGGAAGACTCCTATTGCTATCATCAAGTGCAAGTAAAATTATACTCAAGCCATTCATATATCCAATAAAATAAACACAAAATCAATATTTCTCCATATATAATAATAAACTCGAAATTTCATAAAAGGGATCGACTATTCCTGAAGGGAATTCTAATGATGCAAACTTTATTTCTAGTTTGAACTAATGCAAAAATAAAATAGTAATGCAAAACTTATAAGATAGATTACAAGGTCTTAGAGATCTCCCCAAGATTGGAATCAAACCAGGTGGGATCAAATAATCCCTTACGATTATTTGATTTGATACCTATTATAGATCACTGTGGAGCCATGGAATATAACACCGCGGTGCATAGCTTCTTGTTGGTCTCTTCTAGAGCAGTAATGCGGCTGTAGCGCCTGCGCAGATCAGATTATAGTGTGTCCACTCTATCTGCGAGCTTAGTCACCAATGGGAGAAGATCATCCTTCTTCTCTATCTCCTTGAGACGGTGGCGGACTTCGATGCGATGAAGTAGTTCCTGCTTCTGATATATCTCCAGTGCTTGCACGTGATCCTTGGTCCTAGGGACGGCTTCTTCTTCCTCATCCATAATTGATGGATCGGGGAAGTGGAAGTCGTACCTCCACTCTTCTTGAGGCTTCACCTTCATACGTGCACCAATGGTTAGCTTCAAGAGTGGCGTCTTTGCTCTTATGCTAGCACCTGGACCAATACCAGGTAATTCCTTACATTTGTGCGGCCTAGGGTCCGTGGTGACGAACTTGACCGACTCCATGTGCCCTTTTCCGTGCGGATTTTGACCTTCTCTCTCTTCTTGAGCCCTCTTCATCGCCGCCCAATTGATCTCCGGGGGATCATAGACATCACGGTGGATGTAGACGTCAACCACATCATCATCGGAATCGTTGTTGTAGTAACTTGGCTCGACGTACTCCTTGTACCCCGGGCTAAACCTCTCCACCTCCTCATTGTCGTCCTCTATGGACGGGCTACGACAGCGGTCTCTGGAAGGAGCAATGAGGTCCAGGGGTTTCCCATAGCCTGGAACGGGATAGAGCATGGCTGGATTGATTCCTGAAGATAATGATTGGAGAGAGATAATGGCAGTATATAAGGGGGGGCAAAGGTCGGTAAAACTCACGAGAAATACCAAATTGTCGCCCAAGAAAAGAATCTTAACGAAACAGGGAAAGAAATCACAAATTTGGAAAAGTCTTGCCGCGTAACGACCAACTATACGGGCGTGGCCCGTATAGCTCCGGCCGTATAGTTGGTTCTGGGCAGATATTTCCAAATATCTCGAGTCCATGTCGATTTAATCACGACTTGGACCTTACAATAACGTTTTTTATGAATAAAAATGAAAAGACAAATGAAAAGTGTCTTAGAGTTTAACGACCAACTATATGGCCGGAATTTTGGCTCCGGTCGTATAGTTGCGACCATATAGATACAGACACCAAAAATCAAAACTGTTTGGGAGTTTAACGACCAACTATACGGCCGGAATTTTAGCTTCTGGTCGTGTAGTTGCGCTCGTATAGGTCGAGACTTCGAAAAGAATTTCACGAAGATGATATAGAGAGTTTAACGACCAACTATATGGCGGGAGGTTTTTCTCCGGTCATATAGTTGCGCCTGTATAGTTGGTTTAATACCCTCAGAAGCTTCAGAAAAACACGAGGAATTCAAAGGCAAAAAAATTAGAAGTAAAAGCTGTGAAAACAAATCACTTATTTGAGTAGGAACACTTACCTCAAACTTACCGTTTACTTATTCGGGGATGAAAAGCTCCTCCAACAACAAAGACTTCTTCTCTTTTGGAGGAATTGACCTTAGTTCATTGAATAATTATCGTAAACGAAAATCATCGGGACTAAAGTTCCTCTCAACAAGATTGGTGCCACATGGAAACTGCATCCAACATCTTTATTTCTTGCCTCTGCATAATCTGCAACTCAAATTCTTGAAGTGAAAGAATCTAACGGATCAGTCTTGGCTTATGGTATTGCCTCTCAAGGAGTTCTTTTAAACCATCACGATCCGTATGAACTCTTACCTTTGCATCAACTATATAGGAACGAAATTTATCACAAGAGAAAAATATAGCAAAAAGTTCCCTTTCTGGCTTATGGTAATTCTTTTGAGCACCATTAAGAGTTCTACTAGCATGATGTATAATATTAAATCTGCGACCAATGTGTTGTCCCAGAGTTACTCCTACAACATCATCACTAGCTTCACATATTAAGTCAAAGGTTGTATCCTAGATAGGTGGTTTAATGATAGGAGCACGAGATAAAACATTTTTGAGTTTATCAAAGGCTTCAAGACATTTATCATCAAAATTAAATCTCACTCCCTTTTGTAGTAGGTTAGTCAAAGGTTTAGATATTCCAGAGAAATTTCTAATGAACCTTCTATAAAACCCACATGACCAAGAAAACTTCTTATACCTTTAATATCCCTAGGTTCTAGCATTCTCTCTATTGCCTCAACCTTAGCTCTATCCACTTTAATTCCCTTACTTGATACCTTGTGTCCAAGGACTATACATTATTTGACCATAAAATGGCACTTCTCCTAGTTTAAAACAAGATTGGTTTCTTCGCAACGCTGCAAAACTCTTTTGAGATTATCCAAGCAACTAGTAAACGAAGTTCCATAGACATAAAATTCATCCATAAATAGTTCCATTATAAGTTCTATAAAATCCGCAAAAATAGCAGTCATGCATCTTTAAAAAGTAGCTGGAGCATTACATAAACCAAAAGGCATACGTCGGTAAGCATGTAAACCATAAGGACTAATGAAAGTTGTTTTAAGTTGGTCATCCGGATGAACAGCTATTTGAGAAAAACAAGAGTACACGTCCAAGTAGCAAAAATGAGTGTGGTTTGATAACCTTTCTAAAGTTTGATCTATGAATGGTAAAGGATAGTGATCTTTCCTAGTTTCTTTATTTAATTTTCTGAAGTCTATGCACATCCTATGCCCAACAATAGTTCTAGTAGGTATCAATTCATTGTTTTCATTAGAAACAATAGTAAAACCGCCCTTCTTAGTGACACAATGAACATGACTTACCCATTCACTTTTTTTAACAGGATAGATTATACCTGCATCCAGTAGGCGTACAATTTCTTTTCTTACCACTTCCTTCATTTCAGGCTTTAATCTTCTATTAAATTCCGCAACTGGTTTAGCACCTTCTTCCATGAATATTCGATGGATGGTTATCATGGGACTAATGCCCTTCAAATCATCCATTGAGTACCCAAACGCCTTGCGATGCTCCTTAAGTATCTTCATGAGTTATTCTTCTTCTTCTCCTGAAAGTTTAGCACTAATAAAGCAGGAAATTTATTTGTATCATCTAAAAACCTGTATTTAAGATTATCTGGTAGAGTCTTCAATTCTGGGGTGGCAATTCCTCGTCCCCTCTCTTTTCTGTCTCTTTGAAAGCCTCATCAGTTGCAGGTCCCATAAAGGGAAGTGAATCAAATTCATCTTCTAGTTCTCCTAGGGACTTGTCCTCCATAACTATTTCTTCATAATTTGGATCTTCATTTATTTCTTCTTCTTGATTACTAAAGAAAAGAACTTCCATTTCCTCAATATTTTTCTCTTCCTCTTCTTCTTGTATTTGTGGAGGCATGTCTTTAAATTTGGAAAAGCGGAATTCTTTTTCCGCTCCCCAAGCTTAAGGACACACTCTTTTTTGAAATCCACATTGGCACCTATATCACTCAAAAAGTTTCTTACAAATATAATCGAGCAAAGAGTGTCAGCTGGCATATCAACAACTACAAAATTGATAGGAAAGTTTTTGTTGCCAATTGTGATAGTTGCATCTTCGACTACTCCCATTGGAATTCTAAGATGTTTATTGGCTAGCATAATTGTCATATCAGTATTTTCAATTTTAGCTGGTTCTATCTCTTATTTTATTTCTAAATAGAAATCATAAGATATAACATTAACTTCGGTGCCAAGATCACATAAACCATAATGCGAGGTTTCTTTAAATATGTAGGGAAGAATAGGCTTACCCACATCTTTTACCTTTGTTTTGCCTTCAACTAATATGGAAGTCCCTTCATCAAGTTCAACTATGTTACAATGTGCGTACATAGCCATAATTGCTTCCTTGGTTACCTCTTCATCTTTGGTTTCTTCTAGATGTTCCACGACTTCTGGCATACTTTCTTCTTCCTTATTCTCCTGTACTACTTTAACCTCTTCATATTCAAGAATATGCTTTTGTGCAGTGTTAGAGAAAGGCATCTCATGTATTGTTTCTAGGGAGGCCAATGTTGCTTTAACTTCTCTCTTCTTCTCAGGTTCGGGTGGTGGATCATATTTGACCACACCCTCTTTCGGAGCTTTGATATGTTCTGTAAAAGCTTTAATAACTTTCAACACAAGATCTGAATCCAAATAAAGTTCTTTAGATAATTCTTTAACATAGCCTTTTTCTATTATAGTCATGAATACAATCATGTTCTATTTCTACGCCTCCTTCACTTCCTAGACCAAAATTCCATGAAACTCTAAGATCGTGAATTCTATTAAGTAAAGCCCAAGCTTTAGTTATAGGAAGATTCATAAAGGCTCCTTCCGCGAAAGAGTCTAGTTCAATTTTATTAGGTTCAATTAAACCGCCATAAAAGATATGCAATAAATACCATTCAGGTAAATCATGATGAGGACATAGACGTAGTAAATCTTTAAATCTTATATAAGCTCTTACTAGTCCTTCATTAGAACGGTTCCTCCAAGTCATTATAAGATGCCTGATTCCAAAAGACTTTGATAATGGATAATATTTTGCTAGAAATTCACAGGCTAGATTATCCCAAGTAGTAGTGGCCTCAGGGGCTAGAGATCTATACCATGAGAGAGTTGTACTAGTCAAAGTTTGACTAAAAAGTTTAACCCTTACCTCATCAGCAGTATATCCCGTTAATTGACAAGTGCCACATATATCTTTGAAACATGCAAGACAAAAATAAATAAGCAAAAACTAAAAGACCTACAACGCTTAGCTCCCTGGCAACGGTGCCACAAAATAGCTTGATGACTGCAAGTGCACAGATCTTTTGTAGCTAGTTTCGAAATAAAGATACTGATCCCACAGGGAGCAGGAGTCTGAAGTCTAATAACTCTTGAAATAAATATTATAATAGAAATGCTAAATAAAGTTCTAAGTGACAAGATAAAATGCGAGTATTGTGTAAAAAGGTGTTTTGGAGTTTTAGGTATAAGAGCAACAATAAAGTAAAGTAAAACAATTGAATATAGAAAGTAAGTATCGCTTATGTAAGAGAGATTGGAACTGCAATAGGGAAAAAGCGTTCTCAGGGAGTAGCGGATACACCACTAGCATTATAAGGAGCTAAGATAAAGATTATTATCATGAACATTCTCAATTATGTATGTGTGGGAGCAACTTTGTATTTGGACAAATAGGCAACAACCGCTGCTCACATCATGCTCATAACCACTTCATTCAGTAATCCACATCAATCTAATTACTGCGCTATTAAGGGACGTAATCCCGTAGGACGTATCCCATGGCATGGATAGTATTCCGTGAGTTTCCTCGGTTTCCTAAGTTGATACATAAGGAGTTCCAAGAGATTTATAGTCACTAGAAGTGCTAGCACACCTCCGTCTACCAACAAGTAGTTCCCTCCATCGAGTCCCCATGAGAGGCAAATATTGAGAGGTCGACTTCTCTCAACATCAAGATGAAGACAATCTAACACATGGTCACAACGATGAATATCATAATAAGCTTTATCTTATTTCAATCTCATACTAGGGTTTCTCCATCTCCCCAAGAACTAATGATCTACTCAGACATGGAGGCAATCAACATCATGGTAATAATAATGGAATCTATTATAGATGAATAGTACTTGTATAAATCCACAACGAGTACGGAAATTACAACAAGATCTAGACAAGATGTGCATGGGATGGATGGAGATGGTGGTGATGCAGCGGTGGATGATGAAGATCGATGCCTTAGCCTCTCGGATCTGCGCAGGGCGAAGATGGATCTCCGGTGGATGATTTATCCCTCCAGATGCCTTCTGGAGGTGAGGTTTCAGCAATTTATGGGTGTTCTATATGTCGTCTCTCTGATCTAGTTGAACGGGGTAAAACTATTTGAGGAGGTGGTGGTGGCGCCAACTATACGACCGGAACTATATGGTCGAAAAATTTATTCCGGTCGTATAGTTGGTTGTTGAACCATCTGTCTCCTTTGTTCGCTTCGGGTTTTCTTCTGGTATTATTAATATTTCCTAAATAAGCGATTTACGTTGTTTTTGACTTATTTTCTCCTCAGTACAACTGCTCCAAGAATTGTATCTATTGGACCCATCATCTGTCCTGATCCTAGTGAAAACAGACATAAAATGCGCGTGTGAGCGCCGTAAAATACCAAGATCCTACATCTACAATGCAAAATAATAATGTAAAATATGATGCAAATATGCACTCATCAGGGTACTACCATCAAACTGAAGGTAGTACCCCTGATTTCAAACTTCTGATTTCTAGTTTTTTTGGATATTCATTAATACTGCATGTATGCTAGCATGTGTAAATTTTTTGGATCATTTGGAGAAGGTCAAAAAATCCACAAACTTATAGAAGAAACGTTTGGGCACTTGAGTGAGATTTTCTAAGAATGTGTTTTTTGACCATCACAAGATAACCTAATTTTTTCTACACATGATAACATGGAGGCACGAAGGCAGGATCTGTAGGTTTTTTAACCTTTTGATCTTTTTATAACTTCTACTAGACTCATCAAAGCGTGGTCAAATTCGCGGAATCCACCTTGACAAGGGGATGAATCTTGCTAAGCTAAGAGAAGATCCATGAAGATAGCATCACTAAAATGTTTTCATGTCTCTTTGTTACAAGAGAAGATAATGCATTTAGAGGATAGTAGAAAATTATATGAGAAATGAGCACACATGAAGACGGAAGTTTGGATGACCTTAGGGGTACTACCATCAAACATAAGATAGTACCCTTGATTTCAAACTTCTGATTTTGAGTTTTTTTTGGATATTTATTAATACTATGTGTATGCTAGCATGTGTAAAAAGTTTGGGATCATTTGGAGAAGGTAAAAAAATCCACAAACTTACAGAAGAAACGTTTGGGCTAAATTGCGCGAGATTTTGTAAGAATATGTTTTTTTCGACCATCACGAAATAACCTATTTTTTACCACATGATAACATAGACACACGAAGACAAGATCTATTGGTTTTTAAACCTTCTGATCTTTTTGTAAACTTCTACTAGTCCAGTCAAAGCATGGTCAAATTCGCGGCATCCACCTTGACAAAGGGATGAATCTTCCATAGCTAAGAGAACAACCATGAAGATAGCATCGCTAAAATGTTTTCATGTCTCTTTGTTACAAGATAAGATGATGTATTTAGAGGCTGGTATAAAATTATAGGAGAAACGAGCACCCACAAAGACGGAAGTTTGGATGACAACATGGGTACTACCATCAAACGTAAGGTAGTACCCCAGATTTCAAACTTCTGATTTCAAGTTTTTTGGATATTCATTAATACTACCTGTTTACTAGCATGTGTAAAAAGTTTGGGATCATTTGGAGAAGGTCAAAAAACCACAAACTTAAACGTTTGTGCTAACTTGAGCGAGATTTCTAAGAATGTGTTTTTTTCGACCATCACGAAATAACCTAATTTTTTACACATGATAACATAGACACACAGAGGCAGGATATGTAGGTTTTTAACCTTTTGATCTTTTTGTGAACCCTTGTATAGAAATGCATAGATTGCAACGGTGTGAATATGTGCTGCAAATTTTCATCGTAGATACGCATATATGTGTTGCTGGCTGTAGTTGTTCTATATATAAACTGCAACAGATGGAGGTGCGCAGCAATTCATGTGTTGCAGTTTTACCAGTAGGAGCAACCGAAAGGGTGCGTAGCGATTCATTTGTTGCAACATTTAAGATAACATGGCAAATTGATACATCTTTATGATTGATTGTTGATGTGGCATCCCAGCTCTACAACGACAACAATTGCCTAGATCAGTAACACCGAGCGCTAGTGCTTGTGCACGAATAACACCTTGCATTGCTGATGTGTGGAGACCAACATGTCCAATATGATCAAGGCTCGCGCTCATCGCTACCAGGTCGACACGGCTAGGGATTATAGGGTGCATGGTCACACATTATTTCCTTCCTAGAATTATTGCAAACACTAAATATAGTTTAGTGGAATAGAAAATCCTGTCAGAATTACAAATACAAGAATTTTTACTATTAAAAGGCTTACGGTCTTGATGGTCTTTACATTTTGGTACGTACCTTTGTACGTCATCGATTGATTGAAGCGATCGCTAAAACCCGGTAACACATAATTCAACTGCTATACGGGTTCCTTTATCATCAGTTCCGATACAGTTTCCAATCAATTTGTCAACCAGCACGGTACCACGAGAAGAGATAAAAGGAAGTCACCTCCGCCTGCGAAACTGTCGCCTCCGTCTCAAATCGCACGACCTAGCTGAAACTCGCATCCTGCTACCGGAAGCGAGCCCGAGAGGCACGCCGCGCCGGGACAGACGACTTCCTCCTGGAAGACACGATGAAGAACTGTGCACCAGCCGTGCTTGTGCAGATGGGCTTCATTGACGCCATGATGCAGCTCTAAATCTTTGATTAGCTCGTCCTATTGCATCCAGAGAAAAAGATTGATCGATTGCACACCGCCGGATCACGACTCAGAGGAGGAGCACGATCAGGCTGCTTCCGTGAGGCTGGGAGTAACGGGTGCAGGTCGGCACCGGGACAGTCCCAGCGCGGCGGAGGCGTACAATCAGGCTGCTTCTTTGAGGGCGGGTATTTGGTTTTCTAGGGCTACCGGCCTACTCCACCTTCCCAGAACGGCGACATGTTCATTAGCTTGGCTCTAAGGTACACATCATAGCTTTAATTATCCCCTCGGCTCCTCTAATCATATATAACCTTACCCCAGTTAGTCAATTAGTGATTGTAAAAAACAAACTCGAAGATAGTTGGCCAGCATTCAGTAGCGAACACCAATTTATCTCATAGAGCAACCATACACGTTAATTAAAATCCTAAATTATGCTCAACAAAATATCTGATTTTGTATCTATACCTAACAAACCTTTTAGTGGCGTTGGGTATCTGGCCTGCTTACGATAGTACATGGTGTCCAGTGTTCACTACTGAATACTTTATATAATCTTTTAAAAAAATTAATCAATTATTAAATTTATTTATGTGTCAATTTCTTTTACAACATGTGTCAATGTCTATTTGTTATGGTCTATGCCACTATGCCTAACATCAACAGGGTGGAGTGCGTGTCCCCTATTTTTTCTTTTGTTTTCCCCTATTTTCAATCGAAAAGCCAATGAGAAAGTAGAGGAACGACGGCTCCAGCAGACGAGTTATTGGCGGCGTTTTGTGATGGTGAATGATGGTGCTCGGTGCAAACAATCGCAGATGCCAAGAGGAGAACCGAGGTGAGGCATATGCTAGAAGCTCATCAAGATCTCCATGGATGGTCGATGGGTCCGAGGACGCACAAAAAGGTCAGTAAGGAAGACCGTCGAAGCAAGAAAACATCAAGGAAGGCCTCTAGGACGTGTGCCTGCTCAGGGAGGGTCTCGTTTGTTTCATGGGGATACCGTGATGCTCTAGGCAGAGGACCGAGAGGCATCAGGGTGGTTGATTTGACGCCAACGGCTACTGAGGCAAAACAAGGTGGAGCTAAATGACAATGGTGCAGTGTACTTGCAACCAAAACCTATTGTTTGTAGACATATCACAACACAGTTTGTACATATATTGTTTATTGTCAAGGAAATATATCAAATTCACCCCGTCATGGTTTTCTGTTTTTTAGAGCCTCCAATGGTCGTGGTGTCATGGCTTGGATATGGGGTGTCTGACTCGTCTCGGAAATCATGTGGTCATATTATCGCAGCAACGTGCGGGCATGCTGCTAGTACAAATTAAATGTGTAATGCTGTAAAATACAAGGTGACATAGTTACATATGCCTAACAATTCTTTCCAAATTACGCTATTTTTTGCTAGAATACTTGCCTATTATAAATTAAATTATTGAATTTTGTATATTGCATTCCAAGTTAACGAAACAAACTTTGACCAAATCGTGAACGAACTGAGAAAAATAATTTAAAATTTCCGTTGCGCGCTGCGCGGGCGACTGAAAAAACAATCCCGGTGGGACTCCATCCTTATCTACCCCCGTATATCATCCCTTCCCCTTGCGCCGCCCCAGTCTCCCCCCACTAGCGTTTCATGCCCCATAGATCTGGCCGGTGGCAACTGCAGCTGTAGATGCAAGATCTGCCCTCCAACACTAGCCTCCCACCACGGCCTTCTAATACACGGCCGCCATCTCGGTGACATCCCTACAACCAAGGAGCTCCCGTCGCCATTGGGGACTCTCCAGCCGGCTTCTGCCAGTTGTGGTCGATAGGAGCTCGGGCACGATCCCCGCGTCATCATCGGCGGACCAGGTCTCTATCTCCGTCTCAGTTCACCCGTATGTTGCTCATGTCTCACGCTGATTTTTTTCTCTTCTGGATCTGCGCATGTCAGTCCGTGGCCGCAGGCAACTTCTCCGTCGAGGGCGTCAGGTCTTGAATACGGTGAGTTTCTTTCCTTTTTTTTCTCTTTCTATTTTCTTCCCCATGCCCTTGGTTCCGTGTTTGTGCATTGATCTCTCCTTTCAGGCATGTGAATCTCATTAGCGGTAGGGGAACTGACGATAGACATGGAACGTATGGTGGACGAGGCACGAGCCGGCGGTTATGCCAGGTGAGCATTCTCTGCTCATTTACTTCCTTGCCTGCCAATTTTATTTTCAGTCGTAGTCCCCGATTTTAGTTTTTTTTTTCATGATCAGGTTTGGCACATTGGCCGCTGGCCGCTGGAATAGGATCTACAAGTTGCAGTTGTCCCGAGCTGGGCACGCAGGACTGCATGTCATCTGGATTGTGCGTTGGAGTAAAGGAGCAGGAGCTACCAGCCACTGCCACCGGTCAAAGAAGGCCAATGAGGAAGATTGTCACATGACTGCTGAAAAAAATAGAAGACTCGTCCTAGAAGATGTTTGTCATTTGTATATACAGAAGTATTATTTTTAGATGCATCACGAGCTGGGTTTCTATGTGTAATACTATTGTACGAAGACTCATCCTAGTTTTGTGCTGTAATATATTTCTGGTTTTGAGTTCTAATTGTGAATATGTGAAATTTCAAAATTCTAAGAATATGTGACATGGTTCATTTTGAAATAATTGTGCCAAACCAGGCGAGTGAGCCAGAATGGTTGAAATGACAATGCTAGATGGGAAAAAACATAGTTATCAGCCAGAATTACTGAAGTTGGGTTGTATGGACCAGGTCACACAAAATAAGTCCATGCTATGCAAAAAAGGTCCAACGTTAGGCCCAATGCATATTCCATGTTAGCCTGGGCCCACATATGATCGAACATGGTGTCCTAAGTGCCAACGTATATTTGTGTTGTTAGGCCTTAGTTGTATGCGTTGGTACCTAGCAACGCCCTTATTACCAACGGAAGTATATGTGTTGCATTATACCCTTGCAACATCTTAAAAACGCAACGCATCTACATCTGTTGGTATAGACACTAGCAACGCTTATATGATCATTTAGATACGTATAATATGTTGCTATAGGGGGGGGGGGGGTCCTCTTGTAGTGGTCAAATTCGCGAAGTCCACCTTGACAAGGGGATGAATCGTGCTAAGCTAAGAGAAGATCCATGAAGATAGCATCGCTGAAATGTTTTCATGTCTATTTGTTTTAAGAGAAGTTTGGATGACAACCAGGGTACTACCGCCAAACTGATGGTAGTACACCTGATTTCAAACTTCAGATTTTGAGTTTTTTCGGCAACACACCAATTAATAGTACACTATTGATCCACACTCAAAGTTAGAGGCTACTGAAGAGAGAGAGAGCTCTTAGCCTAGTGTAGGAATGCTACACTATTATCGTCCTAAAGATAGAAAAAGGCAACTACATCATCTGTGTATCAAAAAGTTTAGCCTCAGCCTTTTTGCATCATTGGCAGGGGCAGAAGCAGCAAATGATGCTATCAATCTAACATACTGTGCACACTCCACGGTAGAAAAATTAAAATAGAAGAAGCCACATGTTTGAAGTCTTAAACCATAGACAGGCAACAAGGTCAATAAGAGATAAAGAAATCATCTTCCTAGTAACTCATCTAGGAATCATTCCACAAACTAAATCACTGTCAGTCTAGATAGGCAACAAGGTCAATTCAAGTTATGGATTAAGCATGAGGAACAAGTAATACTCCAATGTCATACTTGACAATTATAGAAGATTCAGAAAACAACACACTGAATTAGGCTTAAGTAAAGTATAACCAGAGCATCATTCCATCACAGTGCATTAGTGATCGCTGAATTTGACTTCAAACACGTAGATTGAATTCAAATATGGTCACTTTATCCCATTTTCAAGAACAATCTCAATCATTTGGAGCACAAGACACTACTAAGACAAATTCAACCACTCACCAATGGTCAATCATATCATCAAAGACACTATAAACCAGCATCGTCTCAATTTTGGATACCAACTGATATTGTCCACTTTCAGTATACAACCAAGAACACCATCATAACAAAACCACTTTATCACCAAATCATCCACACAAACCACTAGAAAAACCAAGAATAACCATAATTACTTAAGAGCATCAAGGAACATGACAAGCTAGCTCAAGACGAGGAGCAGGCTTACAGGTAGAAGGCATGCTAGGATATTGGAGAAGTACCTAAGGAGGATCAGGCCATCAACAAGAGGATCTAGCTGATCAAGAGCAAGCATAACATCACCACCAGACATTAGCCTACTCTACAAATAGTAGGTTGACAACCTAGATCCTCGGTAGTATCTGGTCTTATTATTCCATTTTAGGAAATGGATTGGAGGGAGAGAGGGAACTCAGATCATTGTACAAGTGATACACAAATTTCATCCCAGAGCTAGGAAAAGGCAAGCACAATATTTTTTTAGATCAACAGGGACACTTGTCCCCGGTTCCATTGATTGGATCAACGAAACCTGAAAGTGAGCTCAGGTCTTATGTTTTACAAGCAACTACCCAAAAGGAGTATTTTATCTAGAAACCATAACAAAATTCAGAACAAAAGCTGAGTAAAAGCTAGGTAACAAAGACAAACGTGCATCCACATCAGCTGACAACAAACTACACTGGAGAGGGGAAGGTTTCCGCCTCCAAGGTGGATGTCAGCGTCGGCTAGGCTCCTTGTATTGTAGCTCTCTTGGAGGCTGGGGATGAAGAAGGGTCTTGAGGTTCTATCGCATCATCTTGCTCCCTAGTCAGCCACTTGTCAGCGCGAAGTTCGAGTTCAGGATCTTGGACAGGTGATCGTAGAAACGGTTCACGCTCGCCATCATGCCCTTCTTGAAGATCAGTCTCTAGTGTCTCACTAAAGTGAGGACTTTTCTTAAAATCTGGTGCAAGTTAAGCCATGGGAGACCATTAAAGATCATCCCATTTCTAAACTTCTAGAGACACCAAAGGGTAGCAAAGAAAACTAAATTTAAAATTGCATGTTTCTTATTAGATATCCAAAACTTAGCTATAGGCAGATAGTCACTCCCAACACTAAGATTAAAGAAACTGGAAATGATATCCCAAAGTTGTCTAGCAACTAAGCATTGGAAGAAGAGATGATCAATAGATTCATTCTTAGCATAGAAAACATAGTCTTCAGGTTTGTTGAGGTGTCTTTTTTCAGATTATCTAGTCATTAACTTGTTATGAGCAATCAACCAAAGAAAGATATGCACTCTAGGAGGAATATGAAGTTGCCAAACGACATGAATACAAATAAGAGTTACTCCTCCAAAGTTAATTATACCATACAAGGAAGTAGTAGAGTAAACCCCTTTGTTTTCATACTGCTATATCAGCGCATCAGTATTAGAGCTATAGGAGATACCAGAAGCAACCTCTTCCAGTTCATTCCATTGAGCCATGAGCTCAACATTAAAATTTATCCGAAAAGTAAGCTTTAAAGAAGATCCATCCCAGATCTGCTGCACAGTTTTATTATACTCATTACAAATAACATAAGTTTCAAAGAATTGGACTGCCAGAGGGGAGGTCCCGAATCATGTATCCTCCCAGAAACCCTCGAACGAGTTACCTTGAGAGTTGTTTCCCCTTCCTGTTGGGTTCATAGCATAGAAAATAATTTTTTTTCTATGATGGGTGATGGCCCAAGATATCTCGAGCTCGTTGGGGAACCCCAAGAGGAAGGTATGATGAGCACAGTAGCAAGTTTTCCCTCAGTTATGAAACCAAGGTTTAATCAAACCAGTAGGAGCAAGGAAACACACCAAAGGTGTTGCTAGCTGAACTTTGGCAGATGCACTACGGTGCAGCAACGTGGAGACCTGCACAACACAACCACAGAACTCTGTCCCCAACTTACAGTGAGGTTGTCAATCTCACCGGTTTTGCTGAAAACAAAGGATTAAACGTATTGTGTGGAAGAAAGTAATAGTTTGCAGAAAGTAAACAGAAAGCAGTAAATAGTTGATTGTAGATTGATGATAAAAGCAAGGACCAGGGTCCATAGTTCACTAGTGGTGTCTCTCCTTAAGATAGATGACATGTTGGGTGAACAAATTACAGCGGGGCAATTTACAAACATCGAGAAAGCAATCATGCATATACTACTCATCTTGACTCCTTTGAGATTTGATTGGGCATTACAACATTATGCATAGACCGTAATCCAACTGCATCTATGACTAATAATCCACCTTTAGATTATCATCCGAACCCCCTCCAGTATTAAGTTGCAAGCAACAGATAATTGCATTACGCATTGCGTGTAAAGTAAACAATACGATTGTTCTATGAACAAAGGATTATTGTTTTCTCCCTAGTAGTAACAGCACATCTAATACCTTAGATATTTCTATCACTTCCCTAGATTACTAGAGGCATGAACCCACTATCGAGCATAAATACTAACTCTTGGAGTTGCTAGCATCTACTTGGCCAAGATAGCTGATATATTGCAAATGTATCTATAATTTTTGATGTTCCATGCTTGGTTTTATCCACTTTCTTGTGTTTTGTTCCAACTTTGGAGTACTTTTCATATGATTTCTTGGACTAACCTATTAACAAGAGCCACAGTGCCTGCCTGCTTTTCTGCTGTTTTGGTTCAGGAAAGTCAGAAAATGAATATTCTCGGAATTGGACAGGACAAAAGCCAAAGTGCCTATTTTTCCGGAAGGGATCAAGTGCCAGAATACGAGACGGAGAAGGGCCAGGGAGCCACCACACCACCTGGCCGTGCGGCCAGGCCTGGCCCGCGCCAGGGGGTGGTGTGGCCGCTCCCGGCACCCCCTCGGCCTCTCCTTCCACCTATAAGTTTCCCTCGGGACGACAACCCTAAGTGCCCGATCAAAAATCCATGAAAGAGTCTGTAGTTGCCGGCATCTCCATCCCTAGATCGGGAGGGATCTGAAGCTCTTCTCGGCACCCTTCCGGAGAGGGAAATTCACCCTATAGGCCTTCTTCATCACCATGCAAGCCTCCGGTGTGATGCGTGAGTAGTTCATCCTTGGACTACGGATCCATGTAGTAGCTAGATGGCTGGTTTCTCCTCCTTTGTGCTTTCATGTTTAGATCTCGTGAGCTCCGTTTATGATCAAGATCATCTATTTGTAATTCATACATGTTGTGTTTGCGGGGATCCGATGGATATTGAGATGCTATTTCAGATTGATTATTGATTCTATCATGTCTTTGTTATTTGAGATCTTGCATGCTTTCCGTTGTTAGTAGCTATCTTGGCCAAGTAGATGCTAGCAACTCCAAGAATTAGTATTTATGCTCGATAGTGGGTTCATGCCTCTGGTAATCTGAGGAAGTGACAGAAATCTCTAAGGTAGTAGATGTGCTATTGCTACTAGGGAGAAAACAACAATCCTTTGTTGATAGAACAATCGTATTGTTTACTTTACACGCAGTTCGTAAAGCAGTAATCTGTTGCTTGCAACTTAATACTGGAGGGGGTTCGAATGATAACCTGAAGGTGGATTATTAGAAATAGATGCAATTGGATGGTGGTCTATGTATTATGTTGTAATGCCCAATCAAGTCTCTGAGGAGTCAAGATGATTAGTATATGCATGTATTGCTTTCTCGGTGTTTGTCAATTGCCCCGCTGTAATTTGTTCACCCAGCATGTTATCTATCTAAGGAGAGCCACCTCTAGTGAACTATGGATCCCGGTCCTTTTACTTCACATACAATCTACAATATTTTACCGCTTTGTGTTTACTTTCTGCAAAATTTTATTTCTTTCCATTCGATACGTTTAATCCTTTGTTTTCCGCAAAACACGGTGAGATTGACAACCTCATCGCAAGTTGGGGACAAAGTTCTGTGGTTGTGTTAATCTCAGTTGCTACTAGCACCTAGTGCATGCCTCGCAAGCTTAGCTAGTAACACCTTTGGGGTGTTTCTTGCTACTGGTTCGATTAAACCTTGGTTTCATAACTAAAGGAAAATTTGCTGCTATATATTCCTTCTTCCTTGGGGTTCTCTAACGACTCTACGAAAAGTCGAGCATCAAGATTTTAAAGCGCTTGCCGGAGTCAAGGACATCTTCACAAGGGGATTCCCTCATAACCAATCTCTTTACTTTGTTGTTTTTGTTTTGCTTAGTTTCTTTTTGCTTTTTTTGCTTGTTTTGTTCTTCAAAAACACACAAAAAAATTAGTTTTACTAGTTTGCTTTCTTATTGGAAAAACACAAAAAAATTAAGTCTCCTTTAGTTGTCACCTCTTCCTTAGCTCACCATGTTGATCCCTACATTCACCCTGAAAGACCTTCCAATTTAAGTGGTTCTATAATTGGGAAAGATAACATTGAAGAATTCTTTAATCATGTTAGTAAGCATGAAGATACTGAGGATAGATCCCTTGTAGAACTTGCTCCAAACTATGAGATTGCTGCAGCTTCTTTAATCCACATGTTAGAAGTTAGGTTTGTTAACCTCAACCCCTTAATCCAAGTAATGTTTCTTAAGCTTAAAGAAATTGAAGACCCTGAAAAGAGGGATTTTATTCTAGAAACTTTGTTTAAGGAGTTATATGATGTTGCCAAAGAAGCTAGAAAAGTTTTTGAACGTTTCAATATGCTAGGCTCATGTGTATATGTGGTTGGTATACGAGAAAAGATGAACAAAACCGAACCTAATGGGGAGGAACCTAAGATACCAATACCCTTCAAACTAGTAGCAATACATGATGCCATAGAAAAGAATCTTGATTGGATTGTTCATGCAAACCCTTTTGATGAGAATAGTGAACCTAAGAGCATTGAGAGAGGATCCTCTAGAACTTACTTGGATGATATACCTTGCCTTGTTGAAAATATTTCTGGTATTGATCTTAATGCTTCTTCATTTGAGAACACTTGATTCTTTCTTTGCTTCTTATGCCTAACTTAAAGGCGTTAAAGAAAAGTATTTGTTGGGAGATAACCCAAGAGTTTTAGATGAGTCTTGGAAGTTATTACCTCTGTAATAACCTCTCCTTATCCTTTTTATTTGCTTTTTGTGCCAAGAGTAACCTCTAATGAGAGAGAAGTAATGATTGGGAAAGTTGCTGTCCCAAAACAGATTTTTGTGCTTCACCGTAAAAATTCCTGAGAGAGCTCTGTATGTCGGATTGAGCTGTAATTTTTTGTTCTTCTGCCCCAGGTTGTTATCTAACTTTTGTTAGTTCAACACGTTTTGATTTGAGCAACATAAGGTCTTCGAAAAAATTAGTCTTTACCTACTGGTCTGTTTTGACAGATTTCTGCCATTTTCTGCATTTTCTTCTTGTTAGTTCCTTCTTGAGTTATTTTGGGGAATTGAGCTTTTTGAGGGAAGTGCTACAGTATCTAATGTTCTAATGGAAGTTTATTTGGTGTTAGAACTGAACCTTGAGACTTATTTATCTTAAGTGCACTAATGTTGCTAATGAGATTGTGTGAAGTTTTGTATGAAGGAAAAATTTCAGGTGTATGGAAGGAACGAGTAATGAGATAAAGGATGGACTAAAGCTCAAGCTTGGGGATGCCACGCGTGTCACCCCAAGAAATATCCAAGAAGTACAAGTGTCAAAGCTTGGGGATGCCCAAGGCATCCCCCTTCTTCATCAATAAAAATTCCAGGTTTCTTCCAAATGATTTCAATTAGGGAGCCAGTTGTGAGTAATGCTGACATTGCAAATAGGGGCAGTGTGACTGATGCAGGAAATACCAGGCAGCAAAGTACAGATATTGAACAGAGTCAGGAACAGGTGATGGGAGAGGTGCACATGGAGGTAGCTCAGGCTCTA
Organism: Avena insularis; assembly: GCA_023614405.1. NCBI lineage: Eukaryota > Viridiplantae > Streptophyta > Magnoliopsida > Poales > Poaceae > Avena > Avena insularis. The sequence goes on along the minus strand of CM042692.1, from coordinate 8,831,049 downwards.
GCTCCACAGGAAATTGGGGCTGTGGTAAATCCAGGTGATCCAAATGGTGCTGGACAGACATTTCAAGATTTTGTGCAGGATCTGCTGCAAAACAAAAAGAGTGACAAATATTATGAGTACAGAAGGAAATATGGTCACCTACTGGAACAAATTGATGAGGAGCAGGGAGGTGCTAGTGATGAAAGTGATGGGGGAGATGGGGAATCTGATAGTATAAACAACTCCTCTGCTGAGAGTGGTGCTGATGAGGAAAGCAATCCTCCTGTGGAACACCCTATGGTTGGAGTTGAAATTCCTATTCAAAACCAGGAACAAATGATTCTGCAGGTTGGATCTTCTCAGCTAGAAATTTTGTCCTAGGAAAGTCAGGGGTCACAGCAGGAACAGGTTGCTGCTCAGGAAGATACAGTGCATCAAATGCCTCAAACCAGGGTAAGTGAAAGACTTTCTCAGCTGGGAGGGGGTCCTAATATGAATGAAGGAAGAATGAGACAAAACTCACCAAGAGATTTATCAGGTACTAATCTAACTTTTTATAATTCTTTTGCTGCCCTGGATGATGATGATATTAGGCATAGAGCTTTAGAAATGGGTGTAGAATCTTCATCTTTATCCTATGAGTTTATTAGTTCCTTGAAAGATCTTGAGATTGCTAGGCACAATTTAGCTAGAAAAAAAATATGGAGACACAGGAAAATGTAGGACAGGGTGAACATATTGAATTCTTGGAATGGAAGAGTGATTATGAAGAAGAAGAGGTTTTTACTCTAGTGATATCCAGGAGAAGAAAAAGAAATAAGAAGGTGTGTAGCTCGGGTGGAGGTAGCCAATGTAAGTTAAAAGCTGCTGCTGTGAAGGTTAGCAACTACCACCCTATGAGTGGAGTTGTAACTGGAACAAGAGAAAGAAAAACAGTATTATGATAGGTGGTATCTTAAACTATAGGGGGGTTGGCAAGAAAGGAATGAGTGCTTATCTGGTAAATTTGATGCAACAGGAACATTCGGACTTTGTAGGGCTGCAGGAAACTATGAAGAAAGATTTTTCTGCTGATTTTTTCAGGAAAATTGATCCTATGAATCAATTTTCTTGGAGTTGGTTGCCATCTGTTGGGAAATCTGGAGGTATTCTGGGGGGCCTAAGATCCTCTAGATTGGAAAATTGTGGGTCATCAGTTGGGAAATTTCATGTCAAGATGAAAGTACATGATATAAAATTGCAAATTTATTGGCACTTAGTGGTAGTTTATGGTGCGGCACAGGAAGAACACAAGGAGGCTTTTCTGGTGGAATTGGCTGACATTTGTAGGGATCAATCTCTCCCTTTGTTTTTGGGAGGGGATTTTAATATCATGAGATTTTCCTTTGAGAAAAACAGGAACCATGTCCTAGGCACATGGAGCCATGTTTTCAATAATATCATTAATACTTATGGGCTGAGGGAGATCCAGATGTCAGGGGGCAATTTACCTGGTCCAATAATCAGAAAATTCCCACTCTGGAGAAATTGGACAGGATTCTCATTTGCAAGAAGTGGGAAGCTATTTTTCCTTTAGTTACTGTGCATAAACTAACTAGAGAAGTATCTGATCATAGTCCTCTGATTGTTGATACTATGGAAGGGCAGAAAGTAGGTAAAAAAGATTTCAGGTTTGAGAAAGGTTGGTTGACCAATCCTGAATTTATACAGAGAATTGAAAAAATCTGGAATAGGCCTGTTAGATGCGAAAATGGATAGAATTCAGAAGAAATTAAAAATGTGAAGTGACCTCAAAGGCTGGGGTGCTCACATCGAAAGGTGAGAAGAGAATGAAAGCAGTTAAGCGATGAACTACGAAGTAGATATGGAATATCGTTGGAGACCGAATGTTGTTCGAGTCTCGGATTGGATCCGGGACATCGAGGAGATCCGAAATGGTCCGAGAATAAGATTCATATATTGGGGATCATTTTCTAAGTTAGGAAATGTTCCGAGTGTTTGTATGGAGATTCTAGAAGGTTTGGAATGTTCGGAAGGTTCTAGAAGAGTTCTTGGTGTTTGCTTGAAAACCAAGAAAGGGTCAAAGGAAACCTTGTGGGCGAGACACGGATTCGTGGGGAGGACTCCTCCCCCTTCCCAACCCGCCGACCATGGGAGGGAGTCCTACTAGGACTCCCCTCCTGTGCACGCCTCCCTCCTTTAAATAGAAGGGAGGGGGCGCCCCCTCCAAGCCCTCTCTCATAACAAGCTCTAGCCGCCGCCTCTCTCCTCTACCTTCGCTCTACTCCGGCTTAGGCGAAGCCCTGCAGAATTCTCTCCTCCACCACCACCACCACACCGTCGTGCTGCTGGGATTCCGTGGAGAAGATCTACTACCTCCGCTGCTTTGGAGCAGGGAGAGGAAGTGCCTTGACTCATGCGTGTGACCATTGCTGCCGAGCGCCGGAAGGATCGTCCACACGATCTTGAGATAGGCAAGTGATCGACTACATCAACCCCGAGATCTAATCTCGTAACGCTTTCGGTTCTACGAGGGTTAGTACAGATCTATCTCGTTGCTCATGTCTAATAGATTAGATCTTGGCTTTTATCTAGATTAGATCTAGGTTTTGTTCGTTCTTGCGGTAGAATTTTTTTGTTTTCCATGCTACGAACCCATCAGTGGTATCAGAGCCAGGTTTATGCGTAGATCTGTTGCATGAGTAGAACACAATGATGTTGTGGGCATTGGTTCTCGTGCCGTCTTTTGCTATGTGTGTACTTTGCATCTTGCGGTATGGTGGGATGAAGCGGCTCGGGCTAACATTACATGTCATCGTACATGAGACTTGCTCCACGCTTGACGTGTAACTTGTTTGCACAAGTGGCTTTGCGGGTGTCTGTCTCTCCCATCATAGTATAGATCCAATCTACACTTTGCACTTGATAGCACTTGTATCAATGTTGTGGTTCAGTTTCGTAGGTAAGATCCGTTCTTATTCGAAAGCCCCAAACCACGTAAAACTTGCAAAGAAAATTAGAGGCGTCTAACTTGTTTTTGCAGGGGTTTTGTGATGTGATATGGCCATCATGTGATTGTGATTATATTTGATGTATGCAATGATCCTTGTTGTAATATGGCAACCGGCAGGAGCCTAATGGTTGTCTTTAATTCTGTTAAGACCTGCGTGTCTGTTCATCTTGTAATAGCTTTATTCCAAGTAGTTGTAGTTGCTGGTGATGATGGACAACCATGAAGCGGCGCCACTGACCTTGACGCAATGCTGGTGATGATGGAGATCATGTCCGTGCTTTGGAGATGGAGATCAAAGGCATAAGAAGAAAGGGCCATATCATATCACACTAATTATGAATTGCCTGTGATGTTAATCCTTTATGCATCTTGTATTGCTTAGATCGCGACGGTAGCATTATAAGATGATCCCTCTCACTAAATATCAAGTAATAAAGTGTTCGTCCTTAGTTGGCACCGTTGCTAAGACTAAATCGTCTCGAAGCATCTCGTGATGATCGGATGTGATAGATTCTACGTGTGCATACAACGGGTGCAAGCCAGATTTGCACATGCGGAAACTAAGGTTAATCTTGACGAGCCTAGCATGTACAGACATGGTCTCGGAACACAGAATACCGAAAGGTAGAGCACGAGTCATATAAGTGATGTGATGAACATGAAGATTGTTCGCCGATGAAACTACATCTTCTCTCGTGAAGATCGTACTTGGTGTAGTGGACTTGGTTCATGTAATCACTAAGCCAATGTGAGGGATGTTGTTTTTGAGTGGGAGTTCATCTAGTTAATTTAAGAGTTAAAGTAGAACTCAATTTATCATAAACTTAGTCTAAACTACTTGCAAATATTGTTGTAGATTATGGCAAACCTCTCCATCAATTTCAATGCGTTCCTAGAGAAAGAAAAGCTTAAGAACAATGGAAGCAACTTCACGGACTGGCTCCGTGGTCTGAAGATTGTCCTCAAGGCTGGTCAGATGACCTATGTGCTCGAAGCACCGCTGGGTGACCCACCTGCAGATGATGCCACTGATGATGTAAAGAATGTTTACGCCACTCGGAAAAATCATTACTCCACAGTTCAGTGTGCCATCCTGTACAGTTTAGAAACGGAGCTCCAAAAGCGTTTTGAGCACCCCGACCCGTTCGAGATCATTAAGGATCTCAAGCTCATTTTTGAGACTCACGCGGTCGTGGAGAGCTATGAGGCCTCCGAGAAGTTCTTTACCTACAAGATGGAAGAGGGAAGCTCCGTTAACGAGCACGTGCTCACTATGTCTGGGCACGCAAACAAGCTCCAAGAGTTGGGGATAACGATTCCTAATGAGTCACCGTGTCCTCCAATCACTGCCACCCAGTTATAAGAACTTTGTGATGAACTACAATATGCACTGCATGAACAAGACGTTGCCTGAACTATCGTCCATGCTGAAAACTGCTGAAGTGGAGATCAAGAAGGAGCACCAAGTGTTGATGGTCAATAAGACCACCAATTTCAAGAAACAGGGCAAGCCTAAGAAAAAGGGCAACTTCAAGAAGGACGGCAAGAAAGCTGTCACACCTGCTAAGAAGCCCAAGGCTGGTCCTAAACCTGAAACTGAATGCTTCTACTGCAAGGGTGTTGGTCACTAGAAGTGTAACTGCCCCAAGTACCTGGCAGATCTGAAGAACGGCAACATCAAGAAGAAAGGTATATTCGATATACATGTTATTGATGTGTATCTTACTAGTAGTCATAGTAGTGCACAGGTATTTGATCTTGGTTGGTTGCTCATATATGTAACTCGAAGCAGGGCTATGGAATAAACAAAGGCGGCAAGAGACGAGGTGACGATCTTGGCGTTGGAAATGGCTCCAAGGTTGATGTGATCGCCGTCGGCACGCTCCCTCTACATCTACCTTCGGGATTAGTTTTAAATTTAAATAATTGTTATTTGGTGCCTGCGTTAAGCATGAACATTATATCTGGATCTTGTTTATTGCGAGACGGTTACTCTTTTAAGTCTGAGAATAAAGGTTGTTCGATTTATATGAGTAATATCTTTTATGGTAATGCACCTGAGATAAATGGTTTATTCTTATTGAATCTCGATAGTAGTGATACACATGTTCACAACATAGATGCTAAACGAATAAAATTGAATGATAATTCTACATACATGTGGCACTGTCGTCTTGGTCACATTGGAGTGAAGCGTATGAAGAAACTCCATTCTGATGGACTTCTTGAATCACTTGAAAGATGCGAAGAATGTCTAATGGGAAAAATGACTAAGACTCCATTCTCTGGGATAATGGAGCGAGCTACAGACTTATTGGAAATAATTCATACCGATGTGTGCGGTCCAATGAGTAGCGTCGCGTGGTGGATATCGTTATGTTCTCACTTTCACGGATGACTTAAGTAGATATGGGTATGTCTACTTTATGAAACATAAGTACGAAACTTTTGATAAGTTTAAGGAATTTCAAAGTGAAGTGGAAAATCATCGTAACAAGAAGATTAAGTTTCTGCATTCTGACCGTGGAGGTGAATATCTGAGTTATGAGTTTGTCTTGCATTTAAAGAAATGTGGAATACTTTCGCAGTTGACACCGCCGGGAACACCACAGCGTAATGGTGTGTCCGAACGTCGTAATCAAACTCTCTTAGATATGGTTCGGTCTATGATGTCTCTTACAGATTTACCGCTATCATTTTGGGGCTATGCATTGGAGACAACCGCATTCACTTTAAATAGGGCACCATCTAAATCCATTGAAACGACACCGTACGAATTGTGGTTTGGTAAGAAACCTAAGTTGTCGTTCCTTAAAGTTTGGGGTTGCGAGGCGTATGTAAAGAAGTTACAACCCGATAAGCTTGAACCCAAAGTGGAGAAATGCGTCTTCATAGGATACCCGAAAGAAATAATTGGGTATACCTTCTATCATAGATCCGAAGGCAAAGTTTTTGTTGCCAAGAATAGATCCTTTCTTGAGAAGGAGTTTCTCTCGAAAGAAGTGACTGGAAGGAAAGTAGAACTCGACGAGGTTATTGAACCTTCTCTCGGAGTTGAGAGTAGCGCAGCACCGGAAGATGTTTCTGTGCCGCCTGCACCAACTGGAGAGGAAGCTAATGATGCTGATCATGAAACTTCAAACGAAGTTACTGCTGAACCTCGCAGGTCAACGAGGGTTCGTACCACTCCTAATTGGTATGACTCTGCCTTGAACGTCATGTTGGTGGACAACACTGATGACCCTGCGACGTATGAAGAAGCTATGGTGAGCCCAGATTCCGACAAATGACTAGAAGCCATGAAATCCGAAATGGGATCCATGTACGAAAACCAAGTATGGACTTTGGTGGACTTACTGGATGGCCGTAAAGCTATCGAGAACAAATGGATTTTCAAAAGAAAAACAGATGCTGATGGTAATGTTACTGTCTATAAAGCTCGACTTGTCACAAAAGGGTTCCAACAAATTCAAGGAGTTGACTACGATGAGACTTTCTTACCAGTAGCGAAGCTAAAGTCTGTGAGGATTTTGTTAGCAATCGCTGCATATTTCGATTATGAAATTTGGCAGATGGATGTCAAAACGGTGTTCCTTAATGGTGACATTGAGGAAGAGTTGTATATGGTACAACCCAAGGGTTTTGTCGATCCTAGTGATGCTGACAAGGTATGCAAACTTCAGCGCTCCATTTATGGACTGAAGCAAGCATCCCGGAGTTGTAATCAACGTTTTGATAAGGTAATCAAAAACTTTGGATTTATACAAACTTATGGAGAAGCTTGTATTTACAAGAAAGTGAGTGGGAGCTCTGTAGAATTCCTAGTACTATATGTAGATGACATATTGTTGATTGGGAATGATATAGAACTTCTTAATAGCGTCAAAACCTATTTGAATAATAGTTTTTCAATGAAGGATCTTGGCAAAGCGGCATATATTCTAGGCATCAAGATTTATAGAGATAGATCAAGACGCCTAATAGCGCTTTCACAAAGTACATACTTAGACAAAGTTCTAAAGAAGTTTAGAATGGAAGAGAGCAAGAAAGGGTTCGTGCCCATGTTGTCAGGTAAGACCTTGAGTAAGACTCAAAGTCCGGCTACGGCAGAAGATAGAGAAAAGATGAATAATATTCCCTATGCCTCGGCCATAGGTTCTATCATGTATGCCATGCTGTGTACAAGACCGGATATAGCACATGCTGTTAGTTTGACTAGCAGATATCAAAGTGATCCTGGAATGGAACACTGGACAGCGGTTAGGAATATCCTAAAGTACCTAAATAGGACTAAGGATATGGTTCTTTCTTATGGAGGTGATGAACATCTTGTTGTAAACGGTTACACTGATGCTAGTTGGAACATTGATCCAGATGACTCGAAGTCACAGTCTGGATACGTATTTATTTTGAATGGTGCTGCAGTGAGCTGGAGGAGTGCCAAGCAAAGCGTTGTGGCGAAATCTTCAACTGAATTGGAATACATAGCTGCTTCGGAGGCTGCACAAGAAGGCATATGGATGAAGGAGTTCATTACTGAACTTGGCGTGGTTCCCAGTGCGTTGGACCCGATGGCCATCTACTGTGACAACACAGGTGCCATAGCTAATGCACAGGAGCCAAGGTCACATAGCAAGCTGAAGCACAGCAAGCTACGTTTCCATGCTATTCGCGAGTATGTCCGAGATGGTGACATAAAGATTTGCAAAGTACACCCTGATCTGAATATAGCAGATCCGTTGACTAAACCTCTCCCTAGAGCAAAGCATGACCAACACCAGAACGCCATGGGTGTTAGGTATATTACCATGTAATCTAGATTATTGACTCTAGTGCAAGTGGGAGACTGTTGGAGATATGCCCAAGAGGCAATAATAAAAGTGGTTATTATTATATCTTTGTGTTTATGATGAATGTTTACATCCCATGCTATAATTGTATTATAAGGAAACACTAATACATGTGTGTTTTGTAAACATAAAAGAGTCCCTAGTAAGCCTCTTGTGGAACTAGCTTGTTTATTAAATGATGATCATGGTTTCCTGATCATGGACATTGGACACACACCCATAGTAAGTGTAGCATAAGATCAAGTCATTAAGTTCGTATTGCTGTAAGCTTTCAAATGCATAGTAACCTAATCCTTCGACCATGAGGTTATGTTAATCACCATCACCGGATGGGTACTTTGATGACATCAAACACCGCTTCGTAACTGGATGGTTATAAAGGTGTCATTGGGTATTCTGAAAGTATGTGTTGAAGTGCATGAACCAAGATTGGGATTTGTCCATCCATATGACAGATAGATATGCTCTGGGCCCTCTCGGTGGAATGTCATCTAGTTAGCTTGCAAGCATGTGACTAGGTCACAAGGGATGACATAACATGGAACGAGTAAAGAGTGCTTATCGGTAACGAGGTAGAACTAGGTATGAAGATACCGATGATCAAACCTCGGATAAGTAGAATATCGTGTGACAAAGCGAATTGGTTTCGTATGTTAATGGTTCTATCGATCACGAAGTCATCGTTGAGTATGTGGGAGCCGTTATGGATCTCTAGATCCCGCTGGTGGTTATTAATAGGAGAGGTGTCTTCATCATGTCTGCATATTCACGAACCATAGGGTGACACACTTAAGGTTCGAAGTTGTTTTAAGTAGATATGGAATATGTGTTGGAGACTGAATGTTGTTCGGAGTCTCGGATTGGATCCGGGACTTCACGAGGAGATCCGGAATGGTCCGGAGAATAAGATTCATATATTGGGGATCATTTTCTAAGTTAGGAAATGTTCCGGAGTGTTTGTATGGAGATTCTAGAAGGTTTCAGAATGTTCTGGAAGGTTCTAGAAGAGTTCTTGGTGTTTGCTTGAAAACCAAGAAAGGGTCAAAGGAAACCTTGTGGGGCGAGACACGGATTCGTGGGGGAGGAGGACTCCTCCCCCCCTTCCCAACCCGCCGGCCATAGGAGGGGAGTCCTACTAGGACTCCCCCTCCCCAGGCGCGCCTTCCTCCTTTAAATAGAAGGGAGGGAGCGCCCCCTCCAAGCCCTCTCTCATAACAAGCTCTAGTCGCCGCATCTCTCCTCTACCTTCGCTCTACTCCGGCTTAGGCGAAGCCCTGCAGAATTCTCTCCTCCACCACCACCACCACACCGTCGTGCTGCTGGGATTCCGTGGAGAAGATATACTACCTCCACTGCTCGCTGGAACGGGGAGAGGAAGGTCTGCTTCGACTCCGCACGTGTGACCGACTGCGGAAGCGCTGCCGGAACACGGTGCCGCAAGGATTGTCCACACGATCTTGAGATCGGCAAGTGATCGACTACATCAACCCCGAGATCTAATCTCGTAACGCTTTCAGTTCTACGAGGGTTAGTACAGATCTATCTCGTTGCTCATGTCTAATAGATTAGATCTTGGCTTTTATCTAGATTAGATCTAGGTTTTGTTCGTTCTTGCGGTAGAATTTTTTTGTTTTCCATGCTACGAACCCATCATTGAGTTCTTTCAACTTTGCTGACATGTTATCAGGGGTGATATATTGGAAGCTTTTGAGGATTTCCATTCTCATAAAATTGATTTGAGTAGTATCAACTATGGTACGATTACTTTGATACCAAAAAGTGAAGATGCTGATGTAATTCAAAAATTCAGACCTATTTGTCTGCTACAAGTGCTTTTCAAAATCTTCACAAAAGCTCTTACTATTAGGGTTGAACCTGTGATGAATAAGTTGATAGATACCTGTCAGACAACTTTCATCAAAGGGAGATATATATCAGATGGGGTTACTCTGTTACATGAAATCTTGAAAGAATCCAGAACACAGAAACAACAGGGGGTAGTTCTGAAGTTGGACTTTGAAAAAGCATATGATAAAGTTAATTGGAATTTCCTGTTTCACTGCTGTAAACAGAAAGGCTTCAGTGAGGATTGGCTGATTTGGTTAAGAAGTGTCGTTACAATGGGAACCTTGAATGTAAAGGTGAATGGTGAGATGGGTCCTTATTTTGGGAGTCATAAAGGGGTCAGATAGGGAGATCCTTTCTCCCCTTTCTTGTTTAACATGGCTGGAGATTGTTTGGCTAAAATGGTGTTGAATGCTCAGGCAGGTGGCCTTTTTACTGGTCTGGCAGATAATTTGTTTGCTAAAGGCATTTCCATATTACAGTATGCTGATGACACTATTTTGTTCATCAAGGATGATGTGGAGGGGGCTAGGAATTTGAAATTGGTTCTATATCTCTTTGAAGCTAGGTGCTGATGATCTTGGAAGATGATGAGAAGCAAAAGCTGTATGCAGATCTTTTCAATTGTCAAATTGGTGATTGGCCAATCAAATATCTGGGCCTGCCTATCTGTAGTAGAAAATGCTCTATGGCTGATTTAAGGTTCATAGGAGAGAGAATGTGCAAAAAGATGGATGGGTGGATGGGAGGTGCCTTATCTGTTGGAGGGAGATATGTGAAAATTACTGCCTGTATGTCAAGTATAGCAGTCTATCCAATATCTATGTTTCTGCTACACAAGACAAATGTGGAGGAAATAGAGAAACCTATCAGATCTTTCTTCTGGTATGGGAAATCAGGCAGGAAAAAAATATCAAATGGTAAAGTGGAAATATATTTGCAGACCAAAAAAGAAAGGCGGCCTGGGTATTAAAAATGTAAGAATTTTTAATATCAGTTTGTTGTGTAAATGGTGGTGGAGATTGGAGGTTGAGGAAGGACCCTGGCAGATTTTTGTGAGAAGAAAATATCTGGGCAGTGGGGGAATCTACTCTGTGAAACATAAACAATCTGACTCGGCATGTTGGTCCGACCTGTTGAAGTTAAAAGAAATTTACCTGGCAGGGAGGAGGATGGTTGTTGGAAATGGCATGAGGACACATTTTTGGGGTGATTCTTGGTGTATGGATGCTCCTCTGAAAATTATTTTCCCTGAGTTGTTTGACATTTGTTGTGATCAGAATGTGTCAGTTGCTGTCATGGATGCAAGAGGTTGGCACTGCTCTTTTAGAAGAATGCTGGATGAGGAGAAGCAAGGAAAATATAATAGACTGCAGAAGATAGTTAGGAGGGTTCCTTTGTCAGCAGAGGTGGATAGACCTCGATGGTTATGGAATAAGAGTGGCATTTTCACTGTGAAATCCATGTATAATTATATCTCCAACAGAGGTGTGGATAGGAGTTTCAAACATCTGTGGAAAGCTAAAGTCCCCCTGAAGATCAAGATATGGCTGTGGTTAATCTGGCACAATGCCATACCTACCAAAGACAACATGAAAAAAGGAAAATGGACTGGGGATACAAGATGCAGGTTTTGTGATCAGGAAGAATCTATTGGTCATGTTTTCTTTACCTGTGGGGCTGCAAAATATGTGTGGGGTGTGATTGCAAGATCAGTTGGTGCCGTGGACAGGCCTGGGTCTTTTTCACAATACTTCTGGTGGATTCCGAAATATCTCTCTGTCAGTCGTAATGTTCAAATTACGGCTTTAGCCTCTATTTGTTGGGCTATCTGGAAGCTCAGAAATATAGTGTCGTGGTGGTGTCACGGCAGATGCCATGGATAGGCTAAAGGTGGGGACTAATATGCGCTAGGGGAATCCAGGGAGGGATAGTAGAGTGATTCTCTACACAGAAGCTTTGTATTGATGTTCAATCACCAAGATTACAAGTGCTCCTCGAGTTGTATTGACAAGAGGAGGAAGAAGATACTCTCTTACTCTTGCCTACTAACCAGCACAGGAACCCTAGACCCACAAGGTTAAGAGCCTTCCTATGTCTCTGAAAAGTCCCAACCCCCTTACCAGAACCCCAACCCCCCCTTATATTGTTGGAGATATGCCCTAGAGGCAATAATAAATATAGTTATTATTATATATCTTTGTGTTTATGATAAATGTTTACATTCATGCTATAATAGTATTAACAAGGAAACCATTAATACTTGTGTGATTTGTAAACTTAATTTGAAGTCCCTAGTATAGCCTCTATACTTCACTAGCTTGTTGGTTGATTGATGATTGTGGTTTCCCTATCATGAACATTGAGATGTTATCAACAACAAGATCATATCGTTAGGAGAATGATATGGTGGACATACTCCTATAGACAAGCGTAGCATAAAGATCAAGTCATTTCAATAGTTCAATTGCTATATGCTTTCTGATACATAGTAACCTAATTCCTTCGACCATGAGATCATGCATATCACCTTTACTGGATGGATGCTTTGATGTCATCAAACACCACACCGTAACAGGGTGGCTATAAAGGTGGCATTGAGTGTTCGGAAAGTATTGGTTGAAACACATGGATCAAGAGTGGGATTTGTCCATCCACATGACGGATAGATATTCTCTGGGCCCTCTCGGTGAAATGTCATCCAATTAGCTTGCAAGCATGTGACTGGGTCACAAGGGATCACATATCACGGAACGAGAAAAGAGTACTTATCGATGTGAGGATGAACTAGGTATGCGGAGATACCGGCGATCATAACCTCGGATAAGTAACATATCGTGAGACAAAGGGAAATTGGTATCGTATGTAAGTGGTTCATTCGATCGCAAAGTAATCGTAGAAATATGTGGAGCCATATGAATTTCCAGATTCCTCTATTGGTTATTGTTCGAAGTGTCTCGATCATGTCCGCATAATTCACGACCGTGGGAGACACACTTAAGGATTCGACGTTGTTTGAGTAGTTATGGTATTATGAGAAAGAGACCGAATGTTGTTCGGAGTCTCGGATGGGATCCGGGATATCACGAGGAGATCCGGAATGGTCCGGAGAATAAGATTCATATAAGGAAAGTCCCGTTTTGGAGTAGCGGAATGATTCCGGTGTTTTCATCGGGAACATTCTAGAAGGTCCCGGAATGTCCGACACTCCGGAGGAAGGGTACATGAATGTGTCATTACATATTGGAATGATTGCATCATGTACTAAGTATTCTTGCTGTCCCAAATAAAGGATTTATTTAAATCCTAAATTGAAAAGTCAAACGGCTAGTTTGAAAGTCAAAGCAGCTTTGGGAAGTGGGAAAGAGGAGGAGAGGTGGAGGCCGAGTTGGAGGAGGGTTCCTCCCCTTGGCCGGCGCACCTCCCTAGGCCGAGTTGGGGAGGAACTCCTCCCCTTGGCCGCCGGCCCTCCCACCTATAAAAGCAAGGGCAGGGCCTCCCCCTCTAGTAAAAAAAACAAGTTTCCTATCCTCTAAACTAAACCCTAGTTCTAGACCCCGGTTTAGAGCTATTCGGTTTAGAGCCTTCTAATTGGTTTAGAGCCCTCTAATTGGTGTGTCTAATTACTAGACCACTAATAGCCTCTCTCATAAGATCCACCATACTACTTTGGCTTAAGGCGAAGCCTGAGATTCCCTCTACCTCGGTACCACGCCGTTGTCTGCGGAATCGCGAGAGAGTACTACAACCTCCATTTTCTTTGGAACAAGGGAGAGGAAGGTCTTCGTCAGTACCGAACGTGTGACCGGCTGCAGGAGCGCTTGCGGAGCCTACCGAAGGATCGTCTCGATCTTGAGATCGGGAAGAGTACGACTACATCACCCACGAGAATCTGCTCTCGTTAAACACTTTGGAATCTTCGAGGGTGAGTTATTCCATCGACTCGTTGCTACAATCTAGTAGATAGATCTTGGCTTGTTTGTTTGTATGCGATAGAAAATTTTTGATTTCCATGCTACGAACCCCCAGTCAAAGGGTATCGAGCCGTGTCTATATGTAGATCTGTTGCCAGAGTAGAACACAATGGTCATTGTGGGCGTTGATGCTTTTATTGTAGATTGCTTTTGTGTACTTTGCATCTTGCGGTATGTTGGGATGAAGCGGCCGGGCTAACCTTACATGACATCGCTCATGAGACTTGCTCCACGTTTGACATGCAACTCGTATTGCATAAGTGGCTTTATGGTGCCTGTTTCTCCTAGCATAGTAAAGATCCAATTTACAACGGGTAATCAACAATGCTAGTATCAATGTTGTGGTTCTTGTTCGTAGGATAGAACGACACCTATGGAAAGCCCCAAACCACGTAAAATATGCAAAGAAAGTAGAAGCGTCTAACTTTGTTTTGCAGGTGTGCAAAGGATGTGATATGGCCATGATTGTGATTATATTTGATGTATGCAATGTTCCTTATTGTAAGTTGGCAACGGCGAGAGCCATATGGTTGTCTTTAATTTCTGTTAAGACCTGCGTGTCTATTCAAAATAGTTGTAATAGTTGAAGCTGGTGGGCGACAACCATGAAGAAGCGTCATTGACCTTGATGCTATGCGGTGATGATGGAGATCATATTCGTGCTTGAAGATGGAGATCGGAAGCACAAAGAAGAAAGGCCATATCATATCACATATTATGAATTGCATGTGATGTTAATCCTTTATGCATCTTGTATTGCTTAGTAGGCACGGTAGCATTATAAGATGATCCCTCATACACATAAATTTCAAGTTCTAAAGTGTTCACCCTTAGTATGCACCGTTGCCAAAGCTTGCTGCTTCGAAGCACCACGTGATGATCGGGTGTCTTTGATTCCGCGGGTGAATACAACGTAAGCAAGCCAGATTTGCTTATGCGGAAACTAAGGTTTGATCTTGACGAGCCTAGCATGTACGGACATGGCCTCGAGAACACGGATCGGCGAAAGGTAAAGCATGAATCATATAGTAGATATGATGAACATGATGATTGTTCGCCATTGAAACTATATCAACTCTCGTGATGATCGGTGTTGATGTAGTGGATTTGGTTCTGTGATCACTAAAACAATGTGAGGGATGTTGTTTTGAGTGGGAGTTCACCTAGTTTAATTTCATTAATTAATTTGAACTCAATTTGTCATAAACTTAGTCTAAACTATTGCAAATATGTTGTAGATCAATGGCAGCCCTACCATCAATTTTAATGCGTTCCTAGAGAAAGAAAAGTTGAAAAACAATGGAAGCAACTTGGATTGGTTCCGCAATTTGAGGATTGTCCTCACAGTGGTAATTTGACCTATGTGCTGGATGCACCGCTAGGTGACCCACTGCAGCTGATGCTACCGATGAAGTAAAGAATGTTTACCTCGCTCGGAAGAATCAGTACTCCATAGTTCGATGCTATCTTGTATGGTTTAGAATCGAGCTTGAAAAGGTTTGAAGAGTCAGATCCATATGATATTGTCGAGGATCTCAAATTAATCTTTGAGACTCATGCAATTGAAAGTTATAAACTTCTGAAAAGTTCTTTAAGCGCAAGATGGAAGAGGGTAGCTCCGTCGGTGAGCATGTGCTTAAGATGTGCAGACGCATGAAATAAACTTCAAAGTTTGGGTATAGTGATTCCTAATACTTTGGGAGTTTACCGCATCCTCCAATCACTACCACCAAGTTACAAGAACTTTGTGATGAACTACAACATGCAGAACATGAACAAAGAGTTGCCAGAACTATTTGCTATGTTAAAATCTGCAGAAGTGGAGATTAAGAAAGAGCACCAAGTGTTGATGGTCATTAAGACCACCAAATTCAAGAAAGGCAAGTCTAAGCAAAAGGGACACTTCAAGAAGGGTGGTAAGAAAGTTACCATACCGACGAAGAAGACCAAGGCTGGACCTAAGCCTGAACGAGTGCTTTACTGCAAGGGAGAAGGTCACCGAAGCGGAATTGCCCAAGGTACTTGGCAGATTTGAAGAACGGCAACATCAAGAAGAAAGGTATATCTGATATACATGTTATTGATGTGTATCTCACTAGTATTCGTAGTAGTGCCTGGGTATTTGATACTGGTTCGGTTGCTCATATTTGTAACTCGAAACAGGAGCTGCAGAATAAACGGAAGCTAGTGAAGAACGAGGTGACGATGCGCGTGGGAAACGGATCAAAGGTTGATGTGATCGCGGTCGGCACGCTACCTCTTCATCTACCATCGGGATTAGTTTTATACTTAAATAATTGTTATTTGGTGCCTGCGTTAAGCATGAACATTATATCAGGATCTTGTTTATTGCGAGACGGTTACTTGTTTAAATCCGAGAATAATGGTTGTTCGATTTATATGAGTAACATGTTTCATGCACATGCACCTTTGATAGATGGTCTATTCATATTGAATCTCGATAGTAGAAATACACATATTAATAACATTGAAGCTAAACGTTTGAAATCAAGCGATAACTCGACCTATATGTGGCCTTCGCCGTCTTGGTCACATTGGAGTGAAGCGTGTGAAGAAACTCCATTTCGATGGACTTCTTGAATCACTTGATTTTGAATCACTTGAAAGATGCGAGGCATGTCTGATGGGTAAAATGACTAAGACTCCATTTTCTGGTATGATGGAGCGAGCTACGGACTTATTGGAAATCATACATACCGATGTGTGTGGTCCAATGAGTGTAGCATCGCGCGGTGGTTATCGTTATGTTCTTACCTTCACGGATGACTTGAGTAGATATGGATATATCTATTTCATGAAACATAAGTCCGAAACTTTCGAGAAGTTTAAGGAGTTTCAAAGTGAGGTAGAGAATCAACGTAACAAGAAGATTAAATTTCTACGTTCTGATCGTGGAGGTGAATATCTAAGTTACGAGTTTGGCGAGCATTTGAAGAAATGTGGAATACTTTCATGATTGACACCGGGAACACCACAGTAATGGTGTGTCGAACGTCATCGAACGCTCTTAGATATGGTTCGCTCTATGATGTCTCTTACAGATTTACCACTATCATTTTGGGGTTATGCATTAGAAACAGCCGCATTCACTTTAAATAGGGCACCGCCTAAATCCGTTGAAACAACACCGTATGAATTATGGTTTGGGAAGAAACCTAAATTGTCGCTCCTTAAAGTTTGGGGATCTGAAGCCTATGTAAAGAAGTTACAGCGGACAAGCTTGAACCCAAAGCGGAAAAATGCGTCTTCATAGGATACCAAGGAAACTATTGGGTATACCTTCTATCATAGATCCGAAGGCAAAATCTTTGTTGCCAGAATGGATCCTTTCTAGAGAAGGAATTTCTCGAAAGAAGTGACGGAAGGAAAGTAGAACTCGACGAGGTTGTCGAACCTTCTCTCGAAATTGCGAGTAGCGCAGCACCGAAGAAGTTCATGTGGTGCACCAATAAGAGAGGAAGCTAATGATAGTGATCATGAAACTTCGGTTGAAGTTGCTCAGAGCCTCGGAGGTCAACGAAATCGTACCACTCCAGTTGGTATGATTCCGTTATGAATGTCATGTTGGTGGACAACACCGATGACCCCGAGACATATGAGGAAGCGATGATGAGCCAGATTCAATAAATGGCAAGAAGCCATGAAATCCGAGATTGGATCCATGTACGAAAACCAAGTATGGACTTTGGTGGACTTACGGATGGCGGAAGGTCATCGAGAACAAATGGATTTTCAAGAAGAAAACAGATGTCGATGGTAATGTTACTGTCTATAAAGCTCGACTTGTCGAAAAGGGTTTCGACAAATTCAAGGAGTTGACTACGATGAGACTTTCTCACCATGCGAAGCTAAAATCTGTGAGGATTATGTTAGCAATCGCTGCATATTATGATTATGAGATATGGCGGATGGATGTCAAACAGCATTCCTCAATGGAGACATTGATGAAGAGTTGTATATGATGCAACCCAAAGGTTTTGTCGATCCTAAAGATGTTAACAAGGTATGCAAGCTTCAACGGTCCATCTATGGATTGAAGCAAGCATCCAGTTGGAATCAACGTTTGATAAGGTAATCAAAAGTTTTGGTTTTATACAAACTTATGGAGAAGCTTGTATTTACAAGAAAGTGAGTGGGAGCTCAGTAGCATTCTTAATACGTATGTGGATGACATATTGTTGATTGGGAATGATGTAGACCTTCTTAATAGTGTCAAAGAGTATTTGAATAATAGTTTTTCAATGAAGGATCTTGGCGAAAGCTTACATATTAGGCATAAAGATTTATAGAGATAGATCGAACGCAAATATCATTGTCACAAAGTACATATTTGGACAAAGTTCTAAAGAGGTTTGGAATGGAAGATAGCAAGAAAGGGTTCTTGCCCATGTTGCTAATACGACCTTGAGTAAAACTCAAAGTCCGACATCGGCGTAAGATAGAGAAAGGATGAGTAAGACTCCTTATGCATCAGCCATAGGATCTCTAATGTATGCCATGCTATGTACTAGACCCGACATCGCATATCTGTTAGTCTAACTAGCGGATATCAAAGTGATCCAGAGTGGATCATTGGACAGATCAAAAACATCCTTAAGTACTTGAGAAGAACTAAGGATATGGTTCTTTCTTATGGAGGTGATGAACAGCTCGTTGTTAATGGTTACACCGATGCTAGTTGGAACACCGATCCGGATGATTCTAAATCACAATCTGGATCGTATTTATTTTGAATGGTGCAGCGATTAGCTGGAGTGCAAAGCAAAGCGTTGTGGCGAGATCTTCAACTGAATCGGAATACATGGCCGCTTCGGAGGCTTCACAAGAAGCGATATGGATGAAAGAGTTCATTACAGAGCTGGGTGTGGTTCCAAGTGCGCTGGACCCAATGTCTATCTCTTGTGATAACATGGGCGCCATAGCCAATGCGCCAAGAACCAAGGTCACACAAGAAGCTGAAGCATATCAAGCTACGTTTCCACGCTATTCGAGAACATATCCAGGATGGGGATATAAAGATTTGCAAAGTACACACAGATCTGAATTTGGCGGATCCGTAGACTAAACCTCACCAGAGCTCAAAACATGACCAACACCAAACTGCCATGGGTGTTCGGTATATTACCATGTAATCTAGATTGGATGACTCTAGTGCAAGTGGGAGACTGTTGGAGATATGCCCTAGAGGCAATAATAAATATAGTTATTATTATATATCTTTGTGTTTATGATAAATGTTTACATTCATGCTATAATAGTATTAACAAGGAAACCATTAATACTTGTGTGATTTGTAAACTTAATTTGAAGTCCCTAGTATAGCCTCTATACTTCACTAGCTTGTTGGTTGATTGATGATTGTGGTTTCCCTATCATGAACATTGAGATGTTATCAACAACAAGATCATATCGTTAGGAGAATGATATGGTGGACATACTCCTATAGACAAGCGTAGCATAAAGATCAAGTCATTTCAATAGTTCAATTGCTATATGCTTTCTGATACATAGTAACCTAATTCCTTCGACCATGAGATCATGCATATCACCTTTACTGGATGGATGCTTTGATGTCATCAAACACCACCGTAACAGGTGGCTATAAAGGTGGCATTGAGTGTTCGGAAAGTATTGGTTGAAACACATGGATCAAGAGTGGGATTTGTCCATCCACATGACGGATAGATATTCTGGGCCCTCTCGGTGAAATGTCATCCAATTAGCTTGCAAGCATGTGACTGGGTCACAAGGGATCACATATCACGGAACGAGAAAGAGTACTTATCGAACGAGGATGAACTAGGTATGCGTAGATACCAGCGATCATAACCTCGGATAAGTAACATATCGTGAGACAAAGGGAAATTGGTATCGTATGTAAGTGGTTCATTCGATCGCAGTAATCGTAGAAATATGGGAGCCATATGAATTTCCAGATTCCTCTATTGGTTATTGTTAGGAGAAGTGTCTCGATCATGTCCGCATAATTCACGAACCGTAGGGAGACACACTTAAGGATTCGACGTTGTTTGAGTAGTTATGGTATTATGAGAAAGAGACCGAATGTTGTTCGGAGTCTCGGATGGGATCCGGGATATCACGAGGAGATCCGGAATGGTCCGGAGAATAAGATTCATATAAGGAAAGTCCCGTTTTGGAGTAGCGGAATGATTCCGGTGTTTTCATCGGGAACATTCTAGAAGGTCCCGGAATGTCCGGCACTCCGGAGGGGAAGGGGTACATGAATGTGTCATTACATATTGGAATGATTGCATCATGTACTAAGTATTCTTGCTGTCCCAAATAAAGGATTTATTTAAATCCTAAATTGAAAAGTCAAACGGCTAGTTTGAAAGTCAAACGGCAGTTTTGGGAAGTGGGAAAAGAGGAGGAGAGGTGGAGGCCGAGTTGGAGGGGAATTCCTCCCCTTGGCCGGCGCACCTCCCTAGGCCGAGTTGGGGAGGAACTCCTCCCCTTGGCCGCCGGCCCTCCCACCTATAAAAGCAAGGGCAGGGCCTCCCCCTCTAGTAAAAAAAACAAGTTTCCTATCCTCTAAACTAAACCCTAGTTCTAGACCCCGCTTTAGAGCTATTCGGTTTAGAGCCTTCTAATTGGTTTAGAGCCCTCTAATTGGTGTGTCTAATTACTAGACCACTAATAGCCTCTCTCATAAGCTCCACCATACTCGCACCGGCTTAAGGCGAAGCCCTGCGGGATTTCCCCTCTACCTCCGGTACCACGCCCAGTCTGCCAGAATCGCGAGAGTACAACCTCCGGCTGCTGGAACAAGGGAGAGGAAGGTCTTCGTCAGTACCGCGTGTGACCGACTGCGGGGCGCTCTTGAACGCGGCGCCGGAAGGATCGTCTACGCGATCTTGAGATCGGGAAGAGTACGACTACATCACCCACGAGAATCTGCTCTCGTTAAACACTTTGGAATCTTCGAGGGTGAGTTATTCCATCGACTCGTTGCTACAATCTAGTAGATAGATCTTGGCTTGTTTGTTTTTATGCGATAGAAAATTTTTGTTTTCCATGCTACGAACCCCAACATATATAGGGGTGGTTCGGTCCTGGCCTAGGGCATACGTGGAGGCATATTCCTAAGAATATGCCTCCTCCCAAATTAGTAACCCGACAGGGGCGCTTTTCCCCCGCGTCACTCTTGCTTTAGCGACGTTGCCTCTGCGGCGCCTGCGTCAGCCGACATGAGCGTCGTCACCCTTGTCGGCCACGATTCGGTGGTCCTGCCCTTGCTTTATTCGCTCACCCAGTACACACCGGCCCTTCTTTTTGACCAGAGATATTCCTTCCTTCTCCTAGAAGACAAACGAGGATCCGGATCACAGTTGATCCGGCCACACCTGTTCCTGCATATAAGCTAGACAAGTGTCTCCGACTTACTCCTTGAGTCGGACGAGAAAATGTTAGGCGACCCCCCTGGTCCGGGTTACTCCGTGATCCGGCCTGCCTTGAGGTGACTCGGCCAGCATCCGCTTTGACCTTGCCGACCCTCGGCTAACTCGGCCCTTATACCCCGGAGTGACCCTACCCGGGGTTATCCCCCCAACATTAGTCCTCGAAGCTGGTGCGACCTTAGCGGCCTTGGTCGCTAAGGCCACATGAGGTTCATTCGTATCTAAGCTTTGGACGTTTAGCTCCGGGTTAACTTTTTGTCTCGGATTATATGGATTTACGTTCCCTTCGCACGTTCCAAGTTTTCACTTGCCGGTCGGGTCACCACTTTGGCTCGGATCCTATGGTTTTACTTTCCCTCTGCACAGTTCAAGTTTTCACTTGCCGGCCGGGTTACCATCGTGGCTCGGATCCGGGCCTTGCTTCCTTCTCTCGTACGCCAACCCACGCAACGGTTAATCATTGCGTTGCCTTATTTTAAGGGTCTGCACAGTAACCGCCGCAGTAAATGTCAGTGTTTACTGTGCAGGGGTTACGTCACGTCTGTCTCCTCGTTTACCGCAACTGCACGTCGTGTCATGGGATCACTTTTACTCTGCGGCCCCCGGTGTGGCTTCTCTCTGATTGGTCGATGCTGGTGATACACGACCACACCGTGTGGTTTTCCAGCGCAGCACGATCCCACTCGTTAATGACTGGGGGCGGTTAAATAGGGGAGGAGCACGCTCCTTAGAACTTTTCCATCTCCGCGCCCCCACGCCTGCTCCTCTTCTTCTTCCTCGCGCCCGCGCCGCCGCCAGTGCCCGTTGCAGCAGCGCCGCCGCCGCACCTTCTCCGTTCCTCCGCACCGCAGTCATCGCTGCACCTCTGTTTAGCCATGGGTCCTCGTCAGTCTAGACCGCAGAGCCCCACCGCCGCCAGCTCCAGCGGGGACAGTGGAATCAAAATGACGGAGGAGGAACTCATCGTCGTTGAGCAGGAGATGGAGGAGGACGCCGGCGCGGCGGACCGCGGCGCGTTGGCCGGCTCCTGGGTCTGCGAGGACGACATTGACTGGCTCTACCGGACCCGGCGCATTCCCGCTAGCGTCACCGCTCCCCTCCCCTCCTCGGAGTTGGCCCCCTCACCCAATCCGGGTGAGTTTGTTGTTTTCCTATCCCATTTCCAACGGGGATTTGGGCTTCCAGTGAGTGATTTCTTCCGGGACTGGATCCGAACCTTTCACCTGCAACCACATCATCTCCCGGCGAATGCCATCACCTCTCTGTCCGCTTTCGTTTCTTCGATCGAGGGCTACACCGGGCTATGGCCTACGAAGGAGCTGTGGATCCGGTTCTTCGGCCTCCGCCGCAACGTCGTCCCCAACATCCATGTCGAGTCGGAGGACAAGCAGCTAACTCAGTTCGGAGCTGCCTCGATTTTGCCCTGGAGGTATTCAATCTTTCCCCGGGTCACCGGGCTTGACTCCTTCAAAGGATGGGCCTGGACCTTCTTCTACATCCGGAACGAAGGCACGGAAGATTTAATCCGGTTGCTGCCCTACGCTCCGGGCCCCCCCTAACACAGATTTCTAGGAGGAGGTTGCCAAGAAACCTACGGCTCTGGCCAACCAAGTGAACAAAAGGTTTGCAGAGCTGAAGAAGCTCGGATTGCGCAATGAGGATGCCATGATCACATTCGTGCGCAACCGAATCTCTCCCCTTCAGTGGCGCACTCACAAGTTGTGCCATATGAGCTTCAGTCGCGACCCCAACCGAACCTCCTCGTTCGAGTTGAGCAATACGGAGATCTTCTGCCGGGTCAACGCTCTTTTCACCACCCATAAGGACTTCTCCGTCGAATGGACGTGGGGAATCGAGCACTACTGCCGTGACAGGCTCCCTCCCGCGGTAAGCTTCACAGGGTAAACTTATTTCGGATCAATTTCATGTCGGTTCCTATCATATTTCTGACTTTGCTCCTTGTGCTTTTTTCTCAGCTGTTTCTCCAGCAAACCCTTGAGGATGGCCCAGATCCGACCCTTAAGTGGGCCCCGGACCGAGAAATTCCGGATGAGGAGGAGCCGGACAAGGAGATGTTCCTCCCCACACCCGATGCCACCAAACGACCCAGCGGTAAATTCTCTTCTCTTAGAGATTGGCCCGACGATGAGGATGACTCGGATATCGATGTGATTGAACCCGTTGAGGCTGTCCCTCTTTCTTTTGCCTTCCCGGCATCATCTAACCCCGGTGGGCACATCCATGAGGATTCTCCACTTGCCACGGGCGAGCCTGTTCCGGTGGCATCAAAGAAGAAGCGCGGATCCGCGTCGAGTTCTTCTTCCGAACCTTCTCAGCCTTCCAAAAGGCAAAAGAAGGCCGGAGACAAGGCTGCCTCCAAACGGGCAGGAAAAGCCCCGGCACGGAGGGCCCGGAAACCTAAGGAGGCCGAGACCTCGGATGCGTAAGTTCTTTTTTCACTGCGCAACACACTTCTCCCTGCTTTGGGGTAATTTCACTCCTGACATTATTTTCTCTTGCAGGGCTCCTGTGGAGGTCCCTCAGAGCGGATCGAGCATCTCCTCTCCTCTTCGGTCCAGTCCTTCCCCTCCCTGTGACGACGAGTCACGCCCGCTAAGCCCTATTCCGGAGGGCTCTGCGGCCGCTCCGGGTTCCGCAGTACCTCCTTCAGAGGGACACGACCTCGGATCGGGAGAGGTCGGATTGGCCGAGGCAACGGTGTCCGGCACTTCGGCCTTGCCGCAACCAGCAACTACCATGTCTACCGCAACTCCAGCACCAGCAGCAGCTCCAGCACCAGCCACCGAACCAGCGCCTGTCCCGGCTCCGAAGAAACCAACAGCAGCTCCAGCGCCAGCCACCAAAGCTCCCGTGCCAAGTTTATCTGCCTCGTTCGAGTCATCTCAGGCTCGGCGAGGACCCACTCCAGCGGCTTCCAAGGGAAAATCCACTGTGGTCACTTCCTCCCAGCAGGCCAAAGCAAGTCCACCTCCGTCTAGGCTGGGCAGCGAACCTTGTCATCGATGCTTCCAAGGAAATCATCAGCAGCGACGGATCCTCCTGCCGAGCCAGCTGATTCACAGCAGATGGTTCTTCACACTAGTCCGGCTCTCGCCCTGATTGAAAGGAAAGAGGCTCACGCCAAGGGCTTGGTGGCGCCTCACATGCCCACTGGCGAACGGTACCCTCCGAGCCTCATCGAGTTTGTCATGAACTAGAATAAGGCGGAGTTCGTCTACAACGACGATCTCCCAGAAAAGTTCGGCCCAGCTGAATTTTCCGCTCAGATGAATACCGCCGCCAAGGCCATTAACCTCGCTGGGCGTATGATGGAGGTACGTCGCTACTTCTTTACATGTTGTAGATAATAACCATTAGTCCCCGAGCCTCCGGCGGAGTAACTTGTTACTCGGCCGGATGCTCCTTAGAAGATCAACGTAGCTGCATGTAAACTTCAAATGTGCACACACCTAGAGCCAGGTTAAGTTCCGCTTGGCCCGGATTTCATATACTTCGGATATGCACACACCTAGAGCCGGGTTAAGTTCCGCTTGGCCCGGATCTTGTACACTTCGAATATGCACACACCTAGAGCCGGGTTAAGTTCCGCTTGGCCCGGATCTTGTACACTTCGAATATGCACACACCTAGAGCCAGGTTAAGTTCCGCTTGGCCCGGATCTTGTACACTTCGAATATGCACACACCTAACTTTACACGCCTGTGCCTTTGTCAGGTAACCACCAACCGTCAGAGTGCCGAGTTTCAGCGCCTGCTTGATACCCACAAGATCTTGCGCGCAAAACACGTTGCACTTGGCGCGGAGCATGAAAAGAGGGGTAATTTCCTCCCTTAACACCTCACCGTTTCGTTTGTTTCTGCCAGACTAAACCCCTTATTCGGTTTTTTGCAGCTGGGGTGGAGGCTGAAAACAAGATTATGCAGAAAAACTTGGAAGAAATCCGAGGTATGTCCCCTTTCGGCCATCGTCGCTGTGTTTTCCATTCTTTCTTTTTCTTGGCTCAGCAAACATTCACTCCTCGGCTTTGCCGGGTCAACACACTATTTCAGCATCGCTTGAGGATAGTGTGCCCGTGCCTGATATGATGCTGCATTTTCTCGAACAAGCAGGACAACATCAAGCCGAGCTGAAGAAGAAGGACGATGAGCTTGCCCTCCTCCGGACCAAGGACGGCGAGATAGCCAAACTCAAGGCCGAGATGGAGAAGATGAAGGCCCAACACAAAACCGAGCTCCAGAGAGTTGGCCAGAACTTCACTCAAGAGCGTGAGCGCTTTACTCTTCAGATCTCCAAGGACCAGGATCTTCTCAAGGAATCCGAAGTCCGGCTTGGGTCGGCGCTTGCCGAGCTTGAACAACTTTGCCAGAGACGCAATAGTTGTATCAAGGAGTTGACCCGGATCCATCGCCATATCTCACGTAAGTTTCTTCTCCTTGCCCGACCTAGTTTTCCGGGTTAGCTCATATGCCTTTGCTTCAGCATCCTTCCTTTCCTTATTTTCAGATAACTTTCCGGAGGGTACTGCCATCATCAGTGCTGCCGTTGCCAAATTCCGCCAAGAGAGGGGTACTCCCATCGCTCCTGATGGTGAGAGCATCCCTTTAGACATGGAGGACCTGTTGGTTAGCGTGTCAGCTCGGGTGGAAACTATTAAGAACTATGGAAAAGATATCCTCGACATTGCGGTCCGGATCTTCAACACCTTCTGGCCAAGCGAGGACGCTCCGGAAAGGATCACGCTCCTTGCGGAGAAACTGATGGAGATTGAGACTCAA
The DNA here is from genome assembly GCA_023614405.1 of Avena insularis. NCBI lineage: Eukaryota > Viridiplantae > Streptophyta > Magnoliopsida > Poales > Poaceae > Avena > Avena insularis. The sequence goes on along the minus strand of CM042692.1, from coordinate 8,805,153 downwards.
CTTGACCTCTGGAGGGAATCCGCTGGGCGTGCCGCGGCAGATACCCTTCTCCATCATATCCTTTCATGGTACGAGAAAATCGATCTGAGCCTCCTCACCCGCCAGTGCACCGGATCCAAATGGACCGATGATCCGGAGTGGGTAGCTTGGCGCCAGGCTTGTGCCTACAACCTCATCGAATATTCTCCAGTCCATGACTGGGTTGAGGGGCCGAGCTTTCTGGAATCCGGCGAGGAGGAGCAGATGGAGAATGTGGAGGATGGGTCGGGCGATGATGGAGAAGATGCTGCTTCAGATATTGAAGACAGTGATGATGACGCCGAACTTCCTCCTCCTGCCGCTCCTTAGTTGAAAAAACTTGAAAATTTATCAGATCCCCGGTATGCCGGGTGCAATTGTATGCTGAATACATAATATTTTGCTACTATGCTTGTATGCTGGATTAACTCTGGCGTAGTCCCCGAGTTTCATTTTCTTGTTCGTCCAATTCTCCGGCTCGATCCGTGTCTACCTTGATTCGGTTTTACGACTTACGAACCCGAGCCTCAAGAATCGTTTTAACAATACTGAGAAACCTTGAGGCTTGGCTCAAAATAATTCAACATAATAGCTTGAAAGTAAATGCGGGGTTAGTCCGAAAAAAACAAACGTTAGCTGGAATAGGATCGTTTCGTTAGTAGTTTTTCATGTGCTACGCAATTCCAAACTTGTTCCCTTGCTCGCCATGAAGCCAATTCTTGTTGGACAGCAGCGAGTCGAAGGGTTGGGTTTTTGGTGCTCACACATTACTAATCCGGGTTAAGCAAAACGAGTCATTCCAGCTAGCGCATAAAAAGTAACAGCAATCATTTATTAAGGCAGTCCCGATTCTTTTCGAGGATCCGCTATTTCATTGATAGGCTCATTGCCGACATACATACCGACATATGAGGATGACTCGGGTACATACACTCTTTAGCTAAGTGTAGAAGGGACGAAGTAGTGCTACATTCCACGGTCGCTTGGATTCCTCTCCAGACCTGTCCGCCTTGTTCTTTTCCTGTGGCTTTGCATCTATGAGATAGTAAGAGTCATTGTGCAATGCTTTGCTCACAATAAATGGTCCTTCCCATGGGGGGGATAATTTATGCATGCTAGTGGTACGTTGTACCAACCGGAGCACCAGATCGCCTTCCCGGAAGACACGGGGGCACACTTTCCGGCTATGATAGCGTCGGAGATTTTGCTGATATATGGCGGATCCGACAAGCGCCTTCTCGCTTCTTCCAGCAGATCAACATCATTTTGCCGGGCTTCTTGCACTTCGGCTTCTGTGTATTGGGTGACTCTAGGCGAATCATGCTCTATGTCGGCTGGTAATACAGCTTCTGCCCCATATACCAGAAAGAACGGCGTGTAGCCTGTTGATCGATTCGGAGTGGTTCTTAAACTCCACAAAACCGCTGGTAGTTCTTCTATCCAGCACCCCGTTGATCTTTGCAGCGGCTCAATAAGCCGGGGTTTTATCCCGGATAGCACTAATCTGTTGGATCTTTCCACTTGTCCGTTCGATGCGGGGTGGGCTACCGAGGCTATGTCGAGTCGGATTTTCTTATCTCGGCAGAATCGTGCAAATGCTCCTTCAGCAAAATTGGTGCCGTTATCAGTTATGATACTATGAGGATAACCGTATCTCAAGATGATGTCTTTGAGAAATGTCACAGCCGTAGCTCCATCAGATTTTCTTATAGGCTTCACTTCGATCCATTTTGTAAACTTGTCCACCATGACCAGAATGTGTGTCATGTTCCCTTTTGCTGATTTGATCGGGCCAACCATATCCAAGCACCACACAACAAAGGGCCATGTAATTGGTATGGTTTTGAGTTCCGACATAGGCATATGTGTCTTGGTGGCGTACCTTTGGCAACCATTGCATTTTCTTACCAGATCATCTGCTTGCTCCAAGGAGCTTGGCCAGTAAAATCCATGCCAGAATGCCTTTGCCACTAAGGCCCGGGATGAGGCGTGATGCCCACATTCTCCTTGGTGTATATCTCGGAGGATGACAAGTCCTTCTTCCGGATCAACACACCGCTGGAGGACATTGGTTACACTCCGTTTGTACAGCTCGGAATTGATGATTGTGTAAGCTTTGGCTCTCCTCTGAGTTTGCCTGGCTAGCACTTCCTCAGTGGGTAACGTTCCATCTTTCAAGAACTGGTATATAGGCAGTGCCCAAGCTGGTACTGCTCGCGCAGGGAACATCTCCTCATCAATTTCCATCCGATCCACCGGCATAACTTCAGCCGGATCACGCTGAACAGTCCCCGGGTCTGGCGAGGTAGTCCCCGGGTCTGCCGAGGTAGTCCCCGGGTTCGGCATACTACCTCCCATGTCAATGTCCATGGGCTCAGCTCCGGATTCCTCGTTTTCTGGGACATAAATTGAATCAGTTCCTGGGGACGGCCTGATAGATGGCTTTCTGAGGTGCTCCAATGCAACACCCGGTGGAATTGCCTGTCGGGTTGAACTGAGCTTTGACAGCATGTCGGCAGCTTCGTTTTCCACGCGAGGTACATGATGAAATTCACATCCCTCAAAGTAACCCGAGATTTTCTGCACATGAAATCTGTATAGTGCCATGTTTGGATCCAGGGCGTCCCACACTCCGGACACTTGTCAGACATTAGATCCGAGTTGCCAAAGCAGATTATCCGACGTATGCCAATTTCCTTTGCCACTTTGAGACCATGCACAAGAGCCTCGTACTCAGTGACATTGTTCGATGCCGCGAAATGGATCTGCAATACGTACTTGAGCTGATCCTTCTTTGGTGAGGTAAGCACAACCCCGGCACCTAATCCGGTTTTGGTCTTCGATCCGTCAAAGTGCATCCTCCAGTAGTTCGGATCCGGTGGCGGTGGTTCGTATTGTACCTCGGCCCAATCCACGAAAAAGTCCGCTCTACCAGGACTTGATCGCTTCTCTTCTATCGTCTTGCCAGATGGTGCTAGCTCAATTGCCCATTTCACAATTCTGCCATTCGCATCTTTGTTACCCATTATGGGGGCTTCGCATATCACTTTGATGGGATGCTCTTCAAAGTAGTGCTTTAACTTCTTTGCCGCCATATAAACTCCGTATGCCATCTTTTGAAAATGCGGATAGTTCTGTTTTGAGGCAGACAATACCTCGCTCAAGTAATACACTGGTCTCTGCACCGACTTACCTTCTTCATCTCGTTCCACTACAATCACTACACTTACAACTCGGTTGGTTGCGGCTATGTAGAGAAACATTGGCTCCCTCGACAGTGGAGAAGCTAACACTGGTGTAGTGGCCAACATCTTTTTCAAGTGGGCAAAAGCTTCATCAGCCTGCGGCGTCCAGACGAATTTATCTGATTTTTTCATGAGTTGGTAGAGAGGCAGTGCCTTTTCCCCTAACTGACATACAAACCGACTCAACGATGCCAGGCATCCAGTGAACTTCTGGACGTCGTTGAGACACTTCGGCAGCTCCATTCGTTTGATGGCTCAGATCTTAGTTGGATTAACCTCGATACCTCGGCTAGAGACGAGAAATCCGAGTAACTTCCCAGTCGGGACACCGAAGGTACATTTCTCCGGGTTAAGCTTCATCCGGAATCTCCTCAAGTTCGCGAATGTTTGCCTTATGTCATCAAGGAGCGTTGCGCTTTCCTTGGTCTTGATAACCACATCATCCACGTAGACTTGTACATTTTGACCTATTTGATCATGCAAACATTTTTGCATACACCTTTGGTACGTTGCTCCTGCGTTTCGTAAACCAAACGGCATAGTGCGATAGCAATAAGCCTCGTACGGGGTAATAAAGGCAGTTTTTATTTGATCATCCGGGTTCAGGGGTATCTGGTGGAAACCAGAATAAGCGTCAATAAATGACAACAGTTCACATCCCGTGGTAGAGTCGATGACCTGATCTATCCTCGGCAGTGGAAATGGATCTTTTGGACACGCCATGTTCAGGTTCGTGTAATCGATACACATACGCCAAACCACTGCCGCGTTCGGATCATCTTTCTTCTTTTCTACCAGCACCGGATTAGAGAGCCAATCCGGATACAGCACTTCCATGATAAATCCTGCTGCTAGCAACCGAGCTATCTCGTCACCAATGACCTTTCTCCTATCCTCAGCGAAGCGTCGGAGAGGCTGCTTCACCGGCCTTGCTCCGAGTCTTACATTCAAAGAGTGCTCGGCCAACTCCCTCGGAACACCTTGCAAGTCCTGTGTGGACCAAGCAAAAATATCCCGATTCTCACGGAGGAAGTTGACGAGCTCGCTTTCCTATTTGTCAGTTTACCCGGCCCCAATTGTCACGGTACGCTCCGGAAACATGTTATCCACCGGGATCTTCTTGGTGTCCTTCGCGGCTTGAAATGAAACGCTTCCATGCGGGTTGCTTAACGCCGACATAAACTGCTGCGCGGACTGAGCTAATGCCGCCACCTCTTGGATTTTTATTTTCTCTTGGGCAATTACGAGTGACTCGGCTAGGTTAGACCCGGCTGAAGCGCACTCCATAGAACGTCAGAAATCCCCAGCAATAGTAATTGCTCCATTTGGCCCGGGCAACTTCATCTTCAGATAACTAACATGGCAACTTGCCATGAATTTGCTCAGTACTGGTCTCCCGAGTAATGCATGATACGCGCTCTCCAAGTTTACCACCTCAAACTCCAGATTTTCGGTTCGGCAGTTATACCTCGTACCGAATAGCACGTCGACCCGGACTTTGCCTATGGGTTCGCAGGATATGCCGGGAACGATACCGTGAAAAGTTGTTCTTGTAGCCTGGAGCATGTTCTCCGAGATGCCCAACTTGCGCATCGTATCCGCATACATGATGTTAATGCTACTGCCATTGTCGATCAGTACCTTGGAGAACCTCACATTAATGTTTGGTCCAATGAACGTCGGATCTAACACTAGTGCATACGATCCCGGACTTGGCATAAGCTTGGGATGATCTTTTACGCTCCAAGTAATTTCCTAGTCCGACCAAGACATGAACCTCGTCACTGCAGGCATAACCGCATTGACCTCCATATGTCGGCGCTGCAAGCTTTTCCTATCTGTTTCCTCTGTTGTGAACACACAATAGCTCTGGTGATGTTCCCTGTACTCATTTCTTCCCTCGTTTCCGGAGTACCTCTGATCCGGTTGTTGCTGGTTTTCCACCTGATGCACTGCATCCCTTCTTTCACTGTTGTCATACCTCGGCGGAGGGGGAGGCAACAACAGTTGCTGAGTGTTTGCTCCGGAGAGCAATTGCTGCCGGGGTAACTCCTGCCGAGGTTGATCATTCCGGGGTGCCTGAGCATTCCCCGAACCACCTTGTTCTATCTTGCGCATCCACTCACATTGTCTCATCGTGTGACCCGCCGGGCTATTCGGATTTGGCGTGTGAAACTTGCACGGCTGGTCCAACATTGACTCGTAGGTATACCTCGGACGATCTTTATTTTCTTGCCATTGCTTCTTCTGCTCCGGAGTCCACGTTTTCTTGCCATCGTTTCGAGGAGTCCATTGTCCTCCCGTTCTCTGGTGTTGGTTGCTCCCTGCCTCGGGCTGATCTTGATTCACGGCCGCAACTTGTTGCGAATCATATCGATGGTCCGGTCTATCGTCTCTCCTCTTTCCCCTGTAATCGTTCCTCCGGGATGACCCGGATCCGTCCCTCGGATAGTACTCCTCATTTGACTCGTTCGACGCGATCCTAGGTTGAGTCGGATCACCCAAAGCATAAGAATCCGCGATCCGGATCATCTCTGCCAATGTGACTGTCATTTTCCTTTGCAATTTCATCCACAACTTGCTGCCATATCTACATCCTTGTGCGAACCATGCTATAGCCTGTGACTCTATGACTCCCTCACACGAGTTTCTCACGGTACACCACCGGGTCAAGAATTCACGGTCCGTTTCGTTAGATCTCTGCTTGCACATTGCCAGGGTCTGCGGTCTATTCGGTCTCTGATACGTACTTGAGAAGTTGCTGATGAACATTTCTTCAAAATCTATCCAGCAATTGATGCTTCCGGGTGGCAAATTATTCAGCCAAACCCTAGCCGGACCCTCCAAAATTTGGGGTACATATCGTACAGCCCACCTCAAGTTGCCAGTTGCAATTTTTACAGCTGTTGCGTAGTTTATTAGCCAATCCTCCGGCTTTGTACTGCCGTCATACGTCTTCGTGCCCCTGGGTAATTTGAAATTGGGTACTGGCGGTTCCTTCATGATCCGGGGTCCGAAGCACGCTGGACCCGGAAGGCCTTGACACTCGATCTGTTCCGACCTATACAGGCGATCCAGTTTTAGCCTGGCGTCATCCGGCATCAAATCTCTGCTTCCCAATCTCGTCCCTATCACATGATAGTCCGGTCTTGCATATCCCGCATTCATCATCTCTGAGTCTCCATCATTGTATCGGTCTTGCTCTCGTTGTGCTCCTCTCTGTTGCATACCACGGCCGGCACTTTGCTCTTGCCTTGGTGCATTCCGCTGCTGCGGTTGACCTGCTCCTGCCGAGTTTCGCTGTCCGGCATTGCCGTTGGCAGCATTCCCTTGACCGGCATTGCCTTGGTCGTGGTTACCTCGGCCAGCTTTGCCTCAGCTCATACTTCGTCGATCGTCGTTTTTCCGCATCTCTTTTTCCTTTCCCGCACGTGTTGGGTCGTACGGAACGATCTGCTTGTTCCGTCTGGCCGAGGTTACTACCTCTTCTCTTCTAGGGCCACCATGAGGCGATGTGGCGGCTCAGATTTCTCCGGATTACCCATCGCCGAATGGGCGATCTTAGAAGCTCAACTCTCTCGGGTTACCTCTCAACAGCTCCTCATTCTGCACATTCGCGATCCGAACCAGCTCGTTAACCGGTCTTCTTTGTCTTTGGCGGGCTTCACCGTCGGACCCTCTAGCTTCGGACGCGCGGCATCTGCTGCTCGAGGTTCTTCGCCGGTACTATACTTCGGCAACCTGAAGAGATAGTTTTCGACCTTCGGTCCATCATCACCTTCTCTGTTCATCTCGCTTATGAGGTTTCTCCCTTTTACCCTCACTGCATCAACCTTGTTCGCTTTCGCGTACTCACGCAGCGTCATGTTCAACGACTGCTGAGCCGCTCAGGTACCCACGGGGGGCGCCAACTGTCGTGGTGGTGTCACGGCAGATGCCTTGGATAGGCTAAAGGTGGGGACTAATATGCGCTAGGGGAATCCAGGGAGGCATAGTAGAGTGATTCTCTACACAGAAGCTTTGTATTGATGTTCAATCTCCAAGATTACAAGTGCTCCTTGAGCTGTATTGACAAGAGGAGGAAGAAGAAACTCTCTTACTCTTGCCTACTAACCAGCACAGGAACCCTAGACCCACAAGGTTAAGAGCCTTCCTATGTCTCTGAAAAGTCCCAACCCCCTTACCAGAACCCCAACCCCCCCTTATATAGGGGTGGTTCGGTCCTAGCCTAGGGCATACGTGGAGGCATATTCCTAAGAATATGCCTCCTCCCAAAGTAGTAACCCGACAGGGGCGCTTTTCCCCCACGTCACTCTTACTTTAGAGACGTTGCCTCTGCGGCGCCTGTGTCAGCCGACATGAGCATCGTCACCCTTGTCGGCCATGATCCGGTGGTCCTGCCCTTGCTTTATTCGCTCACCCAGTACGCACCGGCCCTTCTTTTTGACCAAGGATATTCCTTCCTTCTCCTAGAAGCCAAACGAGGATCCGGATCACAGTTGATCCGGCCACACCTGTTCCTGCATATAAGCTAGACAAGTGTCTCCGACTTACTCCTTGAGTCGGACGAGACAATGTTAGGCGACCCCCCTGGTCCGGGTTACTCCGTGATCCGGCCTGCCTTGAGGTGACTCGGCCAGCATCCGCTTTGACCTTGCCGACCCTCGGCTAACTCGGCCCTTATACCCCGGAGTGACCCTACCCGGGGTTATCCCCCCAACATAGAGCTTGTTTTGAACAAAAATTGATTAACTCCCCTGTCGATTTGATCATGTTTGCCTGTGTATTTATTAAATACTGGGCAGGTCTTCACAATGAAGAGGAGAGAGAGGCTTTGAGGAGTGGTGCTGAAGTGGTGCAGAGAAATGCTCTGTCTGAGGCTGAGGATATGGACACAGCTCCGATCCCACTGTTGGGCCTACCTTCTACTAGTAGGAAATGTGCAAGATCCCCTAAAGATGACGGGAAGGAGAAATGATGTTCCTGTTTCAGAAAACAGCCTTTGATTCTTGGGGGTGCCCCTGTCCGAGTTGTTTTCTGTTGGGAGATTGCTTTTGGTGTGTCTTTTATGGGTTGTGATGATTGCTGATATCTCGTGCTCTAGTGGCTGTAGTCAGTTTGTTTTGAACACTAGCGTCATGCGGTGTTTTCTCTTGCGTCTCTCTATCCATCTCTCTTGATCCTTGCTTCTCTTTAAGCATGGATTGTGTTTGTATATAGTCCTAAAGCTCCAGGAGCTTAAAAACCTGCTTCGGTTGGATGTCTGTTCCGTTATCTTTTGATAGTGGAACCCGATCCCTATGTCATGGGGATTGTATGAAAAAAAGGTTTCTTCCAAACGCTTCATTTTTATTGTTTCATGCACAGTTGTGTTTTTCTTGGAGCGTCTTCTTTTTTTGTTTTTGTTTTGGTTTTTAGTTTGCTTGGTTTGCTTAGTTTTCTGAATAAGTTGGTTGGACCCCCTCTTTCACACTTTGGTTGCGAATAGTTTGGTTTGGTTTGGAAAAGAGTAGGAAAGTTCATACTTATGTGGTAAAAAGAGCTCGTTTTTGACTGTGGCCTATGCTTTGTCATGCCATGCTTGATATTGTTTTGGCTTTATGCTTAGTATTCTTTGTTATAGCATGACTTGTTATAAACAATTGAGATTGCTTAATGTGCCTTGGATGAATCATGCGTTGGTTTAGCATATTAAAGCATAGTATAGTGGTATTCTCCTTTGATGCTTTATTTGGGTTGACTTGGCACATGCTCACACCATGTTATCACTATATCAAGTCACCATAGCCTTTATGATCCTTTAGTTTTCAACTTGTTGTATCACTTTATGCTTTGATCAATGATGTTTTGTCGCTCTGCATGATTATGGCTATTATTGCTCTCTTAGTTTGTCACTCCCAGTCTTTTGCTAGCCTCCACAACCAAGTATGAGTTCCACTCATGCATCCAACTCCCTAAACCAAGTTATTCCAAAGAGTCCACCATACCTACCTACTAGCTTATGCTATTCCAAGTATATTCATGCTTTTGTTTACCTTCCTCTTGTTATGAGAAAACTAGTGATTAAAGCTCTCACGAACTTGATGGCACACCTTACTTTACTTGCCTTTAATAAACTTGAACCATTGTGTCGTCTATGTTGTATATGCTTGCACTTATTTGTTGGGAATTAGCAGAACCATGCTTTCATGGGAACGCTTTCAACATTGCACTTGGTACTTGTACTTAGTTGATATCATGCTCTTTTGTATATGGATGTCGTCGGTGTGAAATGTAAGGGGAGCTTGTAAGTCCATGGAGTTATGTATATGTGTTAGAGAAACGCAGGCATTGGTCTAATCCATGCTGACATGGTGGAAACCTGCAGCGTAACCATAATGAGTTGTCTATGAAGCATTCTTCTTATAAAAAAAGAGTCCTATATTGAGAAAAAAAAAGAGAAAAGAAAAGAAAAAGAGATACTATGAAAAGAGGAAAGAGAGAAAAAAGCACCATATTCCCATGGTAAATAAGAAGAATGCTGAGATGCTCGTTGTCTGCTTGCCTTGTCATTTTGATATGGGGATTCTTCCGTATCATCGGGCAAGGGGTACCCCGTTGGCGGTTCTCAATGATACACATGTACTTACAATGACAAGAACTTACCGGTGACTAAACTTGAGTAGCATGAGGAGCGGCCCTCGTATACAAGGGACATGAGATTTCTGACTTATACTTCGTCAAGCATGTACACCATAGTTTGTTCACTTTAACCTTAATCACTTCAAGATGCTTATGATAGGGGCAATGAGAGCTGAAAGCTATTAAGTACCATAATTTTTGGAAGCTCTTTATGAGACTTGAATCCCTACTTCCTTTTACAAAAGGCCTTTCTTCCACCATTATATTGAGTCTCCACCTTCTATCTTTATGCACCTACTTTGAGAGCATAGTGGTCATTCTTAGTTCTATGTGCATTGTCCCAAGACTAGTTGATTGATGCATAACTTGTTATTGCTTGTTTGAAACTATTGTATCTAGTCACTCTTATGAACTTTGAAGGTGTCCTATGCATTTATATTTGCTACTCTATTGAGGGACAAGCTGAATACTAGTATGCTATGTTTTCTTTATGGGAAACAAACAAACGTCTTGCAAAGCATTGTTATTCATGAATCTTTTGTTTGTGCCTTTTCATGTTGCATCATAGTCTCTTTGCTTATTGCTAGAACTTTGTCTTTCATGCTATGATTGAAGTACTATGATCCCAGCCTTGAATGTTTTGCAAATACTTCGATCAAGTCTTTGATGGTGTATGTCACCTCAAAAATTATTTCTTTTTATCACTTACCTACTCGAGGACGAGCAGGAGTTAAGCTTGGGGATGTTGATACATTGCAAATGTATCTATAATTTTTGATGTTCCATGCTTAGTTTTATCCACTTTCTTGTGTTTTGTTCCCACTTTGGAGTAGTTTTCATATGATTTCTTGGACTATCCTATTAACAAGAGTCACAGTGCCAGCTGCCTGTTTTCTGCTGTTTTTGGTTCCAGGAAAGTCAGAAAATGAATATTCTCGGAATTGGACGGGACAAAAGCGAAAGTGCCTATTTTTCTGGAAGGGATCAAGTGCCAGAATACGAGACGGAGAAGGGCCAGGGAGCCACCACACCACCTGGCCGCACGGCCAGGCCTGGCCCACGCCAGGGAGAGGTCTGGCCGCTCCCGGCACCCCCTCGGCCTCTCCTTCCGCCTATAAGTTGCCCTCGGGACGAAAACCCTAAGTGCCCGATCAAAAATCCACGAAAGAGTCTATAGCCGCTGTCATCTCCATCCCTAGATCGGGAGGGATCTGAAGCTCTTCCCGGCACCCTGCCGGAGAGGGGAATTCACCCTGGAGGCCTTCTTCATCACCATGCAAGCCTCCGGTGTGATGCGTGAATAGTTCATCCTTGGACTACAGATCCATGTAGTAGCTAGATGGCTGGTTTCTCCTCCTTTGTGCTTTCATGTTTAGATCTTGTGAGCTCCGTTCATGATCAAGATCATCTATTTGTAATTCATACATGTTGTGTTTGCGAGGATCCGATGGATATTGAGATGCTATTTCAGATTGATTATAGATTCTATCATGTCTTTGTTACTTGAGATCTTGCATGCTTTCCGTTGTTAGTAGCTATCTTGGCCAAGTAAATGCTAGCAACTCCAAGAGTTAGTATTTATGCTCGATAGTGGGTTCATGCCTCTGGTAATCTGGGGAAGTGAGAGAAATCTCTAAGGCACTAGATGTGTTGTTGCTACTAGGGAGAAAACAACAATCCTTTGTTCATAGAACAATCGTATTGTTTACTTTACACGTAGTTCGTAAAGCAATAATCTGTTGCTTGCAACTTAATACTAGAGGGGGTTCGGATGATAACCTGAAGGTGGATCATTAGTCATAGATGCAGTTGGATGGCGGTCTATGTATTATGTTGTAATGCCCAATCAAGTCTCTGAGGAGTCAAGATGATTAGTATATGCATGTATTGCTTTCTCGGTGTTTGTCAATTGCCCCACTGTAATTTGTTCACCCAGCATGTTATCTATTTAAGGAGAGCCACCTCTAGTGAACTATGGATCATGGTCCTTTTACTTCACATACAATCTACAATCTTTTACCGCTTTGTGTTTACTTTCTATAAACTTTTACTTCTTTCCATTCGATACGTTTAATCCTTTGTTTTCCGCAAAACACGGTGAGATTGACAACCTCATCGCAAGTTGGGGACAAAGTTCTGTGGTTGTGTTGTGCAGGTCTCCATGTTGCTACAAGCACCGGTAGTGCGCCCTGCCAAGGCTCAGCTAGTAACACCTTTGGGGTGTTTCCTTGCTCCTACTGGTTCGATTAAACCTTGGTTTCATACTGAGGGAAACTTGCTGTTGTGCTCATCATACCTTGCTCTTGGGGTTCCCAACGAGCTCTACGTCAAAAACCGAGCGCATCAATAGCTACTAACAACGGAAAGCATGCAAGATCACAAATAACAAAGACATGATAGAATCAATAATCAATCTGAAATAGCATCTCAATATCCATCGGATCCCCGCAAACACAACATGTAAGATTTACAAATAGATGATCTTGATCATGAACAGAGCTCACAAGATCTAAACATGGTAGCACAAAGGAGAAGAACCAGCCATATAGCTACTACATGGACCCGTAGTCCAAGGATGAACTACTCACGCATCACACCGGAGGCTTGCATGATGATGAAGAAGGCCTCCAGGGTGAATTCTCCTCCCCTCGGTGCGGAGGGAAAGCTGATCTCCCGATCTAGGGATGGAGATGACAGCGACTACAGACTCTTTCGTGGAATTTTGATTGGGTACTTAGGGTTTCTGTATCGGAGGCATCTTATAAGCGAAAGGGGAGGCCGAGGGGGTGCCGGAGGCGGCCAGACCACCCCCTGGTGCGGGCCAGGCTGGGCCGCGCGACCAGGTGGTGTGGCGGCCCCTGGCCCCTCTCCGTCTCGTATTCTGGCTCCTTGTGTCCCTCGGTGAAAAACTTACTTTGGCTTTTGTCCCGTCCAATTCCAAGAATATTCATTTTCTGACTTTCTTGGAACCAAAAACAGCAGAAAACAGGCAGCTGGCACTGTGGCTCTTGTTAATAGGTTAGTCCAAGAAAGTGTATAGAAAGTAGTCCAAAGTTGGAACAAAACATAAGAAAGTAGATAAAACCAAGCATGGAGCATTAAAAATTATGGATACGTTAGCAACGTATCAATGGGAACTATTATACGCCAAGATCTATCTATTAGATACAAGAAACGGTTGGATATACATACATAGAGAACATACCCTCGAAGACAACAAAGCTTTGTTAACGAGATGGAACTCGTGGATGATGTAGTCGTACACTTGTCAATCTCAAGATCGTGATGAAGTCCAGCAAGTCCAGCAGGTCCAGCTCTAGCACGTCCATCAGATTCAGTTCTAGCAAGTTCGGCACCACCAAGTCTAGCACCGCAAAGCCGCAGTGCATCCGTGATCGCACAAATGTCTGGTACCCCGACAACCTCCATCCCTCGCTCCAGCAAAGCAGCGGAAGAAGCAACTCCTTTCCAGATAAAGCCACCAGAAACATGTATCTCGCTAATCCAAGACCATGGAGAATAACTAGAGGGGGAGAGAGATCCTTCACGAGGAGGTGTACTTTGTGAGGAGGAGAGAGGGGACTTTTATAGGGAAGAGGGGGCAACCAAGGGCCATGGCGTGGCAGCCATGGTGGTGCCCCCACCTCTTCCATCATTCATGTGGTGGATGCTCCACTCACATAAATATGCCTCCACTCACACTTCCACTCACATGCATTAAATATCCACCAAATTTAATGCAAGCTCTCATTAAATAAAACTATTTTATTTATTTTATTCAGAATTTTGTTAATTACTTTAATTAACAAACATTCGCATAAAACCCCTGCAACATTTCAATATCACATGCAGAACCAGTTTCTGCAATTTCACCCGAAACAATTTCGGTTTCCATCGAAATGATTCCAGTTCTTTCTTAAATCTTTATCTAAAACATATTTGCTCCAAATGGTGTCGGTATCCCTTAAGTGTGTCACCCTACGGTCCGCGAATAATGCAGACATGATCGAGACCCCTCTCCGATCAATAATCAATAGCGGGACCTGGAGATCCATACTAACTCCCACACATTCAACGATGACTCTTGTGATCGTGTGAACCTTTAACATCGTAACTAAATCCCTTTGTCTAGATATATATTACATGTCCTTGATTCGATCATCGGTATCGAAATACCTAGTTTGATCTCGTTACCGACATGCACTCTTTTCTTGTTCCCGTGATATAACATTCTAGTGATCACATCACTTGCTTGCAAGCTATTTCAATGTGATATCACCAAGAGGGCCCTAAGTATATCTATCCTTCATCAGGATGGACAAATCCCACTCTTGATCCATGAGCCTCTACATAACACCTTCGTAGCACTGAACCCACCTTTATAGTCACTCTGTTATAGTGTGACGTTTGATGTTATAAAGATACTCTTCCAGTGTTAGTGGTTAACATGATCTCATGGTCTAAGGACTAGGATTACTTTGTATGATGTAAATAGCAATATAAATATAATGACTTTGATCGTAATACTATACTTCGGATGAATGTTCATCACATTATCCCACCAATGATGTGACCTCGTTATTAACAACATCCAATGACCATGATCAGGAAACTTTGATCATCTTGTTAATCAACGAGCTAGTTTATATGAGAGGCATTACTAGGAACTTTGTATTTTGTTTATTAAACACACATGTATTAATGTTTCCAATTAATACAATTATAGCATGCAAAATAAACATTTATCATAAATATGGAATATGATAATAACCACTTTATTATTGCCTCTCGGGCATATTCCCTTCACTTCCTCGGCTGGATCTTTGCTGGTGCCAGCCCCTGGCATGGTCATCATCACCTCGACGCAGCTGGCAGGGCGAGTGATACGCGGACCGCGAGCGAATCGCTGAACCAGCCCGGAGACGATGCGCTCCCTAGAAGCGATGAAGTTTCATGTTCGGATGAACACACCAGCTAGCACTACTGCTGGCCCCACGGTAGGCGCCAACTATCGTGGTGGTGTCACGACACACGCCATGTGTAAGCTAAAGATGGGACCTATGGACACTAGTGGTATCCAGGGAGGGATAGTGCGGTGAATCCGCACATGAAGAACACACACTCCCAACACACGAAGTACCCAGGTTCGAAGCTCTCCAATAGAGATAAAACCTCTACTCCTGCACTAGATCTTATATTATGATCTCTGAACTAGGACAAGTGCTCCTTGAGTTGTATCCAGAGGAGGAAAAAGATGAAGTGCTTCTGCTCTCCTCTCCCTCTATGGTTTTCCCGTAGTGCTTAATGGACCGTCTCTCTCCTTGAGGCCCTGGATCACCTTATAAAGGGGTGGCTAGGTTACAACTAGGGTATACGTGGCCCGGATATTTACTGAAGATGCTTGTCTCGAAATAGTAGTTTGGTGACCTCCTTTCCTTAGTCACCAGCCTCTGCACGACAATGGCACAGAGTCCACATTGTCTGACCCCCAATGGTCAGACACTATCACGTCTATGAATCTCTGCTCTGTCTCTGCTCCTCGGGCCTTTGTCCCTAGCGCTTGTCTCTCCTAGGATTCTGGTGATAGAGAGAAAAGCGCTGACCTTAGGGCTGGCTCACTTCTTCTGAGCACTGGCCTGACCGGTCCCATCACGCGGTATGGCTTGGATGCAGGCCCTGAGCACGGCAAACCTCACTCGTCCCGCTCAGTATGACTTTGTGCAGTAAGCAGACACAGAAATCAACATAGACGCTGTGCCGACATATGGTATATGTCGGTCAGGTCTTGCCGGGCCTGTCCGGCCTTGGGTTACTCGTCCGTAACTCGGCCGACCCTTATATACCTCAGCCATCTCATGCCTTAGCTGATTTTACCTCGGTGGACTTTGTCCTTATACCTTGGCTTGACCCTACCTGGGGTCATCCCCCAAAAATTTGGCTTTTTCCTTTTTTTGGACTTCTTAGTGTTATTTGTTTTTTAACTCGTAGTTTTCTCGCGTTTGTTTGTCTTGCTGTTTTCGTATGATTTTTCTACTTCTTACGCGTTTGTACACATTAGGAGAAAAACATGTAAAGGTATAAAATAAAATGAACACTCTCGCGGTCATCAATGATGAGCAAACATGATCGAACGCAATAAATACGTACCACTCTCGTGAATATAAGTGACAAGCAAAAACTCGCAAACATAAATGACGGACAAACGTGATCGAACACGATAGCTGCCTTGTGGCACGAATAACAGATGCGCAAATGTGATTGAATGCAATAGTTGTCTGGTGGCACAAATGACAGCCAACTTCATCACCATTTACAGAATGCCTCGATGCCGCGGTTGATCCATATAAAGCGTCCAAGACGAATGACTGTGCGTTGCCGAGGAGGTTCTTTCCGTGACTTCTGGCTGTAGTCGATGGTAGAACAACGGTTGTTGCATCCATTCCACGCGAAGGTTGTTCAAGTTGTCAACATTGTACCTTTTTCTTGTATAGTTTCTGCTATTTGCAGTATAAAATGTAAATCTAGCTTGCAGATATATACTATGATTTATACATACAAGCCATGTGTATGTGTTTTATGTCCCACATGAATGTCTATTGTAATATGTATACGTATATAAAATGAAAATAGTTTGTGAACTACTTTACACTACATGTGGTTTTTGGTTCTTACATTCGTACGACATTTCTGTCTTGACGTTTAAACTTTCTGTCTCACAATTTGGTCTTACGGGAAAGACATGTGTGGGTGTTCTATATATGTTTGACTTTCTGTCTCGCAGTTTGGACTTATAGAAAAGTCATGTGTGCGTGTTCTATGTACGTTTACTACAGGAATATATGTTGGGTTCTTACGTTTGTATAGCATTTTTGTCTTGCCGTCTTGCAGTTTTGTGTTATAGACGCGCCTGTACTACGAGTAGAACCACGTAAGAGCGTACGATTTTGGAATGTGAAAATTTATATCCACCGTGAACACGCATCGTGTACCTCGAAATGCACGGCTGACAACCCTAGAATGCATCAAAGAGAAAAAAATATTTTCCTTTGTTGTCGCACCTATGGTGTCTACAATGTTGTCCAAGATGAAAAAAAAATACTGTAAAGTATCGTCCGTGGTAAAAAATGGCGCATGTTCAACAACATTGCGATGCACGGAATTGACACCGACTCAACCGTACACTACGTGTTTCTGAAGACTTTCATAGGAGATTCAGTGGAGCGAGAACGGTTTCCAGTCGCAGTGAGACTTATGATTTAAGAACAACGGCTGTTACTTAGCGTTCCGAGACCAGATCTTTTCTCTTACATGTAGATATGGCACGATCATATCATAAAGCGTTCCGCATACCGACCGCGCCCGAGGAGCGTAGAGAGAAGTCTAGTATCAATAAAGGATCCTCTTCTTTACATTGTCTCAATTTATTTTCTTGTACTTGTTTATTTTTCTTTGGATTGTGATTATATTAATTCAAGTTTGAATTATTCAAACCTTCATTTTGAATTGCGCAATCACTTAGGATTATTAGTTGTTTATAATGCAATGCAATGATTCATTTGAGCATGATACTCAAATAAAGATGAAAACCTTTTAAAAATCATAATTTTTGAATTCACAAGATCACTTTGAAATTTAAATTCAAAACCTAGTGTTGACCTAAGTCAAACTTCAACACTAGAGTTCAATCTCAATCACTTGTTTGTTTTAAAATTTTCACACTTTTGCAAATACATGCTATGCAAAAACACTCATCACAACTTCATCCTCAAACGTTCCTATTCTATGGGTCATCACACTTTGCTCCTGCCAATGATGCACACGCTGAGGCCCTTTTCTTACTAAGAACATATGCTAGATCTTGTCTCTTAAGATTATCCTATGATGAGTTTGCGGACCACT
This sequence comes from Avena insularis, assembly GCA_023614405.1. Taxonomy (NCBI): domain Eukaryota; kingdom Viridiplantae; phylum Streptophyta; class Magnoliopsida; order Poales; family Poaceae; genus Avena; species Avena insularis. Next base: position 8,787,370 of record CM042692.1, on the reverse strand, counting down.
TGTTTGCCACCAGAGGATAAAACCAGTACTCCTTATTTCCATGCTTATCTAACTGATAAGACAATCACATGTTTAGATTTGATGGTCAACCTAACTTGTAGAGTAGGCTAGTTTCTATCCAGTGATGGTATGACTCCTGGGCTTGCCCTTGATCCGCTACTGTGCCTGATATTTTAGCTTGCTCCCCTTGCTCTTGTTCCTAGCTTGTCATTCTCCTCCTAATTCTAGATCCTAGCTTTCCCTTCTCCTTCTGGTGCTATCTTGTGCTGATCTTGGACTAGGTGACCATGGTGGCGTTGGTGGTTTTGGTGTGGTGGTTCTTGGATGAACTAGATGAACTAGTGGTGTGTTGGAAATGTGGTGATGACAAGGGATGACCTTGCTCTTGCTGGAAAAGAGAATAGTGTGCCTGGTAGCTTTGTTGTTGCGGCCACTAGCCCACTACCTTCTTATCTCCTTGCTACTCTTGCTACTGTGGTGACACACAACAATGTGCTTGTGTGAGTGAGTTGCCTACATGTGGGACCTACAGGTTCAAGTTTCAATGGATGTAGAGATATCTCTTGTGGATGAGCTTAAGTGAAATGTGATTTTCCTAGTTTTGGATGTTCCCTTTTATTTGTCATGTGGATCTTTTAATGGTGAAACTTGCCCCTATAGCTAACGATGCCAAGACTTAAGCTAAAACTAAATAAGATTAGATTACTGCACTTCCCCTTAATTACTTCAGCTCTATGATGTGTTTAGCAATGCACCACATTGCATTACTGAGAGCACACTAACCCCCAAACCTCTTTTCTATATTTTTTTTTTCAAGAACAAGAACAAGAAATGGTCAAGAAGAAGAAAAGAAAAATAGATAGGGTTTACTTTAGAAATTTCATTTTCTATTTGTTGCATTCTTTTTTTTATTCAGAATTGTAAAGACAATATAATATTATTATTTTGTAATAAAGTTTAATCTTTTCCATTAATTAATTCTTTTACTTATTGTAATTTATCTTTATTTTTTTACTTGTAAATTCTTAATTTCATATTCATGTAACAAAGAATAACATTCTTTAGTAATGATGTATTTCATTTATGGAATTACTTTATTCTTAGAAATTCAATTTCATTTTAGTTTAAGGTCCAATATTTTGTTTTGAATATTCCTATTTGAATTGTGTCCCCTCAAAATTAAGAAATTTAGCAAACGTCATGTTGAAATCTATTGCAGTCACATTAATGACCTAGTTATGTTCATCAACGTAAGCGAGACCTCGATCGCTTTGTTCTTTTATTAATTCGTGAAAAATTTACCCACATTTTCATATACATGAATACAAATACAGACACTCGAATTCTACCCTTTGTTTGGTACTAAATGTTGGGGTGTTACACGAGTCATATCGAATCATATCGAACTGTGTTTACCAAAAAACGGCATAGTGCCCAACACATAACACGCGGTAGAAGGAGAAGGGGTTACACATGCGTCTTACAGAATTCGAGGAAAGGACCCTGTAATTTTTGACTTTTCATGCAAGAAAGGACCCAGAAAATGAAACAGTAAAAATTGGAGAAAATATAAGGCGTTTCACATGGACAGCAATAGGTGGTTCTTCGCTAATAAGCAAACAATTTTCAGAAAGCGGACCGTGTGCGTTTTATTTGTTACAGTTCAGAAAATCGTTCTATGTGCATTAAGTCCACGAAGGGGGCCCTCTGGCCACGGACAGATGTTCGAATTTTGGAGCATCGCCGATTTTTTCATGCCGCACACGGACTTTCTGTGTGCGATGTGGGACTTAATAGGTCCGATCTGCACCGAGTGGTAACAAGATCCTGGTAACTTGGTCAGTGGATGTACTTCTCGTAAGATCAATGTCCTAGCTAGTTTTATGCCTCCCAACCAGGGTCTCATATTCATATTTTGTCATGCGTACGTAGGTAGGATGTACTTCTCGTAAGATCGGATCGAGAAGTATTTAAAACACGGAATGCCTGCTGGCTGCTGCAGATTGCATGCATGCAGCGCAACTTTTTTTACTACAGTACGAACTGGTAATAATTAAGCACGTCTGCCCTGCACGTGAACTCTGTTGGAGCATGCACTGATGCACGTACAAATGATTTATAGAAAAAGTCGCATGCTTCTTGGAAAGTCATTTTGCATGCCGAGCTCCGGTGCTCACTGCATCTTAAAGAAAATTATAAGTTTTAAAAATTTATAAAACAAAATTTTAAAAGTAGCTCGTGAAGTATCTCACTAACGTGCAAAATTTCAATTCGAAATATTTTGTATTCTGCGCTACATAAAAATGACATAGTTTGTATTTTTGTGAAGATTTGAAATCACTATACATCTACAGTTTTGTCATTTTTGCTTAACTTATCTCCAATTGATATTTTGCACTTTTCGGTAAAACATTACTGGCTACATCTTCAGAATTTTTTAGAACTCAAAAATATATATTTTTAAATAAAAGGGTTCACTGGTGTCCATGCGCACCAAATCTCCACGAGGTTAGGGCATCTTCACCGGGTCGACCCAACCCGTCCTGGCGCGTCCGAAACCGTCCGCGCGGACGTGCGCGTCATGTGCGGCACGACCCATCCGTCCCGACGCGTCCGACTCGACCCATCCGTGCATCTAATTTGCGTGACCATTGGGTCAGCCCGGACACGGGCTGACCGAGGGCGTGTCTCCCCCCCCCCCCGCCAGCGAGAGACGCAACAACAGAGGCAGCCGGCAGCACTCATCAGACGCAAACGCGACATCCTTCGCCATCAATGCCGACGGACGCGTCAGCCTGACTGACGGGACGCCGCTTGAGTTCCCGCGCCGACATTGATGGGTGAATGCGCGAGAACCTGCGCGTGCACGCGCTCTACTTATTAAACATGCCCTAGCACTCGTCGGTGCCGCACTCCCCTCTCATCGCTCTCTCCCTCCTTGGCGCAGCCATGGCGAGACCTACCCTAAACTACTACGAGGCATCAATGTTCGCCCACCATGGCATCCTTGCTCTGCCATGCGCGACGATCCCAGAAGGCTTTGAGCTCAGCCACTATGGGGTCCCAGTGGCACAGGTTCTGCGCGGTGCCGAGTTGGGATGTCAAATCGAGGAGCGCCACCTCGAACTCCCGGAGTGGAAGAGGGCCATGCCCCGGTGTGCGCCTTCGAGCTCCTATTGGCCGAGGTCAAACTAGAGCGCCGGGCGGCGCTTGCCATCTGCCACGAACACCTTCGCGAGGTCCACCCCGACGACCGCAGCCGCGAAGGGAGGGTGCAATTCTGGGCGGTTCCAGGATGCACCATCTCCTCCGCCATCAACGATGCGCTCCGCGAAAACTTCTTGATGGAGGATAACCGCGCCAGAATCATCGAGATTTCCGACAGCGGCAACAAGGACGCAGCCGAGGAAGACGGGGCGGAGGCGGACGGTGACGCCGCGGCTGAGGAAGACGGCGTGGACTCGGCCGGTGGCACCGGGTCCGAGGAAGATGGCGACGAAGAGGACAGCAAAAGCGAAATCGTTGATTAGGGTTTCATAGTCTGCCGCTATGTTTAATTTCTTCGATTGAAAACCTTGCCGTTGAATGCCGTCTCAAATTTATTTACCGATGCTAGTCTTGTTTATATACTGAATAATTGTGTGCTTTGCGGTGGACATTTGGGTCACGCCGCTGGGGCAGTTGGCCGGACAGGCCGAACCGCGACCCTAGAGTGACCGCGGGCCGACCCAAACGGACAGAAACGGACCGTTTCGGCCGCGCGTTTCGGTCGGCCTGGTGGAGATGCCCTTAGTCAATCTCATTGGATGCAACAAAGACGTATTTAGAGCATCTCCACTAGCATTTCTAGGAGGCCACTCCCAGCATGCTTTTTCGTCCGGATTTGCAAAAAACGCCCCAATAGCGTTCCCAGGAGGCGTTCCCAGGCCGCTTTTTGCCCCTTTTTATCCGGCGTTTCCAGGTCGATCCTGGGGCGCTGGGAACGCCAGATTGGCCTTATTTCGTCCGCGTGGCCCACCGTCAGTGAAATAGAGGGGGGAAAGTGTGGTCCTGGTGCCCATCCACCCTTTCTCTCTCCCTCCCCTACGTTCTCCCCTCTCTCTTCTCCTCCTCCACCGATGCGCCGCCGCCACCCAAGTCGAGCCGTCGCCACTGCCCAGCTTGCGTCGCGGCCGCCACCCAGGTCACGCCGTCGTCGCCGTCCTCCATCTCTCGCCGCCCAACTCGTGTTGCCTCCCTCCATCTCGCGATGCCGTCGCCGCGACCTCCCACCTGTGCGTGCTTGAGCTGCTGGCCTAGCTCCCCTCCTGTTCCCTTCCCCGGCCATATCTTCCTCCCCTGCTGCTAGCGATCTCGCCGGAAGGGGCGTCGGCGAGCTGGCCCGAGCCTGCCCTGCTACTTCTCGGCTGGGAATCCGACTGGAAAATAGTCGTTCACAGACCCACAAATAAGATTCATCCGGAGCTAATTAGCTTCATCCGAAGCCAAATTTGGGCTTGGGAACCAAAAACAAGTGGAGATGCTCCTAGTCGAGTGCACATATTTCTCAAATGCGTCCATGCTGGCCGTTGGGACGGGTTGAGCACATGAAGCATCTTATCATGTTCTACAAGTTGTTTGGTTGTACCTATCGTTTGCTTGCTTGTACCTAGTTTTTTTTTTTTTGGCTGGACAGATTCAAACCGTGAAGGATTTATGGACATTCCGATGGATGTAAGGGCCGATGTTGGCGCTTCTCCGCGTGTATGTTTTTTTAAACCTTGTCTACTGCAGGGAGCCCCCACAGCCTTTTATCGATAATTAAATAAAAGAATAAACAGTCCAAGAGTTCACTTTACAATATGTACACAAAATAAAAAAGGCTAAAACTATGGTAGATTGTCATGCCATGATGACAAAGAGACCTTCTGATGCGAATATTCAATATGGAGGACGGGCTCACTTGAGCCCGTTTTTGAATTTTTCAAAAATCATTAAATATTTTCGAAAAAAAATACCCACGCGTAGCCACTAATACGAAATACATATATCCATATTTTAAAATAAAAATACATTGTATTTCGAGCGCAGCAAAAAAGACAAATAAGATTTTTTTTAAAATAACGGAGCCCCATTTTAAATTACACTGTTTACCTTCAGATCTTCAGTTTTTCTCCTTTTTACCAAGGACAGAATACGAAATGTTTTTACATGATTTTGGGTATACACGTATTATAAATAATTATCTACGTGCCTATATTTTTTCACATTTTTCTGAAACTTTATTTCGAACTTTTCAAAAAAAAAAAAGCTCCATGGAGCCCGAGCGCTATATCAACGCTCTCCCTTCTGATGTTCTTTTAACCTCTGCCACAACAAAGAAACTTCATAAGTGAAGCCTGCTTTCCAACCTCTGAAAGAGGATTTTATATCTTTAAAATCCATCCATTACGCTGCTTCTAAATATTCCAGCAGGCTAATATGGCAATTTTAATAAAACATGGTCCTGGGAAAGATTTGTGTGCAAGATTAAAACTCTTATGAATGTCGTTTTCAGTCTAGTCAATGCAGGTAATGGATGGAAGAACTCTTGTACTGAAACTCTCATGGATTCCAAACTCTTTGTACTTCCTCCGATCCATATTAGTTGACTTGGATTTATCTAGATTCGGATGTATCTAGTACTAAAATATGTCTAGATACATCCGAATCTAGACAAATTTAAGTTAAGTAATATGGGTCGGAGGGAGTACTGGATAAATATTGGAAGAACAAGTGCTTCCAATCCTCCCTTGTATTCAGAGTACATAGGACACAGTCATGATTATCAGTGACTTTCCGATTCCTTCTAAGGAGCATATCCTTTGTATTTATTATTTATTCTATCATTCAAAGCAGCCAAGCGAAAAATTTATGCTTAGACATACACTTACTTTTCCAAATCTTCGCCACGACTCCCTCTATTTATAAATATAAGACATTTTAGCTTTGTAAAATGAATATTTTTAAACGTCTTTTAGTGTATAGGTTCACTTCGAGCTTCTACGAATCTATACACTAAAAGACGTCTAGATACGTTCGATTCTCAAAGCTAAAAAGTCTTATATTTCCGAACGGAGGGACTATATCAGTTATTCCCGTGTATGTAGCGAGCCACGTTGCGCTCCCATGGGCTTGACCTGTCGAAAACGATCTATTCGACCATTCCTCTAGGGTCTGGCCGGCATGTGCTTTAATCTTCGTGCATGCAGACCCTAGTACTTACACATGCAACCAAACACTCAAATTTTGCATCTAGCATACCCGGTTGGCCTTGGTGTCGGCAATCAAACACACCCGGAATGAATCAACTTTGCTTGTTGTGCGTGTTTTTTTTTGAACGGGAAAAGGCCCGAAGGCCCAGAAGCTCCATTACTCGGTGGGCACATTTACATAGAGGACTCTAGCTATTACAGGGATTACAAACAAGTCCTCACATTTTACAAGAAGGACCCCAAATGAGGGAAGAGAAAAGCGATCCGGTCCTTCTCCACCGATACCTTGACGGAATCTCGAATCGCGGCTGCTGGCGGCAGCGCCGGGCACTACGCCACGTGGTCCGCCGTTAGGATGGATCGCCGCGTCGAGATCGGAAGACCTCTATGTCGGCAGAAAAGCCTGGAGGAAGAGAATCCTCAGAGCCAGAGCTCTCGAGGTGCGGAGAGGATCCTTTGGCCGAAGATAGCGGCGGTGCTCATCACCGTCGCTTGGGAATCGCCGCAACTTGAGCTTCGTGGGATCTTGCTGGTGCCGAGCCCTTCCTTCCAGCAACACCTCCCAGCTCCAACTCCCCTCGCCACCACGGCCGTCCAGAGGAAGAATAAAGGAGGAGTGCCGCAAGAGGGCAGGAGCACCAACGACCTGCTTTCCTGCCAGTTCGAAGCACCAAGAGCTACGCCGCCTTCTCTCCTCGCCACCATGGCCGGCCAGAGAAGTCAGCACAATGCCATCCGTCCTCACCAATGTGGCTTTCGTTGTGCATCTCCGCCTCCCCTGCCTCCACGGCCAGCCAGAGGGGAAGTTGCAGCAGAGCAAGCCATCACCTGCAGGAAAGACACAACCGACGGCTTTATTTGAAGGTGTAGCGGTTGTCGTCACCATCTCCAACTCCGTCCAGAGGAGATTGAGCAAGGCGAGGACGAACCCTAGCATCCAGATCTGGTCGCACCGACCTGGAACAACACCTACTATGGCCAACTACCAGCATAACGCCACTACAGCTAGCCCTATCTACTCCGGCGTCCCTCCTTCGCCGCCTCCCGCCAGCTATTCCGGCGTGAAGGGCTCCGGAGGGACCCGACCATGGGTGGTTGACTCTCAACACAGGGGCAGGGAGAGGGAGAGTGAGGGAGATTGCTGGTCACTGTTGTGCGTGTGTGGGTCTCTCGTTACGCGAGAGCCCATGTGGTTGAGGGCGACGCCAAGCTCTCGTTGGATGGTCATGTGTTACCCGTGTGGCCATGCAGGGGGAGGACATATCGTGCCGACACAATCAGGCGGATACCTTTATGGGTTAGGGCATCTCCACCGGGCCGACCCAAACGTGCGAACGAAACGGTCCGTTTCTGTTCGTTTGGGTCGGGCCACGGTCATATTGGGTTCGCGGTCCGGCCTGTCCGGCCAGCCGCGCCCAGCGGCATGACCCATTTGTCCGCACCTGGCAAGAGGCCCGTCACACTAGCGTCGGTGCATTTCCACTCTGTTCCCGCCGCCTGCCTGCTTTATTCCCGTTGTTTCCCGCCTCTTCTAGGTGTTTCCCGCCGTGTCCAGGTGCGTCCATAAAAAGGCGAGGCCAGACGATGTAGGCACAACCAGAAACCCTACCTCCACAGACCTCCATGCCTGGCAGTCCTCGTCGCCAATCTGGCAGCTGCGATAATCGCCCAAAAATCCCACACCCCTAGAGCGCCCATCGTCGTGGTGGCGTTCAGACCCGTCGGAGGAACCGAACGTGTTGCCGCCGGCGAGCGTTCAACCACCGGCGACGTACCCACTACAACTACAACCGGACCACCGGTGAGCCTTTCTTGTTTGAGGTGATGGACCATGTCTTCCTGCCGGAGCACCGGCGACGTGTTGCGCTCGCAGACGTGCGCGACGAGCTCTGGGAAGCAGTGCAGGACAATCCCGACGACACGTACATGCATGCCCGCCTCACCCAAGCTGTAGAGGAGTTGCAGACGCAGGAAGCGATCTACCGCTCTTGCGAAGAAGAATGGGGTCTCACTGACCCGCCGCCGCTGCCAGCGCCGTAGGGGGCGTATAGTTAGAGCGGTGTTGCATAGTGTTGTATTCGTGGTTTGCTTGTAACATATATAAGGACTCGAATAAAACTTTTCATTGCAAATGGCCGATGCCCACATTACTACATCGTACAGGGCGAGTGTACAGCCTAGCCTACTCGTCGGCATCGGAGTCGGGGTCTGAGTAAGGGTGGTAGCAGCTGCGGCACTTGGTGTCGTCGAAGACGCTAACGCCAAGCCTTCCTTCGCCGTCGTACTTTAAGACGACGATGTTGCCCACTTCGATCTCGTGCGTGCGGGCGAACTCCTCCCAGCCGTTGGCGAGGATCTGGCCGAGGCGGTCGAACACCGCATCCACTAGGTACTCGTTGGTATTCACACCGGTCGTCCACAGAATGAACGACAGTGGCGCTGCATCATCGAGCATCGACGCGAACTTGCGGGGAAGGCGCAACCTGTCCCGCGCCATTCTCGGCCGGATGGTCACGACGAACTCGATGTCGGAGTCGACAGAATCGGGCGACAGCGGTGTTGAGGGAGAGGGAGGCGACGCGTTTCTCTGGCCGCGCCCTCCGCGTCCTCCGCGCCTCCCTCTGCGTCCATGACCGGGGCCCGGTGGTCGTCCTAGACGACCACCCCTCGATTCGATGTCGCCGACCATCGCAAGCTACCGGTTGTGGAGGCTGGGAAGAAGACGAGTATGGTGTGGTGTGGGAGCAGATGCTCGCGAGCGTCCGGTTAAAAAGGGCCGACATCGGATGCCGACACGAAGGCTGAAGCGATGGCATTGAAGGGTCGAGGCAGGAGGGCAGGCGTCGGGCGACGGCAACAGCGGCGCGACCAGCCTTTGGAGCAGCCTTCCATTGATTCCTGATGGGTCACATCCGTTGGGTCGCTGGCTAGCGGACCATCGACCCCTGCGGGAAGGACATGGGTGGTCGCGCGCGCTGTCCGGACCAACCCAACGGTCACACAAATTAGGTGCGCCGATGGATCGAGCCGGACGCGTCGAGTCGGCTGGGTCGTGCCGCTGAGAGACCGCGCATGCCACACCCGTGCGCGCGGACGTGTTCGGACGGGTTGGATGGACCCGAGTGGAGATGTCCTTATGCATATGACTCTCGTCCCGACGGTGGTAGCGGAATGGTAGACAATCCTTCATCTCCCACCAAAGGAATTCCGCATGGAGGCGGCCAACTTGATTGGTCGTGTCTTTGTGTGGCTAAATTTGGCATACTTATGGTTCAGGTGTAAAGACGCTTTTGGCACTTTAGGGCTACGGTGGTGGCGTCTAGAGGCTCGCGGCATTCGTCCATCCCATCATCACCGCCGCAATTTCCCATTGGCGTCGCTAGGACTTTCCTCCATTAGAGGAGGTTGGCTTCGTGGCTTTCTGCAGTGTGATTTGTCCACCCTAATCCGCGGAACCAGATTGTTGTGTTGTTGTGAGGATTTCCAGTCGTAGCCTACGTTACGTCCATCTCTCCATCTCTCGTGGAAGTAGGGTTGCGAAGCGTCACCCGATTCGTCCCGTTTCGTAGGCAAAATTTATTAGTCTAGTTTAAAAAATCTTACTTCCTTCGATCCATATTATTGTTCTTAACTTTATCTAGATTCGGATATACCTAGTTAATGATTTAGACTAGATTCATCCAAATGTAGACAAAGTTGAGAACATTAATATAGACCGGAGGGAGTGTCAAAATTTGCCTAGTTTAAATTAAATTTTGTTTTCGTGGCTCTTACGCATTGCCGCTTCGCAACCCTAGGTGGATCGGACGCCATGGTTGTTTCATGTCGAGTACATGGTGGCACAACTATAGGGATATCCAGCGCGTCTAGATGGTGAAACGATCACCCCCATGTCATGGATAAAAAATTGTGATCTTGCCTTTATTAGTTGGATCCACAAGTTACATGGACCGGGAGGCCATCCTCCGTGCTGCTTCCAAGGCGGAAGTGGCAAGCGCTGCAGCCGCTGCGGCTCACTAGTTGCCCATGTTATCTATATGTTTTAGTTTTCGGCGGCGACCAGCCTTAAGCTGGTTTAAGTTAGAGTTGTGTTGGGCCTGTGGCTTAGTTCGCTTAGTAGTTGGACGATCTTCTTGGGGCTGCTACGGTGCGGATCGTCCAAGCCCCTTGTATGCTGTGGTGGTGTCTTTTAGTTTATTTCAGTCGTTGAAAATATGCTGTGCTCCTTGTCTACCCAATGAGTGAACCAATCTGCAGAATTCTTGGCTGGAATACTAGAGGCCTCAACAGCGAAGCACGTCGCGAGGTCGTCGCCGAGATGGCCTCCATGGCCAAAGCAGCAATCTTATGTGTGCAGGAAACAAAGCTAGCCTCCATTAGCGACTCCGATGCAATCGGCATCGCGGGGCCGTCTAGACGTGATTTTTTCTTCCTCCCAGCTTCGGGCACGAGGGGTGGCATCGCTGTCTTTTGGGACGCTTCTGTGGTCTCCCTGACAGACTGTGTTCTCCGAACCTTCTCGGTCTCTGCCACCGTCACCATTTTGCACACGAGAACATCCTTTCTCCTCTCCACAGTGTATGGGCCTGCCGAGGATGAGCATAAACTGGCCTTTCTGCAAGAGATGCGCTCGCTGCAGCCTAGCCCTAATCAACCATGGTTGATTGCCGGGGACTTCAACCTAATTTATGAAGCTAGAGACAAAAACAACCTTAACCTCAATAGAAGACTCATGGGCCAGTTTCGGGCTGCCATCAACCGGGCTGAGCTCAAGGAATTGCGCTGCCAAAACAGGGCCTTCTCCTGGAGCAATGAGCGGCTGCAGCCCACCTTGGTTAGATTGGACAGGTTCTTCTGCAACGTCGCATGGGAATCGTTGTTCCACTCATGCGCGGTGCATGCCATGTCAACCTCGCAGTCCGACCACTGCCCCCTGCTCCTAGTAGATATTACTTGCCCGCCGCGTCGCGCCTGCTTTCGCTTTGAATCTTTCTGGCCTCACTGCCCAGGCTTTCTTGAGGTGGTCAACTCCGCTTGGAACCAGCAGGTGTCAGCTCAGAACCCCCTCGCCCGCCTCGCCAGAAAGCTTCGCACCGCCATGAAGTTGCGCGCCTGGAGCCACCTGCATTTCAGCGACGCCCGCTTCCAGTTTCATCTGGCAACCGAGCTAGTGCTTCGCTTCGACATGGCGCAAGAGACGCGTCACCTCACAGGGCTGGAGGCTTCGTTCCGCAAACTCCTCAAAGCGCGCATTCCGGGCCTTGCCGCCGTGGAGAGGGCAAGACGGCGTCAAGCCTCCCGTATTACCTGGCTCAGGGATGGCGACGCCAACACCCGCTTCTTCCATCTTAAGGTCAACGCCAGGCGCCGCAAGAATCACATCCATGCTCTGCAATCCGAGTCGGCGGTGCACACTAGCCACGATGACAAGGCATCTCTCCTCCACCGGCACTTCTCTTCTATCCTTGGATCAACCGTGCAACGCACCACTTCGATCAACTGGGACAACCTGCCCCTGCCAGAGGTCAACCTTGCCGGCCTCGACAACCCTTTTAGCGCGGCTGAAATCTGGGAGGCCATCAAAGCCTCTCCGTCCGAGAAGGCGCCAGGGCCGGACGGCTTCACTGGCATCTTCTATCGTCGTTGTTGGGGCATTATTAGAAATGACATCATTGCGGCTTTCGACCATCTGTACCATTTGGCGGGTGGGGGCTTCAAATGCTTAAACCGTGCCTTAGTCTTCTTACTACCCAAAAGAGCGCAGGCGGCCTGCGTCAAAGACTACCGCCCCATAAGCCTCATCCATTCCTTCGCAAAGCTCTTCTCCAAGGTCCTCGCACGGCGCCTGGCCCCGCATATGTGTGATCTAGTCTCTGATGCACAAAGTGCGTTCATAAAATCTAGGAGCATTCATGAAAACTTCCTGTATGTGCGCAACCTTGCCCGCACAATGCATCGCCGCAAGAAGCCCTGCCTTCTGCTGAAGCTGGACTTCGCCCAAGCCTTTGATTCGATTTCCTGGGAGTATCTGCTTGAGCTCTTGCAGCGGTTGGGGTTCCCTCCTCGTTGGCGCGACTGGCTTTCCCTCCTCTTCACCACATCCTCTTCATCGGTACTTCTCAACGGCGTCGCTGGCCTCCCTCTACGTCATCATCGGGGACTGCGGCAAGGAGACCCGCTATCCCCCCTGCTTTTCGACCTAGCTATCGACCCTCTCCACGGCCTTCTGCATCAGGCATCTGCCTTCGGCCTCCTTCCTCCTCTGCCGGCTAGGGAAGCGTCCTCACGTATCAGCTTATACGCTGATGACGCCATAATCTTCGCCAACCCGGAGCGCGGGGAGCTGTCTACTATTCTAGACATCGTGACTAGGTTCGGCGATGCTTCCGGGCTACGAATCAACCTCTCCAAATGCTCGGTGGCTCCTATCAGGTGCCAAGGGATTGACCTGGATAGTGTTCTGCGTGGCTTTGATGGCCAGCGGGTCGGGTTCCCGATAACCTACCTCGGCCTACCATTGACTATGGGAAGGCTTAAACTAGCGCATTTACAATACGCGTTGGATCGGACTAGCGCCAAGTTAGCAACTTGGAAAGGAAAGCTCTTGAATGCCGGTGGACGGCGTGCGCTCACCAGATCAGTCCTGGACTCCTTGTCCATCTACGCTCTCACCACTTTGAAATTGCCGCAAAAATTCATCTCAGCTTTCGACAAAGTGAGGCGGCGCTTCATTTGGGACGTTGAGGAAGATGGCATGGCTGGGGGGAAATGCAAAGTCTCCTGGCAGATTGTCTGCTCTCCCATGGATTTTGGCGGTCTTGGCATTCTACACCTTGGGGCTTTCGCGCGTGCCTTACGGTTGCGATGGCTGTGGCTTAAGTGGCATTTTCCTGACCGACCATGGTCTAGTCTAGGCACCCCGTGTGACACTCTCGACCATGATCTTTTCGCCGCGGCCACTAGAGTCACGATTGGCGATGGCCGGACAGCATCCTTTTGGTGGTCAACGTGGTTAGGCTCTTCTACCCTTAAAACTCGCTTCCCCCTACTCTACAAGCACTCGGCTCGCAAGCACCGCTCAGTCGCCGACGCGCTCCTCAGCAACCGCTGGGTCCTGGACCTCCGGCGCGCACCTATGCAGCTCATTCTAGATGAGTTCATCCTGCTTTGGCGCTTGCTTCACAACATTGAGGCGACTCCCACTGCAAACCAGCAAGACTCCATCCGTTGGCTGCTCACAGCCAACGGCGAGTACTCCGCAAAATCGTCTTACAACATCCAGATGGAAGGGCGGCAACGTAGCGTCATGCCAAGCCTAGTTTGGGATACCTGGGCGCCGGCGAAGTGCAAGATGTTTGCATGGCTACTCCTGCAGAATCGGCTTTGGTGTGCCGACCGCCTCATGATGAAGGAATGGCCCAACTGCTATTTTTGCCCGTTGTGCGTCCGCCACCTGGAGACCGCCAAGCACCTGTTCCTCGACTGCCCTTTCGCTCGCATCCTTTGGGCCGCCATTGCGGTGTGGCCTCGCTGCTCCGGTCTGGCTCCACGCTCGTGGAGCATGCACTCATCGCTCCTGGATGCATGGGAGGCAATGATCACAGCTACCGATTGCGAGCACAAAGAGGGTATCCGCTCCTTGATCATTTTGGTGTCATGGGAGCTTTGGAAGGAGCGAAACAACCGCGTCTTCAAGGACAAGTCTTCATCGCCGCGCCGCCTAGTCCAGCTCGTTCGCGATGAGGCCCAAAGCTGGGTCTTTGCCGGAGCAAAGAGGCTCAAAAGGCTGATTTGGGAGCCACCATGATTTTTTTGTGCCTCTATAGTCCTAGTCTTTGTTTTTCAGTCCTCTTACTCTTTCTTTTTGCTTACCCTTTGGTATAATACCAACATGTAAATATTCTACCTTCTATCAAAATCGAAAGCCAGCAATTGCTGGATCTTTAAAAAAAAAAAAAAAAAACTAGTTACAAAGTTCTTACGCTGTTGACAGTGCTGTCTATGTGCTGATGTTTATGGCCATAATTGGTTGAACCTCGCTATTAAAGTACTACTTGTCATGTTCGTCTTGCATCTGACAACTTCGATGTGTTTGTGTTGTTCCTTTTTTAAGGAGTTGGTGAGAAATAAGATGACTTACTCGTAGTTGTTATATTTCGTAGATTGTCATCGTTCTGCCAATGTTGTCTATTTCGTATACTCTCTTGTTGATGATTTTTGGTTGTTGCCCTGTACCAGCTTTAATAATATTATTACTATAGTTGCGTCTTCCACAAATGCAGATGCAAGATATATAAACTTGTTGAAAAAGCTTATGAAGAGGAATTTGCAGAACCACCAACCATAGCAGAAGTTATTGCGCAAATTACTTGTTGCATATGATTTTTGCACAAACCATACGGCTCCCAAAGGGTTGATGGAGGTTCGTGCGATAACCTCCTCAACAATAGTTGTAAGTTTGTGCAATTTCCTCCTGTCAATCAATATAATTGCTCCATTTTCCAAATACTGCGGGAGTATAAAAGAGTACTAGCCACAGACCCGTGGAGACAAAAGCGTTTGCGAACTGCGCAGCGAATGACAGTTCTAACCCCAAAATCAAGCTTGGTTTGGATTATTAAAACCTTTGCTATGTTCACGTTGTTTCTGTGCCTTGATACAAGGTTTGCTTCGGAACTTTAAACACTATACATGTGTCTGTCGTTTTCTTCCTAGCTCTTTGCTTTCTCTTTGTTTATGGTTGGTTCTTGGTTTCTGCAGGAGGCTTCGGGCCTGTTACCAACGGGCAAACAGAGGTTTCGTGTACTTGAGGAAGGGAAAAAAATAACTAAAATAATATTTTCTCTGTTTTAAAATATAAGATGTTTTAGCTTTTTGAAATGAGTGTATCTAAATTTTTTTTAGTGTGTAGGTTAATCTAGGTACGAAGTAAATTTACACACTAAAAAGGGTCAAGATACATTCCTTTTACAAACCAAAAACATCTTATATTTTAAAACGGAGAGACTAGTCCAAGGCGTAAAAATAACCGTATTTCTGGCATAATCTCACGAACAAAACAGATGTTCGGTCCGAAAGATTCGCCGCCAATAGGAATCCCGAATCTACCGAGGCAGCAAATGGACCACAAGCTTTTGAGCGAGCTTAAAATAAGCAAGGTGCCATCTTGTCAAACACGAAAGCACAAAAAGGTAAAAGCCAAAAATACCCCTTCACTCACACTGCCCCAGAACAATTAATCTTCAGATCTTAAAAATCTCGTCTCTTTCCTTCCGGATGATATTTGAGTATTTCTTCATACAATACCGAATGTTTGAGTATTTGAGTGTTTGTTT
Source organism: Avena insularis (assembly GCA_023614405.1). Taxonomy (NCBI): domain Eukaryota; kingdom Viridiplantae; phylum Streptophyta; class Magnoliopsida; order Poales; family Poaceae; genus Avena; species Avena insularis. The sequence continues at coordinate 8,771,802 of CM042692.1, read as the reverse complement.
GTACAATACCCAAATTCTGAGGCATGAAATCATAATTTTCAATTTTGTACTACTCCCTTCCTCTAGTGTACCTCACTTATTTTAAGTACATCATGAAATAAGCGAGGTGCCATCTTGATACATGCGAATTTACACAAACCTCGGACATCTAATTCGAGGACATCTAATTCGAGACCGATAGAGTATTAAATATGCATATAATGACGTACTCTCACTGGTAGAAATCGGGCCTCTAGTCCTGGTTGTCCAACCGAGACTTCCCGATCAGGACTAGAGGCCCCCACCTTTAGTCCCGATTGTGTTACAAATCGGGACAAAAGGCCCACTGGCTCCGTGGAGTGCGTTTGGTTGGTGGACCTTTACTACCGGTTTGTATCACCAACCGGGACTAAAGATGTTCAGCCGCGGCAGCATTTTGGAGCAATCGGCTGCCGCAACAGGAGATGTGTTTTAGGGTTTAGGGTTTTGTGTTTTCCTTTTTATTTAGTGTTTTGTGTCCGCCTTATTTTTCATTTTGTGTTTTTATTTGAAACAAGTTTTCGTATACATATTCTACGCTACCACATACTGTACACGCTACTACATACTATACATGTTGATGCACACATGTATATACAATTTGTCTTACGAGCACACATGCATATATATACAATTTGGTATACGAGTTCCAACCGAGACTAGAGCCCATCTATTTGATTACATGAAAATCATTAAATTACATGGATATTTTAGACTCTATTTATACTGTATTCTTCATATATGGTATGAGCTCATCAACCAAAATCCCGCAAATTCCTCTTAAATTGCTTGTAGGCGGCCATACGGTAGGAGCTCCTCCCGCATCGCAGGAAATTATAAAGTAGGAGATCAATATGAATATATCAATCATCAAAACAAAAATTATAAATGAAACTCAACACAAATTATGATAATAAAAATAAATTATGAATATATGCTTTACATACTCGTAGAAATTCCGCTTTCTTCTCAATAGTCGGCATGCGAATGAACTCGCAAACATAGTATGCACATAAATTAGTCCCATGTGACTGTGTCGCGCACTTTACAAGAATATAATTCAATCAAATAATAATCAAGCATGATAATTATATTGAAACTGGAATTAAAGAGATGCATGGACGTAGCTCGTACTAGAATAAAACTCAACTCCTCACGCCATTCACTAGGACCACATTATTGAACTGTTTCCAAACACTACCTGACAAAGAAAATGAATGAGTTAATAATTACCTGATATCTCAGAAAATGAACGAAAGAGACCGATATAGTGCGATAATGTTGAAAATACTTCTGGAGCATATTAAGCATGTCGCGGTACACTTTTATGTCTTTCTTTAATGGCTCCATGATTTGAACTCTTGCACGGTCAACGTCAATGCTGAGCAGAATCCAGTAAAAGCTGCGCAGGGTTTATATACGCTAGTAACTCATCGGTTACACTTAACATTGAGTAAGCAAAAGTTAGTGTGTACAAGACAGTAAAACTCTCACCTGGAGTTGTAAGGAAATAATATTTCCTTACAGTAATGTTGCTCCTTAAAAACCTTAGCAAGTTACGCTCTGTGTCCACGAGATTCATCTTTAGCGTAGCACAATTAACTCGATTTGGGTCAATGAACCCAAAGGAAAAGATTGTCTTTCTTTTATAATACAGAATCTTCATTCTGCATTATAGCATACAAAAGGATATAGTGAGGATAATTAAAGGCAATGAATTGAACGAGCTGAGCTACAGACTTAATTACAGAAATAAATTAATCACTTACAAAAAATAACAACTAAGGAGAGATTTGTCGAGTTCCTTGATTGAATAACTGAAGGATTTCTACAAAATCAATATGGATCTCGTCTTCAAGAAAGTAATGCTCATTTCTAACTTTCACTAGGAGCATTTCTCTCCCTTGCTCTACGACTTTCAAGTACCAGTCGTGCAATTCTCACATTTTTGTTGGTAGACGCCGGAGTATCTCAACGCTGACCATAGGCTCCCCTTGGACATATTTCCGTGCTACACCAGCCGTGGGGATAGCAGCGCCACCTAGAATTTCAGCAACAGACATACCACCTTGCTGGGCCACTAGCTCAGTTGTTTCCATATCCCAAGGTTTTTCCATATATTTTGGTTGTTAGGGCAACACCTTGAGCGGGGGGTCGATTGTTTTGCCTGCAACCCGAGCTAGGGAACGTCTCTTTTCATGCTTGCTCTACCACTTGATCTCTTCTCTTTCAGTTTCTTCGTAAGACAGCGTGTATAGTCATCTGGCTTATTTAACTCATGTTGGGATGGATGCGCCAGATATCTCCTAAAGTGCTCCCTGGCTTTCGGATCTATTGGGACCGTTGGCTCGGGTTGTTTCCGTGCAAAATGGGCCTTCACTTCGGCATCTATGACCACCTTATTTTCCTCATCAGTCATGTGGTAAGCTAACTTGGGAGGAGCCGGTGATACTCTTGGGAGGCGCTGTTGGTTTCCGTGTCGGTTATCCATCGATGAAGCGGTGGTAGTCTTCCGCTTTTGGTCCTTAATGGGTGGAGGCGGTGAGGTGCCTAAGATCGAGATGGACTTGTGCTGCGGTCCCTCTCGAGGAGGGGTGGACTTGGAGGTGGTGGACTTCTACTCGGAGGAGATGGTGACCTTTGAGGTGATGGATTGCTTCTCGGAGGAGACGGTGGCCTTGGCGCCGAGTCTAGAAACACGGTGTTTTCTTTTTTCGATAGAATGAAGCCACTCGTGACTTCTCCCAGTATCATCTCCCCTTCACCTCCAGGGATGTCAAGCTGTAGTGACTGAAATACTGGTTGAACTTCATCCACACCGACACGAGCATAGCTAGCTGGAATCGGACGACAATGGTAGGTCGCTCCAGGTGCAGAAGGTAAAGCATAGCCGATCGCCACCTTCATGGATATGTTCTTCAGTGACACATGTAGCTCACAACTTGTCTTCTCTTTGATTGCATCCACGGGGTAGCCATCCATCGTTGCACCAGTACCATCTATCACTGCTGCATTATTCTCGATCATTAGTGTATCATTAGCATGGACCTCCGTAGAAGCCACACTGCTTTTCCGCTGGGATAGGCTGGCTGTACTATCGAATGCAGGATCTTACTATCGGGTCAGTCCTCTATGTTCATTAATCTGCTCCTACTGCCGCTCAAACATGGCTCGAAATTCCTTATTCTATCTTTCAACCACCTCCAAACACTCTGCCTCCTTTGCCTGCTGCCGCTTCGTTTTTCTTTATCAGCTTCTATAAGCATTAATTTCCCGGGGAAACCCAATCTTCCATGGAAAAGTAGGTCCAAGGCCTTAGGTTCGAGCGACATGTTTAGGATTCCCGAGGGCCTTTGTCAGCTCATCGTTCTGTCTCTCGGGATGGAACTTTCCATCTTGAACCTCTTTTATCACTTTAACAAGTGCATTCTTGGGTTCAACAATTTGTTCCTTTGCAATAATGTCCCCTATTTCTGGGTCATACGATCCCCCATGCCCAAGTAACTGGTTTCTTGACCTCAAGGTCCAACCACATGTAGCTGGAGTGATCCCTTTAGCAATCAGGTCGGCCTCAGTTTTATCCGACTTAGGCATGGCACTCATGTAGCCACCTATCCCCATCTTATGATGATATTTCTTTTTCGCAGCATTTAACTTTGCGTAGCTTGTTTCGATTCCTTGTACTCCACAAATGCGGCCCAGTTATCCCGCTGCTTATCTAGTGCACCAGTGAATTATAGAGTTTTTTCTCCTTGACATACTTTTGGTATAATATTTTCTTCTAGTTCTAGAATTGTGTGGCCATCTTCTTAAGAGTCCACTCCTTGACTTTCAACCTCATTGCCTTTGTGAGCTCATCAGTCGACAAGACTGGTAGAGTGAAATATGTCATGAGCGAATTCCAAAGACAATCTTTGGCTCGGTCGTCGACAAAACTATCTCCAACTTGATCTCTATGTTTCCTGGCTTATTCCAATCTCGAGTGGTGATCGGGATGGTGTCCCTACCAATCACTCCATATTGATGTACAAATGCAGATGCTCTCTCTTTTGGCTCGAATTGTTGGCCCAGCTCAGAGACTAATTCAATTGTGAAACCCGCACCATCGACCAACTTTCTGGTCGGGCCTCGTTTCCTTTTAGAAGATTGTCCCGATGTGGAGGTCTAAGAGAACAAACATTTAGAATATATATACAAATAAATTAATGCATCTACTGGTGATCAGCAGAGGCTTTATATACCTCACCGGACTTTGTTAAGGCATCGTTGCAATCTTTGTCTCCACCATCGTTTGCTCCATCACCAGACAAGTTAAGATATTGTGATCCATCATCTCCATCGTCTACTCTATCGTAATAACCTCCACCCTCATGTATCATGCACAACATGCGTTGTTCATTGTCTCTACTGTCCATAGCTTAACTAATACAGAAGAAAGATAAAACATTTTTTCATTAAAATAAAAGAATGTTACAATTGGGATGCTCTATGTATAGCATTCCCTGAAACCCCATATGCATATGAGAGGGTTATTTTAGTGCTCTACTAACACGATCATTATAATTGTTGCAATGATGCATGATTTTGATGCTATAATGTAGATCTTATTTTTCTAAACATTTTGGTATATTATTCATATTATTTGATAAACAAAGAATATTCCATGAATTATACAAGTTTATACATCTATATATTACAGTGAAATCATACATAACAAATAAAATCATCTATTTATTAGAATTCATCTGTCTATTACAATTCACTAAATAAAACTCACCATAACAAACCCTAAAACCCTAAACCTTGAGGCCGGTACTTCCTCCTCCTTGCAACGATGACAATGACGATGGTGCCCTCCTCCTCCTTGAAGTTGCTAGCGGCGCGGCGGTTCAAGCTCTCCTCGGCGGTGTGGGTCATTGGATTTGCTAAGTCCCAGTTGCTAGCTGCAACTAGGGAGCGACCGTGGTATATATATAACTAAAATCGTTGCATTTTGGTATATTATTCATATTTTTCTGATAAATAGAGAATATTCTATGAATTATACAAGTTTATACATTTTCTAAAATTAAAACTGAAATTATTACAAAGAATAACATAAAAGTAATCTTATCTACAATACTAATCCTAAACCTAATGAACTAAACACTAATCCTAAACATAATGAACTAAACACTAAACCTAAACCTAATTAACTAAACACTAAACCTAATTAACTAAACACTAAACCTAAACCTAGTTAACTAAACACTAAACTTAATTCACTAAACACTAAATAATTCTAAACCTAATTAACTAATAATCCTAAACCTAATTAACACTAAACCTAAACAATAATTAAACCGGCGTTCGGCGCGACCGGGAGAGACCTGCGGGGGAGGCGCGGCCGGGAGACACCTGCGGGGCGGCGCTAGGGCGGTGCAGCGTGGGGGCGGTGATGGCTCAATGCACGGCGCCCAGAAAAATGCTTGTTGGCGGTGTTGATGTAGAGCTCGTTGGGAACCCCAAGAGGAAGGTATGATGAGCACAGCAGCAAGTTTCCCTTAGTTATGAAACCAAGGTTTAATCGAACCAGTAGGAGCAAGGAAACACATCAAAGGTGTTACTAGCTAAGCTTTGGCAGGGCGCACTACCGGTGCTAGTAGCAACGTGGAGACCTGCACAACACAACCACAGAACTTTGTCCCCAACTTGCGATGAGGTTGTCAGTCTCACCGTGTTTTGCGGAAAACAAAGGATTAAACATATCGAATGGAAAGAACTAAAAGTTTGCAGAAAGTAAACACAAAGCAGAGACAGTTTATAGATTGTATGTAAAAGACAAGGACCGGGATCCATAGTTCACTAGAGGTGGCTCTCCTTAGATAGATAACATGTTGGGTGAACAAATTACAGCGGGACAATTGATAAACACCGAGAAAGCAATACATGTATATACTAATCATCTTGACTCCTTTGAGACTTGATTGGGCATTACAACATAATACATAGACCGCCATCCAACTGCATCTATGGCTAATAATCCACCTTCAGGTTATCATCCGAACCCCCTCCAGTATTAAGTTGCAAGCAATAGATTATTGCTTTACGAACTGCGTGTAAAGTAAACAATAGAATTGTTCTATGAACAAATGATTGTTGTTTTCTCCCTAGTAGCAACAGCACATCTAGTACCTTAGAGATTTCTGTCACTTCCCTAGATTACCAGAGGCATGAACCCACTATCGAGCATAAATACTAACTCTTGGAGTTGCTAGCATCTACTTGGCCAAGATAGCTACTAACAACGAAAAGCATGCAAGATCTCAAATAACAACGACATGATAGAATCAATAATCAATCTGAAATAGCATCTCAATATCCATCGGATCCCCGCAAACACAACATGTATGGATTACAAACCTCCTCAAGGAGAGGAGGAAACAAATCACAGATGTGGACCAACCGGTCCACGCAAGCTTCACTATAAATAACCTCGGTACAGAGTTTTCTCTAGAATATCTAGAGATACAACACACTCAGCATGTTGCCAACCGGCAACAACAACAACTACTACTTGAAAGAAAGATTACAGCAAAGCATAGTATTTCAGCTTCTGTCCCCTTTGGTAATCAGCAAACTGATCTAAAACCACATATCCAATCAGCACCAAACTTGGTATATAAGTAGTCATACGAGTTCCCATCATACACGCCAAATTTCAGCTCAATCGGATACTGTTTTCGTGCCCAATCAGTTCATCTACCAAAACTACTCTGTGCTGAAACTGAAGTAGTTTAAACTGAAAAAACCGCTTCCAAATCTAATGCTACACTGACCCAAACCTCAAAACAACTAACCATATTGAAGTACTCAAAATAAGGAACAAGCTCACCAAGTTTGGAGCCAATCCAATCACGTTTGAGCCTTCAAACACCAGCTTGAAGATAGACCGGTCAGAACTCAAAAATCTGAACAAAAATTACCTCTCATTCGTCTTCCTCTCTTCTCACTAGGTTGTGGTGTTCTTGTGTGTTTTCTCTACCTCTCACACATCCGCCACGATGGATTGATTTTACAGCTCTCACACTCACTAATTGAGTCACTCACAGCCACCAAGGGTGGCTAGGTTTTCTTTTCTACTTCTCTCCCAAGGATTACCTCACCCGTTGGATACGGACATCAATCAACGCTTGAAACATGTTGGACTTCACGGATTGATGTTGGGCTGTCAACACACCTCCATGTGGAGTAACATGACCCAACATATGTTACTAAGGATGCGGGAGAAGAGGAGAGAGAAAAACACGATGAATGCTGATGCGCTCGATGATCGACGTAGAGCTCGTTGGGAACCCCAAGAGGAAGGTATGATGAGCACAGCAGCAAGTTTCCCTCAGTTATGAAACCAAGGTTTAATCGAACCAGTAGGAGCAAGGAAACACCCCAAAGGTGTTACTAGCTGAGCTTTGGCAGGGCGCACTACCGGTGCTAGTAGAAACGTGGAGACCTGCACAACACAACCACAGAACTTTGTCCCGAACTTGCGATGAGGTTGTCAATCTCACCGTGTTTTGCGGAAAACAAAGGATTAAACATATCAAATGGAAAGAAGTAATAGTTTGCATAAAGTAAACACAAAGTAGTAAAAGATTGTAGATTGTATGTAAAGAAGAAGGACCAGGATCCATAGTTCACTAGAGGTGGCTCTCCTTAGATAAATAACATGCTGGGTGAACAAATTACAGCGGGGCAATTGACAAACACCGAGAAAGCAATACATGCATATACTAATCATCTTGACTCCTTTGAGACTTGATTGGGCAATACAACATAATACATAGACCGCCATCCAACTGCATCTATGACTAATAATCCACCTTCAGGTTATAATCCGAACCCCCTCCACTATTAAGTTGCAAACAACAGATTATTGCTTTACGAACTGCGTGTAAGGTAAACAATACAATTGTTCTATGAACAAAGGATCGTTGTTTTCTCCCTAGTAGCAACAGCACATCTAGTACCTTAGAGATTTCTATCACTTCCCCAGATTACCAAAGGCATGAACCCACTATCGAGCATAAATACTAACTCTTGGAGTTGCTAGCATCTACTTGGCCAAGATAGCTACTAACAACGTAAAGCATGCAAGATCTCAAATAACAAAGACATGATAGAATCGATAATCAATCTGAAATAGCATCTCAATATCCATCGGATCCCCGCAAACACAACATGTATGAATTACAAATAGATGATCTTGATCATGAACGGAGCTCACAAGATCTAAACATGAAAGCACAAAGGAGGAGAAACTAGCCATCTAGCTACTACATGGATCCGTAGTCCAAGGATGAACTACTCATGCATCACACCGGAGGCTTGCATGGTGATGAAGAAGGCCTCCAGGGTGAATTCCCCTCTCCAGCAGGGTGCCGGGAAGAGCTTCAGATCCCTCCCGACATAGGGATGGAGATGACGGCGGCTACAGACTCTTTCGTGGATTTTTGATCGGGTACTTAGGGTTTACGTCCAGAGGGCATCTTATAGTCGGAAGGGGAGGCCGAGGGGGTGCCTGGGCTGGCCACACCACCCCCTGGCACGGGCCAGGCCTGGCCGCGTGGCCAGGTGGTGTGGCCGCCTCTCCGCCCCTCTCCGTCGTGATTCGGCACTTGATGACTTCGGAAAAATAGGCACTTTGGCTTTTGTCCCGTCAATTCGAGAATATTCATTTTCGACTTTCCTGGAACCAAAACAGCAGAAAAGCAGGCCGGTACTTTGTGGCTCTTGTTAATAGGTTAGTCCAGGAAATCATATGAAAAGTACTCCAAAGTTGGAACAAAACACAAGAAAGTGGATAAAACCAAGCATGGAACATCAAAAATTATAGATACATTTGCAATGTATCAACATCCCCAAGCTTAACTCCTGCTCGTCCTCGAGTAGGTAAGTGATAAAAAGAAATAATTTTTGAGGTGACATGCACCATCAAAGACTTGATCAAAGTATTTGCAAAACACTCAAGGCTGGGATCATAGTACTTCAATCATAACATGAAAGACAAAGTTGTAGCAATAAGCAAAGAAACTACGATGCAACATGAAAAGGCACAAACAAAAGAATCATGAATAACATGCTTTGCAAGACGTTTGTTTGTTTCACATAAAGAAAACATAGCATAATAGTATTCAGCGTGTCCCTCAATAGAGTAGCAAATATAAATGCATAGGACACCTTCAAAGTTCATAAGAGTGACTAGATACAATAGTTTAAAACAAGCAATATCAAAGTATGCATCAATCAACTAGTCTTGGGACAATGCACATAGAACTAAGAATGGCCACTATGCTCTCAAAGTAGGTGCATAAAGATAGAAGGTGGAGACTCAATATAATGGTGGAAGAAAGGCCTTCATAGAAGGAAGTAGGGATTCAAGTCTCATAAAGAGCTTCCAAAAATTATGGTACTTATAGCTTTCAGCTATCATTGCCCCTATCATAAGCATCTTGAAGGTGATTAAGGTTGAAGTGACACAACTAAGAGGATATGCTTGACAAGTTATAAACCGAAATCTCATGCCCCTTACTTACGAAGACCGATCCTCATGCTACTCAACTTTAGTCACGAGTAAGCTCTTGTCATTGTAAGTATATGTGTATCATTAAGAACCACCAACGGGGTACCCCTTGCACATGATACGGGAGCTTTCCCATAATCAAAATGACAAGGCAAGCAGACAATGAGCATCTCAGCAATCTTTTTATTTGCTATTTGCATAGGTTTTTATTGAGGATGCTTCATAGAATTCTCATTATGGTGATGCTGCAAGTTTCCACCATGATTAGGCATGGCTTAGGCTAGCGGGCCCAGACGTTTCTCTAACACACATACAAACTCCACGATCTTACAAGTTCCACTTTTATTTCATACTTCCGGGATCCGTAAGCAAAAGAACATGATATCAACGGGGAATAAAGTACAAGTGCAATGTTGAAAGCGTTCCCCATGGTACATGGTTCTGCTAATTTCAACTTATAAAGCGCAAGCATATACGCAACAAAGAAGGACCCAATGGTTCAAGTTTATTAGAGGCAAAAAGTAAAGTGTGCATCAAGTTCGTGAGAGCTTTAATCACTAGTTTTCTCATAACAAGTGGAAGGTAAATAAAAGCATGAATATACTTGGAATATCATAAGCTAGTAGGTAGGTATGGTGGACTCTTTGGAATAACTTGGTTTAGGGAGTTGGATGCATGAGTGGAACTCATACTTTGTTGTGGAGGCTATCAAAAAAAGGGAGGCGACAAACTAAGAGAGCAATAATGGCCATAATCATGCAGAGCGACAAAACATCATTGATCAAAGCATAGAGTGATACTACAAGTTGAAAACTAAAGGATCATAAAGGCTATGGTGACTTGTGACAGTCATAACATGGTGTGAGCATGTGCCAAGTCAACCCAAATAAAGCATCAAAGGAGAATACCACTATACTATGCTTTAATATGCTAAAACAACGCATGATTCATCCAAGGCACATTAAGAAATCTCAATTGTTTATAACAAGTCATGCTACAGCAAAGAATACTAAGCATAAAGCCAAAACAATATCTAGCATGGCATGACAAAGCATAGCCACAGTCAAGAACGAGCTCTTTTTACCACATAAGCATGAACTTTCCTACTCTTTTCCAAACCAAACCAAACTAATTGCAAACCAATGTAAGAAAGAGGGGGTCCAACCAACTTATTCAGAAAACTAAACAAACCAAGCAAACTAAAAACCAAAACGAAAACGAAAAAGAAGACGCTCCAAGAAAAACACAACTGTGCATGAAGAAATAAAAATGAAGCGTTTGGAAGAAACCTGGAATTTTTATTGATGAAGAAGGGGATGTCTTGGGCATCCCCAAGCTTTGAAGCTTGTACTTCTTGGATATTTCTTGGGGTGACACGCGTGGCATCCCCAAGCTTGAGCTTTAGTCCATCCTTCATCTCATTACTCATTCCTTCCATACACCTGAAATTTTTCCTTCATACAAAACATCACACAATCTCATTAGCAAAATTAGTGCACTTAAGATAAATAAGTCTTAAGGTTCAGTTCTAACACCAAATAATCTTCCATTAGAACACTAGCTACTGTAGCACTTCCCTCAAAAAGCTCAATTCTCCAAAAGAACTCAAGAAGGAACCAACAAGAAGCAAATGCAGAAAATGGCAGAAATCTGTCAAAACAGACCAACAGGTAAAGACGAATTTTTTTGAAGACCGTCTGTTGCTCAAATAAAAAAATGTTGAACTAACGAAAGTTAGATAACAACCTGGGGCAGAATCACAAAAAATTACAGCTCAATCCGGCATACAGATATCTCTCAAGAATTTTTATGGTGAAGCACAAGAATCTGTTTCGGGACAGCAACTTTCCCAATCATTACTTCACTCTCATTAGAGGTTACTCTTGGCACAAAAAGCAAATAAAAAGGATAAGGAGATGTTATTACAGAGGTAATAACTTCCAAGACTCATCTAAAACTCTTTGGTTATCTCCCAACAAGTACTTTTCTTTGACGCCTTTAAGTTAGGCATAAGAAGCAAAGAAAGAATCAAGTGTTCTCAAATGAAGAAACATTAAGATCAATACCAGAAATATTTTCAACAAGGCAAGGTATATCATCCAAATAAGTTCTAGAGGATCCTCTCTCAATGCTCTTGGGTTCACTATTCTCATCAAAAGGGTTTGCAGGAACAATCCAATCAAGATTCTTTTCTATGGCATCATGTATTGCTACTAGTTTAAAGGGTATTGGTATCTTAGGTTCCTCCCCATTAGGTTCGGTTTTGTTCATCTTTTCTCGTGTACCAACAACATCTACACATGAGCCTAGCATATTGAAACATTCAATTTCTTTAAGCTTAAGAAACATTACTTGCATTAAGGGGTTGAGGTTAACAAACCTAGCTTCTAACATGTGAATTAAAGAAGCTGCAACAATCTCATAATTTGGAGAAAGTTCTACAAGGGATCTATCCTTAGTATCTTCATATTTGCTAACATGATTAAAGAATTCTTCAATATTATCTTTCCCAATTATAGAACCACTACCAATTGAAAGGTCTTTCAAGGTGAAAGTAGGGGTCAACATGGTGAGCTAAGGAAGAGGTGACAACTAAAGGAGACTCAATTTTTTTGTGTTTTTGATAAAGAAAGCAAACTAGTAAAACTAATTTTTTTTGTGTTTTTGAAGAAAAAAACAAGCAAACAAAGCAAAAAAGAAACTAAGCAAAAAAAAAACAACAAAGTAAAGAGATTGGTTATGAGGGACTCCCCTTGTGAAGATGTCCATGACTCCCCGGCAACGACGCCAGAAAAATGCTTGATGGCTCAATGCATGGCGCCCAGAAAAATGCTTGTTGGCGGTGTTGATGTAGAGCTCATTGGGAACCCCAAGAGGAAGGTATGATGAGCACAGCAACAAGTTTCCCTCAGTTATGAAACCAAGGTTTAATCGAACCAGTAGGAGCAAGGAAACACCCCAAAGGTGTTACTAGCTGAGCTTTGGCAGGGCGCACTACCAGTGCTAGTAGCAACGTGGAGACCTGCACAACACAACCACAAAACTTTGTCCCCAACTTGCGATGAGGTTGTCAATCTCACCGTGTTTTGCAGAAAACAAAGGATTAAACGTATCGAATGGAAAGAAGTAAAAGTTTGCAGAAAGTAAACACAAAGCAGGAACAATTTATAGATTGTATGTAAAAGACAAGGACCGGGATCCATAGTTCACTAGAGGTGGCTCTCCTTAGATAGATAACATGCCGGGTGAATGTCGTGGTGGTGTCACGGCAGATGCCATGGATAGGCTAAAGGTTGGGACTAATACACGCTAGGGGAATCCAGAGAGGGATAGTGGAGTGATTCTCCACACAGAAGTTTGTATTGATTTCCTTTGCAGATTACAAGTGCTCCTAGAGCTGTATTGGCGAGAGGAGCAAGAAGGAGCTCTCTTACTCTTGCCTACCGTTTTTCCCTAGAACCTTAGCTCAACTAGTCACTTATGGAATCATCAAACCAACTAGTGCTCCACTAGTCAGTATGGAATCATAAAGCCAACTAGAGCTCAACCCCTTCTACTGGAACCCTAGCCCCCCTTATATAGAGGAGGCTCGGTCCCTGCCTAGGGCATACGTGGAGGCATATTCCTAAGAATATGCCTCCTCTCAAAGTGGTAACACGACCGGGGTGCTTTTCCCCCGTGTCATACATGCTTTAGCTACGTAAGCCTCTGCGGCGCCTGCGTCAGCCGACATGGGCATCGTCACCCTTGTCGGCCATGACCCGGTGGTCCTGCCCTTGCTTTCTTCGCTCATGCAGTGCGTACCAGACCTTCTTTTTGACCAGAGAGATTCCTTCCTTCTCCCAGAAGCTAAGCGGGGACCCGGATCATAGTAGATCCGGCCACACCTGTTCCTGCATATAAGTTAGACAAGCATTTCCGACTTACTCCTTAAGTCGGATGAGACAATGTTAGGCGACCCCCCTGGTCCGGGTTAATCCGCTTTGGCCTTGCCGAACCTCGGCTAACTCGGCCTCTATACCCCGGAGTGACCCTACCCGGGGTTATCCCCCCCAACATTAGTCCCCGAAGCTGGTGCGGTCTTAGCTGCCTTGGCCGCTAAGGACACATCAGGTTCATTCATGTTTGAGCCTTGGATGTTATTTCCGAGTCAGCTTTTTATCTCGGATTATATGGATTTACGTTCCCTCTGCATGTTCCAAGTTTTCACTTGCCGGCCGGGTTACCACTTTGGCTCGGATCCCATGGTTACCATGGTTTGATCCGGGCCTTGTTACCTTCTCTCGTACGCCAGCCCACGTGGAGGCTAATCATTACCTCGTCTTATTTTAAGGGCCTGCACAGTAACCGCCGCAGTAATTGTCAGTTATCACTGTGCGTGGGTCACGTCACGCCTTCCTCCTTGTTTACCTCATCAGTGCATCACGTCACGGGATTGCTTCTGCTCTGTGGCTCTCTGTGTGGCTCCTCTACGATTGGCTGTGGTGTGCGATACACAGCCACACCATGTGGCTTGTTGGTGCAGCGCGATCCCACTCACCCATCTCAGGGGGTGGTTAAGTAGCGGAGGGGCGCACCCCTTAGCCTTTTTCCCACTTCTGCGCCCCTCTGCTCATTGCCCTTCTCCTTCGTCTTCCTAGCGACCGTGCCGCCGCCAGTGCTTCTAGCAGCAGCGCCGCCGCTGTGCTTTTTCCCGTGCCTCTGCGTCGCAACCACCGCTGCGTGACTTCCTAGCCACGGGTCCTCGCCAATCCAGGCCTCAGATCCCCGCCGCTGCTAGCGCCAGCGAGGGTAGTGAATACAAGATGACGGAGGAGGAGCTCGTCGTCGCCGAGCAGGAAATGGAGGAGGACGCTGCCGCGGCGGACCGCGGCGCGTTGGCCGGATCATGGGTCTGTCAAGATGACCTTGACTGGCTCTACCGGACCAGACACATTCCTGCCGGCGTCGCCGCTCGTCTCCCCTCCGCCTAACTAGCCCCCTCACCCAATCCGTGTGAGTTCGTCGTGTTCCTGTCCCACTTCCAACGGGGATTTGGTCTGCCGGTGAGCGATTTCTTCTGAGATTGGCTCAGCACCTACCACTTGCAGCCGCACCATCTCCCAGCCAACGCTATCACCTCTCTCTCTGCCTTTGCTTCTACGATCGAAGGCTACACCGGACTATGGCCCACGAAGGAGCTGTGGATCCGGTTTTTCGGCCTTCATCGCAACGTCATCCCCAACATCCAAGTAGAGTCAGAGGATAAGCAGCTCACCCAATTCGGAGCTGCCTCCATCTTGCCCCGGTGACTTTCTGTTTTCCCTCGGGTTACCGGGCTCGACTCCTGCAAAGGATGGGCCCGGACCTTGTTCTATGTCCGGAATGAGGGCACTGAAGATTTGATTCGGTTGCTGCCCTATGCTCCGGGTCCACCTGACCCGGAATTTTGGGAGGAGGTCTCCAAGAAGCCCACGGCTCTGGCCAATCAAGTTAACAAGAGGTTCACGGGCCGAAGAAACTTCGGATTAGCATAGCGAGGATGCTATGATCACGTTCGTGCGCAACCGAATCTCTCCCCTCCAGAAGCGCACCCACAAGTTGTGCCACATGAGTTTTGGCCGCGACTCCAACCGGACCTCCTCCTTCGAGCTGAGCAACACGGAGATTTTTCGCCGGGTTAAGGCTCTCTTCACCACCCACCGGGACTTCTCTGCCGAATGGACGTGGGGAATTGAGCACTACTGTTGTGACAGGCTCCCTCCCACGGTAAGCTTCACGGGGCAAACTTATTTCGGATCAAATATGTGTCGGTTTTTGTTGTATTTTTGACTCTATTCTTCATGGTTTTTCTCAGTTGTTCCTTTAGCAAACTCTCGAGGATGGTACGGATCCGACCCTTAAGTGGGCGCCGGACCGAGAAATCCCGGATGAGGAGGAGCCGGACCAGGAGATGTTTCTCCCTATGACCGACGCTACCAAACAACCCAGCGGTAAATTCTCTTCTCTTAGAGATTGGCCCGATGATGAGGATGACTCGGATGTCGACTTGATTGAACCTGTTGAGGTTGTCCCTCTTTATTTTGCCTTTCCGGCATCAGCTTACCCCGATGGGCATATCCACGAGGATCCTCCACATGCTACGGGCGAACCTGTTCCGGTGGCGTCAAAGAAGAAGCGTGGAGCCGCATCAAGTTCTTCCTCTGAACCTTCTCAGCCCACAAAAAGGCAAAAGAAGGCCAGAGACAAGACTGCCTCCAAGCGGGCAGGCAAAGCCCTGGCACGAAGGGCTCGGAAACCCAAGGAGGCCGAAACCTCGGATGCGTAAGTCATTTTTTGTTGCGTAACTCACTTTTCCTTGCATCGTGGCAATTTCTCTTCTGACGTTATTCTCTTCTTCAGGCCTTCGGTGGAGGTCCCTCAGAGCGGATCAAGCATCTCCTCACCACTTCGATCTGGCCCTTCTCCTCCTCGTGATGACGAGTCACGTCCGCTGAGCCCTATCCCAGAGGGTTCTGCGGCTGCTCCGGGTTCCGCACTACCTCGTCGAGAGGAACGCGACCTTGGAGCAGGAGGGGTCGGTCCAGCCGAAGCGACGGTGTCCACCACTTCGGCATCGCCGCAACCAGCAGCCACCAAGTCTATCTCAACACCAGCACTAGCAACAGTTCCAGTACCAGCGACCGAGCCAGCACCAGCACCTGTTCCGGCACCAAGAAAACCAACCGCAACTCCAAGTCCAGCAAAAAGAGCTCCAGTGCCAAGTTCTTCCGCCTCGTCCGAGTCATCTCAACCTTGGCGAGGAACTACTCCAGCAGCTTCTAAGGGGAAATCCACTGCAGTTACTTCTTCCTAGCAAGCTAAGGGCAAAAAGGCTCCGGATACTACCAAGTCAGCATCTGTCGAGGCTAGGCAGCGAACCCTATCGTCGATGCTTCCCAAGAAAGCTCCAGCAGCGAAGGATGTTCCTGCCGAGCCAACTGATGCGCAGCAGATGGTTCTGCATACCAGCCCAGCCCTTGCCTTGGTTGAGAGGAAAGAAGCGCATGCAAAGGGCTTGGTGGCACCCCATATGCCCGCCGGTGAGCGGTACCCTCTGAGTCTTATTGAGTTCGTCATGAACTAGAATAAGGCGGAGTTCGTCCACAACGACGATCTCCCGGAAAAGTTCGGCCCCGCAGAATTTTCCGCCCAGATGAATACCGCCGCTAAGGCAATTAACCTCGCGGGGCGAATGATGGAGGTATGTCGTTTCTCCTTTACATGCTATAGATAATAACCATTAGTCCCCGAGCCTTCGGTGGAGTAGCTTGTTACTCAGCCGGATGCTCATTAGAAAACTAACGTAGCTCCATGTGAACTTCGAATATGCACACACCTAGAGCCGGGTTAAGTTCCACTTGGCCCGGATCTTGTACACTTCGAATATGCACACACCTAGAGCCGGGTTAAGTTCCACTTGGCCCGGATTTCGTACACTTCGAATATGCACACACCTAGAGCCGGATTAAGTTCCACTTGGCCTGGATCTTGTACACTTCGAATATGCACACACCTAGAGCCGGGTTAAGTTCCACCTGGCCCGGATTTCGTACACTTTGAATATGCACACACCTAGAGCCGGGTTAAGTTCCACTTGGCCTGGATCTTGTACACTTCGAATATGCACACACCTAGAGCCGGGTTAAGTTCCACTTGGCCCGGATCTTGTACACTTCGAATATGTACCAAGCTAATTTTACACTTCCGTACTTTTTTCAGGTAACCACCAATCGCCGGAGTACTGAATTCCAACGCCTGCTGGATACCCACAAGATGTTACGCGCAAAACATGTTGCACTTATCGCAGAACATGGAAAGAGGGGTAATTTTCTCCCTCAGCACTTCTTCGTTTTTCTTCACCTTTTTCTATCGAACTAATCTCCTCATTCGGTTTCTGCAGCTGGGGTGGAGGCTGAGAACAAGATCATGTGAAAGAACTTGGAGGAAATACGGGGTATGTCCTCTTTTGTCCGACCTCGTAGTGTTTTCCATTTCCTCTTCTCCTTGGCTCGACAAACATTCACTCCTCGGCTCTGCCGGGTCAACATACTATTTCAGCATCGCTTGAGGATAGTGTGCCCGTGCCTGATATGATGCTGCATTTTCTCGAACAAGCAGGACAACATCAAGCCGAGCTGAAGAAAAAGGATGATGAGCTCGCTCTCCTCCGGACTAAGGACAACGAGATTGCCAAGCTCAAGGCTGAGATGGAGAAGATGAAGGCCCAACACCAAACCAAGCTCCAAAAGGTTGGCCAGAATTTCACAGAAGAGCATGAGCGCCTTACTCTCCAGATCTCTAAGGACCAGGAGCTACTTAAAGAATCCGACGTCCAGCTTGAGTCAGCAAACGCTGAGCTTGAGTAACTTCGTAAGAGACGCGATGACTACATCAAGGAGTTAACCCGGATCCTTAGCCACATATCACGTAAGTTCCTTCCGACCTACTTTTCCGGGTTGCTTCATATGTCTTTTCTTTACCTTCTTCCCTTGTCTGGCTTTCAGGCAAATTTCCTGAGAGCATCACAATTGCAAGCGCAGCGAGGGTACTTTAAGCCAGTACTCCCGCCGCTCCTGCTGGTGAGGAGGTTCCTTCGACATGGAGGACCTGTTGGTCACTTGTCGTCTCGGCGAGATTATCAAGAATTACGGCAAGGATATCCTCGATGTTGCAGTTCGCATTTTCAACATGTTCTGGCCCGGAGAGAGTAGCCCGGAGACCACCGCGATTCTCGTCGAGAAGTTAATGGAGACTGGGACCCAGCTCGATCTCTGGAGAGAATCCGCTGGGCGTGTCGCAGCTGATACTACCCTTCACCATATTCTCACATGGTACGAGAAGATCGACCTCATCCTCCTTACACGCCGGCGCACCGGATCCAGATGGACCGATGATCCGGAGTGGGTAGCTCGGCGCCAGGCTTGCGCCTACAGCCTCGTCGAATATTCTCCTATCCATGACTGGGTTGAAGGGCCGAGCTTCCTGGAATCCGCTGGGGACGAGCACGTTGAGAACGTTGAAGATGGGTAGGATGAGGGCGGAGAAGATGATGCCTCAGATATTGAAGACAACAACGACAACGCCGAACTTCCTCCTCCTGCTGCTCCTTAGTTCAAAAAACTTGAAAATTTATCAGATCCCCGGTATGCCGGGTGCAACTGTATGTTGTATATGTGATATTTTGCTACTACGTTTCTATGCCGGATTAACTTGGGCGTAGTCCCCGAGTTTCATTTTCTTGTTCGTCCAATCCTCTGGATCGGTCCGTGTCTACCTTGATTCGGTTTTACGACTTACGAATCCGAGCTTCAAAAATTGTTTTAACAATACTTAGAAACAAACGTTAGCTCGAATAAATTCGTTTCCTTAGTCGTTTTTCATGTGCTACGCAATTCCAAACTTGTTCTCTTGCTTGCCATGAAGCCAATTCTTGTTGGACAGCAGCAAGTCGAAGAGTTGTGTTTTTGGTGCTCACACATTACTAATCCGGGTTAAGTAGAACGACTTATTCTAGCTACCGCATAAGAAGTAATAACAAACATTATTAAAGGCGGGTCCCAAATTCTTTGCTCGAGGCGCTGCTATTTCATTGATAAGCTCATTGCCGACATACATACCGGCATATGAGACGACTCGGATACATACACTTCTTAGCTAAGTGTAGAAGGGACGAAGTAGTGCTACATTCCACGGTCGCTTAGATTCCTCTCCGGAACTGTCCGCCTTGTTCTTTTCCTGTGGCTTTGCATCTATAAGATAGTAAGAATCATTGTGCAATGCTTTGCTCACAATGAATATCCCTTCCATGGGGGATAATTTATGCATGCCGATAGTACGTTGTACCAACGAGCACCAGATCGCCTTCGAAGACTGGGGCACACTTTCCGGCTATGATAGCGTCGAGATTTTGCTGATATATGGCGGATCTGGGCGATGCAGTTCTCTCGCTTCTTCCAGCAGATCAACATCATTTTGCCGGGCTTCCTGCACTTCGGCTTCTGTGTATTGGGTGACCCTAGGCGAATCATGCTCTATGTCGGCTGGTAATACAGCTTCTGCCCCATATACCAGAAAAAAGGCGTATAGCCTGTTGATCGATTTGGAGTTGTTCTTAAACTCCACAGTACCGCTGGTAGTTCTTCTATCCAGCACCCCGCTGATCTTTGCAGCGGCTCAATGAGCCGGGGTTTTATCCCGGATAATACTAATCCATTGGATCTTTCCACTTGTCCGTTCGATGTGGGGTGGGCTACCGAGGCGACATCGAGTCGGATCTTCTTGTCTCGGCAGAAGCACGCAAATGCTCCTTCTGCAAAATTTGTTCCATTATCAGTTATAATACTGTGTGGATAACCGTATCTCAAGATGATGTCTTTGAGAAATGTCACGACCGCAGCTCCATCACATTTTCTTATAGGTTTCACTTCAATCCATTTTGTAAACTTGTCCACCATGACCAAAATGTGTGTCATGTTTCCTCTTGCTGGTTTGAACGGGCCAACCATATCCAAGCACCATACAGCAAATGGCCATGTAATTGGTATGGTCTTGAGTTCTGACATAGGCATTTGTGTCTTGGTGGCATACCTTTGACAACCATTGCATTTTCTCACCAGATCTTCCGCTTGTTCTAAGGCACTTGGCCAGTAGAACCCATGCCGAAATGATTTTGCCACTAAGGCTCGGGATGAGGCATGATGCCCGCATTCTCCTTGGTGTATATCTCGGAGGATGTCAAGCCCTTCTTCTGGGTCAACGCATCGCTGGAGGACATTGGTTACACTCTGTTTGTACAACTCGGAATTGATGATTGTGTATGCTTTTGCTCTCCTCTGAGTTTGCCTGGCTAACACCTCCTCAACGGGTAACGTTCCGTATTTCAGGAATTGGAATATAGGTAGTGCCCAAGCTGGTATCGCTCGTGGAGGGAACATCTCCTCATCAATTTCCATCTGATCTACCGACATAACTTCAGCCGGATCACGCTGAGCAGTCCCCGGGTCGAACAAGGTAGTCCCCGGGTTTTCTGAGGCAGTCCCCGGGTTGGCTGATGCAGTCCCCGGGTCTCGCGTTCTACCTCCCGTGTCAATGTCCATGGGCTCAGCTCCGGATTCCGTATTTTCCGGGACATAGATCGAGTCGGTTCCTGGGGACGGCCTGATAGATGTTTTTTTGAGGTGTTCCAATGCTACACCCGGTGTAGTTGCCTGTCGGGTCGATCCGAGCTTCGACAGCATGTTGGCAGCCTCGTTTTCCACTCGGGGTACATGGTGAAATTCACACCCCTCGAAGTAACCAGATATCTTCTGCACGTGAAATTTGTATAGTGCCATGTTTGGATCCAGGGCGTCCCACACTCCGGACACTTGCTGCACCACCAGATCCGAGTCGCCAAAGCATATTATCCGACGTATGCCAATCTCCTTTGCCACTTTGAGCCCATGCACAAGAGCCTCGTACTCAGCGACCTTGTTCGATGCCGCGAAATGGATCTGCAATACGTATTTTAGCTGGTCCTTCTTTGGCGAGGTAAGCACAACCCCGGCGCCTAATCCGGTTTTGGTTTTCGACCCATCAAAGTGCATCCTCCAGTAGTTCGGATCTGGTGGCGGTGGTTCGTATTGTACCTCGGCCCAATCTACAAAAAAGTCCGCCATAGCCTGAGACTTGATCGCTTCTCTTCTGTCGTATTGGGGCGCATAAGGGGCTAACTCAATTGCCCATTTTGCAATTCTGCCACTCGCATCCTTGTTACCCATTATCTTGGATATGGGAGCTTCACATATTACTTTGATGGGGTGCTTCTCAAAGTAATGCTTTAATTTCTTTGCCGCCATATAGACACCATATGCCACCTTTTGAAAGTGCGGGTAGTTCTGCTTTGAGGTAGACAATACCTCGCTCAAGTAATACACTGGCCTCTGCACCGATTTGCCCTCTTCATTGCGCTCCACTATAATCACTGCACTTACAACTCGGTTGGTTGCGGCTATGTAGAGCAACATTGGCTCCTTTGATAGTGGATAGGCTAACACTGGTGCAGTGGCCAACATCCTTTTTAAGTGGGAAAAGGCTTCATCGGCCTGTGGCGTCCAAACGAATTTATCCGACTTTTTCATGAGTTGGTAGAGAGGCAGTGCCTTTTCTCCCAACCGACATACAAACGGACTCAACGATGCCAGGCACCCAGTGAACTTCTGGACATCGTTAAGACACTTCGGCAGCTCCATTCGTTCAATGGCTCAGATCTTAGTTGGATTAACTTCGATACCTCGGCTGGAGACGAGAAATCCGAGTAATTTTCCAGCCGGGACACCGAAGGTACATTTTTCCGGGTTAAGCTTCATCCGGAACCTTCTCAAGTTCGCGAATGTCTGCCTGATGTCGTCAAGGAGCGTTTTGCTTTCCTTGGTCTTGATAACCACATCATCCACGTATACTTGTACGTTTTGACCTATTTGGTCGTGCAAACATTTTTGCATACATCTTTGGTACGTTGCACCTGCATTATGTAAACCAAACGGCATAGTGCGATAGCAATAAGCCCCGTACGAGGTAATAAACGCAGTCTTTATTTGATCATCCGGGTTCAGAGGTATCTGGTGGAAATCAGAATATGCATCAATGAACGACAACAGTTCACATCCCGCGGTTGAGTCTATGACCTGATCTATCCTCGGCAGTGGAAATGGATCTTTTGGACACGCCTTATTCAGGTTCGTGTAATCGATGCACATACGCCAAACCACTGCCACGTTCGGATCATCCTTCTTCTTTTCTACCAGCACCGGATTAGAGAGCCAATCCGGATATAGTACTTCCATGATAAATCCTGCTGCTAGCAATCGAGCTATCTCGTCTCCAATGAACTTTCTCCTATCCTCGGCGAAGTGGCGGAGAGGTTGCTTCACCGGCCTTGCTCCGGGCCTTACGTTCAAAGAGTGCTCGGCCAACTCCCTCGGAACACCTTGCAAGTCCTGTGTAGACCAAGCAAAAATATCCCGATTCTCACGGAGGAAGTTGACGAGCTCGCTTTCCTATTTGTCAGTTAACCCGGCACCAATTGTTACGGTGCGCTCCGGGAACATGTCATCAATTGGAACCTTCTTGGTGTCCTTTGCGGCTTGGAATGAAACGCTGCCATGCGGGTTCCTCAACGCCGGCATATACTGCTGCGCAGACTGAGCTAAAGCCGCCACCTCTTGGATTTTTATTTTCTCTTGTGCAATCACGAGTGACTCGGCTAGGTTAGACTCGGCTGAAGCACACTCAATGGAACGTCGGAAATCTCCAGCAATGGTAATCACTCCATTTGGTCCGGGTAACTTCATCTTGAGATAACTGATGTGGCAGCTTGCCATGAACTTGTTCAATGCTGGTCTTCCGAGTAATGTGTGATACACACTTTCCAAGTTCACCACCTCAAACTCCAGATTTTCAGTTCGGTAGTTATCCCTTTTGCCGAATAGCACGTCAACCCGGACTTTGCCTATGGGCTCACAAGAAATGCCTGGTACAATGCCATGGAAAGTTGTTCTCGTAGCCTGGAGCATGTTCTCCGAGATGCCCAACTTGCGCATCGTATCCGCATACATGATGTTAATGCTACTGCCATTGTCAATTAGTACCTTGGAGAACCTCACATTGATGTTTGGTCCGATGAATGTTGGATCTAGCACTAGTGCATACGAGCCTGGACTCGGCATAAGCTTAGGATGATCTTTGATGTTCCAGGTGATTTCCTGGTCCGACCAAGGCATGTACCTCGTCACTGCTGGCATTACCGCATTGACCTCCATATGTCGGTGCTGCAAGCTCGTCCTATCTGTTTCCTCAGTGGTAAACACACAGTAACTCTGATGATGCTCCCTGTACTCATTCCTTCCCTCGTAACCGGGGTACCTCTGATCCGGCTGTTGCTGATTTTCCACCTAATGCACCGCATCCCTTCTCTCGTTGTTGTCATACCTTGGCGGAGGGGGAGGCAACATTAACTGTTGCGTGTTTGCTCCGGAGAGCAGTTGCTGCCGGGGTAACTCCTACCGAGGTTGATCATTCCGGGGTGCCTGAGCATTCCCCGAACCACTTTGTTCTATCTTACACATCCACTCACATTGCCTCGTTGTGTGACCCGCCGGGCTATTCGGATTTGGCGTGTGAAACTTACACGGCTGGTCCAACATCGACTCATAGGTATACCTTGGACGGTCTTTCTTTTCCTGCCACTGTTTCTTTTGCTCCGGAGTCCATGTTTTCTTGCCATCGTTTCTTGGAGTCCATTGCCCTCCCGTTCTCTGGCGTTGGTTGCTCCCTGCTCCGGGTTGATCTTGATTCACAACTGCAACTTGTTGCGAACCGTAGCGATGATCCGACCTATCATCTCTTCTTTTTCCTCTATAATCGTTCCTCCAAGATGACCTGGCTCCATCCCTCTGATAGTATTCCTCGTTTGACTCGTTTGACGCGATCCTAGGTTGAGTCGGATCACCCAAAGCATACGAATCTGCAATCCGGATCATCTCTGCCAACGTAATTGGCATTTTCCTTTGCAACTTCATCCATAACTCGCTGCCATATCTGCACCCTTGTGCAAACCATGCGATGGCCTGTGACTCTATGACACCCTCACACGAGTTTCTCACGGTACACCACCGGGTCAAGAATTCACGGTCCGTCTCATTAGGTCTTTGTTTGCACATTGCTAGGGTCTGTGGCCTATTCAGCCTCTGATATGTACTTGAGAAGTTGCTGATAAACATTTCTTCAAAATCTATCCAGCAGTTGATGCTTCCGGGTGGTAAATTATTCAGCCATACTCTGGCCGGTCCTTCCAACATCTGGGGTACGTATCGTACAGCCCATCTCAAGTTGCCAGTGGCAATTTTCATAGCTGTAGCATAGTTTATCAGCCAATCCTCCGGCTTGGTACTGCCGTCATACGTCTTCGTGCCTCTAGGCAGCTGGAAGTTGGGTACCGGTGGCTCTTTCATGATCCGGGGTCCAAAGCACGCTGGACCCGGGGGACCTTGACATTCGATCTGTTCCGACCTATATAGGTGATCCAGTTTCAACCTGGCGTCATCCGGCATTAAATCCCTGCTTCCCAATCTTGACCCTCTCACATGGTAGTCCGGTCTCGGGTAGCCCGCGTTCACCATTTCCGAATCACCGTCATTGTATCGGTTTTGCACTTGGGGCGTACCTTTCTGTTGCATACCTCGGCCGGCGCTTTGCTCTTGCCTTGGTATATTCCGCTGCTGCGGTTGTCCTGCTCCTATGGAGTTTCGCTGTCCGGCGTTGCCATTGGTAGTGTTTCCTTGACCGGCATTGCCTTGGTCGTGGTTACCTCGGCCAATTTCACCTCGGCTCACACTCCGTCGATCATCATTTTTCCGCGTTTCTTTTTCTTTTCCGGCACGCGTCGGGTCGTACGGGACGATCTGTTTGTTCCGTCTGGCCGAGGTTACTACCTCCTCTCTCCTTGGCCAACCATGAGGTGACGATGCGGCTCCAGCGGATTTCTCCGGGTTACCCATCGCCGAATGGACGATTTTGGAAGCTCCAGCTCTCTCCGGGTTATCTCTGAGTAGCTCTTCGTTCTGTCTGTTCGCGATCCGAACTAACTCGTTAACCCTATCTTGCTGTCTTTGATGGGCCTCACCCGTCAGACCCTCTAACTCGGACGCTGCCGCATCCGCTGCTCTGAGGTTCTTCGCCGGGGTACTATACCTCGGCAACCCCACAGACAAACAGTTTTCCGACCCCTCGGCTCCATCATCACCTTCTCTGTTCATCTCTCTTATGAGATTTCTCCCTTTTACATTTACTGTATCAACCTTGTTTGCCTTTGCATACTCACGCAGCGTCATGTTCAGCGACTGTTGAGTCGCGGATATTTTCTTTGCGCCCTCTAGTATCTTTTGCCTAGTTTCCTCTAGCTCAGCCTGTGCCTAAGCCGGATCTACCACTGCTGCTACCAGATTAGCCAAGCTATCCATAGCTTCTCTCAGTACGTTCTCAGGCCTCTCTAGTGGAGGTCCTCTACCTTTCCTCGGTGCCTTAGGTGTTACCTCCGGGTCCGGTGCTGGATCCTTGCTTGCGCCTGCACCTGGCGCAGTCATCATCACCTCCGCATGGTCTGGGGAGCGAGCGATACGCGCCCCGCGAGCCACAGTGAGGGGTGGTTCCCCCGCATCGACGACGTGGCGCGGATGAACGCATGATACGTCCACCGCAACGTAGACCTTGTGCGCTCCCAACTTGACGAAGAGGCCATTGCACAGAAGTGGGCGCGTGCCGAAGCAACCAGCGTTGTCGCTGACAAAGTCCAGCGCTCCAAAGCGCTAAACAAGCCCATATACGATGCGTTCGCCGGTGCCGATGATGTTTCCCGTCCCGATCTTCACCCCTACTAGCGCCGCTAGCCCCACGGTGGGCGCCAACTGTCGTGGTGGTGTCACGGCAGATGCCATGGATAGGCTAAAGGTGGGGACTAATACACGCTAGGGGAATCCAGGGAGGGATAGTGGAGTGATTCTCCACACAGAAGTTTGTATTGCTTTCCTTTCAAGCTTACAAGTGCTCCTAGAGCTGTATTGGCGAGAGGAGGAAGAAGGAGCTCTCTTACTCTTGCCTACAGTTTTTCCCTAAAACCCTAGCTCAACCAGTCAATATGGAATCATAAAACCAACTAGAGCTCAACCCCTTCTACTGGAACCCTAGCCCCCCTTACATAGAGGAGGCTCGGTCCCTGCCTAGGGCATACGTGGAGGCATATTCCTAAGAATATGCCTCCTCTCAAAGTGGTAACCCGACCGGGGTGCTTTTCCCCCGCGTCATACATGCTTTAGCTACGTAAGCCTCTGCGGCGCCTGCGTCAGCCGACATGGGTGTCGTCACCCTTGTCGGCCATGACCCGGTGGTCCTGCCCTTGCTTTCTTCGCTCATGCAGTGCATACCGGACCTTCTTTTTGACCAAAGAGATTCCTTCCTTCTCCCAGAAGCTAAGCGGGGACCCGGATCATAGTAGATCCGGCCACACATGTTCCTGCATATAAGTTAGACAAGCATTTCTGACTTACTCCTTAAGTCGGCTGAGACAATGTTAGGCGACCCCCCTGGTCCGGGTTACTCCGTGATTCGGCCTGCCTGGAGTTGACCCGGCCAGCATCCGCTTTGGCCTTTCTGAACCTCGGCTAACTCGGCCTCTATACCCCGGAGTGACCCTACCCGGGGTTATCCCCCCAACAATGAACAAATTACAGCGGGGCAATTGACAAACACCGAGAAAGTAATACATGCATATACTAATCATCTTGACTCCTTTGAGACTTGATTGGGCATTACAACATAATACATAGACCGCCATCCAACTGCATCTATGACTAATAATCCACCTTCAGGTTATCATCCGAACCCCCTCGAGTATTAAGTTGCAAGCAACAGATTATTGCTTTATGAACTACGTGTAAAGTAAACAATACGATTGTTCTATGAACAAAGGATTGTTGTTTTCTCCCTAGTAGCAACAGCACATCTAGTACCTTAGAGATTTCTGTCACTTCCCCAGATTACGAGAGGCATGAACCCACTATCAAGCAAAAATACTAACTCTTGGAGTTGCTAGCATCTACTTGGCCAAGATAGCTACTAACAACGGAAAGCATGCAAGATCTCAAATAACAAAGACATGATAGGATCAATAATCAATCTAAAATAGCATCTCAATATCCATCGGATCCCCGCAAACACAACATGTATGGATTACAAAAAGATGATCTTGATCATGAACGGAGCTCACAAAATCTAAACATGAAAGCACAAAGGAGGAGAAACCATCCATCTAGCTACTACATTTATCCGTAGTCCAAGGATGAACTACTGACGCATCACACCGGAGGCTTGCATGGTGATGAAGAAGGCCTCCAGGGTGAATTCCCCTCTCCGGCAGGGTGCCGGGAAGTGCTTTAGATCCCTCCCGATCTAGGGATGGAGATGACGGCGGCTACATACTCTTTCGTGGATTTTTGATCAGGTACTTAGGGTTTACGTCTCGAGGGCATCTTATAGTCGAAGGGGAGGCTGAGGGGGTGCCTGGGCTGGCCACACCACCCCTGGCGCGGGCCAGGCCTGGTCGCGTGGCCAGGTGGTGTGGCCGCCCTCTGGCCCCTCTCCGTCTCGTATTCTGGCACTTGATGACTTCCAGAAAAATAGGCACGTTGGCTTTTGTCTCGTCCAATTCCGAGAATATTCATTTTCTGACTTTCCTGGAACCAAAAACAGCAGAAAACAGGCAGCTGGCACTGTGGCTCTTGTTAATAGGTTAGTCCAAGAAATCATATGGAAAGTACTCCAAAGTTGGAACAAAACACAAGAAAGTGGATAAAACCAAGCATGGAACATCAAAAATTATAGATACATTTGCAATGTATCAGGCGACAATGGCATTTGTTCGGCGCGGCGGCTGGCCTCAACTCCGTCCCTTCACGCACGGCACGGGGCAGCGGCTGGCGTTAACTCCATCCTCCAGGCATGGTGCAGGGCGACGGCTCCTCCTCTCCCTTCTCTCCACGTGAATGGTCCACGACGTTCAAGGGCGGCGGCTCCTTCCTCTCCCTTCTCTCCACAGGAGAAGGCGACAGCGATGTTCTCGGGGAGAAGATGAAGTGCAGTGTCCCGGTTCATGGCTAGAACTTGGGAGAGGAAGAACTATGTGGCGGTTTGGCTCATTCTTTTGCTTATCTTTCCTTTTCCTTGGTTTGGTAGACATGTTTGTCACATAGAAAACTTGAGCCACATCATTGGCTAGGACAAATGGTTTGTCTCTGTATGCAAGATTGTTGAGATCCACTATTGTCATTACATACTGCTGGTCTACCTTTATCCCGCCTCCTGTTAGCTTGAACCATTTGCACCGAAACAAAGGGACATTAAAATAAGGTCCATAGTCAAGTTCCCATATGTCCTCTTTCTAACCATAATATGTGTCCTTTTGCCCATTGTCGTATGTTGCATCAAAACGGACACCACTGTTTTGGTTGGTGCTCTTCTTATCTTGGACGATCTTGTAATATGTATTTCCATTTATCTCGAACCCTTGGAAAGTCAATATAGTCGAAGATGGTGACCTGGCCAACACGTATAGCTGATCTCCAATAGTGGTGTTATTCATGAGATGTGTCTGCAACCAACCGCCAAAATTCTCCATGTGTTCAAGTTTAATCCAGGAGTCAGACTGCCCCGGGTTTTTTTAGTGTACAATATTCTGATGTTCCTCGATATACGGAGCCACCAAAGTGGAATTTTGCAGAACTGTATAGTGTGCTTGAGTGAAAGAATGCCCGTCCATACATATCCTTGCTTTATTTCCTAGTGTGCCTTTCCCACTCAGTCTCCCCTCATGCCGTGATTTAGGAACACCAATCGGCTTAAGGTCAGGAATGTCAACACAAAACTCAATGACCTCCTCTGTTCCATAGCGCTTGGAAATGCTTCCTTCTGGCCTAGCACGGTTATGAACATATTTCTTTAAGACTCCAATGAACCTCTCGAAGGGGAACATATTGTGTAGAAATACAGGACAGAGAATGTTAATCTCTTTGACTAGTTAAACTAAGAGGTGTGTCATAATATTGAAGAAGGGTGGTGGGAACACCAACTCGAAGCTGACAATACATGGACCACATCTTTCTGTAACCTTGGTAGACTTTCTGGATTGATTACCTTCTGATAAATTGCATTGAGGAACAAACATAGCTTCACAATGGGTACTCGAATTTTTTTCGATAGAAGCACCCTCAATGATACCGGAAGAAATTGCGTCATAATCAGGTGGCATTCATGAGACTTTAGGTTTTGGAATTTTTCTCTTCCATATTTATTATTCCCTTTATATTCGATGAGAATCCATACGGGACCTTGGTACTACTCAGGCATTCAAAAAATATTTCCTTCTCTTCTTTGGTAAGAGTGTAGCTGGAGGACCTTGAACAGCTAGGGATGCATGTCGTCTCGGTCTTTCATACGTTGCTCGTCCTACTGTGCTTTCGGTGCATCTTTATTCTTCCCATACACGCCCAAGAAGCCTTGCAGTATCACGCAAAGATTCTTCATCAGGTGCATCATGTTGATTGCAGAGCGGACCTCTAGGACTTTCCAACAAGGTAGCTCCCAAAATATAGATTTCTTCTTCCATATGGGTGCATGTCCGCTAGCGACATTCGGAATAGATTGTCTGCCAGGACCCTTTCCAAATATTACTTTTAAATCCTTCACCATAAATACTTCATCGCCAGTATGGCAGATGTGCTTACTCCAGTGATATGCCTCACCATTGAAATGCTTACCTTTCTTTCTTAGGAAATGTGTGGGTAGAAGAAAACGACAATTACCTAGGTACACATTTTTCTTACATTTATCCAAATATATAATTTTAGTCTCATGTAAACAATGTGTGCATGCATTGTATCCCTTGTATGTCTGTCCTGAAATGTTACTAAGAGCAGGTGATGACCCACAAGTATAGGGGGTGTATCACAGTATTTTTGATAAGTAAGAGTGTTGAACCCAACGAGGAGCAGAAGGTGTTGACGAGTGGCTTGGATCAGGAATTCCCTGTAAATACTTAGCAAACGGATTTTTAGGGGTTTTTGATAATGCAGATAAATAAAGTGCGAGTGAATAAAAGACAATAATAATAATTGCAGCAAGTGGCCCAATCCTTTCTTTAGCAAAAGACAAGCCGGTTGTATTACTTAATATGACCAAACATTCTCGAGGACACATGGGAATATCGCCAAGTGCTTTCGCTTCATATATTTGATTAATCTTCTTTAGTTTGATAAGTGTTGTGTGGGTGAAGCTATGCTAATGTACTGCCCTTCCTAGGACTAATACATACTTGTGATTATACCCCTTGCAAGCATCCGCAACTACAAGAAAGTAATTAAGATAAAAACCTAACCACAGCCTTAAACTTTGAGATCCTACACTCCCTTGTGCAAAGGTTTCCTAACGGGGGTTTAGGTTTCTGTCACTCCGGTAACCCCGCGATTAGTAGCCAAATACACAATGCATTCCCCTAGGCCCTTAAAGGTGAAGTATCATGTAGTCGATGTTCACATGACACCACTAGAAGAATAACACCACAACTTAAATATCAAACCATTGAATCTTTCTCAACACAATTCCACTACTAACAACATGAATTCTCCCATGTCCTCAAGAACTAAACGAACTACTCACAAGACATCATATGGATCAAGATCAGAGATGAAATAATGACAAGTAACAATATGAACATGAACGATAATTCAATGGTTCCACTCAATAGCATCAACTACAACAAGTAATCAACACCGAGAAAGTTTCCCCTAAGAACTATGCAAGATTCAACCCAATTGTTACAGCGGTATGGAGTGGTGATGATGGTGCTAGTGGAGATGATGGTGATGATGATGATCCCGATGAAGTCCAGCTCAATGACAGTGTTGATGGCGATGATCTCCCCTCTCCGGGAAGGAATTTCCCTGGTAGATTTCTGCCTGCCGGAGATCTCTTTCTCTCTCAATA
This sequence comes from Avena insularis, assembly GCA_023614405.1. Lineage (NCBI taxonomy): Eukaryota > Viridiplantae > Streptophyta > Magnoliopsida > Poales > Poaceae > Avena > Avena insularis. The sequence goes on along the minus strand of CM042692.1, from coordinate 8,740,634 downwards.
GTTTCCGCCCCGCAGAGGCGGCAGAATCTTTATGTGGTCGCTACCCAAGTCTAAGGGTTTCGAGAGGATTTTATACGTCAAAGAGCAGATCCAGAAGTGGGCCAGGGTGGCCACACCACATGGTGGCGCGGCCTAGGGTGGCCCGTGCCAGGGGTTGGTGTGCCCCCCGCGGCCCATCTCTGCTCCCCCTTCTGGCTTCCTTCGTCTTCTGGGAAAATAGGATTTTCCATATATTTTCCGGGATTTTCTGATCTTCGTGAATTTTGCCTCCAAACAGGGCCTTTTCCGTCAGAATCCTGGCTTCAGTGGTCCATCCTCCAAAAGTCATCGAATATGCAAAAGTAGATGAAATAACATAAGTATCATCTCTTAATATGAAATATATCAATGAATAACAATAAATTATGATATAGAATTGTGATGCAAAATGGACGTATCAACTCCCCCAAGCTTAGACTTCGCTTGTCCCCAAGCAAAAACTGAGCTCTATAAACATGACCTCAGGTTTATGGAGGCTGGCCACACCACCCCCTGGCGCGGGCCAGGCCTGGACGCGCGGCCAGGTGGTGTGTCCGCCCTCTGTCCCCTCTCCGTCTCGTATTCTGGCACTTGATGACTTCCGGAAAAATAGGCACTTTGGCTTTTGTCCCGTCCAATTCCGAGAATATTCATTTTCTAACTTTCTTGGAACCAAAAACAGCAGAAAACAGGCAGCTGGCACTGTGGCTCTTGTTAATAGGTTAGTCCAAGAAATCATATGAAAAGTACTCCAAAGTTGGAACAAAACACAAGAAAGTGGATAAAACCAAGCATGGAACATCAAAAATTATAGATACATTTGCAATGTATTAGGCGGTGACAACATTTTTTCGGCGCGGCGACTGGCCTCAACTCCGTCCCTTCACGCACGGCACGGGGCGGTGGCTGGCGTCAACTCCATCCTCCAGGCATGGTGCGGGGCGACGGCTCCTCCTCTCCCTTCTCTCCACGGGAATGGGCTGCGGCGTTCAAGGGCGGCGGCTCCTTCCTCTCCCTCCTCTCCACAGGAGCGGGCAGCAGCGATGTTCTCGTGGAGAAGATGAAGTGCAGTGTCCCGGTTCATGGCTAGAACCGGGGAGAGGAAGAACTATGTGGCGGTTTGGCTCATCGTATGTTGTATTCTTTTGATTATCTTTCCTTTTCCTTGGTTTGGTAGACATGTTCGTCACATAGAAAACCTGAGCCACATCATTGGCTAGGACAAATGGTTTGTCTCTGTATGCAGATTGTTGAGATCCACTATTGTCATTACATACTGCTAGTCTACCTTTATCCCGCCTCCTGTCAGCTTGCCCCATTTGCACCGAAACAAAGGGACATTAAAATAAGGTCCATAGTCAAGTTCCCATATGTCCTCTTTCTAACCATAATATGTGTCCTTTTGCCCATTGTCGTATGTTGCATCAAAACGGACACCGCTGTTTTGGTTGGTGCTCTTCTTATCTTGGCGATCTTGTAATATGTATTTCCATTTATCTCGAACCCTTGGAAAGTCAATATAGTCGAAGATGGTGACCTGGCCAACACGTATAGCTGATCTCTAATAGTGGTGTTATTCATGAGATGTGTCTGCAACCAACCGCCAAAATTCGCCATGTGTTCAAGTTTAATCCAGGAGTCAGAATGCCCCGGGTTTTTTTAGCATACAATATTCTGGTGTTCCTCGATATACGGAGCCACCAAAGTGGAATTTTGCAGAACTGTGTAGTGTGCTTGAGTGAAAGAATGCCCGTCCATACATATCCTTGCTTTTATTTCCTAGTGTGACTTTCCCACTCAGTCTCCCCTCATGCCGTGATTTAGGAACACCAATCGGCTTAAGGTCAGGAATAAAGTCAACACAAAACTCAATGACCTCCTCTATTCCATAGCCCTTGGAAATGCTTCCTTCTGGCCTAGCACGGTTATGAACATATTTCTTTAAGACTCCAATGAACCTCTCGAAGGGGAACATATTGTGTAGAAATACAGGACAGAGAATGTTAATCTCTTTGACTAGTTAAACTAAGAGGTGTGTCATAATATTGAAGAAGGATGGTGGGAACACCAACTCGAAGCTGACAATACATGGACCACATCTTTCTGTAACCTTGGTAGACTTTCTGGATTGATTACCTTCTGATAAATTGCATTGAGGAACAAACATAGCTTCACAATGGGTACTCGAAAATTTTCCGATAGAAGCACCCTCAATGATAACGGAAGCAATTGCGTCATAATCATGTGGCACTCATGAGACTTTATGTTTTGTAATTTTTCTCTTCCATATTTATTATTCCCTTTATATTCGATGAGAATCCATACGGGACCTTGGTACTGCTCAGGCATTCAAAAAATATTTCCTTCTCTTCTTTGGTAAGAGCGTAGCTGGAGGACCTTGAACAGCTAGGGATGCATGTCGTCTCGGTCTTTCATACGTTGCTCGTCCTACTGTGCTTTCGGTGCATCTTTATTCTTCCCATACACGCCCAAGAAGCCTAGCAGTATCACGCAAAGATTCTTCATCAGGTGCATCATGTTGATTGCAGAGCGGACCTCTAGGACTTTCCAACAAGGTAGCTCCCAAAATATAGATTTCTTCTTCCATATGGGTGCGTATCCGCTAGCGACATTCGGAATAGATTGTCTGCCAGGACCCTTTCCAAATATTACTTTTAAATCCTTCACCATATCAAATACTTCATCACCAGTATGGCAGATATGCTTACTCCAGTGATATGCCTCACCATTGAAATGCTTACCTTTCTTTCTTAGGAAATGCGTCGGTAGAAGAAAACGACGATTACCTACGTACACATTTTTCTTACATTTATCCAAATATATAATTTCAGTCTCACGTAAACAATGTGTGCATGCATTGTATCCCTTGTATGTCTGTCCTGAAATGTTACTAAGAGTAGGTGATGACCCACAAGTATAGGGGGTGTATCACAATATTTTCGATAAGTAAGAGTGTTGAACCCAACGAGGAGCAGAAGGTGTTGACGAGTGGCTTGGATCAGGAATTCCCTGTAAATACTTAGCAAACGGATTTTTAGGGGTTTTTGATAATGCAGATAAATAAAGTGCGAGTGAATAAAAGACAATAATAATAATTGCAGCAAGTAGCCCAATCCTTTCTTTAGCAAAGGACAAGCCGGTTATATTACTTAATATGACCAAACATTCTCGAGGACACATGGGAATATCGCCAAGTGCTTTCGCTTCATATAGTTGATTATTCTTCTTTAGTTTGATAAGTGTTGTGTGGGTGAAGCTATGCTAAAGTACTAACCTTCCTAGGACTAATACATACTTGTGATTATACCCCTTGCAAGCATCCGCAACTACAAGAAGCTAATTAAGATAAAAACCTAACCATAACCTTAAAATTTGAGATCCTACACTCCCTTGTGCAAAGGTTTCCTAACGGGGGTTTAGGTTTCTGTCACTCCAGTAACCCCACGATTAGTAGCCAAATACACAATGCATTCCCCTAGGCCCTTAAAGGTGAAGTATCATGTAGTCGACGTTCACATGACACCACTAGAAGAATAACACCACAACTTAAATATCAAACCATTGAATCTTTCTCAACACAATTCCACTACTAACAACATGAATTCTCCCATGTCCTCAAGAACTAAACGAACTACTCACAAGACATCATATGGATCAAGATCAGAGATGAAATAATGACAAGTAACAATATGGAAATGAACGATAATTCAATGGTTCCACTCAATAACATCAACTACAACAAGTAATCAACATCGGGAAAGTTTCCCCTAAGAACTATGCAAGATTCAACCCAATTGTTACAGCGGTATGGAGTGGTGATGATGGTGCTGGGGGAGATGATGGTGATGATGATGATGATCCCGATGAAGTCCAGCTCGATGACAGTGTTGATGGCGATGATCTCCCCTCTCCGAGAAGGAATTTCCCTGGCAGATTTCTACCTGCCGGAGAGCTCTTTCTCTCTCTATAGTTTCGCCCCGCAGAGGCGGCAAAATCTTTATGTGGTCGCTACCCGAGTCTAAGGGTTTCGGGAGGATTTTATATGGCAAAGAGCAGAGCCAGAAGTGGGCCAGGGTGGCCACACCACATGGTGGCACGGCCTATGGTGGCCCATGCCAGGGGTTGGTGTGGCCCCCCTGTGGCCCATCTCTACTCCCCCTTCTGGCTTCCTTCGTATTCTGGAAAAATAGGATTTTCCATATATTTTCCGGGATTTTCTGATCTTCGTGAATTTTGCCTCCAAACAGGGCCTTTTCCGTCAGAATCCTGGCTTCAGTTGTTCATCCTCCAAAAGTCATCGAATATGCAAAAGTAGATGAAATAACATAAGTATCATCTCTTAATATGAAATATATCAATGAATAACAGTAAATTATGATATAGAATTGTGATGCAAAATGGACCTATCAAACTCCCCCAAGCTTAGATTTCGCTTGTCCCCAAGCAAAAACTGAGCTCTATAAACATGACCTCAGGTTTATGGAGTGAAGTGTCGTTAAAAGAATACGGACAAGAAGCATCACATTCATCAATATACGGATCATAATAGAAAACAACTCACTATTATATAACGTAACTTGTAATAGGTAAAGGAAACACAATAAAGATACACAAAGTAAATCATAATTGGTAATGGCAAACTTTGTTCTTGGTCAAAGAACGGTTAACAATTTGCAGGAGTTCAAACATAATGGGGTTTTCAATGATAGCTTTCAAAAGTAATATTCACTAAGATAAGAGTAATGTGCAAAACAAGGAACATAAGAAACATGATTGAATAAATCATCATATGAATGATTGAAACACAACAACTCAAAATACTTGCTTGAGATAGAAAGGAATAGGTTTACTGACTCAACTAAAAGTAAAAGATAGGCCCTTCGCAGAGGGAAGCAGGGATTTCAAGTTTCATAAAGAGCTTCCAAAAATTATGGTACTTATTAGCTTTCAGCTATCATTACCCCTATCATAAGCATCTTTAGGTGATTAAGGTTAAAGTGAACAAATATGAGGATATGATTGACAAGTTATAAGCTGAAAATCTCATGCCCCTTGCTTATGAGTACCATTCCTCATCCTACTCAACTTTAGTCACAAGTAAGTTCTTGTCATTGTAGGTACATGTGTATCAAAGAGAACGGCCAACGGGGTACCTCTTGCCTGATGATACAGAAGCTTTCCCATATCAAAATGACAAGGCAAGTAGACAATGAGCATCTCAGAAATCCTTTTTTGTATGCTATTTGCATAGGGTTTTCCCTTTTTCTTTTTTTTCTTTCTCTTTTTTAGGATGCTTCATAGATTGCTCACTATGGTTATGCTACACGTTTCCACCATGATTAGGCATGGCTTAGACTAGCCGCCCAGGCGTTTCTCTAACACATATACGAACTCCATGAGCCTTACAAGCTCCCCTTTCGTTTCACACCACCAGGATCCATAAGCAAAAGAACATGATATCAACTAAATAAAGTGCAATGTTGAAAGCGTTCCCCATGATACATGGTTCTGCTAATTCACAACTTACAAACTGCAAGCATATACGCAACATAGATGGGCACAATGGTTCAAGTTTATTAAGTGCAAGAAAGTAAAGTGTGCCATCAAGTTTGTGAGAGCTTTAATCACTAATTTTCACATAACAAGTTTAATTCGGAAGGTAGATAAAAACAGGAATTTACTTGGAATAGCAATAATGCTAATAGGTAGGTATGGTGGACACAAATGGCATAGGTTTTGGTTTAAGGATTGGATGCACGAGAAGCATTCCCTCTCAGTAAAGGTTTTTGGCTAGCAAGTCTGGGTAGCAAGCATAAGAGTTGGAGGAAACAAACAAACATACAAGTGATAAAAACAAACATGCAATCTTCCTTGGAAGCACAAAAGATCTTAACTAGAGAATACTAAGCTTATGAGCCAATCAAGAAAGAAAGATGACGAAATTATATTTCTTAAAAGTACTTTTATGTTTTTCTTTTAATTCTCAAAATAGTGTTGCTACTGACCAGAGCCAGGTTTACCAAAACAAATTAAATTCACTTAATGATCCCAAAGTGATACCAGTACGAACAACAAGGTCAATCATATAACAGAAATTGCAAACTAAAATAAGATGTGTAGAAAGTAAACGATAGAACTTCTCATTAATATTCCATAACGGCAACTCACACCAAGGGATACATACGTAACTAACTAGAGGAGAGATACTTCCATAATGCAAACCATCCTATATGATAACTTCTCTATTCATGGTATGACTCTACTGAAAAGATAAAAAGATAAAAGATAGTGATGTGATACCGCGGCACTCCCCCAAACTTGGAACAAACCAAGGGGATGCCAAAACCTGATGACGAATTACTCTTTCGGTGGTGGTGGTGTCCTCTCGTCATCGTCCGACTTCCAAGGTAAGGGCTCCCCATCAACAAAATATATCCTAGTTTCCAACATCCTGAAACTAGCAATAGCACTTATGTGTTTAAACCTAACCTCATACTCACAGTTTTGATTTTGCACGTCGTAGAGCTGTGCTTGTAGTTGGTTGGTTGTTCGGTGGAGTGAGAGAATTTCATCCTTAAGCTCAGTAGTCTCCTTGGGGTGCTCGACGACGAGTTCTGAACTAATCTTATGGATGATATCCACTTCCCGTTCCGCCATCTTCTTGTACCTAAAGACTTCTTGCTCCAGTGCTTCCATCATGTCCTCCAGACTACCTTCACCTTTAGGGCCCCGAACCTCTTTTATTTGTACCTTCCCATCTTCGAGCAACAACTCCTTAGGATTAATCTTCAACTCACGCATGTATAGGTTGATGATGTCCGCAGAGGAATCTTCCTTGGCTGATCCAGAGGAAGACATTGTGGCTCCAAAACCGAGACTCTACCTGTCAGAAACAGATCGAAACGAAAACACGACGAGAACAAGATATACGAACCTCGGGGGATCTGGGGGATTATATATTACAAAGTTTAACAACAAAAGGAAGGTACTGGGAGAAAACGGGTCGGAGGCGGGCTCTGGGGTGGCCACACCCCCTGGTGGCGTGGCCAGGTGGGCCCACGCCACGGGGTTGTGTGAGCCACCCGGGCTCCGTTTCCGTCCCTCTTTCGACTCATTGCTTTCGATGTTAGATAAAAGCTGCAAAAATATACATTGACAGATTTTTCGTGGACCTTTTCTTACCAGAACTGTTACCTATTCGAAAACGGACTCTACAGGTTTCTGAATTTGGTCTTTGATAAATTTTTCCGGAGTCACCATTTGAATAGCATCAATATCTTCATTGTAAGAATGTCTAGAAATATAGTGCTTGAGTCTCTGACTATTCACCACTTGTGAAGTGTTATCTTTTAAGGAAGAAATTTTTATTGCACCTGAACGATACACCTCTTCAATAACAAAAGGTCCTTCCCATTTTGAGAGTAGTTTTCCTGCAAAAAATCTGAGACGAGACCTATACAATAGAACCTTCTCACCAACATGGAACTCTCTCTTAAGAATTCTCCTATCATGCCATCTTTTAACTTTTTCTTTAAAGAGTCTAGCATTTTCATATGCTTTACTCCTCTACTCATCTAACGAACTTAAGTCAAATAATCTTTTCTCACCAGCAAGTTTGAAGTCTCTATTAAGTTCTTTCACTACCCAATAAGCTTTGTGTTCTAATTCTAAAGGCAGGTGGCAAGCTTTCCCATAGACCATTTTGTAAGGAGACAATCCCATAGGATTTTTATAAGCAGTTCTATAAGCCCATAAAGCATCATTCAAATTTTTAGCCCAATTTTTTCTAGATCTATTAACAGTCTTTTGCAAGATGGATTTTATTTCTCTATTTGACAGTTCTACTTGCCCACTTGTTTGGGGATGATAAGCTAAAGCAATTGTATGATTAACATCATATTTAGCAAGGGTCTTTCTAGAGCCACCATTAATGAAATGAGAACCCCATTATTCATAAGATACCTAGGCACTCCAAACCTAGGAAAGATAATATCCTTAAGCATTTTTAAAGCGGTCTCACCATCAGCACATTTTGTAGGTATGGCTTCTACCCACTTAGTAACATAGTCAACAGCAACAAGAATACGAGTATAACCTTTTGAAGGGGGAAAAGGACCCATAAAGTCAAATCCCCAACAATCAAATGGTTCAATAACAAGGGAGTAATTCATAGGCATTTCATTGCGTCTAGAAATATTACCAACTCGTTGACATTCATCACATGATAAGACAAATTTTCTTGCATCTTTAAAAAGGGTAGGCCAGTAAAACTTGATTGTAGAACCTTTTGTGTGGTTCTATCTTCCGCATGATGTCCTCCATAGGCACTACCATGACATTTCCACAATATCTAATTTTGTTCATATTCGGGAACACATCTTCGCATAATACCATCTACTCCCTCTTTATATAAGTGTGGGTCATCCCAAAAATAATGCCTCAAATCATAAAAGAACTTCCTTCTTTGTTGGGCTATAAAAGTTGGAGGCAAATACTTGGAAACAATAAAGTTAGCATAATCAGCATACCAAGGATTCTCTCGTGAGCTTACCCCTACTGCAGCCAACTGTTCATTTGGGAAACTATCATTAACAGGCATAGGATTAAAAGAGATGTTTTCCAATTGAGATAAATTATCAACAACAGGATTTTTAGCACCTTTCCTATCTACAATATGTAGGTCAAACTTTTGTAAAAGCAACACCAATCTAATAAGCCTAGGCTTAGCATCTTTCTTCGTCATAAGGTGCTTAATAGCAGCATATCAGTATGAATGGTAACTTTTGAATCAACAATATATGGTCTAAACTTATCACAAGCAAAGACAACAACTAAGAACTCTTTTTCAGTAGTTGCATAATTCTTTTGAGCAACGTCAAGAGTCTTACTAGCATAATGGATAACATTTAACTTTTTATCTATTCGTTGCCCAAGAACAGCACCTGCAGCAAAATCACTAGCATCACACATGATTTCAAAGGGTAAGTTCCAATCAGGTGGTTGGACAATAGGATAAGTAGTTAAAGCTTTCTTTAGAGTTTCAAAAGCTTCCTTACAATCATCATCAAAAACAAAGGGTACAACTTTTTGGAGAAGATTAGTAAGGGGTTTTGATATCTTGGAGAAATCTTTAATAAACCTTCTATAGAAAACAACATGACCAAGGATACTACGAATACCTTTGACGTCTCTAGGACAAGGCATTTTCTCAATTGCTTCAACTTTGGCTCTGTCAACTTCAATGCCTCTTTTGGAAATTTTATGTCCAAGGACAATTCCTTCATTGACCATGAATTGGCATTTCTCCTAATTAAGAACAAGATTAGTTTCTTCACATCTCTGCAAAACTTTGTCAAGGTTGTGCAGACAATTATCAAAAGAAGTTCCATAGACGGAAAAATCGTCCATGAATACTTCCACAATTTCCTCACAAAAACCATGAAAGATAGCAGACATGCATCTTTGAAAAGTAGCAGGAGCATTACACAAACCAAAAGGCATACGCCTATAAGCATAGGTTCCATAAGGGCATGTAAAAGTAGTTTTTTCTTGATCTTGTTGTTTAACAACAATTTGAGAGAACCCAGAGTATCCATCAAGAAAGCAAAAATGGGTCTTTTTAGACAACCTTTCTAACATTTGATCAATAAAAGGCAGTGGGTAATGATCTTTCTTAGTAACTTTGTTAGCCTTTCTGAAGTCAATGCACATCCTATAACCTACTACTATTCTTTGGGGGATAATCTCATTATTCTAATTAGGCACAACAGTAATTCCCCCTTTCTTAGGGACACAATGAACAGGACTAACCCATTCATTATCAGCAATAGGATAAATAATACCAGCATCAAGGAGTTTTAATACCTTGTTTCTTACTACTTCCTTCATCTTAGGATTTAAACGACATTGATGTTCTACCACTAGTTTTGCATCGGGTTCTATATTGATAGCATGCTGACATATAGTAGGAGAAATCCTCTTTAAATCATCAAGGGCATAGCCCATAGCTCCTCGGTGTTTCTTCAATACTTCCAATAACCTTTCCTCTTCCTTCCCTGAAATTTTAGAACTGATAATAACATGATATATTTTCTTATCATCAATGTAAGCATATTTAAGATCGGCAGGTAAAGGTTTCAGATCAAAAACCGGATCCTTTTTAGGTGGCAATGTGGTACCCAAATCCTCCACAGGCAAGTTATGCTTAAGCATCTTAGGTTGACGATGGAGAATCTCGTCAATCTCATTTCTTTCTTCCATGAACATCTCACTTTCGTGGTCTTCCATAAATTGCTGCAAAGCATTGTTAGGAGCAAGAGAAATAGAAGCAAGTTGTTCAACTCTAAAATCCTCATTAGGAGTTTCATTTTCATAAGGAACTTTAGCAAATTTCGAAAAATTAAACTCATAAGATTCCCCATCAAATTTAGTTAAAATTTTCTCCGTTCTATAGTCTGTAATGGCTCCACACGTGTTCAAGAAAGGTCTACCAAAAACGATAGGATAGGTTTTACTAGCAGCTGAACCAAGTACTAGAAAATCAGCAGGATATTTAATCTTACCACAAAGAACTTCCACATCTCTTACAATACCAATTGGAGAGATGGTCTCTCTATTTGCAAGGTGAATAACCACATCAATTTATTCTAGTTCGCATTGACTAATCTCATGCATAATTTCTTTGTAAAGCTCGTAAGGAATAGCACTTGAACTTTCACCAATATCACATAAACCATAATAGCAATGATCACCAATTCTAACAGAAAGCACAGGGACACTAGCTTTTCTAGTTCTATTAGGATGTGAGAGAATATTAGAAGCATCCTCACAGAAGATAATATGTTCATCTTCTACACTTTTAGTGACAAGGTCTTTCACAATTGCTACTGCAGGTTCAATGTTTATTTGTTCATCAGACTTTATAGCTCTCTTTGTACTTTTATTAATTACACTAGTTATCATAGGGTGCTCCTTTACCTTATCCGGGAAAGGTATTTTCTCGATATAAGGTTCAGGTAAGATACAATCAATAGTACAAACTTTAATACTTCTAGCAGGAACACAATCAACAATATATTTATATGGTGCATGATACTTATTCCATTCTTTTTTTGGAATTTCAATATATGAGGCAAAAGCCTTAAAACAATTTGCAATAAGTTGAGACTCTAGACCATAAGCATTACTAATATTATGAAAGTCATCAGTTCCCATAAAAGATTTAATGCATTCATAATCATAATTTATACCTGACTTTCTTCCTTTATCATTCTCCCATGCTTCAGCATTGTCTTGAATACGGTCTAGAAGATCCCATTTAGCTTCTTCTTCCATGCGTGTAAATGATCCAGCACAAGAAGCATCCAATAGATCCTTATCATGAAGAGAAATCTTGCATAAAAGTTATTGATAATAATATTGTTAAGGAGCTCATGAATAGGACATTTGAGCATTAGTAACTTCAATCTCCCCCAATATTGAGTTGTACTCTCTCCATCACGAGGCCAAAAGTTGTATATTTGATTCGATCTTTGTGAATCTCACTAGGAGGATAAAATTTGGAATAAAAGAGAGGTACTACTTCCTCCCATTCAAGAGCTTGACCATTCTTCAGCAGCTTACACCATTCCTCAGCTCTTCCTTTCAGTGATAATGAGAATAACTTCTTCTTGACTTGATCTGTTGTAATACCTCCACACTTGAACAACCCGCATAATTCATATATAAAGAGCAAATGATCAGCGAGATGGACAGTTCCATCTCCAAAATAGTAGTTATCCATAACACGGTCAATAATTCTTGTAGGTATCTTAAAACTATAATTTTCAGCAGGTGTAGGTTCATCTACTACCTTAGCAGTGGTAGTAGCATTATGAAATAAGAAACTAAGTGAATTATCCATATTGAAATAAAGTAACTAACAGAAATAAACAATACTCACAGTAGAAGTTTCCTTTACCAGTTCCACTCTTCAATAGCGCTTCAGTCCCTGGCAACGTCGCCAGAAAATAGTCTTGATGACCCACAAGTATAGGGGGTGTATCGCAGTATTTTCAATAAGTAAGAGTGTCGAACCCAACAAGGAGCAGAAGGTGTTGATAAGTGGCTTGGATCAGGAATTCCCTGTAAATACTTAGCAAAGGGATTTTTAGGGGTTTTTGATAATGCAGATAAATAAAGTGCGAGTGAATAAAAGACAATAATAATAATTGCAGCAAGTGGCCCAATCCTTTCTTTAGCAAAGGACAAGCCGGTTGTATTACTTAATATGACCAAACATTCTCGAGGACACATGGGAATATCGCCAAGTGCTTTCGCTTCATATAGTTGATTAATCTTCTTTAGTATGATAAGTGTTGTGTGGGTGAAGCTATGCTAATGTACTGCCCTTCCTAGGACTAATACATACTTGTGATTATACCCCTTGCAAGCATCCGCAACTACAAGAAAGTAATTAAGATAAAAACCTAACCACAGCCTTAAACTTTGAGATCCTACACTCCCTTGTGCAAAGATTTCCTAACGGGGGTTCAGGTTTCTGTCACTCAGGTAACCCTGCGATTAGTAGCCAAATACACAATGCATTCCCCTAGGCCCTTAAAGGTGAAGTATCATGTAGTCGATGTTCACATGACACCACTAGAAGAATAACATCACAACTTAAATATCAAACCATTGAATCTTTCTCAACACAATTCCACTACTAACAACATGACTTCTCCCATGTCCTTAAGAACTAAACGAACTACTCACAAGACATCATATGGATCAATATCAGAGATGAAATAATTACAAGTGACAATCTAAACATGAACGATAATTCAATGGTTCCACTCAATAGCATCAACTACAATAAGTAATCAACACCGGGAAAGTTTCCCCTAAGAACTATGCAAAGTTCAACCCAATTGTTACAGCGGTATGGACTGGTGATGATGGTGCTGGTGGAGATGATGGTGGTGATGATGATGATGATCCCGATGAAGTCCAACTCGTTGATGGTGTTGATGGCGATGATCTCCCCTCTCCGGGAAGGAATTTCCCCGGCAGATTTCTGCCTGCCGGAGAGCTCTTTCTCTCTCTATAGTTTCCACCCCTTAGAGGCGGCGAAATCTTTCTGTGGTCACTCCCCGAGTCTTAGGGTTTCTGGAGGATTTTATACGCCAAAGAGCAGAGCCAGAAGTGGGCCAAGGTGGCCACACCACCTGGTGGCGCGACCTAGGGTGGCCCACGCCAGGGGGTGGTGTGGGCCCCCTGTGGCCCATCTCCGGTCCCTCTTCTCGCTTCCTTCGTCTTCTGGAAAAATAGGATTTTCCATATATTTTCCAGGATTTTCTGATCTCCGCGAATTTGGCCTCCAAATAGTGCCTTTTCCGTCAGAATCTTGGCTTCAGTGGTCCATCCTCCAAAAGTCATCAACCATGCAAAAGTAGATGAAATAACATAAGTATCATCTCTTAATATGAAATATATCAATGAATAACAATAAATTATGATATAGAATAGTGATGCAAAATGGACGTATCAGCAGGCCAATCATTGATGGTTATGAACAACAATGCTTGTAGGTCAAACTCCTCTTGTTTGTGCTCATCCCCCACACGCACACCTTGTCCGTGCCACAACGAAAAAAGTTCTTCAACTAACGGCCTTAGGTAGACATCAATGTCGTTGCCGTGTTGCTTCAGGACTTGGATGACCACTGGCATCATAACAAACTTACGCTTCATGCACAACCAAGGAAGAAGGTTATAGATACATAGAGCCACGGGCTAGGTGCTATGACCGCAGCTCTGCTCCCCAAAAGGATTCGTGTCATATGTACTTAGACCAAACCATAAGTTCCTCGCATCACCTACAAATTCCGGGAACTCTCTCTCGATTTTTCTCCACTGTGACCCAATAGTGGGGTCTCTCAACATATCGTCTTTCTTATGGTCTTCCATGTGCCATCACAACAACTTGGCATATTGTTTGTTTCTGGACAAACGTTTCAACCATGGTATTATAGGAGCATACCACATCACCTTGGTAGGAACCCTCTTCCTAGGGCACTTGCCCTCAACATCACCATGGTCATCTCGTCTGATCTTATATCGCAATGCAGTGCATACCGAGCATACATCCAAATTCTTGTATTCCTCACCATGGTAGAGGATGCAGTCATTAGGGCATGCATGTATCTTTTACAAATCTAATCCTAGAGGGCAGACCACCTTCTTTGCTTTGTACGTACTGGTGGGCAGTTAATTATCCATTAGAAGCAGCTTCTTCATTATTTTTAGCAACTCTTCAAATCCCTTGTCAGTCACACTGTTCTCTGCCTTCCATTGCAGCAATTCCATTTTGTACCCAGCTTTTTGTGGCCATCTTTGCAATTCGGGTACAAAAATTTGTTGTGATCGTCTAACATATAGTTGACCATCAACCTCTCCTTTTCACTTTCGCATTCTCTCTTTGCATTAGCAATGGCCAAACCAAGATCATCAGCGGGCTCATCTGATTCCCATTCTTCAACTTCTTCTTCATCATTGTCTTCCATTGTAGTACCACCGTACTCAGGGGACATAGGATAGTTGTTATCATTCTCTTCTTCTTGGTTGTCTTCCATCATAACCCCTCTTTCTCTATGCTTGGTCCAACAATTATACCCAGACATGAAACTGGACCGAAATAGGTGGCCGTGAAGGACCCTTGAGGAAGAGTATTCCTTCTGATTCCGACAGACACCACATGGACAACACATAAGACCATTCTGCTTGTTTGCCTTGGCCACAACAAGAAAGAACGCATGCCTTTAGTGAACTCGCCAGAGCGTCGGTCAGCGTACATCCATGGCCGGCTCATATACATTATATAAGTACATCAAACACAATAATGATGCTAAAATTAGTATCGATCTAAAATTTCTACTCCATCTGTAAAAACTATGCACGGATTTAAAAACTTTCTACTTCATCTTTAGTCCCGGTTGGTGGATCTTTAGTCCCGGTTGGAGACACCAACCGGGACATAAGGGGTTGTGGCAGGCTGGGGCTGGCACAAGCCCATTTAGTACCGGATGGTGTCTCCAACCGGTACTAAATATGGACCTTTAGTCCCAGTTGGAGACTCCAACCGGGGCTAAACGTTTAGATTTATTTAATCATGGGTGGTGACACTTTTTCATGGGTGAGTGTCGACACTACGCCATGAGAGGAGGAACTAGGCCATAAGATTCGACACTAAAGATGGACCTTTATTCCCGGATGAAGACACCAACCGGGACTACGTTTAGATCTAATTATTTAATCGTGGGTGGCAACACTATTTCATGGGTGAATGCCGACACTATGCCGTGAGTGGCGACACTATCCATTGGGTGGCAGCACTATGTCATGGGTGAGTGTCAGCACTATGTTGTGGAACTTAATCTATAAATAGGCAAGATGCATCCTTGTGAAGTAATAAACTACAAGATGTGGTGCGAGAGGGATACCACTATGGTGGAGCTTCTCGAAGATGTCTTAGGATCCCGTCCTCAGACATCTTCGAGGAGCTCGCCATAGAGGCACTCCCATATATGGGAAATTTGTTAGCTACCAGGCGTATTGATCTAGCTACAGAAGTTATAAACTACAAGATGGTGCGACAGGGACACCACTACGATGGAGCTTCTCGATGATGTCTCAGGATCCCATCCTCAAACATCTTCGAGTAGCTCGTCATAGAGGCACTCTCATATATTCATATCAAGGAGCTTCTCAAAGATGTATTGAGCTAGCGTATCTTCCTATGAAGATTTTTTGATGTTAACCCTATTTTTATTACAATTTTGTGATTATATTGTTTACTATGGTGCATATATATGTCTATGCATAATGATGATGTTATTTTGTTTATATCCATCCGGAATTTAAAGATGAAGTGGTTACAATGTCTCTACTTCGAGAGAATGAAATGAGCTAAACTAACAATTACATATGAAAGGATGGAGTTGCTAACCTTTTAGAACACTTGGATAGATGAGGCGCACTAAATCTTGATAAATCGTGTGAAAAAAGGCGATGAACTCGAGCCCGGGAAGGAGTGCGGCCAAATCTGCATTATATAATTAAGTATACCAAAAACCATTACACAACAACATAAATAGAGAAGTGACCTAATTAATACAAGTTCATCACATTAAAACCGAAGTAAAATAGTGACCAAATGTTTTTATTGCAAAAATTACTCCCAAACTAACCCACAAATCCCACTACTTCTAGAGCATGAAATGAGCTAAACTAGCACTGAAAAATGAAAGGATGAAGTTTCTTACCTTTTAGAACCTTTGGATAGATGGGGCACCGCCAAATCTTGTGAAAAAATGGGGATGAACTTGAGCTCAATGGAGGAAACAGAGAGAGGATGAAGCAGATGAAAAATGGAGTGTGTGGCTCGGGCAGGAAAGAAGATGATATAGGAAAAACATTAGTCTCGGTTGGTGTTTCCAACTGGGACTAAATCCCACCCTTTAGTCCTAGTTGGAGAAGCAAACCAGGACTAAAGGGTCTCGCACTGGCCCGAGCCTAACAGAAACCCTTTAGTCCCGGTTGGTGTCTCCAACCAGGACTAAAGGTCCCGTTCAAACCGGGACTAGAGGTGGTCGGGACCTGCGGCCATTTCTAGCCGTCGGGTCCGGAGTATTAGTCCCGGTTCTAGACACAACCAGGACTAATGCTCCAAACCATAGGCCTGTTTTCTACTAGTGTCTCTCCATCACAGTTAAAAATGCGCATATTGGAATTCATGCAATCCCAAAAATCTCCCACCTCCTAGGCAGATAAGCATTTTCTTTCATAGGAAAAACCAACCAGCAAATTAGTGAGAGCCAAATTAGCCTCAATCAGAGGAAGGCTAGGAACTAGAGATTTGTTATATGTGCGCTTTAAACCGGGACGAAGGAAGTAATTCGAGTTATTTTGGGGCCTCTTTGATTAAAATTTACATGATTCAAAAAACCTCTTTGATGCAGCCTGTCCTACTGGTGACTCTACATCCACACCACCGAGTCCCCAAAGTGGAGTGGTGACCCGTGCTTAAGTCAAGCTCCTACATGAGAAGGTGAACTCGCCCCTCTCGATGTGTGACTTTGAATCTACTGCATAACAATGTCCTATGTGTCCTCAAGTACGAGCCTCAAGAGCTGCGCCAAGATGGACCATAGCCACACCGAGACAGAGAAGAGAAAACAATATTGGCTAAACCGGCAGCATAACCGGTAATCGGCCCCGCCGCTGAAATATCCCAGTCAAACCTTTGCCAGGCTTGGGGAACCAAGCCCCAAACCGGCATCCCGTCAAAATCGCCATCAGATTACCGTTTTGGTAAAACTAGAACAAACCAGTGTCGCCAAATAGATTTAGGCAACAACTCTAGTGCCACCGTTTTAACCGCCGACTTCAGCCTGTCTGCGCACAAATCTGGGTTTGATGTCATGGAATAATTTCTTTACCTATCCCTTTGCCCCTAAGTACTATAAACACCCCTAGAGCTCACCCTTTGTCTTTAAACTTGATAATAAAACTAGAAAACTCCCATAGAGGAATCCTTCTACTTTGGTCTCACATTCCTTGTAAGGAAGTTATATTATCACAAACCTCTTTGAACTTTTGCCTTTGGCATCCAAGTTGTACAAGGCCTTCACTTTGTGTGATCTCTGATGAAGTTGGATCCTCACCAAAGATCTTATTCCTCTCTGACTGGGACAGAAAGCTCTTTGTTCGATGCCGATCCTAGGGATTTTATTAGGATGACATCCACCGGAGTGATCCAAAGGCATGTATCGTGTTGGGTATTTGCATGTGTTCTTCGCGTGGTGTTTGTTTGATTCCATCCCCTCTCCCTTTTTCTTCATGAATCCCCCGTTTCCCATCTAGAGACCGTGAAAGATCGGGCTATCATGTGGCTTACCACACAACATATTGGTATCAGATCCCTTGGTTTCTCACAGAATTCTCTTCCATTTGGTCTTTCCACCATAAATTCGAAAATTTACCAAAAATGGCCCAATTTTGACCTCAGACCGATCTTTGGGTTTGTTGAGTTTTTGAGTGGTTTTGGTCTGTGGATCTCTTGCTTTTGGTGTTCATCAATATGCCTTGCCCTTCCCTAGCCTCAATTTGGGTCAATTCCCACTGAATTGACAAAGCAAAGTTTTGGAGTTCTTCACGAACTCAAAATGGCGAGCAATCCAGTGAACCAGGTCTCCCATCGAGCCGAACCGGTGAGAATTCTGGTGCACCGAACTCCCCACCGATCAGTTCGATGATAGCTCCAGCATCGCCGGTTTGGTCACTGAAATTTTTCTAGCCATCATTTTTGATATATTTTCTTCTTGTTTGTTTGTGTTTTGTGTGCGTGTCTTGATACTAACAACAAGCTTCTGCAAATCACCACTCGTGCTCTACGACAAAACAAAACTCGACCACTACCCTCTGCCACCGGTTGTAAGGTTCTCATCGACAATACAGAAGCTATAACTTGCTCTACCCTTGTTAACCCCATATCTTCATTTGTGGGTTACCTATCCCACCGAGAGTGGCTCATTTTGTGTTTGCCCAAGCGTTGTGCACTTGTCCTTGGATAGTAATAGTGGGTGAGCAAAGAAAAGTTGACTTGGTAGCATGAAAGGAGAGCAAAATAAAAAATAATAATATAGTAAAAGAAAGAAAAATAAAATAGAAAGAATTACAAAGTATCCCAATACATATAGAGTCTCAAAGCTTATAAGCAAAGAGAAAAGTGCGTCCAAGGCAAGTGCAAAAATCCTATGCTTTTAATCTTTGGCGAATGAGTTACAATCTCTCCTTGTGTTGGCACGACACCGATCATATTTTTGTTAGCTTTTTGTTGCTCATTTTCCATAGTCATGTTAACCCCACTTATCAACACGCGTGTCTTTTTGGATCATTACCTTGTGCATTTGATCTTTCAATTTTCTCCACTTGTTACAATAACCTTGTCTTTGGATCTTTTCGTTTGGTTTTCTACCATTCTAACCCATCCAACATAAGCCTTTTTGAGTGTTTTCTAGGTTTTAGTGTGCGGTTCCTTGTTTTCCTTCCGCTTTGCTTGTCTTTTGGTTCATAAGTGTGGCTATTTATTTAATACGATTCATCAAGGTGAGGTGAAAAGAGTAACTCTCCCCATATATTACACTTCTATATACAACACTTGTTGTGATTCCTGATGGATAGGAACGGAGAAAGTAGCCAAACTAATGCGGACGAGGAAGGTCGATTCATGACTCGCAGCAAGAACTTCATCATGAAAGAAGCTTTCAGCCAACACTTTGAGGCCATTGTGACGCGCCTCGATGAATAATTTTAAGAAGTCTGAGTCTACTACAAGAACATGGATCGCCTCATGGACGACTTCAGCCAACATATGCATCCTATGAACCATAACTTTGGTCATCAATTCGAAACTCTCCAACGCTCTATCGCCAACCTTGCTTCTTGACCTCAACACCACTCAAGTACTTCAAGTTCTTCACAACATCATTCTCCACATCAAAATGAACATCATTCAAGTTCTTTAAGGCAGGGTTTAAAATTTCATGAAATTTTGTTTGTTACGGGGGTCAGTGAAATATTTAAATTTCGCTCAAAAAAATTCGTGCCATTTGAACTTTCCTAGTAAAAAAGGCACAAAATCATTTCTACGAATCAGAAAATGTCTACCAGGGTGGTTAGTCTTGAAGGAGTTATGCCCTAGAGGCAAATAATAAAGCGTATTATTTGATATATCTCCAATATGTTCATAATACATTTCATACTGTGCTATAACTGTGTTAATTCGAAACGTTAATACATGTGTGGTATGTAAACAAACCGTGTCTCTAGTTACCTCTAGTGAACTAGCTCATTGGTCATGAGGATGGTCCGTGTTTCAAGATCATGGGCATTTATGCCAACTGACAATGAGGTCAGGTTATTAGCCGAATAACATGATAGACAAACATTCGACCGTTATATCTTAAGGAGATCTAGTTACAAAGTTCACCATTAATGATAAAACACAAAGAACCTCGCAACCTGATCCTTTGACTGTGAGGTAATGCAAATCACCATTTCTAGAAGAAGCTTTGATGGTTATCAAGAATCATCTTGTAAAAGGGTGATCAAAAAGATGCCACTCAGGTTTTCTGAAGGGATGTGTTGAGGAGTACATATCAAGACCAGGATTTGTCTAGTCAATGTAACAGACAGATACATGTGGCCATCTCGGTGGCGTTGCATTAATGAAGCTTGCAAGCATGTGACTAGGTCACGGAATGCAACGACATGAGAACGAGAAAACAAGTTCATCGGTAATGAGATCGAACTAAGGTATGGAGATACTAAAGATCAAGTCTCGGATGAATTAGGTATCGAATGACAAAGGGAACGGGGAACGACTATCTCACGGTTCGAGCGATTGTATTCGTGAAATGCACAGGGATCACATGGCCATCCAGGTCCCTCTATTGATCATTGATATGAGAGTAGTCTCAATCATGTCCGGAGTGTTTCCGAACCGAAGGATGTCATGCTTAAGGGTAAGGACGCTTAGGGTAGATGAGGTATCGTATGAGAAATAGAGAGAGAGAAACCAGAATAGTTTCGGTAACATCTGATGAAGATCAGAAAGGGGTTCGGAAGGTGTTCCATAGTGAAGGAATAATATAATATGTGTATTTGAATGTTAATTGGAGAATTAATATTAAATATATATATTTTTTATTTTTTTAAAGGCTCCCTATTGCTAATGGGCCTCACCCGAAGGGAGGCCCAATAGGGCAAGGTGCCTAGGGAGTGGGGGCTGGCCGGCCTAGGGCTGGTGGGCCGCCCCAGTGGGGCCCACCTAGGGCCAGCGGCTGCCCCTAGGTGGCCGGTGGGTGTGGGGATTAGTCCCACACCGCCTAGCCCCTGGGTGGTGCGCCCCCCCTCCTACTATATAAAGGGGTCCCCCTCCCCCTTTGGAATCACCCCATTCCTCTCATTCTCTCTCTCTCATCCGCTGAGGTCTTTTCCGTAATACTGGGGAGGACCTCGTGGTTGAGTTCTCCACCTTCACACTACCGTCGTGTGATCGGCGATCCGGCATCTACTTCTTCCGCTGCTCGGCTGGATGTGACACCCCGGTTCTGAAAAGACCGTGGCCTCTATGTGACATGCCAATCCCTGGATCGGTTCATTGGCCCACAATAGAGTAAGATAGATAACATAGCAAAATATCCGTGTATCATAAGTACCGAAGATCCAGAGTACCATTATTACAATGAAAGCTTAGCGCAAAGCTAGCTCAAATTATTTAGGTAGCAACATAAACGAGTAAATCCTCCATTCTTCAAATTTCCCACAAGTGAACAAGTGCCGAGTGGAGTACCATGGCCTATAACGATCAATCAGAATCGGAATAACCTGCAGCATAAAACGCAACAGCCCCGAAGGGTCAATACATGGAATGTATGGCAAGTAGAGCTAGTAAATGGGGGAAATAGTACTAACATCTACATGCATATTTGGCAAGTGGAGCTGTGTCTGGCTTGCATTTGCAAATAACTTTGTCCTACTTTCATAAACAGTTTTGAATTTTTCTTTGAAAAGATCCCAATTAAGTTAACCCAACAAGATTAAAACAATTATGAAATTAGAATGAGCGAGAAACATGTCATGGAATCAATATCAAGCAACTCAGTTGTCCATAACCGGGGACACGGCTAATCGATTAGATTATACACTCTGCAGAGGTTAGTACACTTTACCCATGTGACTTGGCCAGCCCATTGTCGTACCATCACTCTCATTTTGGGTGATGATAGGAGAAGACCAAGAAGAGACTGTTAGGAAGTAGCTCCTCAATCCCGACGCCAAGACCGTCCAACCTACCAAAATTCTACATCTCTGGATACGCGGGTTCGAGTTACCACAACCTACTAAGTCCAACCAACCGCCCATTTCATTATTGGCACATGGTTGTACACGTAAGCTACACAATAAAGAAGACAATCATTCTCTCTTGATACCTGGGTGCCTTTCCGCAATGAAACCACCAAAAATTATCAATACCATCACACCCAGGAGATTCATTGATTAAGTTGTTTTAGTTTTCACAAACCAATACTTTGAGAAAACCAGTATCAATGATGTAACCCAGCCCTCGTTCAACATAGCATGGCTAAGCACATCTACAACGGTGGCTCATCTACAAGGAAAGCCCTACCACATAATAGGACATAGCATAGCGATATTATCATCCTACACATGCATCTACAAAATACACGACAATGCATTGAAAATAGTAGGACGATATCATGAACAAAGTAGCATCTACTTGCCTTGATTGTAGCGGTTGGAAGAACAATCCAAACACGAGCAAGAGTTGCACTCCACACAATCTACACGACACAATTGCATTCATAAACAAACAATTCACAAACATATGCAACAAAGATGATGCATGAATGCAAGAACGGCAAGTGAATTGGTGCTACAGCTGCACCACATAATACTAATACATATTACTACCGAATACATGCATGGAAAATAGATTTGGCGCTAGGAAAACTATTAACCAAAAGTAGAGATCTCTACTAGAGCTAGAACTTAAATAATTCACTACCGGTAGTATACTGTTTGTAAAATCCTGGAAAAATTCTACCGCATAGGCATCGCTGATAAGAAACAGTACCAATTGGAATTACTCAAAAAGGACCGTTTTCCGGCGGTTTACTAAAACGTCCGAGTCTTTTGCATACGAACTCCGATTGGAGCGATTTTCGCGCCTACGGGTTCGTATCGTCGAGGGGAACAACCTTCAGTCGAAGTTTGAGCGAAAGCTCGAACCTACAGGGGTGGTTGTTGCAAGTCCCTCTGAAGCCTCCCGTAGGAAACTCGGGTCGAAACAAAATAGGGTTTTGACGATGGCGTTTCGCCGAACCTTTCTACTGGACGGTTTTGCATGGAAAAGCATGATGCAATGCAATGAATGATATGCAAGACCAAATCTAAAATTTGGGATGTGACAAGACTAACCCCCTTAAGATGAATCTCGTCCTCGAGATTCGGCGCGGCTAGCAAATAGGTGTGGGTAGTCCTCTCGGATGTCATCTTCACGCTCCCAAGTGGCTTCCTCTTCAGTGTGGTGGCTCCACTGTACTTTGCAAAACTTGATTGTCTTGGTTCGGGTAGTCCGTTCTGCTGTCTCCAGAATCTTGACCGGTTTCTCCTCATAGGTCAAATCATTCTCAAGCTGAACCTCCTCTAGCGGTACAGTGTCTCTCAATGGTGTATCCACCATCTCCGGATGGCACTTCTTCAGCTGGGATACGTGGAACACGTTGTGAACAGCAGACAGAGCCTCTGGCAACTCCAACTGATAGGCAACTTCTCCTTTATGCGCTAAGACTCGACACGGTCCAATAAATCGAGGTGCCGCCTTACCCTTAATACCAAATCTCTTGATTCCACGGCGATACTCTGAGGTATGCTCTATCACCTATCTCATACACCACTTCCTTGCGCTTGGCGTCAGCGTAGCTCTTCTGTCTTGATTGTGCTACCTTCAGTCGGTCTCTAATCAAGGCGACCTTCTCCTCAGCGTCCTTGATCAAGTCAGGTCCAAACAACTGACGTTCTCCTACTCCATCCCATAGCAATGGTGTTCGCACTGCTTCCCATACAAAGACATCGAACGGTGACGTCTTGATGCTGGTTTGATAGCTGTTGTTGTAGGAAAACTCCGCATACGGTAAAATTTCATCCCAACTAGAACCATGAGCCAAGGCGCAAGCTCTTAGCATGACTTCCAAAATCTGATTCACCCTCTCGGTCTGTCCATCCGTCTGTGGGTGAAACGCTGTGCTAAACTCCAATCTAGTACCAAGTGACTCGTGCAGCTGGCGCCAGAAGTGTGAGGTAAATTGGGTGCCTCTATCAGATACGATACTCTTGGGAACTCCATGTAGGCACACAATCTTGTCCATGTAAATCTTGGCCAACCTTGCACCCGTATAGGTCGTCTTCACTGGTATAAAGTGGGCTACCTTGGTCAAATGATCGACCACTACCCAAATAGAGTCATATCCAGACCTGGTCCTGGGCAGTCCTGTGATAAAGTCCATTCCCACTCTATCCCATTTCCAATCCGGCACGGGCAAAGGCTGTAGCAGTCCTGCTGGTGTTCCGCCTTCACTCGGCTACATACATCACATAGGGCGATATGCTCTGCGATGTCTCCCTTCATGTTGTTCCACCAGAATCTATCCTTTAGGTCCATATACATCTTCGTATTGCCCGGATGTATGGAATACGACGAGTCATGAGCTTCCTGCATAATCAACTTCCTTAACTCCGGATCGTTGGGCACACACAAACGATCTCCATACCACAAGGTACCTTGCTCATCCTCGCGGAATTCCCTTGCTCGACCTTCCTTCATCTTTTCCTTAACTTCATCTATCTCTTTGTCTCCCACTTGAGCCTTCTGATTCTCACTGAAGCGTTGGTTGGACTTCCATTGTAGCCAAATATCCTTCAGATACTACCTCCGCCTAAGGTCCTTGAATTGCTTGCACAAATCCTCAGGCAATTCACCAATTGTCAATCCATTGGCATAAACCTTTCGGCTCAGAGCATCTGCTACTACATTGGCCTTTCCTGGGTGATATTACAGATTCATATCATAGTCCTTGATAAGTTCCAACCATCTCCTTTGTCTCATGTTCAGCTCCTTCTGTGTAAATATGTATTTCAGGCTCTTGTGGTCGGTGTACACATCACAGTGTTTTCCCATTAAGTAATGCCTCCATACCTTGAGCGCATGAACCACTGACGCTAACTCCAAGTCGTGTGTGGGGTAATTTCGCTCATGGTGCTTGAGTTGTCGCGAGGCATATGACACTACTCTCCCATCTTGCATCAGCACACTCCCAAGTCCCTGTCGAGAAGCATCACAGTACACTTGGAAATCCTTCTGAAGATCTGGTAAACACAGAACAGGTGCAGTCACTAGTCGGCGCTTCAGTTCCTGAAAGCTAGCTTCACACACATCCGTCCATTCAAACTTCCTCTCCTTCTTCAGAAGTTCAGTCATCAGCTTTGCAATCTTGGAAAAGTTTTCAATGAACCTCCTGTAATATCCAGCAAGTCCCAGAAAGCTTCGAATCTCTCCAGCATTCTTGGGTGCTTCCCACTCAGTTACTGCAGTCACTTTGCTTGGATCAACAGCGACTCCTTCTCCTGACACTACGTGTCCAAGAAACCCAACGGTGTTAAGCCAGAATTCACACTTGCTGAATTTGGCATACAGCTGGTGTTCCCTCAGTTTCTCCATAATCAGTCGCAGATGTTTCTCATGCTCAGCATTATCCTTGGAATATATCAGTATGTCATCAATAAACACCACTACGAACTTGTCCATGTACTCCATAAATACCTTGTTCATCATGGTCATGAAATATGCCGGGGCATTCGTTAGTCCAAATGACATAACTGTATACTCATATAAACCATACCTAGTGGTGAAGGCGGTTTTTGGTACATCCTCCTTCCGGATCTTCAATTGAAAGTAGCCTGATCGCAGATCAATCTTGCTGAACACCTTTGCTCCTTCCAGTTGATCAAACAAATCATTTATGTTCGGCAGAGGGTACTTGTTCTTGATGGTTACCTCATTCAGCGAGCGATAGTCCACCACTAATCTCTTGGTGCTGTCTCTCTTCTCCACAAACAGAACAGGTGCACCCCATGACGACGCACTAGGCTGAATGAATCCCTTTTCCAGCTGCTTCTTCAACTATTTCTTCAATTCCTTCAGCTCATCCACATCCATCTTATATGGTTTCTTTGCTATTGGTCCTGTTCCCGGCATCAGGTCGATAAGAAACTCTACTTCCCTGTCAGGTGGCATTCCTGGCAGTTCTTCCGGAAACACGTCAGGGTAATCCCTAATCACTGGCACAGTATCCATGCTAACCCCCTTAAGAGAATTCAGCTTACACCTTCCTGGTCGTGCGACTGACTTGAATCTAATCCTCTTACCATCCGGGGTTTTGAGTGAAACAGCTCGCTGTGCACAATCTATGTGTCCCCCATGCATAGACATCCAATCCATACCCAGAATGACATCTAACCCTTGTGAATCCAACACTACCAAATGTGCAATGAAGTTGTGTGTTCCAATCCTCACAGTTAAATTGCGGCATACCGCACTAGCTATCATATCTCCTCAGCACAGGTAAGTTTAGAAAGAATCAACTACGGTAATAGGATTCTACCCATGCATATGATCAATCAACAACAAACAATAGCAGACAATCACAAGCAAGCAACACATCATCAAACAAGCGGTCCAGCAACATCCCAGGTGCTATCCTATCAGTATATACCTACTGAAATAGTTTTGCAAGAGTTGGCAATGGTTAACTAAACAGTTGAGCATCAAAACGACAAAACAACAATTCTGACAGAACAGTTCTGCTGTGTTCGCGAATTTTTCCGCCTGACTTAAACTCGTCAGAAAATTAAGCCAATTTTTGTGCATATAGAACAGGAAGTTCCGCATCAGACCAATTTTTTTCAGATTTTTCCGAGTTACCAGAAAAATATGAAAAATCGCGCAGTACTGCTGTATCAGCAGAAAACTGCAGCGAAAACAACACATATAGTAACCAAATTGCCATAACTCTTTCATATAATTTTGCACAAATAATTCCTGGGATATTGGAGTACACAAATAAGCATCTAAACACTCTTACACTAACACGAACTAAGTATCACAACGATCGAGAATAATCCTAACGATTTCGCCTAACGAGGACTAATTGGTGGACTTCTATCTATTGCTTGAAGAGTTTGAGGTAGGCCCTTGCGGTCATGCGTTGGCGCTTCGGCTCGCGGTACAACCATGGCAGCAGAGTGTACACCTCTCCTGAACCATCACTTGAAACTTCAAACTCCACCTCTTCTGGATCCTCCCCTTCTTCTTCATCATCAGCTGCAACTGCAACAGCTTCATCTCCTCCACCATCATCGTCTCCATCATCATCATCCTCGTCCTCATCATCATCATCTCCACTGTCATCATCATCCCCATTGTTGCCATCATCTCCATTGTCATCATCAGAGGGTGGATTCAGCTGTGCTTGGAGAGCGGCAATCTGGGCTGTCATAGCTTCAATAGTTTGATCCCTTTCCTGGACTGTCCCTTGCAGTTGCTGTATGTTCTGGGTGTTCTCCTCCACAGTACCATGAAGATGTGCTATGGTTGCATCTCTGGCTATCAGGGCATTCTCCAGAACTCCCACAGCTTCATGCAAAGTGTCAATCTCCTGTCCTTGGACCACCATACCATTGCTAGTAAAATCTGCAATCTCCTTTATCATCCTCACCTTCTCGCTAGAGCTCCATTCTCCTTTCCATGTCCTCTATGTGCCTCCGACGGGGCGGCATGTTGTTCCTGTCGCCCGGGGTAACCACAATGTTCCCATCTTCATCACGCCTTCCATAGTCACGGTAGGGTGAATCTGCTGGTAGTAGGTGTCAGACTTGATGGCATCAGACAGGGCTTCATGTATGGCTGTTGATTCCAAGTCCCCAGTGTGATGTCTTTGTGTAGATCAAATGCACGGGTTTGGCAAGCGGCATCTCTGAATATGAAGGTAGTGATCTCCCATGCATCCTCTCCATATCCATAGGTGTACAGCCTTCTTCCCTTGAACATGGGCAAGGGCAATCCCAATGATCATGTAGAGCTGAGCTAACTGCCTTGCAAAGGGCCTTGGTGACTCCATGGTGGCATACTCAGTCCTGACTTCTCCCATCTATCAAGTAAAAGAGGAAAGTGTGAGAATAGCATATGGTAAGAATTTACGAGGGTGAAAGGCATAAGATGAAAGATAGAGTTAATATAGGCTTTAATAAATCTATGGCTTCCTAATCCAATTCTAGGTCACGATCCTACAAATGGCTACACGGCTCACGATACCATCTGTGACACCCGGTTCTGAAAAGACCGTGGCCTCTATGTGACATGCCAATCCCTGGATCGGTTCATTGGCCCACAATAGAGTAAGATAGATAACATAGCAAAATATCCGTGTATCATAAGTACCGAAGATCCAGAGTACCATTATTACAATGAAAGCTTAGCGCAAAGCTAGCTCAAATTATTCAGGTAGCAACATAAACGAGTAAATCCTCCATTCTTCAAATTGCCCACAAGTGAACAAGTGCCGAGTGGAGTACCGTGGCCTATAACGATCAATCAGAATCGGAATAACCTGCAGCATAAAACGCAACAGCCCCGAAGGGTCAATACATGGAATGTATGGCAAGTAGAGCTAGTAAATGGGGGCAATAGTACTAACATCTACATGCATATTTGGCAAGTGGAGCTGTGTCTGGCTTGCATTTGCAAATAACTTTGTCCTACTTTCATAAACAGTTTTGAATTTTTCTTTGAAAAGATCCCAATTAAGTTAACCCAACAAGATTAAAATAATTATGAAATTAGAATGAGCGAGAAACATGTCATGGAATCAATATCAAGCAACTCAGTTGTCCATAACCGGGGACACGGCTAATCGATTAGATTATACACTCTGCAGAGGTTAGTACACTTTACCCATGTGACTTGGCCAGCTCGTACCATCACTCTCATTTTGGGTGATGATAGGGAGAAGACCAAGAAGAGACTGTTCGGGAAGTAGCTCCTCAATCCCGACGCGCACCGGTCCAACCTACCAAAATTCTACATCTCTGGATACGCGGGTTCGAGTTACCACAACCTACTAAGTCCAACCAACCGCCCATTTCATTATTGGCACATGGTTGTACACGTAAGCTACACAATAAAGAAGCCAATCATTCTCTCTTGATACTTGGGTGCCTTTCCGCAATGAAACCACCAAAAATTATCAATACCATCACACCCAGGAGATTCATTGATTAAGTTGTTTTAGTTTTCACAAACCAATACTTTGAGAAAACCAGTATCAATGATGTAACCCAGCCCTTGATCAACATAGCATGGCTAAGCACATCTACAACGGTGGCTCATCTACAAGGAAAGCCCTACCACATAATAGGACATAGCATAGCGATAGTATCATCCTACACATGCATCTACAAAATACACGACAATGCATTGAAAATAGTAGGACGATATCATGAACAAAGTAGCATCTACTTGCCTTGATTGTAGCGGTCGGAAGAACAATCCAAACATGAGCAAGAGTTGCACTCCACACAATCTACACGACACAATTGCATTCATAAACAAACAATTCACAAACATATGCAACAAAGATGATGCATGAATGCAAGAACGGCAAGTGAATTGGTGCTACAGCTGCACCACATAATATTAATACATATTACTACCGAATACATGCATGGAAAATAGATTTGGCGCTAGGAAAACTATTAACCAAAAGTAGAGATCTCTACTAGAGCTAGAACTTAAATAATTCACTACCGGTAGTATACTGTTTGTAAAATCCTGGAAAAATTCTACCGCATAGGCATCGCTGATAAAAAACAGTACCAATTGGAATTACTCAAAAAGGAGTTATAAAACTTCTCGAGTAATTAAAACACTGCAGAAAGCCATTAGACAAATACTGCAGAAGTTTTTACTGTAAGCCTATCTTTTTAATTCATGATGAGATTCCCCTCGTTCATACGAGTTCAGGGACATATCACACGCGATTTTTGGAGCTACGAAACTTTTACTACGAATTTATTACACCGAAAAGGCCACTAACTAGTTTGATTAAACTGTACTAAACCTGACCGTAAAAGTCTGAACCAAAGGTACAGCGAGATTCTACACGACTCACTGAACTCGTGCATATTTTATTTGCAATTTTTGGCCAAGCGGTTTAATTTCTACGCAATTTACAAGATTCTACCGAAATCTGCCAACTAATAGGATTAACGAAATTGACCCAGTCAACTGTGTCTGATGACTGGGCGCTGACTGGGCGTCTGACCAGTCAACGTCTGGGGCCTCTGACTAGTCAACGTCTGGAGTGCTGACCAGTCAACGAATTTTTTGCCGCTGATCTGAGATCTGACGGTGGCTGCTGTCTTACCGAAGCAGACGGGCAAGCGAACTCCGGCGAGCTCGGACGGCGGCAGCGGTTCCGGTGGCGTGGAAACTCCTGCAAGTACTCACACGGTCAACTACGGCTCCCGGAATAATAAACGCGTGCGCGTACGCGGCGATCTGCAGGGCGCAGTTGGCGGCGGCGGATGGAGACGCGGAGCACGGGAACGGAAAGAGGGCGGCGAGACGAACCCGGCAACAGACGCGGCGATGGCCGGCGGCGGAGGGGTGGCCGGCGGCGGCGAGGAGAAGCGGCGGCGGCGGCGACGTGCGCGTGCGCCAGGGAGCAGAGAAGAAAGGCGGCGCGGTCGGGGCTGGGTGCACGGAAATCGAGGCAGGTGGCCCCACTTAAATAGTATCCTGCACGGTCCAGATTTGACTCCGATTCGGAAATCCGTCCGGATTTTCGGACCGTTTTCCGGCGGTTTACTAAAACGTCCGAGTCTTTTGCATACGAACTCCGATTGGAGCGATTTTCGCGCCTACGGGTTCGTATCGTCGAGGGGAACAACCTTCAGTCGAAGTTTGAGAGAAAGCTCGAACCTACAGGGGTGGTTGTTGCAAGTCCCTCTGAAGCCTCCCGCAGGAAACTCGGGTCGAAACAAAATAGGGTTTTGACGATGGCGTTTCGCCGAACCTTTCTACTGGACGGTTTTGCATGGAAAAGCATGATGCAATGCAATGAATGATATGCAAGACCAAATCTAAAATTTGGGATGTGACACTGGATCGAAGTCTGGTTGACGTCTCCTATACGAGACGTGTGACGAACTTCGGAGGACCACACTTGGGGTGCTGCTCATCTTCATCAATATACGCCTTCCTGCGTAAGGCGTGCCTATGTCTGCAAAGGTATGAATATTGTATTCCTTCTCCGTTACTTATGTCTACATAGTATAGATCCTGGTATTAGCGTTCGAGTAGATTGATATTTTTTTCTTTCTTCTACGGAACCCAACAGTGGTATCATAGCGGGTCTATGGGTAGACATGTCGTACGGATAGAACACATAGCAATATGTGGGCATTCATTCTCTAGTTTCTACCCTCTTTAGTGTTGTTGTTCATATCGCGACACTATTTGATGAAGCGACCCCCAACCGACCTCATGTGGTGATTCACGAGACTGGTCCACAAATCAAAGTGGCTTAGGGGGGTGTTTATCTCTCTACAGTAGTTGATATGGCATTAACACTAGAGGGCCCTGAAAAGGGAAGAAGAATGGCAATCATTGAATCCATGTTGTGGCTCGATGTTTGTAGGTGGGAAGGGGTTCTACTGCGAAAGCCCTAAAGCCGCGTAAAACATGCAATAGTTAATATAGAAGCGTCTATCTTCATTATTTCATAGGGGCAAGTATTATAACATGGCAATGACAAGTTTGTGAAACTTTAAGGCTATTGATGATGATCATAAAGCTATAACCATGTCATAACACTTTACTTTTGAAGTATCACTTATTGTGCTAGTATATTTACTAGACGGTAGCATAATAAGATAATCCCTCGTAGTATTCTAGTTATCGTATTCCCCTTGTGTGTGCACCACCAAGAAAGTTCTTCGGTATGAGGCGATCCATGGTTACAGGCCTAGGTGTCAGACATATCTACGTTCACATACAGTGGGTGTAAGCCATGTTGCACGGCGAATACACACGAGTTAGGACTGGCGATCCTAGCACGTTACAGAGACGTGGCTTCGGAATACAAGAGACCGAAAGGTCGAGCATGAATCACATAGTTGATGTGATCGACATTAGGGAATGTCCACCCTTGATACTGCACTGATGGGTGTGTTTAACCGGGGGAGGTGCAGAGGATTGGGATCATGTGATCACTAAATGAGTAGAGGGATGTTCATTTAAGTGGGAGTTCTTTTAGTTAAAACTTGAACTCATTTTTTATGAACATAAGTCTAAATACTTTGCAAATCCTTTGTAGATGTCTCGCCCACCCACCTTCAACCTTAGCACTTTCCTCGAGAAGGACAAGCTGAAAACCGATGGAACCAACTTCACTGCATGGTTCCGCAATCTTAGGATCCTCCTAGTCCCCTACAAGTTGACTTATGTCATCGAGGCTGAGCTTCCGACTAAGCCTGCAGATTCCGCCTCCCAGGACGAAAAGAATGTCTGGAAGTCCAAGGCGGACAATTTATCCCTCATCCAGAGTGGAATGCTCTATGCCATGGAGCCGGAGCTTCAAAAGCGTTTTGACAAGATGAATGCTTTTGAGATCATTGAGGATCTCAAGGCTGTCTTTGCTCCACAGGCTCGTGCAGATAGGTATGATGCTTTCGAGCTCTTCTTCTCTGCTAAAATGGAAGAGCACAGTAGTATTAGTGAGCACGTGGTCAAAATGTCTGGCTACGTTAAGCGCTTAAATGCCCTGGATTGCAAAATCCCGGAGGAGCTCGCTATAGATAGGGTGCTGCACTCGCTGCCCCTAGCTATAAGAGTTTTGTGATGAACTACAACATGCAAGGGATGACTAAGACCCTTGCTGAGGTGTTCGCCATGCTCAAAACTGCTGAGGTTGAAATCAAGAAGGAGCACATGGTGCTGATGGTCAACAAGACCACCAACTTTAAGAAACCGGGGCAGAAGGGGAAAGTCAAGGGTAAGAAGTCTAAGAGGGATGGCATGTTTGTTCCCAGCGCCTCAAAGAGTACCAATCCTAGCCCTAAGCCCGGCACTTCGTGCTTCTACTTCAAAGGGGATGGGCACTGGAAACGCAACTACCCCAAGTACCTTGAAGACAAGCGAGCTGGCAAGATAGCCATCCCGGACAAAGGTATATATGATATACATGTTATTGATGTATTCCTTACAAGCGCCAGGAGTAACACCTGGGTATTTGATACCGGATCTGTTGCTCACATTTGTAACTCTCAGCAGGATCTACAAAGTAGGAGGCACCTGAGGAAGGACGAGATGACGATGCGCGTCGGCAATGGTTCGAGAGTCGAGGTGACGGCCGTCGGCACCCTGCATCTCCGTCTACCGTCAGGATTATTATTGGTTTTGAATAAATGCTACTATGTACCCGCATTGAGTATGAATATTGTGAGTGGGTCTTGCTTGTTGCAAGACCGTTATTCATTTAAATCAGGAACAAATGGTTGTTCAATTTATATGAATGATGTTTTCTATGTTCATGCTCCTATGTGTGATGGTTTATTCTTACTTGATCTTGATTGTGATACACACATCCATAGTGTTGATGCTAAACATTGTAATCACAGTGACGATAATTCCATGTTCATGTGGCATTGCCGTCTTGGTGACATTGGCGTAAAACGCATGAAGAAGCTTCATTTAGAAGGACTTCTTGGATCATTGGATTTCGAATCCCTTGATACATGTGAGCCATGCCTCATGGGCAAGATGACTAGGATACCATTCTCCGGAATAGTGGAGAGAGCTGTAGACCTACTTGGGATCATACATACGGATGTATGTGGACCAATGAGTGTCTCGACACGCAATGGTTATTGCTACTTTGTTACGTTTACTGACGACTTAAGCAGATATGGATATATCTACTTAATGAAGCACAAGTCTGAAACCTTTGAAAAGTTCAAGGAATTTCAGAAAGAGGTAGAGAATCAACTTAACAAGAAAATCAAGCACCTTCGATCTGACTGAGGAGGCGAGTATTTGAGTTATGAGTTTAACATGCACTTGAAGGACTGTGGGATTATCCCACAGCTTACGTCAGCCGGAACACCGCATCGTAATGGTGTGTCGGAACGTCGTAACTGAAACCTATTAGATAGTGTGCGGTCCATGATGTCTTTAACTGATTTGTCTGTGTCTTTTTGGGGATACGCGTTAGAAACCGCCGCTTTTATTCTAAATAGAGCACCATCCAAATCCGTGGAGACAACCCCATATGCGATATGGTATGGGAAGAAGCCCAAGTTATCATTTCTGAAAGTTTGGGGTTGTGAGGCTTACGTTAAGAAACTATAGCCTGACAAACTTGAATCCAAATCAAAAAATGTATCTTTGTGGGATATCCAAGGGAAACCACTGGGTATACTTTCTACAACCAAGACGAAGGCAAAACGTTTGTCGCAAGAACCGACACTTTTCTCGAGAAAGAGTTTCTTGCAAAAGGAGTGAGTGGAAGAAAATGAGTTAGATGAAATTGTTGACCCTTCTCTCCAAATTCCGAGTAGCGCAACGGAAGCTGTTCCGAAACCGCTCTCCAACATGGAGGAAGAGCCCATTGATTATGATCAAAACAATGACATCGAGACTCCTGAGGTTCGCAGGTCCACAAGGGTACGTGCCACTCCTGATTGGTACAGTAGCCTTGTAATGTCTGTCATCCTGGATGAACAGGAAGAACCTGCAAACTACAAAGAGGCTATGGATAGTGCTGACTCCAAGAAATGGCTAGAAGCCATGAAATCCGAAATAGGATCCATGCATGAAAACCAAGTTTGGACATTGGTGGATCTTCCAGAAGGCCACAAGGTCGTGGAAAATAAATGGATCTTTAAGAAGAAGACAGATGCGAACGGTAACGTGACCGTTCACAAAGCTCGACTTGTCACAAAGGGGTTTCGACAAATTCAAGGAGTTGACTATGACGAGACTTACTCTCCCGTAGTGATGCTTAAGGCTGTCAGGATTTTAATAGCAATTGCTGCACATTTTGACTATGAAATTTGGTAGATGGATGTCAAGACCGCGTTCCTCAATGGTCACATTGATGAAGAGTTGTATATGATGCAACCGGAAGGTTTTGTCAATCCTAAGGATGCTGGAAAGGTATGCAAGCTTCAACGGTCCATTTATGAATTGAAGCAAGCATCTCGAAGTTGGAACCAACGTTTTGATCAAGTGATCAAGAGTTTTGGATTTGTCCAAAACCAACAAGAGTTCTGTGTTTACAAGAAAGCGAGTGGGAGCTCAGTTGTTTTCCTAGTAGTATATGTGGATGACATATTGCTCATGGGAAATGATGTGGATCTTATGAAAAGCGTGAAAGCATACTTGAGAAACCAATTTTCCATGAAGGATCTAGGTGAAGCTGCATACATATTAGGAATCAAGATCTATAGAGATAGATCAAGGCGCCTAATAGCATTGAGTCAAAGTACTTACATAGAAAATATTTTGAAGAGGTTCAAAATGGAGAACACCAAAAAGGGTTTCACTCCCATGATGAAGAATTGCAAATTGAGTATGACTCAATGTCCTGTAACGGACAATGATAGAAAGAAGATGGCTTTCACACCCTATGCCTCAGCCATAGGGTCTATCATGTCTACAATGTTAAGTACACGACCTGATGTGGCATTGGCTCTCAGTTTGACGAGCTGATACCAAAGTAATCCAGGACCGGATCACTGGACAACTGTCAAGAATATCCTGAAGTATCTGAAAAGAACAAAGGATATGTTCCTAATTTATGGAGGAAGTGATGAAGCTCTAAACATAACGGGTTACGTGGATGCAAGCTAGAACTCAGATCATGATGACTCAAAGTCTCAAACAGGATTTGTGTTCCTGGTTAATGGTGGTGCGGTAAGCTGGAAAAGCAAGAAGCAGCTGGTGGTGGCACAATCTTCAATGGAGTCTGAATATATTGTTGCGGCTAATGCAACAAATGAAGTTGTTTGGCTAAGGAATTTTGTCATCGAACTAGGAGTTTTTCCCAATGCACAATACCCCGTTATGGTCTATTGTGATAACACGGGTGCTATTGCAAACATAAGCGAACCAAGAACTCATTCCATAGCCAAACACATCAAGCTAAGATTTCACGTCATCCGGTAGAACATTGACGAAGGTGAAGTCAAGATTTGCAAAGTAGATACGGAACTGAATGTAGTAGATCCTTTAACTAAAGCTCTCCATCAGGAAAAGTACGAACAACACCGAGATTCAATTGGTGTTAGGTTCCTGCCTATTGTAAACTAGTTTTGTTTATACTCTAGTGCAAGTGGGAGACTGAAGGAGTTATGCCCTAGAGGCAAATAATAAAGTGTATTATTTGATATATCTCCTATATGTTCATAATATGTTTCATACTGTGCTATAACTGTGTTAATTCGAAACGTTAATACACATGTGGTATGTAAACAAACCGTGTCTCTAGTCACCTCTAGTGAACTAGCTCATTGGTCATGAGGATGGTCCGTGTTTCAAGATCATGGGCATTTATGCCAACTGACAATGCGGTCATGTTATTAGCCGAATAACATGATAGACAAACATCCGACCGTTATATCTTAATGAGATCTAGTTACAAAGTTCACCATTAATGATACAACACAGAGAACCTCGCAACCCGATCCTTTGACTGTGAGGTAATGCAAATCACCATTTCTAGAAGAAGCTTTGATGGTTATCAAGAATCATCTCGTAAAAGGGTGATCAAAAAGATGCCACTCAGGTTTTCTGAAGGGATGTGTTGATGAGTACATATCAAGACCAGGATTTGTCTAGTCAATGTAACAGACAGATACATGTGGCCATCTCGGTGGCGTTGCATTAATGAAGCTTGCAAGCATGTGACTATGTCATGGAATGCAACGAGATGAGAACGAGAAAACAAGTTCATCGGTAACGAGATCGAACTAAGGTATGGAGATACCGAATATCAAGTCTCGGATGAATTAGGTATCGAATGACAAAGGGAACGCGAAACGACTATCTCACGATTCGAGCAATTGTATTTGTGAAATGCACGGGGATCACATGGCCATCCAGGTCCCTCTGTTGATCATTGATATGAGAGTAGTATCAATCATGTCCGGAGTGTTTCCGAACTGAAGGATGTCACGCTTAAGGGTAGGGACGCTTAGGGTAGATGAGGTATCGTATGAGAAATAGAGAGAGAGAAACCAGAATAGTTTCGGTAACACCCGATGAAGATCAGAAAGGGGCCCGAAAGGTGTTTCGGAGTGAAGGACTAATATAATATGTGTATTTGAATGTTAATTGGAGAATTAATATTAAACATATTTTTTAAAGGCTCCCTATTGCTAATGGGCCTCACCCGAAGGGAGGCCCAATAGGGCAAGGCACCTAGGGAGTGGGGGCCGGCCGGCCTAGGGCTGGTGGGCCGCCCTAGTGGGGCCCACCTAGGGCTGGGGCTGCCCCTAGGTGGCCAGCGGGTGTGGGGATTAGTCCCAAACCGCCTGGCCCCTGGGTGGTGCGCCCCCCTCCCACTATATAAAGGGGTCCCCCTCCCCCTTTGGAATCACCCCATTCCTCTCATTCTCTCTCTCATCCGTTGAGGACTTCTCCGTAATATTTGGGAGGACCTCGTGGTTGAGTTCTCCACCTTCACACTACCGTCGTGTGATCGGCGATCCGGCATCTACTTCTTCTGCTGCTCGGCTGGATCGGAGTCCGGTTGACGTCTCCTACACCGGACATGTGACGAACTTCGAAGGCACCACACTTGGGGTGCTGCTCGTCTTCATCAATATACGCCTTCCTGCGTAAGGCGTGCCTCTGTCTGAAAAGGTATGAATACTGTATTCCTTCTCCGTTACTTATGTCTACATAGTATAGATCCTGGTATTAGTGTTCGAGTAGATAGAATTTTTTTGTTTTCTGCTACGGAACCCAACAAGTCTCCCCCTTTTGCATCTTGTGGTCTTGAGTTCGAGTCCAAGATAATCTAGTTTTTGTTTCAGTTTCACTTTTCTGCTAAAATAAACAAAAAACTACTAAAATATTGGACTGAAATAATTTACAAAATTTCAGAAATTTCTTATTTCAAGAGTCAGCAAAAAAATTATGCAAACGATTTTTTCCTTGCTTCAAGGCGGCAGGATAACCCCATATTCTAACAAGAGAATCCTTCACAACATATACCGTCTACAAGGAGAGCCACGACATCAAGCTATGATGGTGACTCATCTTCAAGGGCCAAGTCAAGGCATGGAGAACACCATCATCGAGCAAGAGCAATCATTATTTGATATGAACCACCCTGTGAAGAACCGCAAGTGCAACATCAACAAAACGATCAACCTAAAGACATTCACTCGCCTACAAGTGATGAATCCAATGAGCAATACCAAGCATGCCATCAACGTGAATATCTCGAAGATCCTCCAAGATTCCATCGTCACCAAGACCGTCAAAACCAACACAACAACCACACTGAAATCATGCGCATCACCATCTCCATGAAGAACCAAATGCTCCAAAAAGAAATGACGAGCACCATCAACCTCGTCAACAACCTAGGCATGAGTCTCAAGCACCACCACCATGCCGAGAGGATCAAGATCATCAAGAACACCGTGAGGACGAAGCACTCCAACCACGATAAGAGGCACAAGCACCTATACCTCAAAATGCGGCACAACAACCACAACAACGTTTGTGAAGCTCCACCTAACAACCGAGGCAACAAGACAATCATCACCAACAACCTCAATTACATCAAGGTGACCGAGATCCGAGTGATGATCCACATGATTGCTACGATGATGAGCACCACCACCACCAACGACATCATCCTCCAAATGCAAAGTAACATCGTCATAATCGCCAAGATGAAGAAACTTGTCGTGGTGGTGTCACAACAGATGTCATGCGATGGCTAAAGATGGGGCCGTATGGACACTAGTGGAATCCAGGGAGGGATAGTGCGGTGAATCCGCACACGAAGAACACACAAACACACGATATACCCATGTTCGAGGCTCTCCTATGGAGATAAAACCTCTACTCCTGCTTCTAGATCTTATATTATGATATGTGGACTTGTACAAGTGCTCCTTGAGCTGTATCGAGGAGAGGAAGAAGATGAACTGCTTCTGCCTCTATCTTCCTCTAGAGCTTACGCGTATTGCTAATGGACTGACCCTCTACTTGGAGGCTCTGGATCACCTTATAAAGGGGTGGCAAGGTTACATCTACGGCATGCGTGGCCCGAATATTCCTAGGATATGCTTGTCCCTAAATAGTAGTTCGGTGCACTCCTTTCCTTAGTCGCCAGCCTATGCATGGCAATTTCCTAGAGTCCACATTGTCTGGCCTCCAACGGTTAGACAATGTCACGTCCGTGAACCACCGCTCAGACCTTGTTCCAGATGCCTACAATGGTCAGACAATGTCTGGCCTCCACATTGTCTGGCCTCCAATGGTATGAGTGCTTGTTTCCCAGGAATCCCAGGAGAGAGAGAAAAGCGCTGGCCTTGGGGCCGGCTCACTCCTTCCTGAGCATGCCAACCCCTAACTCGGCCTTGTCTGGATAATTCGGCCAGGCTGGTACCTGCACACATGAATCAACATAGGCATTATGCCGACATACAATATATTTCGGTCAGGTCTTGCCGGACCAATCCGGCCTTGGGTAACTCGGCCTTTACTCGGCCGACCCAGTTGTACTTCGAACACTCATACCTTAGCAAACTTATACCTTGGTAGACTCTGTCCTTATACCATAGCTTGACCCTACCTGGGGTCATCCCCCCAACAAAACTTTTGGCAGGCTTAAATTCATGATGTTGATGTTTCAACAATCCAATGATCCCAAAGAGTATCTATCATGGGCATGCAAAGTCGACAAGATCTTCCGCATGCACAACTATAGTAAAGTGAAGATGGTGTCTATGGCATCCCTCGAGTTTGATGATTATGCAAATATTTGGTGGGAACAAATCCAAATCGCATGCCTAGAGAGAATAAAACCTTTTATCAGCAAATGGAGAGTGATGAAGGAACATATGCACTCCCTCTTTGTCCCATCACACTACACAATGGACCTTTTCAACAAGATCCAAAAGCTCAACCAAGGTATAAAAAACATGGAAGCGTATTCAAAGAAATGGAACTTCACATGATTCGAGCCAACACACAAGAGCATGATTAACAAACCATGACACAATTTTGTCCAGTTTGAACAATCCAATCAAGGGCATCATGGAGTTCCAACCCTACATAAAATTGTAGATCTCGTGCATAATGCCACCTAGGCCGAGCGTCAAGTTCAAGGGGACCTTAAATATCCTACCAAGACTATACAACCACCCCTTAGACAAGTTTCAAGGGAAATACCTCGAGCAATTCAAAGTCTCCTTTCAAGCAAACGACTACACAAGAAAAACCTCCAACAAGTGGCAAGCCAATGCTGACTTGTGTATTAACGAGCTCGTTGGGGAACCCCAAGAGGAAGGTAAGGTGAGCACATCAGTAAGTTTTCCCTCAGTTATGAAACTAAGGTTATCAATCCAGTAGGAGCAAGGAAACACCTAAAAGGTGTTGCTAGCTGGTCTTTCGCAGGGCGCACTACCGGCGCCAGCAGCAACGTGGAAACCTGCACAACACAACCACAGAAGTTTGCCCCCAACTTACAATGAGGTTGTCAATCTCACCGGTTTTGCCGAAAACAAAGGATTAAACGTATTGTGTGGAAGAATGTAATAGTTTGCAGAAAGTAAAAAGAAAATAGTAAATAGTAGATTGATGGTAAAAGAAAGGACCGGGGTCCATAGTTCACTAGTGGTGGCTCTCCTTAAGATAGATGACATGTTGGGTGCACAAATTACAGCGGGGCAATTGACAAACATCGAGAAAGCAATACATGCATATACTACTCATCTTGACTCCTTTGAGACTTGATTGGGAATTACAACATTATACATAGACCGCCATCCAATTGCATCTATGACTAATAATCCACCTTCAGGTTATCATCCGACCCCCCTCCAGTATTAAGTTGCAAGCAGCAGATTATTGCTTCTGAACATGCGTAAAGTAAACAATACGATTGTTCTATGAACAAAGGATTGTTGTTTTCTCCCTAGTAACAAGCACATCTAGTACCTTAGAGATTTCTGTCACTTCCCAGTTACGAGGCTGAACCCACTATCGAGCATAAATACTAACTCTTGGAGTTGCTAGCATCTACTTGGCCAAGATAGCTACTAACAACGGAAACCATGCAAGATCACAAATAACAAAGACATGATAAAATCAATAATCAATCTGAAATAGCATCTCAATATCCATCGGATCCCTACAAACACAGCATGCAGAATTACAAATAGATGATCTTGATCATGAACGGAGCTCACAAGATCTAAACATGAAAGCACAAAGGAGGAGAACCAGCCATATAGCTACTACATGGATCCGTAGTCCAAGGATGAACTACTCACGCATCACACCGGAGGCTTGCATGGTGATGAAGAAGGCCTCCCGGGTGAATTCCCCTCTCCGGCAGGGTGCCGGGAAGAGCTTCAGATCCCTCCTGATCTAGGGATGGAGATGACGGCGGCTACAGACTCTTTCATGGATTTTTGATCGGGCCCTTAGGGTTTTCGTCCCGAGAGCATCTTATATGCGGAAGGGGAGGCCGAGGGGGTGCCCTAGGCGGCCACACCACCCCCTATCGCAGGCCAGGTCTAGCCGTGCGGACAGGTGGTGTGGCAGCCCGCTGGCCCCTCTCCGTCTCGTATTCTAGCTCTGTGTCCCCCTCGGTGAACGACTGACTTTGGCTTTTGTCCCATCCAATTCCGAGGATATTCATTTTCTGACTTTCCTGGAACCAAAAACAGCAGAAAACAGGCAGCTCGCACTGTGGCATCTTGTTAATAGGTTAGTCCAAGAAAGTGTATAGAAAGTACTCCAAAGTGTGGACAAAACATAAGAAAGTAGATAAAAACCAAGCATGGAACATCAAAAATTATAGATACGTCTGCAATGTATCAACATCCCCAAGCTTAACTCCTACTCGTCCTTGAGTAGGTAAGTGATAAAAAGAAAGAATAATTTTTAAGGTGACATGCACCATCATAAACTTGATCAAAGTATTCGTAAAACATTGATAGCTGGGATCATAGTACTTCAACATAGCATGAAAGATAAAGTTCTAGCAATAAGACAAAGCAACTATGTTGCAACATGAAAAGGCACAAACAAAAGATTCATGAATAACAATGCTTTGCAAGACGTTTGTTTGTTTCACATAAAGAAAACATAGCATAGTGGCATTCAGCTTGTCCCTCATAGAGTAGCAAACATAAATGCATAGGACACCTTCAAAGTTCATAAGAGTGACTAGATACAAATAGTTTAAAACAAGCAATATCAAAGTTATGCATCAATCAACAAGTCTTGGGACAATGCACATAGATCTAAGAATGGCCACTATGCTCTCAAAGTAGGTGCATAAAGATAGAAGGTGGAGACTCAACATAAAAGTAAAAAAAAGCCTTCACAGAAGGAAGTAGGGATTCAAGTTTCATAAAGAGCTTCCAAAAATTATGGTACTTATTAGCTTTCAGCTCTCATTGCCCCTATCATAAGCATCTTGAAGTGATTAAGGTTAAAGTGAACAAACTATGGAGTATATGCTTGACAAAGTATAAGTTGGAAATCTCATGTCCCTTGAATACGAGGGCCGCTCCTCATGCTACTCAAGTTTAGTTACTGGTAAGTTCTTGTCATAGTAAGTACATGTGTATCATAGAGAACTGCCAGCGTGGTACCCCTTGCCCGATGATACGGAAGAATCCCCATATCAACATGACAAGGCAAGCAGACAACGAGCATCTCAGCAATCTTCTTATTTACCATGGGAAAATGGTGCTTTTTTCTCTCTTTCCTCTTTTCTCATATCTCTTTTTTTTCTTTTTCTTTTTTCTCAATATCTCACTCTTTTTTTATAAGAAGAATGCTTCATAGACAGCTCATTATGGTTATGCTGCAGGTTTCCACCATGATGGCATGGATTAGACCAATGACCGTGCGTTTCTCTAACACACATACATAACTCCATGGACTTACAAGCTCCTTTCATTTCACAACTGACATCCATAGACAAAAGAACATGATATCAACTAGGTACAAAGTACAAGTGCAATGTTGAAAGCGTTCCCAATGACAGCATGGTTCTGCTAATCCCCAACATATAAGTGCAAGCATATACAACATAGACGACACAATGGTTCAAGTTTATTAAGGGCAAGAAAAGTAAAGT
Source organism: Avena insularis (assembly GCA_023614405.1). NCBI lineage: Eukaryota > Viridiplantae > Streptophyta > Magnoliopsida > Poales > Poaceae > Avena > Avena insularis. Next base: position 8,697,514 of record CM042692.1, on the reverse strand, counting down.
GTGCCATCAAGTTCGTGAGAGCTTTAATCACTAGTTTTCTCATAACAAGTTTAATTCGGAAGGTAGATAAACACATGAATATACTTGGAATAGCAAATGCTAATAGGTAGGTATGGTGGACTCTTTGGAATAACTTGGTTTTAGGAGTTGGATGCATGAGTGGAACTCATACTTGGTTATGGAGGCTAGAAAAAGACTGGGAGCGACCAACTAAGAGAGCAATAATGGCCATAATCATGCAGAGCGACAAAACATCATTAATCAAAGCATAAAGTGATACTACAAGTTGAAAACTAAAGGATCATAAAGGCTTATGGTGACTCGGGATAGTCATAACATGGTGTGAGCATGCGCCAAGTCAACCCAAATAAAGCATCAAAGGAGAATACCACAATACTATGCTATGCTAAAAGAACACATGATTCTTCAAAGGCACATTAAGCAATCTCAATTGTTTATAACAAGTCATGCTACAACAAATATCACTAAGCATAAAGCCAAAACAATATAAAGCATGGCATGCCAAAGCATAGGCCACAATCAAAAACAAGCTCCTTTTACCACTTAAGCATGAACTTTCCTACTCTTTTCCAATCCAAACCAAACTATTTGAAAACCAATGTATGAAAGAGGGGGTCCAACCAATTTATTCAGCAAACCAACAAAACCAAGCAAACGGAAAACCAAAACGAAAATGAAAAAGTAGACGCTCCAAGAACAACACAACTGTGCATGAAACAATAAAAATGAAGTGTTTGGAAGAAACCTGGGATTTTTATTGATGAAGAAGGGGATGCCTTGGGCATCCCCAAGCTTTGACCCTTGTACCTCTTGAATATTTCTTGGGGTGACATGGGGTGGCATCTCCAAGCTTGAGCTTTAGTCCACTCTTCATCTCATTACATCATTCCCTCCATACACCTGAAATTTTTCCTTCATACAAAACTTCACACAATATTTATTAGCAACATTAGTAAACTCAAGATAATAAGTCTTTAGGTTCAGTTTCAACACCAATAAAACTTCCATTAAAACACAATCTACTGTAGCATTTCCCTCAAAAATCTCAATTCCCCAAAAGAACTCAAAAAGGAACCAACAAGAAGCAAATGCAAATAATGGCAGAAACCTGTCAAAAGAGACCAGCAGGTAAAAACCAATTTTTTCGAAGACCTTCTATTGCTCAAATCAAAAAGTGTTTAACTAACGAAATTAGATAACAACTTGGGGCAGAAGCACAAAAATTCATGCCTCAAAACGACGTACAGAGATTTTACATGAATTTTTATGGTGAAGCACATAAATCTGTTTCGGGACGGCAACTTTCCCAATCATTACTTCTCTCTCATTATAGGTTACTGTTGGCACAAAAAGCAAATAAAAAGGATAAGGAGAGGTTATTACTGAAGCAATAATGTCCAAGACTCATCTAAAACTTTTGGGTTATCTCCCAATAAGTACTTTTCTTTAACGCCTTTAAGTTAGGCATAAGAAGCAAGAAAAAGAATCAAGTGTTCTCAAATGAAGAAGCATTAAGAGCAAATTTTGTTTTCATAGGAGAGGCAAAAGAATTCTTCTCTCTCTTCGTAGGCAAGTGTTCTATACCTTTCTTGAGTGGGAGTTGATATTTAATGGTGCCTTCTTTCATATCAATAATGGCACCAACAGTTCTAAGAAAAGGTCTTCCCAAAGTAATAGGACAAGAAGCATTACATTCAACATCCAAAACATAGAAATCAACAGGGACATAGGCATTGTTAACCATAATAAGAACATCATTAATACTCCCCATGAGTTTTTTTAGCATTATCATCAAGTAGGATATTCAAATAACAATCTTCCAATGGTGGCAAATCAAGCATATCATAAATCCTTCTAGGCATAATAGAAACACTACTATCAAGATCACATAAAGCTTTGAAATCAAAATCATTCACTTTCATATTAATGATGGGTTCCCAACCATCTTCTTGTTTTATAGGAATAGAAGCTTTATGTTTCATCTTTTCTTCTTTAATTTTTATGAGAGCATCGGTAATGTGTTTTGTAAAGGCCATATTCATAGCACTAGCATTATGACTTTTAGCAAGCTTTTGTAGGAACTTAATAACTTTAGAGATATTGCAACCATCAAGATCAAAGTCATAATTATCATCTAAAGTAGTAGAGCTATTACTAGCCTCAACACTAGTGGTAGTGATAGTAGAAACACTAATGTTTCTAGCAATTTCATCTTCTCTTTCCCACTTAGCATGCAATTCAGCTAATAGTCTAACATTTTCATCAATTCTAACTTGTATGGCATTAGTAGCAGCAAAGGGATTATCAATAGTTTCCGGTTTAGCAGCCATTTTGTTAATCAAAGAGGATTGTGCTTCAGACAAAGATGAAATATTTCTTTCAGCATTAGAAAGTTTCAATTGCAAACTAGGAATTTCCCTATTTAAACTCTCAAGTTGATGACTAATATTCTTCAAATGGGTAGATTGTTCCTCCATAGTTTTAGTAAATAATTTATTTTGTTCATATTGCATTTTCATGAAGTTTTTAGTGGATCTTTCAACTTCTAAAATTCTTCCTTCACTAGGTATTCCAGGTTTGCCATTATAACCATAAGTATTATTAGGAGGGTAGGGCCTATAATTGTTATTGCCATAAGCATTGTTGCTAAAATTGTTATTTCTTATAAAGTTCACATCAACTTGCTCTTCTTGAGCAACCAAAGAGGCTAAGGGAACATGATTTGGATCAATATAAGCCTTCCCATTAAAAAGCATAGACATAATAACATCAATTTTATCACTCAAGGAAGAGGTTTCTTCAACAGAATTTACCTTCTTACCTTGTGGAGCTCTTTCAGTGTGCCATTCAGAATAGTTAACCATCATATTATCCAGAAGCTTTGTTGCAACACCAAAAGTTGTTGGGTCCGCAACATAGAAAACAAAAAATTTCCTACGATGGGAACTATACGCCAAGATCTATCTACTAGATACAGAGCAACGGGTGGACATACATCCATGGAGAACTTACCCTCAAAGACAACGAGTTTTGTTAACGAGTAGGAACTCGTGGTTGATGTAGTCGTACGCTTGCCGATCTCAAGATCGTGTGGAAGTCCGAGCGCCGCAAATCAGCAGCGCGCATCCACACGTTCAAGCCACGGACAACCTCCACCTCCTCTCTCCAAAGGAATCAGCAGCAACAACTCCTTCCGCATTAAGGCCACCGGGAACATGTATCTCGCTAATCCGAGACCATGGGGGAATATCTAGAGGGGGAGAGAGATCCTTCACGAGGAGGTGTGGTTTGTGAGAGGGGAGAGGGGGGCTTTATATAGGAGGGAGGGAGACCCCTCCCCTACCATAGGCGGCGCAGGAGGAGGGGGGACTCCTCCCCTCCTTCATTCATGTGGTGAACCTCCACTCACATAAACATGGCCTCCACCCAAAATCCCACTCACATGTATTTAATTTCCACCAAATTAAATGCAACTCTCAATTAATAAAACTCTTTTATTTATTTTATTCAGAATTTTGTTAATTACTTTAATTAACAAACATTCACATAAAACCCCTTGCAACATTTCAATATCACATGCAGAACCACTTTCTGCAATTTCACCCGAAACAATTCCGGTTTCTATCGAAACAATTCCTGTTTCTATCGAAACATTTCCTGCGCTTTGCAAACCTTTTGTCTGGAACATATGTGCTCCTAAGTCGTGTCCGGCAATCCTTAAGTGTGTCACCCTACGGTTCGCGAATAATGCAGACATGATTGAGACTCCTCTCAGATCAATAATCAGAAGCGGGACCTGGAGATCCATACTGACTCCTGCATATTCAACGATGACTTCTGTGATCGTGAGAACCTTTAACGTCATCAATTTAATCCCTTTGTCTCATGATATAATACATGTCCGAGATTCGATCATCGGTATCCAAATACCTAGTTTGATCTCGTTACCGACATGCACTCTTTTCTCGTTCCCGTGTTATAACATTCTAGTGATCACATCACTTGCTTGCAAGCTATCTTAATGTGATATCACCGAGACGGCCCAGAGTATATCTATCCGTCATCGGGATTGACAAATTCCACTCTTGATCCATGAGCCTCAACATAATACCTTCATAGCACTGAACCCACCTTTATGGTCACCCTGTTACGGTGTGACGTTTGATGTTATCAAGATACTCTTCCGGTGTTAGCAGTTAACATGATCTCATGGTCTAAGGACTAAGACTACTTTGTATGATGTTATAGCAATATAAACATAATGACTTGATCGTAATGCTATACTTCGAATGAATGTTCATCACATCATTTCACAAATGTTGTGAACTTGTTATTAACAACATCCAATGTCCATGATCAGGAAACCTTGATCATCTTGTTAATCAACAAGCTAGTCTATAAGAGAGGCATAACTAGGAACCCTTTTGTTTATTAAACACACATGTATTGATGTTTCCTACCAATACAATTATAGCATGCAAAATAAACATCTATCATATACAAGGAATACATAATAACAACTTTATTATTGCCTCTCAGGGCATATTTCCTTTAGTCTCCCACTTGCACTAGAGACAATAATCTAGTTTATATAGTGATAACTCTAACACCCATGGAGTTCTGGTGTTGATCAGGTTTTGCCCTAGGGAGTACTTTAGTCAACGGATCTGCTACATTCAGGTCCGTGTGCACTTTACAAATCTTTATATCTCCATCCTTGACATGCTCGCGGATGGAGTGAAACCGGCGCTTAATATGCTTGGAATTTGTGTGAGACCTTGGTTCCTTGGCGTTGGCTATGGCTCCATTATTGTCACAATAGATCACCATTGGGTCCAACGCACTAGGAACCACACCTAGTTCTGTTATGAACTCCTTCATCCAAAATGCTTCCTGCGCCGCTTCTGAAGCAGCAACATATTCCGCCTCCGTCGTTGATCCAGCCACCACAGGTTGCTTGGAGATCCTCCAACTAACTGTTGCTCCGTTCAAGAGAAATATGTATCCGGATTGAGACTTAGAGTCATCCGGATCAGTGTCAAAGCTAGCATCGACATAACACTTAGCGACTAACTCTTCTTCACCTCCGTATACAAGAAACATATCCTTAGTTCTTCTCAAGTACTTAAGGATATTTTTGACCGCTATCCAGTGTTCCGAACATGGATCAGATTGGTACCTACTAGTCAAACAAATAGCATGTGCCACATCCGGTCTTGTACATAGCATGGTATACATTATCAGCCTATGGCTGCGGCATAGGGGATCTTATCCATTATCTCTCTTTCTTCCGTCGTAGCCGGACTTTGAGTCTTACTCAATGTCTTGCCTTGCAACATAGGTAAGTACCCCTTCTTACTTCCGTCCATATTAAACTTCTTTAATATCTTATCAAGGTATGTACTCTGCGATAGCCCAATTAGGCGTCTTGATCTATCTCTATAGATTTTAATGCCTAATATATATGAAGCTTCACCAAGGTCCTTCATCGAAAATTTGCTGTTTAGATAACTTTTAACACTGTTTAAAAGATCTATATCATTTCCAATCAATAATATGTCATCCGCATATAATATCAGAAATGCCACATTGCTCCCACTCACTTTCTTGTAAATACAAGCCTCTCCATAAGTTTGGACAAATCCAAACTCTTTGAGCACCTCATCAAAGCGAAGATTCCAACTCCGGGAAGCTTGCTTTAATCCATAGATGGATCGCTGAAGTTTGCACACCTTATCAGCATCCTTAGGATCGACAAAACCCTTAGGCTGTATCATATACAACTCTTCTTCAATATTACCATTGAGGAACGCAGTTTTGACATCCATCTGCCATATTTCATAATTGAAATATGCAGCAATTGCTAACATAATCCTAACCGACTTAAGCATCGCTAGGGGAGAGAATGTCTCATCGTAGTCAACTCCTTGAATTTGTCGAAACCCCTTTGCGACAAGTCGAGCCTTATAGATGGTTACATTACCATCAGCATCAGTTTTTCTTTTGAAAATCCATTTATTCTCAACGGCCTTTCGATCGTGAGGTAAGTCCACCAAGGTCCAAACCTAATTTTCATACATGGATTCCATCTCGAATTTCATGGCTTCTAGCCATTTGTTGGAATCAGGGCTCATCGTCGCTTCTTCATACGTCGCAGGGTCATCTATTTCATCAATCATGAAATTCATAACAGGATTGCCGTATAGTTCAGGAGCTGCACGTGTCCTGCTTGACCTGCGAGGTTTGGTAGTGTCCTCTTTCGGAGTTTCATGATCAATATCATTAGCTCTCTCTTCATTAGGTGAAGTCAACTCCGAAACAACTTCCGGTGCTGCGCTACTCGCCATTTCATGAAGAGAAGGTTCAATAACCTCTTCGAGTTCTACCTTCCGACTACTCACACCTTTCACGAGAAACTCCTTCTCAAGAAAGGATCCATTCTTGGCAACAAAGACCTTTCCCTCGGATCTGTGATAGAAGGTATACCCAATCGTTTCCTTAGGGTATCCTATGAAGACGCATTTTTCCGCTTTGGGTTCGAGTTTATCCGGTTGAAGTTTCTTCACATAAACATCGCATCCCCAAACTTTAAGAAATGACAACTTAGGTTTGTTTCCAAACCATAATTCATACGGTGTCTTTTCAACGGATTTAGATGGTGCCCTATTTAAAGTGAATGCAGCGGTTTCTAGTGCATAACCCCAAAATGATAGTGGCAAGTCAGTCAGAGACATCATAGATCGAACCATATCCAATAAAGTACGATTACGACGTTCTGACACACCATTACGTTGTGGTGTTCCGGCAGGCGTGAGTTGTGAAACTATTCCACAGTCTTTCATATGTGTGCTAAACTCGTAACTAAGATACTCTCCTCCACGGTCGGACCGTAGAAATTTGATCTTTCTGTTATGATGATTTTCCACTTCATTCTGAAATTCTTTGAACTTTTCAAAGGTTTCAGACTTATGTTTCATCAAATAGATATACCCGTATCTACTCAAATCATCCGTGAAAGTAACAAAATAAGGATATCCACCTCGCGCCGACACACTCATTGGTCCACACAAATCAGTATGTATGATTTCCAATAAATCTGTCACCCGTTCCATTGAACCGGAAAACGGAGTTCTAGTCATCTTGCCCATAAGGCATGGTTCACATGTATGAAATGATTCAAAATCAAGTGATTCCAAAAGTCCATCAGAATGGAGTTTCTTCATGCGTTTAACGCCAATATGACCTAGACGGCAGTGCCACATATATGCAGATATATCATTATCAAGTTTAATCCTTTTATCATCAACATTATGAATATGCGTAATACTACTATCGAGATCCAACAGAAATAAACCATTCAACAAAGGTCATGACCATAAAAGATATTATTCATATAAATTGAACAACCATTGTTTTCAGACTTAAACGAATAACCACTTTGCATCAAACACGATCCGGATACAATGTTCATGCTCAGTGCAGGCACCAAATAACAATTATTCAGGTTTATAACTAATCCCGACGGAATATGGAGAGGCAGCGTTCCGAGGGCAATCACATCAACTCTTGATCCATTGTCGACCCACATTGTGACCTCATCCCTTGCTAGTTGTCGCTTGTTCCGCAGCCCCTGAACCGAGTTACATATATTAGCAACCGATCCCGTATCAAATACCCAGGTGCTACTGCGAGTACTAGTCAAGTACACATCAATAACATGTATATCACATATACCTTTGTTTGCCTTGCCGGCCTTCTTGTCTGCCAAATACTTGGGGCAGTTGCGCTTCCAATGGCCAGTCCCCTTGCAATACTAGCACTCGGTGTCAGACTTAGGGCCATCTCGGGATTTCTTTTCAGGCGTGGCAACAGATTTGCCGCCCTTCTTTCCCTTCTGCTTGCCTTTCTTGTCCTTCTTGAAACCGGTGGTCTTATTGATCATCAACACTTGATGTTCTTTCCTAATCTCCACTTCTGCAGTCTTAAGCATTGACAGAAGCTCGGGAAGAGACTTCTTCATGCCCTGTATATTATAGTTCATCATGAAGCTCTTGTAGCTAGGTGGCAGAGATTGGAGAACATGATGTATGCCTAAGTAAATGGGAATCATTATTCCGAAGGACACAAGCTTATCGACGTACCCAGACATTTTGAGTACATGCTCACTAACGGAGCTGTTCTCTTCCATCATGTAGCTAAAGAACTTTTCAGAAGCATTATAACTCTCTACGGAAGCATGGGTATCGAAAATCATTTTCAATTATCCCATGGTATCAAAGGCATTGCCATTTTCGAAACATTTTCGAAGTTCTGGCTCTAGCCCATACAGTATGCCGCAATGAACTAAGTTGCGGTCCTCCTGACGAGTTATATAGACGTTCTTTTCCTTGTCAGGGGCATCAGGTGCTGGTGGGGGGCCTAGCGGCACATCTAGCACATATTGCTTTTGTGCAGCAGTGAGGAGAATCCTCAAATTCATAGCCCAGTTGGTGAAGTTGCTACCATTCGCAGCAAGCTTCTCTTTCTCCATGAACACATTGAAATTAAAAGCAGGTGGTGCCATCTACAACAGAATTTGTAAAATATATTTAGACTAAGTTTATGATAGATTGAGTTCAACTAATCCAAATTACTAATGAACTCCCACTCAAAAACGACATCCCTCGTGTCCTTTTGGTGATTACATGAACCAAATCCACTACACAAAGTCCGATCATCATGTGAGTCGGTGTAGCTTCAAAGGCGAGCATCTATATGGGCATCATATCAACTATATGACTCATGCTTAACCTTTCGGTCCATGTTCCAAGGCCATGTCTGTACATGCTAGGCTCGTCAAGTAAGAACCTTAGTATTCACGTGTGTAAAACTATCTTACACCCGTTGTATGAAAGCGTAGAGTCGAGAACACCCGATCATCACGTGATGCCTCAAAACACGATCCACAAAATGGTGCATACTTAAGGAAGAACACATTTTATCTTGATATCTAAATGAGGGATCATCTTATAATGCTACCAAAAGCGCCAAACTAGCAATATAAGATGCTAACATCTAATGTGTGAAGTGAGGTGATATGGTCCATGCATTTGATCTCTATCATTTGCATCGTGGTATGATCTCTATCATTCCTTTGTGTGTAAGGCCAAGGTCTATGGAACTTACATGTTAAGTGAGTTGCAAGAGTATCTATCATACATCTACTTACAACAATACCATATCAAGACACTAGCCCAGCAACGATCTAAACTAGATGCCTCTAATTTATCAATTGCAAGCTTTACGTGGCTTAGGGCTTTCGGAGATAGAACCGGTCTTACCTACGAACATGAACCACAACGAGGATAACCAAGTTATTAGCAACTTGTTGTAAATCAGATATTGACTATAGTAGGAGAGACAAACACCCGCTAGCCACTTATGCAAAACTAGTTGCATGTCAGTCGTGGAACCGGTCTCATGTACGATGACATGTAAGGTTGGTCCGGGCCGCTTCATCCCACTATGCCACCAATATCCAAAGTACATAGAAGATGCAATAACATGATCATCATCGCCCCCATATAAACATATGTGTACTACCCATGCAAATCACCTACGCATAGATCAGGCTCTGATACCACTGTTGGGTCTGCAGCATAGAAAACAAAAATTTTCCTACGATGAGAACTATATGCCAAGATCTATCTACTAGATACAGAGCAATGGGTGGACATACATCCATGGAGAACTTTCCCTCGAAGACAACGAGTTTTGTTAACGAGTAGGAACTCGTGGTTGATGTAGTCGTACGCTTGCCGATCTCAAGATCGTGTGGAAGTCCGAGCGCCGCAAATCAGCAGCGCATCCGTCGTCGCACACACGTTCAAGCCACCGGACAACCTCCACCTCCTCTCTCTAGCGAATCAGCGGAAGCAGCAACTCCTTCCAGACGCTAGGCCATCGGGAACTTGTATCTCGCTAATCTGAGACCATGGGGGAATATCTAGAGGGGGGAGAGATCCTTCACGAGGAGGTGTGGTTTGTGAGAGGGGAGAGGGGGGCTTTATATAGGAGGGAGGGAGACCCCTCCCCTCCCATAGCCGGCGCATGAGGGGGGGGACTCCTCCCCTCCTTCATTCATGTGGTGAACCTCCACTCACTTAAACATGGCCTCCACCCAAAATCCCACTCACATGTATTTAATTTCCACCAAATTAAATGCAACTCTCAATTAATAAAACTCTTTTATTTACTTTATTCAGAATTTTGTTAATTACTTTAATTAACAAACATTCTCATAAAACCCCATGCAACATTTCAATATCACATGCAGAACCAATTTCTGCAATTTCACCCCAAACAATTCCGGTTTCGAAACAATTCCTGTTTCTATCGAAACATTTCCTACGCTTTGCAAACCTTTTGTCTGGAACATATGTGCTCCTAAATGGTGTCCGGCAACCCTTAAGTGTGTCACCCTATGGTTCGCAAATAATGCAGACATGATTGAGACTCCTCTCAGATCAATAATCAAAAGCGGGACCTGGAGATCCATACTGACTCCTACATATTCAACGATGACTTCTGTGATCGTGAGAACCTTTAACATCAGCAATTTAATCCCTTTGTCTCATGATATAATACATGTCCGAGATTGGATCATCGGTATCCAAATACCTAGTTTGATCTTGTTGCCGACATGCACTCTTTTCTCGTTCCCGTGATATAACATTCTAGTGATCACATCACTTGCTTGCAAGCTATCTTAATGTGATATCACCGAGAGGGCCCAGAGTATATCTATCCGTCATCGGGATTGACAAATTCCACTCTTGATCCATGAGCCTCAACATAAAACCTTCATAGCACTAAACCCACCTTTATGGTCACCACATTCGGTGTGACGTTTGATGTTATCAAGATACTCTTCCGGTGTTAGCAATTAACATGATCTCATGGTCTAAGGACTAAGACTACTTTGTATGATGTTATAGCAATATAAACATAATGACTTGATTGTAATGCTATACTTCGGATGAATGTTCATCACATCATTTCATAAATGCTGTGACCTTGTTATTAACAACATCCAATGTCCATGATCAGGAAACCTTGATCATCTTGTTAATCAACAAGCTAGTCTATAAGAGAGGCATAACTAGGAACCCTTTTGTTTATTAAACACACATGTATTGATGTTTCCTATCAATACAATTGTAGCATGCAAAATAAACATCTATCATATACAAGGAATACATAATAACAACTTTATTATTGCCTCTCAGGGCATATTTCCTTCAAAAGTAATGGTCATAAAGGTACCCCCAGCAGCAGAATCCAGTAGATTGTTGAAGAATAGTTCAATCCTGCATAAAAGGTTTGGATAATCATCCAAGCAGTCAGTCCATGAGTGGGACAATTCTTTACCAAAGATTTCATTATTTCCCAAGCTTGAGCAACATGTTCATTATCATATTGTTTAAACTTCATTATTTCACTTCTCATAGAGATAATCTTAGCAGGAGGATAGTATTTTCCAATGAAACCATCTTTGCATTTAGTACAAGAATCAATACTTTTCCTAGTTAAGGAATTCAACCATTCTTTAGCTTTTCCTCTCAAAGAGAAAGGAAACAATTTAAGCTTAATAATATCCCCATCTATATCCCTATGCTTCTGCATCTCACAAAGTTCAACAAAGTTATTTAGATGAGCAGCAGCATGTTCATTACCAATACCAGAAAATTATTCTCTCATAACAAGATTGAGTAAAGCAGGTTTTATTTCAAAGAAAGTAGCTTCAGGAATAGGTGGAGCAATAGGTGTGCACATGAAATCATTGTTGTTGGTGCTAGTGAAGTCACACAACTTAGTGTTTTCAAGAATAGTCATTTTTTATGTTTTTAATAAATAAAGCAAACTAGTAAAACTAATTTTTGTGTGTTTTTGATAAAGAAACAAGCAAACAAAGCAGAAATAAACTAAGCAGAACAAAAACAACAAAGTAAAGAGATTGGTTATGAGGGACTCCCTTGTGAAGATGTCCTTGACTCCCCGGCAACGGCGCCGGCAAATATACTTGCTGACTCGTGTATTAACGATCTCGTTGGGGAATCCCAAGAGGAAGGTAAGATGAGTACAGTAGTAAGTTTTCCCTCAGTTATGAAACCAAGGTTATCAATCTAGTAGGAGAAAGGAAACACCTCAAAGGTGTTGCTAGCTGGACTTTGGCAGGGCGCACTACCGCCACCAGCAGCAACGTGGAAACCTGCACAACACAACCACAGAAGTTTGCCCCCAACTTACAATGAGGTTGTCAATCTCACCGGTTTTGCTGAAAACAAAGGATTAAACATATTGTGTGGAAGAAAGAAATAGTTTGCAGAAAGTAAACAGAAAACAGTAAATAGTAGATTGATGGTAAAAGAAAGGACCAGGGTCCATAGTTCACTAGTGGTGGCTCTCCTTAAGATAGATGACATGCTAGGTGAACAAATTACAGCGGGGCAATTGACAAACATCAAGAAAGCAATACATGCATATACTAAACATCTTGACTCCTTTGAGATTTGATTGGGCATTACAACATTATACATAGATCGTAATCCAACTACATCTATGACTAATAATCCACCTACAGGTTATCATCCGAACCCCCTCCAGTATTAAGTTGCAAGCAACCGATAATTGCATTACGCATTGCGTGTAAAGTAAACAATACGATTGTTCTATGAACAAAGGATTGTTGTTTTCTCCCTAGTAGCAACAACATATCTAGTACCTTAGAGATTTACATTTCCCAGATTACTAGAGGCATGAACCCACTATCGAGCATAAATACTAACTCTTGGAGTTTCTAGCATCTACTTGGCCAAGATAGCTACTAACAACAGAAAGCATGCAAGATCACAAATAACAAAGACATTATAGAATCAATAATCAATCTGAAATAGCATCTCAATATCCATCGGATCCCTGCAAACACAACATGTAGGATTACAAATAGATGATCTTGATCATGAACGGAGCTCACAAGATCTAAACATGATAGAACAAAGGAGAAGAACCAACCATCTAGCTACTACATGGACCTGTAGTCCAAGGATGAACTACTCACGCATCACACCGGAGGCTTGCATGGTGATGAAGAAGGCCTCCAGGGTGAATTCTCCCCTCCAGTCTTGCCGGGAAGAGCTTCAGATCCCTCCCGATCTAGGGATGGAGATGACGGTGGCTACAGACTCTTTTGTGGAATTTTGATCGGGTACTTAGGGTTTCTGTATCGGAGGCATCTTATAGGTGAAAGGGGAGGCCGAGGGGGTGCCCTAGGCGGCCACACCACCCCCTGGCGTGGGCCATGCCTGGCCGCGCGGCCAGGTGGTATGGCAGCCCTCTGGCCCCTCCCCGTCTCGTATTCTGGCTTCGTGTCCCCCTGGTGAAAAACTGACTTTGGCTTTTGTCCCGTCCAATTTTGGGAATATTCATTTTCTGACTTTCCTGGAACCAAAAACAGCAGAAAATAGGCAGCTGGCACTGTGGCATCTTATTAATAGGTTAGTCCAAGAAAGTTTATAAAAAGTACTCCAAAGTGTGGACAAAACATAAGAAAGTAGATAAAAACCAAGCATGGAACATCAAAAATTATAGATATGTTTGCAATGTATCAGCCAACAACTTCCACAACGGGTGAAACTTCAAGTAGCCAAGTGGAATGTTACTTGTGTGGAGGCAAATGATGGAAATCCTTTATGTGTGGCAATACCAAGGTCATGATCATAAGTGACAATGGAGATTACGGATTCTTGAGGGAAGACGATTTTGAAGAAAGAACACAAGCCGCCCTCAACGAGAGTGAAGTGCATACCAATGATCAAGATCTTCTCAGGTGTGAGCATGGTGCTAGCCCATAACTTATTGTCACAAGGGTGTTAAACACACAAGCCCAAGAACATGAAGATCAATGTTGCAACATTTTCCATACAAAGGACGGTATTAATGGAAAATCCATCAAAGTCATTATAGACGGAGGAAGTTGCCAAAATCTAGTAAGCACCGAGTTGTGTGAGAATCTCAAACTACTTCTCCGCAAACATAAGCACCCCTACCATGTGCAATGGTTAAGCGATAATGGATCTGTCAAGATTTAGCACACCGTATCGGTCTCATTCCATATTGGTCCATACAAGGATACCGTTGAGTGTGTAGTTCCCATTACCATTTGCCACATGTTACTTGGTAGGCCATGGAAATTTGACAAGGGTTCTATCCATGATGGCCGCACAAACATCTATAGCTCTAAGTGAGTTGGGAAGGCTGTGCCTTGCAACCGATGACTCCTAGACAAACAATTGTGGACACTGCAAAGGCTTTAGCGAGGGTGCAATCTACAAAAATACCAAGTGAAATGAGTGGTGAGCGATAGATCCACCAAAAGGCGAGTGAAAGTAGCAAGCCAAATATGAGTGGAAAATGAAGATTTTTCTCCTTGGCACTTAACTTGAGATGAGAGAAGTGAGGGAAAACACATCCATACTGCACTACCTGCTCACATGCAAGGGATTGGTGCAAGAAACTAACATTCCTCCTTCTCTAATGATGGTTTTGTAGGAATCCAAAGTTGTTTTCCCCGCTGAACTACCTCCACTTCGAGGAATCAAGCAGCACATCGACCTCATTCTCGGTGCTCCTCTACCAAATCGCACCGCCTACCGCAAGAACCCGGAGGAGAAGAAGGAAATTGAAAGGAAAATTGAACACCTTATCTCCAAAGGTATGATTCAAGAAAGCTTAAGCCCAAGTGTGGTTCCCGTTACACTTGTCCAAAAGACGGATGATACCATGCGTATGTGCATGGATTGATGTCCCATGAATGATAATATTGTTCGTTACCATCACCCCATACCTCGTCTTGATGACATTCTTGATGAGTTAAGTGTATCCACTACATTTTCTAAGATAGATCTTCATAATGGCTACCACCAAATACATATGTCTGTGGGTGATGACTGGAAGACCACATTCAAGACCAAATTAGGTCTCTATGAATGGTTGGTCATGCCCTTTGGCTTATCTAATGCAATATCCACCTTCATGCGACTAATGAATCACATTTTGAGATCACTCATTGGAAAATTTGTTGTTTGTTTATTTTGATGACATTCTTGTGTATAGCAAATCACTTGAGGATCATGTTCAACATGTGAAAGAAGTATTGCAAATTATTCCCAATGAAAAGCTTTATGCTAACCTTCTCGAGTGTTCCTTTGCTCGTGACAAATTGGATTTTCTTGGCTTTGTTGTTTCTTTGAATGGAATTGAAGTGGATGATTCCAAAGTTATGGACAGTCGAGATTTTATAATACAAAAAACGGTTGGAGAAGTTCGAAGTTTTCATGGATTATCCGGTTTTATCGTTGCTCCGTGAAAGATTTTTCTACCATCGCTTGCCCTAAATGAATTGACAAAAAGAATTTACCTTTTGTTTGGGAAAAGCTCAACAAATTTCTTTCGATGAATGTTAAAAGAGGCTAACAGAAGCCCGTCTTCTTGCTTTGCCGAATTTCACAAAAACTTTTGAAATGAAATGTGATGCAAGTGGTATTGGAGTTGGAGGCGTCCTCATGCAAAACATACGCCCGGTTGCATATCACAGCGAGAAGTTGGACGACGCGCACCTCAGCTATCCAATTTATGACAAAGAGTTGTTTGCATTGGTTCGAGTTTCACAAGTTTTGAAATATTACCTTTGTCCCAAAGAGTTCATTATTCACTCCGACCATGAGTCGTTGAAGTACCAAAGGGTTAAGCCAACATGACAAAAATGCATGCTAAGTGGGTTGAATTTATGGAGTCTTCCCCCTATATAGTGAAATACAAGAAGGGCAAAGATAATGTGGTTGCAGTTGCTCTTTCTTGTAAGAACACAATTCCTACTTATGCGCCTCGAAGTAAACGTTTTGGGTCTTGATGATATCAACTATTTTTATCCTTCCGACCCATTCTTTGAAAAATATTCCATCCACAAGGTATTTGATGACTTCTATTTTGTTTCAAGCAACGTTCTTTGTCCCATTATTTGTACTCCAAGAGGCTCGTCGAGGAGGGTTGATGGGTAATGATACGTCCATTTTGCATCACCATTCTATATCATAATTTACTATTATTCATTGATATATTTCATATTAAGAGATGGTACTTATGTTATTTCATCTATTTTTGCATGATTGATGATTTTGGGAGGATGAACCACCGAAGTCACGATTCTGATGGAAAAAAGCACCGTTTCGAGGAAAAATTGGCGAAGATCAGAAAATCCCAGAAAATATATGGAAATTCCTATTTTTCCAGAAGACGAAGGAAGCCAGAAGCAGAAGTGGAGATAGGCCACAGGGACCCACACCACCCCCTGGCGCGGGCCAGCCTTGGCCGTGCACCTGGGTGGTGTGGCCACCCTGGCCTACCTCTGGCATCACCCTCTGACGCATATAAGCCCCTCGAAACCCTAAGACTCGGGGAGCGACCACAGAAAGATTCCGCAGCCTCTACGGGGCGGAAAACTATAGAGAGAGAAAGAGCTCTTCGGCATGCAGACATCTCCACCAGCACCATCATCAAGCTAGACTTCATCGGGATCACCATCATCATCTTCACCATCATCTCCACCAGCACCATCATCACCACTCCGTACCTCTTTAACAATTGGGTTGAATCTTGCATAGTTCTTAGGGTAAACTTTCCCAGTGTTGATTACTTGTTGTAGTTGATGCTATTGGGTGGAACCATTGAATTATTGTTATGTTCAGATTATTACTAATCATTATTTCATCTCTGATCTTGATCCATATGATGTCTCGTGAGTAGTTTGTTAGTTCTTGAGGACATGGGAGAAGTCATGTTGTTAGTAGTGGAATTGTGTTGAGAAAGATTCAATGGTTTGCTAATTAAGTTGTGGTGTTATTCTAGTGGTGTCATGTGAATGTCAACTACATGATACTTCACCTTTATGGGCCTAGGGGAATGCATTGTATATTTGGCTACTATTCGTAGGGGTTGCCGGAGTGACAGAAACCTGAACCCCCGATAGGAAACCTTTGCACAAGGGAGTGTAGGATCTCAGAGTTTAAGGCTGTGGTTAGGTTTTTATCTTAATTACTTTCTTGTAGTTGCAGATGCTTACCAGGGGTATAATCATAAGTATGTATTAGTCCTAGGAAGGTCACTACATTAGCACAGGTTCACCCACACAACACTTATCCAACTATAGAGGATTAATTAACTATATGAAGTGAAAGAACTTGACAGTATTCCCATGTGTCCTCGAGAACGTTTGGTTATCTCAAGTAATACAACCGGCTTGTCCTTTGCTAAAGAAAGGATCGGCCACTTGCTGCATTTATTATCACTGTCTTTTATTTACTCGCACTTTATTTATCTGCATTATCAAAAAACCCTAAAAATCCGTTTGCTAAGTATTTACAGAGAATTCCTGATCCAAGCCACTCGTCAACACCTTCTGCTCCTTGTTTGGTTTGATACTCTTACTTATCGAAAATACTGCGATACACCCCCTATACTTGTGGGTCATCAAGATTATTTTCTGGCGCCGTTGCCAGGGAGTGAAGCGCTATTGGAGAGTGGAACTGGTAAATGAAACTTCTACTGTGAGTATTGTTTATTTCTATTTGTTTCTTTATTCTCAATATGGACAATTCACTTAGTTTCTTATTTCGTAATGCTACTACCACTGCTAAGGTAGTAGATGAACCTCCACCTGCTGAAAATGATACTTTTAAGATACCTACAAGAATTGTTGATCGTGTTATGGATAACTACTATTTAGAGATGGAACTGTCCATCCCGGTGATCATTTGCTTTTTATACACGAATTATGCGGGTTGTTTAAGTGTGCAGGTATTACAACAAATCAAGTTAAGAAAAAGCTATTCTCTATAACACTGAAAGGAAGAGCTGAGGAATGGTATAAGCTGCTAAAGAATGGCCAGTCTCTTGAATGGGAGGAAATTATACCTCTCTTTTATTCCAAATTTTATCCTCCTAGTGAGATTCATAAAGATCGGAATGAAATATATAACTTTTGGCCTCGTGATGGAGAGAGTACAGCTCAAGCTTGGGGGAGACTGAAGTCACTAATGCTCAAATGTCCTACTCATGAGCTCCCTAATAATATTATTATCGACAACTTTTATGCAAGGCTTTCTCTTCATGATAAGGATCTATTGGATGCTTCTTGCTCTGGATCATTTACACGTATGGAACAAGAATCTAAATGGGATCTTCTATACCATATTCAAGATAATGCTGAAGCATGGGAGAATGACAAAGGAAGAAAGTCAGTTATAAATTATGATTATGAATGCATTAAATATTTTATGGGAACTCATGACTTTCATAATATTAGTAATGCTTATGGTCTTGATTCTCAAAGTATTCCAAATTACTTTAAGGCTTTTGCTTCTTATATTGAAATTCCTAAAAAGAAATGGAACAAGTATCATATAAATATATTATTATTTGTGTTCCTGCTAGAAATACTGAAGCTTCTACTATTGATCATATTTTACCTGAACCTTACATCGAGAAAATACCTTTCGCGGTTAAAGTAAAGGAACATTCTATGACAGCTAGTATGGTTGACGAAAGTACAAAGAAAGCTATAGAACCTGATGAACAAATAGATGTTGAACCTGCAGTAGCAAATATGAAAGACTTTGTCACTAAAAATGTAGAAGATGGGCACATTATCCTTTGTTAGGATACTTCTAAAATTGTTTCACATCCTAATGGAACTAGGAAAGCTAGTGTCCCTCTGTTTTCTGTCAGAATAAGTGATCATTGCTACAATGGTTCTTGTGATAGTTACATCGTTAAATTTATGCATGATACTTAAAGTTATTATGAGAGAGGGAAGATTGTTCTTATGCATCTCAATAATATTAAGTTTCCTCGCTTTATGCTAAAAGTCTTTAAGTTGCACTTGTTTTGCCTTCCTATGCTAGTAGCCTCTGGTTTCAATAATTTATTTTCTTACAAAATTTTCTTGCATAGGAAGTGGGTTAGACTTAAATATAAGTATGTTTGCTTCTTGATGCTCTCTTTTACTTCAATTCATACTTTTATGTGAGCATCATTGAAATTTATCATGCCTATCTTAATGGCTATAAAGAAAGAGCTTTTTGGGAGACATCCCAATATGTTTTCGCTTTCAGTTTATTTTGATCTTTTTCAGTCCTGGAAGTTATTGCTTATGTACTAACCTCTCCTTATCCTTTTTTTTGGTTTTTGTGTCAAGATCAGCCTCTAATGAAAGAGAAGTAAGATTTGGGGAAGTTGCTGTCCCGAAACAGATTTTTGTGCTTCACCGTAAAAAATCGTGAAAAATCCTAGAACATCGTACTGATCTGTAATTTTTTGTGTGCATGCCCCAGGTTATTATTTAACTTTCATTAGTTTTGCACTTTTTGATTTGAGCAACAGAAGAGTCTCAGAAAAAATGATCTTTACCTGGTAGTCTGTTTTGACAGATTTCTGCCATTTTTGCGTTTTGCCTCTTAAATCGATTTCCTTTTTGAATTCTTTTGGGGCTTTTGAAAGGAGTTGTTTTAGTATCTTATGTTCTGATGGATTTAAATTAAAATTTAACCTAAAGGTTTATTATATTGCATGCACTAATGTTGCTAATGAAGAATGTCTAAAGTTTTGTATGAAAGAAATTTTCATGTGGTAGGAGAAAATGATGTAATAAGATGAAGAATGGTCAAAAGACTCAAGCACTAAATTTTTGAAGATTCTCACAATGAAGATATTGATATTATTCAAGCGGTGACTCCGGAAGAATTTATTAAAAGCCAAGTTCAGAGACCTGCAGAGTCTGTTTTCGAATAGGTAACAGTTCTAGTAAGGAAAGGTACGCGAAAACTTTTCAAGTTATATTTTTGCAGTTTTTCTTTTTCTAACCAGGGAATTAATGAGTCGAAAAAGGGACGTAAACGGAGCCCGGGTGGCTCACACCACCCGTGGCGCGGGCCCACCTGGCCGTGCCACCAGGTGGTGTGGCCACCCCGGAGCCCGTCTCCGACCCGTTTTCTCCCAGTACTTTCCTTTTGTTGTTAAACTTCGTAATATATAATCCCCCGGATACCCTGAGGTTCTTATATCGTGTTCTCATCATGTTTTCGGTTCGATCTCTTCTGTTCAGATGTCGTTCCAGGATTCATCTTCGGAGGACTATGAGCTACGATGCCGGCACGAGCTCTATCGCAATCTTGAGTAGAGGACCTTTGTAGGATGGGTGGAAGAAGAAAGGATCACAACTAGGAGCGAAGACCTGGATCGGAGCATCGAGGAGGAAGTGAATAGAATGTCATCATGCATGAAAGGACAGGGGCTGATACCTCCAATACTAGACCTCAGTTCCTGCCCTGCAGCAGTGGAAGCTCTATGAGCCACTAATGAGTTTTCGATAAGTACCGAGTCCTGAGGAGAAAGGTGGATATACTTCCAGATGAGAATAACAGGCTTCGCAAGATCCTGGAAGATTTTCTCACTCCAATCATGGGCGCAACACCAGCACCACCGACGGAGTAATTCGTCATCAGGTTTTGGCATCCCCTTGGTTTGCTCCAAGCTTGGGGGAGAGCCGCGGTATCACATAATTATATTTCATCTTTTTACCTTTTTAGTAGAGTCATATCATGAATAGAGAAGTTATCATATAGGATGGTTTGCATTATGGAAGTATCTCCCCTCTAGTTAGATATCTATGTATCCCTTGGTGTGAGTTGTTGTAATGGAATATTAATGAGAAGTTATATCATTTACTTTTTGCACATATTATTTTAGTTTGCAATTTCTATTATATGATTGATCTTGTTGATAGTATTGGTATCACTTTGGGATCATTAAGTAAATTTATATTGGTTTTGGCAAACCTAGCTCTGGTCAGTAGTAGCACTATTTGAGAATTGAATGGAAAAGAGAAAAGTACTTTTAGAAATATAATTTCATCATCTTTCTTTCTTGTCTGGCTCATAAGCTTAGTATTCTCTAGTTAAGATCTTTTGTGTCTCCAAGAAAGATTGCATGATTGTTTCTATCACTTGTATGTTTGTTTGTTTCCTTCCATTCTTATGCTTGCTACTCAGCCTTGCTAGCCAAAAACCTGTACTGAGAGGGAATGCTTCTCGTGCATCCAATCCTAAAACTAAAACATATGCCATTTGCATCCACCATATCTACCTATTAGCATTATTGCTATTCCAAGTAAATTCATGTTTTTATCTACCTTCCAAATGAAACTTGTTATGTGAAAACTAGTGATTAAAGCTCTCACAAACTTGATGGCACACTTTACTTTCTTGCACTTAATAAACTTGAACCATTGCATCCATCTATGTTACGTATATGCTTGCACTTTATAAGTTGAGAATTAGCAGAACCATGTTGTCATGGGGAACGCTTTCAACATTGCACTTATTTGATATCATGTTCTTTTGTTTATGGATCCCGACGGTGTGAAATAAAAGGGGAGCTTGTAAGCTCATGGTGTTTGTATATGTGTTAAAGAAACTCCTAGGCGGCTAGCCTAAGCCATGCCTAATCATGGTGGAAACTTGTAGCATAACCATAGTGAGCATTATATTAAGAATCCTCAATAAAAACCTATGGAAATAGCAAATAAAAAGATCGCTGGGATGCTCATTGTCTGTTGCCTTGTCATTTTGATATGGGATAGCTCCTGTATCATGGGACAAGGGGTACCCCATTGGCGGTTCTCCATGATACACATGTACTTACAATGATAAGAACTTACTTGTGCCTAAAGTTGAGTAGCATGAGGTCCGGTACTCTTAGGCAAGGGGCATGAGATTTTTGACTTATAACTTGTCAAGCATATCCTCATATTTGTTCACTTTAACCTTAATCACCTAAAATATGCTTATGATAGGGGCAATGAGAGCTCAAAGCTAGTAAGTACCATAATTTTTGGAAGCTCTTTATGAGACTTGAAATCCCTGCTTCCCTCTGCAAAGGGCTTATTTTTTACTTTTTAGTTGAGTCAGTAGACCTATTTCTTTCTATCTTAAGCAAGCATTTGATTTGTTGTGATTCAATCACCCATATGATGATATATTCAATCATGTTTCTTATGTTCCTAGTTTTGCACACTGCTCTTGTCTTAGTGGATATTACTTTGAAAGCTATCATTGAAAACCCATTATGTTTGACTCCTGAAATTTCTTAACCGTTCTATGACCAAGAACAAAGTTTTCCATTATCAATTATGATTTACTTTATGCATCTTTATTGTGTTTCCCTTACTCATTGCAAGTTAGGTTATATAATAGTGAGTTGTTTTCTATTATGATTTGTGTTTTGATGAATGTGATGCTTCTAGTTCATATTCTCTTTATCGACACTTCACTCCATAAACCTATGGACATGTTTATCGAGCTCAATTTTCGCTTGGGGACAAGCAAAGTGTAAGCTTGGGGGGAGTTGATACATCCATTTCGCATCACCATTCTATATCACAATTCATTGTTATTCATTGATATATTTCATATTAAGAGATGGTACTTATGTTATTTCATCTATTTTTGCATGATTGATGTTTTTGGGAGGATGAACCACCGGAGTCAGGATTCTGATGGAAAAAGCACCGTTTGGAGGCGAAACTGGCGAAGATCAAAAAATACCAGAAAATATACGGATATTTCTATTTTTCCAGAAGACGAAGGAAGCCACAAGGGGACGTGGAGATGGGCCACAGGGGGCCCACACCACCCCTGGCACGGGCCAGCCCTGGCCGTGCCACCAGGTGGTGTGGCCACCCTGGACCCCTCTGGCATCGCCCTCTAACGCATATAAGCCCATCGAAACCCTAAGACTCAGGGAGCGACCATAGAAAGATTCTGCTGCCTCTGCGGGGCGGAAAACTACAGAGAGAGAAAGAGCTCTCCGGCAGGCAGAAATCTACTGGGGAAATTCCTTCTCAGAGAGGGGAGATCGTCGCCATTAACACCATCATCAAGCTGGACTTCATCGGGATCATCATCATCATCTTCACCATCATCTCCACCAGCACCATGATCACCACTCTGTACCGCTATAACAATTGGGTTGAATCGTGCATAGTTCTTAGGGGAAACTTTCCCGGTGTTGATTACTTGTTGTAGTTGATGCTATTGAGTGGAA
This sequence comes from Avena insularis, assembly GCA_023614405.1. Classification (NCBI taxonomy): domain Eukaryota; kingdom Viridiplantae; phylum Streptophyta; class Magnoliopsida; order Poales; family Poaceae; genus Avena; species Avena insularis. Next base: position 8,674,297 of record CM042692.1, on the reverse strand, counting down.
CCATTGAATTATTGTTATGTTCAGATTATTACTTATCATTATTTCATCTCTGATCTTGATCCATATGATGTCTCGTGAGTAGTTCGTTAGTTCTTGAGGACATGGGAGAAGTCATGTTGTTACTGGTGGAATTGTGTTGAGAAAGATTCAATGGTTTGATAATTAAGTTGTGGTGTTATTCTTCTAGTGGTATCATGTGAACATCGACTACATGATACTTCACCTTTATGGGCCTAGGGGGATGCATTGTGTATTTGGCTACTAATCGTAGGGGTTGCCGGATGACATAAACCTGAACCCCCGTTAGGAAACCTTTGCACAAGGGAGTGTAGGATCTCAGAGTTTAAGGCTGTGGTTAGGTTTTTATCTTAATTACTTTCTTGTAGTTGCGGATGCTTGCAAGGGGTATAATCACAAGTATGTATTAGTCCTAGGAAGGTCAGTACGTTAGCACAGGTTCACCCACACAACACTTATCCAACTAGAGAAGATTAATCAACTATATGGAGCGAAAGCACTTGACAGTATTCCCATGTGTCCCCGAGAACGTTTGGTTATCTGAAGTAATACAACCGGCTTGTCCTTTGCTAAAGAAAGGATTGGGCCACTTGCTGCATTCATTATCATAGTCTTTTATTTACTCGCACTTTATTTATCTGCATTATCAAAAACCCCTAAAAATCCATTTGCTAAGTATTTACATAGAATTCCTGATCCAAGCCACTCGTCAACACCTTCCGCTCCTCGTTGGGTTTGACACTCTTACTTATCGAAAATACTGCGATACATCCCCTATTCTTGTGGGTCATCAGGTAACTTTGCCCGTGACAAAACGTATGACATGTTGTGCTCACACTACTTTTGGCCAAATATGAAGAGATACATGGTGAGACACGTCCAACGGTGCACAAAGTTCTTACAAAATAAGTCTAAGTCCAACCCCTTTGGTCTTTATACTCATTTTCCTATTCCATATGCACCATGGTCGGATATAAGCATGGATTTTTTGTTAGGATTACCTAGATCAAAGCATGGGAATGATTCAATATTCATTGTTGTTGATCGCTTTTATAAAATGTCTCAATTCATTCCATGGCATAAGACCGATGATGCTTCACACGTTGCAAATCAACCGTCTTCATGGCGTGCCAAGGACAATAGTCTCCAATAGAGACATGAAATTCATGAGATACATGTGGAATATGCTAATGACCAAGCTAGGAGTGAATCTGCTATTCTTATCTGCCTCGCATCATCAAACCGACGGCCAAACAGAGGTTGTTAACCGAAGCCTTGGTAGTCTTCTCCAAGTGTTGATAAAGAACAACCTCAAGAATTGGGAAGAATGCATCCCTCAAGCGGAGTGCACCGACAACCATGCCAATTATTCCACAACCACTAAGAGTCCATTCATGATCATCTATGGTTTCGAGCCTATGACTGTGCTCGACATTCTACCACTTCCACTTCATGAGTGCACCAACATGGACATCGACAAACGAGCCAAAACAATGAAGAAACTCAATGCGGTAAACAAGTACACCACTGCATGTTGTAGTTTAAACTTTATTGATATAACACTTACATAAGTCCTCTTTCGCAAATATTACATCCCTCAGACTGGTACAATAGAAATATTGCGGGTCCAACTTCTTATTTATGCATACTAAGATCTAAAAGTGTACAAAAGCTTCGGTATCCTCCTCGGTCCAATGAGGATTCACAACACGATGGAAATTCAAATGTAATTGAAGAAGCTTCCTAATCAATGGTAATACAAAGCTTAGGACCATTGGAGCTGGCAAATTATTGGACTAGCTACACTATTGCTAGATCAACTACCTATGTGTTATTTGGTGAATTCTATATCTACATCTTTATTGCCTTCTGTCAATCTGATACCATGTCATCAAATTCTTCCTTTGTGCCGATCTCATTGTATTCACAACCTAAGAAGGGGTTTAAGAAGGATAGATTGAGTACGAGCGTACTCAGCAATTCTATGGTGGTTGTTTGATGCCCTAGTTATAGCCATGGATCCATGATCAAAGCATCATGCAAGTTTTCAAAATTGATTTTTTTAGAAAAGATACGTTTTAGATTTTTTAAATTATTAGTTTGTTAGTCTTCATGGGTTGTATGAACTTCGTGGAGTTCCTTTTGATGTTGCTATCATAATCCTTTTCCATGATAGGGAGTAACATGTCACGTTTATACAGTCTCGAGAGGTGTGCTAATTTTCCCACAAATTTCCTTGGTCTTATTGCTCTCATCCATACTTCCTTAGGTATAGGGTCAGTTACCAAGTTTATCCAAGTCATGTCGAGTGCACCTCCACAACTCTGTTGCCCACGCATTGTAATAGGTTTTGGTCATGGGAACTATGCTCAATTACCATCCCTTCTATTGTATTAGGTCGTACCCCATAGCACAAGATAGGGATGTTACAGGCTCCACTTTGGATCATAGCCCGACTAAGTATATGAGGATAGAAGAAAGGAAGAAGTTATTTCTGACTCGCTCGCCCCATAACAATATTTGTGGTCTACATTGTTTTGTACGGTGCAAGAAGGACTGACAACTTTGGTTGTTAATCCGGACTTTCCAACTACAATGGAATCTCCACCACATCATTTTTCAATCATGTTATCAACCATGATTCCACCATCCAGCACTTTCAATATATTTCATTCGAAAAAGATTTTTATTTTGAATGCAATTGATAATATTTTGAAAACTATTTCAAAGGACATTCAAGATTGAACTCGCAAATGGTATGCAAGTCTGGTCTCAGAAGGATAACACAAGAATGAACTTTCCTAGTAATTGGAAGATATTGTAGCTCGAAAGTTTTACTTGACCCTGGACCTCGGGTTCTGAAAATCGCAATCATTCTCTGATAAAGACAATTTTCTGATAAAAACTAAATAATGCTCTAATGTAGCTATTGATGGGTTCGTAGCATGGAAAACAAAAAAATTCTATCGCAAGAACAAACAAAACCCAGATCTAATTTAGATAAAAGCCAAGATCTAATCTATTAGACATGTGCAACGAGATAGATCTGTACTAACCCTCGTAGAACCAAAAGCGTTACGAGATTAGATCTCGGGGTTGATGTAGTCGATCACTTGCTGATCTCAAGATCATGTGGACGATCCTTCCGGCGCCGCGTTCCGGCAGCGCTTCCGCAGTCGGTCACACGTGCGGAGTCGAAGCAGACCTTCCTCTCCCCGTTCCAGCAAGCAGCGGATGTAGTAGATCTTCTCCACGGAATCCCAGCAGCACGACGGTGTGGTGGTGGTGGTGGAGTAGAGAATTCTGCAGGGCTTCGCCTAAGCTGGAGCAGAGCGAAGGAGGAGGAGAGAGGCGGCGGCTAGGGTTTGTTATGGGAGAGTGCTAGGGGGTGGCGCCCCCTCCCCTCTATTTAAAGGAGGGAGGCGCCATGGGAGGGGGAGTCCTAGTAGGACTCCCCTCCCTCCTTGGCCGGTGGATTGGGAGGGGGGAGGAATCCTCCTCCCCCACGAATCCGTGTCTTGCCCGACAAAGACTCCTTGATACTTTCTTGGTTTTCAAGCAAACTCCAAGAAATCTACTAGAACCTTCCAGAACATTCCGAAACCTTCTAGAATCTCCATATAAACACTCCGGGACATTTCCTAACTTAGAAAATGATCCCCAATATATGAATCTCATTCTTCGGACAATTACGGATCTCCTCGTGATGTCCCAGATCCAATCCGAGACTCCGAACAACATTCGTTCTCCAACGCATATTCCATATCTACTTAAAAACAACTTCGAACCTTAAGTGTGTCACCCTACGGTTCATGAATATGCAGACATGATGAAGACACCTCTCCGATCAATAACCATCAGCGGGATCTGGAGATCCATAACGGCTCCCACATACTCAATGATGACTTCGTGATCGATAGAACCATTAACATACGAAACCAATTCCCTTTGTCACACGATATTCTACTTATCCGAGGTTTGATCGTTGGTATCTCCATACCTAGTTCTACCTCGTTACTGATAAGTACTCTTTCCTCGTTCCATGTTATGTCATCCCTTGTGACCCAGTCACATGCTTGCAAGCTAACTAGATGACATTCCACCGAGAGGGCCCAGAGCATATCTATCCGTCATATGGATGGACAAATCCCAATCTCGGTCCATGCGCTTCAACACATACTTTCAGAATACCCAATGACACCTTTATAACCACCCAGTTCCGAAGCGGTGTTTGATGTCATCAAAGTACCCATCCGGTGATGGTGATTAACATAACCTCATGGTCGAAGGATTAGGTTACTATGCATTTGAAAGCTTACAGCAATACAAACTTAATGACTTGATCTTATGCTACTCTTACTATGGGTGTGTGTCCATCACATCATTCTCCTAATGATATAACCTTGTTATTAATGACATCCAATGTCCATGATCAGGAAACCATGATCATCATTTAATCAACAAGCTAGTTCCAAAAGAGGCTTACTAGGGACTCTTTTATGTTTACAAAACACACATGTATTAGTGTTTCCTTATAATACAATTATAGCATGGGATGTAAACATTCATCATAAACACAAAGATATAATAATAACCACTTTTATTATTGCCTCTTGGGCATATCTCCAACAGTCTCCCACTTGCACTAGAGTCAATAATCTAGATTACATGGTAATATACCTAACACCCATGGCGTTCTGGTGTTGGTCATGCTTTGCTCTAGGGAGAGGTTTAGTCAACAGATCTGCCACATTCAGATCAGTGTGTACTTTGCAAATATTTATGTCACCATCTCGGACATACTCGTGAATAGCATGGAAACGTAGCTTGATGTGCTTTAGCTTGCTATGTGACCTTGGCTCATGTGCATTAGCTATGGAACCTATGTTGTCACAGTAGATGGCCATCGGGTCCAACGCACTGGGAACCACGCCAAGTTCAGTAATGAACTCCTTCATCCATATGGCTTCTTGTGAAGCCTCCGAAGCAGCTATGTATTCCGATTCAGTTGAAGATTTCGCCACAACGCTTTGCTTGGCACTCCTCCAGCTCACTGCAGCACCATTCAAAATAAATACGTATCCAGACTGTGACTTCGAGTCATCTGGATCGGTGTTCCAACTAGCATCAGTGTAACCGTTTACAACAAGTTGTTCATCACCTCCATAAGAAAGAACCATATCCTTAGTCCTATTCAGGTACTTTAGGATATTCCTAACCGCTGTCCAGTGTTCCATTCCAGGATCACTTTGATATCTGCTAGTCAAACTAACAGCATGTGCTATATCCGGTCTTGTACACAGCATGGCATACATGATAGAACCTATGGCCGAGGCATAGGGAATACTATTCATATTTTCTCTATCTTCTGCCGTAGCCAGACTTTGAGTCTTACTCAAGGTCTTACCTGACAACATGGGCACGAACCCTTTCTTGCTCTCTTCCATTCTAAACTTCTTTAGAACTTTGTCTAAGTATGTACTTTGTGAAAGCGCTATTAGGCGTCTTGATCTATCTCTATAAATCTTGATGCCTAGAATATATGCCACTTCGCCAAGATCCTTCATTGAAAAACTATTATTCAAATAGGTTTTGACGCTATTAAGAAGTTCTATATCATTCCCAATCAACAATATGTCATCTACATATAGTACTAGGAATGCTACAGAGCTCCCACTCACTTTCTTGTAAATACAAGCTTCTCCATAAGTTTGAATAAATCCAAAGTTTTTGATTACTTTATCAAAACGTTGATTCCAACTCCAGGATGCTTGCTTTAGTCCATAAATGGAGCGCTGAAGTTTGCATACCTTGTCAGCATCTTTAGGATCGACAAAACCCTTGGGTTGTACCATATACAACTCTTCCTCAATGTCACCATTAAGGAACGCTGTTTTGACATCCATCTGCCAAATTTCATAATCGAAATATGCAGCGATTGCTAACAAAATCCTCACAGACTTTAGCTTCGCTACTGGTGAGAAAGTCTCATCATAGTCAACTCCTTGAATTTGTCAGAACCCTTTCGCGACAAGTCGAGCTTTATAGACGGTAACATTACCATCAGCATCTGTTTTTCTTTTGAAAATCCATTTGTTCTCGACAGCCTTACGGCCATCCGGTAAGTCCACCAAAGTCCACACTTGGTTTTCGTACATGGATCCCATTTCGGATTTCATGGCTTCTAGCCATTTGTCGGAATCTGGGCTCACCATAGCTTCTTCATACGTCGCAGGGTCATCAGTGTTGTCCACCAACATGACGTTCAAGGCAGAGTCATACCAATCAGGAGTGGTACGAACCCTCGTTGACCTGTGAGGTTCGGCAGTAACTTCGTTTGAAGTTTCATGATCACCATCATTAGCTTCCTCTCCAATTGGTGCAGGCGGCACAAAAACATCTTCCGGTGCTGCGCTACTCTCAATTCCGAGAGAAGGTTCAATAACCTCGTTGAGTTCTACTTTCCTTCCAGTCACTTCCTTCGAGAGAAACTCCTTCTCAAGAAAGGATCCATTCTTGGCAACGAAAACTTTGCCTTCGGATCTATGATAGAAGGTATACCCAATTGTTTCTTTAGGGTATCCTATGAAGACGCATTTCTCCGCTTTGGGTTCAAGCTTATCCGGTTGTAACTTCTTTACAAACGCTTCGTAACCCCAAACTTTAAGGAACGACAACTTAGGTTTCTTACCAAACCACAATTCGTATGGTGTCATTTCAACGGATTTAGATGGTGCCCTATTTAAAGTGAATGCAGCTGTCTCTAATGCATAGCCCCAAAATGATAGTGGTAAATCTGTAAGAGACATCATACACCGAACCATATCTAAGAGAGTTCGATTACAACGTTCGGACACACCATTACGCTGTGGTGTTCCCGACGGTGTCAACTGCGAAAGTATTCCACATTTCTTTAAATGCATGCCAAACTCATAACTTAGATATTCACCTCATGGTCGAGCAGAAACTTAATCTTCTTGTTACGATGATTTTCCACTTCACTTTGAAATTCCTTAAACTTCTCGAAAGTTTCGGACTTATGTTTCATAAAGTAGACATACCCATATCAACTTAAGTCATCCATGAAAGTGAGAACATAACGATATCCACCACGCGACGCTACACTCATTGGACCGCACACATCGGTATGTATTATTTCCAATAAGTCTATAGCTAGCTCCATTATTCCAGAGAATGGAGTCTTAGTCATTTTTCCCATTAGACATGCTTCGCATCTTTCAAGTGATTCAAAATCAAGTGATTCAAGAAGTCCATCAGAATGGAGTTTCTCCATATGCTTCACTCCAATGTGACCAAGACGACAGTGCCACATGTATGTAGAATTATCATTCAATTTTATTCGTTTAGCATCTATGTTGTGAACATGTGTATCACTACTATCGAGATTCAATAAGAATAAACCATTCATCTCAGGTGCATTACCATAAAAGATATTACTCATATAAATCGAACAACCTTTATTCTCAGACTCAAAGGAGTAACCGTCTCACAATAAACAAGATCCAGATATAATGTTCATGCTTAACGTAGGCACCAGATAACAATTATTTAAATTTAAAACTAATCCCGAAGGTAGATGTAGAGGGAGCGTGCCGACGGCGATCACATCAACCTTGGAGCCATTTCCAACGCGCATCGTCAACTCTTCTCTTGCCAGTCTTCGTTTATTTCGCAGCTCCTATTTCGAGTTACAAATATGAGCAACCGATCCAGTATCAAATACCCAGGCACTACTACGACTACTAGTAAGATACACATCAATAACATGTATATCGAATATACCTTTCTTCTTGATGTTGCCATTCTTCAGATCTGCCAGGTACTTGGGGCAGTTACGCTTCTTGTGACCAGCACCCTTGCAGTAGAAGCACTCAGTTTCAGGCTTAGGATCAGCCTTGGGCTTCTTAGCAGGTGCGACAGCTTTCTTACCATCCTTCTTGAAGTTGCCCTTTTTCTTAGGCTTGCCCTGTTTCTTGAAATTGGTGGTCTTATTGACCAACAACACTTGGTGCTCCTTCTTGATCTCCACTTCAGCAGTTTTCAGCATGGACGATAATTCAGGCAACGTCTTGTTCATGCAGTGCATATTGTAGTTCATCACAAAGTTCTTATAACTCGGTGGCAGTGATTGGAGGACACGGTGAATCCCTAACTCATTAGGAATCGTTATCCCCAACTCTTGGAACTTGTTTGCGTGCCCAGACATGGTGAGCACGTGCTCGCTAACGGAGCTTCCCTCTTCCATCTTGCAGGTAAAGAACTTTTCGGAGGCCTCATAGCTCTCCATGGCCGTGTGAGTCTCAAAAATGAGCTTGAGCTCCTTAATGATCTCGAACGGGTCGCGGTGCTCAAAACGCTTCTGGAGCTCCGTTTCTAAACCGTACAGGATGGCACACTGAACTATGGAGTAATGATTTTTCCGAGTGGCGTAAACATTCCTTACGTCATCGGTCGCATCATCTCCAGGTGGGTCACCTAGCGGTGCTTCGAGCACATAGGTCATCTGACCAGCCCTGAGGACAATCTTCAGACCACGGAGCCAGTCCGTGAAGTTGCATCCATTGTTCTTAAGTTTTTCTTTCTCTAGGAACGCATTGAAATTGATGGAGAGATTCGCCATAATCTACAACAAATTTGCAAGTAGTTTAGACTAAGTTTATGATAAATTGAGTTCAATTTTAATTCTTAAATTAACTAGGTGAACTCCCACTCAAAACAACATCCCTCACATTGTCTTGGTGATTACACGAACCAAGTCCACTACACCAAGTCCGATCTTCACGGGAGAAGATGTAGTTTCATCGGCGAACAATCTTCATGTTCATCATATCACTCATATGATTCATGCTCTACCTTTCGGTATTCCGTGTTCCGAGATCATGTCTGTACATGCTAGGCTCGTCAAGATTAACCTTAGTTTCCGCGTGTGCAAATCTGGCTTGCACCTGTTGTATGCACACGTAGAATCTATCACATCCGATCATCACGAGATGCTTCGAGACGAAGAGTCTTAGCAACGGTGCCAACTAAGGACGAACACATTATTACTTGAAATTTAGTGAGAGGGATCATCTTATAATGCTACTATCGCGATCTAAGCAATACAAGATGCATAAAGGATTAACATCATAGGCAATTCATAATTAGTGTGATATGATATGGCCCTTTCTTCTTATGCCTTTGATCTCCATCTCCAAAGCACGAACATGATCTCCATCATCACCAGCATTAAGGCCAAGGTCGATTGGCGCTTCATGGTTGGTCATCATCACCAGCAACTATTACAACTACTTGGAATAAAGCTATTACAAGATGAATAGACACGTAGGTCTTAACAGAATTAAAGACAACCATTAGGCTCCTGCCGGTTGCCATATTACAACAAGGATCATTGCATACATCAAATATAATCACAATGACATGATGGCCATATCACATCACAAAACCCCTGCAAAAACAAGTTAGACGCCTCTAATTTTCTTTGCATGTTTTACGTGGTTTGGGGCTTTCGAATAAGAACGGATCTTACCTACAAAACTGAACCACAACGTTGATACAAGAACGAACAAAACCCAGATCTAATCTAGATAAAAGCCAAGATCTAATCTATTAGACATGTGCAACGAGATAGATCTGTACTAACCCTCGTAGAACCGAAAGCGTTACGAGATTAGATCTCGGGGTTGATGTAGTCGATCACTTGCCGATCTCAAGATCGTGTGGATGATCCTTCCGGCGCCGCGTTCCGGCAGCGCTTCCAATGGGTCACACGCTTGAGTCGGCGCACCTTCCTCTCCCTGCTCCAAATGAGCAGAGGTAGTAGATCTTCTCCACGGAATCCCAGCAGCACGACGGTGTGGTGGTGGTGGTGGAGTAGAGAATTCTGCAGGGCTTCGCCTAAGCTGGAGCAGAGCGAAGGAGGAGGAGAGAGGCGGCGGCTAGGGTTTGTTATGGGAGAATGCTAGGGGGTGGCGCCCCTCCCCTCTATTTAAAGAAGGGAGGCGCCATGGGAGGGGGAGTCCTAGTAGGACTCCCCTCCCTCCTTGGCCGGCGGATTGGGAGGGGGGGAGGAATCCTCCTCCCCCACGAATCCGTGTCTTGCCCCACAAAGACTCCTTGATATTTTATTGGTTTTCAAGAAAACTCCAAGAAATCTACTAGAACCTTCCAGAACATTCCGAAACCTTCTAGAATCTCCATACAAACACTCCAGGACATTTCCTAACTTAGAAAATGATCCCCAATATATGAATCTCATTCTCCGGACAATTCTGGATCTCCTCGTGATGTCCCGGATCCAATCCGAGACTCCAAACAACATTCGTTCTCCAACGCATATTCCATATCTACTTAAAAACAACTTCAAACCTTAAGTGTGTCAACCTACGGTTCGTGAATATGCAGACATGATGAAGACACCTCTCCGATCAATAACCATCAGCGGGATCTGGAGATCCATAAGGGCTCCCACATACTCAACGATGACTTCGTGATCGATGGAACCATTAACATACAAAACCAATTCCCTTTGTCACACGATATTCTACTTATCCGAGGTTTGATCGTCGGTATCTCCATACCTAGTTCTACCTCGTTACTGATAAGTACTCTTTACTCGTTCCATGTTATGTCATCCCTTGTGACCCAGTCACATGCTTGCAAGCTAACTAGATGACATTCCACCGAGAGGGCCCAGAGCATATCTATCCGTCATATGGATGGACAAATCCCAATCTTGGTCCATGCGCTTCAACACATACTTTCAGAATACCCAATGACACCTTTATAACCACCCAGTTACGAAGCGGTGTTTGATGTCATCAAAGTACCCATCCGTTGATGGTGATTAACATAACCTCATGGTCGAAGGATTAGGTTACTATGCATTTGAAAGCTTACAGCAATACGAACTTAATGACTTGATCTTATGCTACGCTTACTATGGTGTGTGTCCATCACATCATTCTCCTAATGATATAACCTTGTTATTAATGACATCCAATGTCCATGATCAGGAAACCATGATCATCATTTAATCAACAAGCTAGTTCCAAAAGAGGCTTACTAGGGACTCTTTTATGTTTACAAAACACACATGTATTAGTGTTTCCTTATAATACAATTATAGCATGGGATGTAAACATTCATCATAAACACAAAGATATAATAATAACCACTTTTATTATTGCCTCTTGGGCATATATCCAACAGCTATATATTCAGTGAAGTTCTTGGTATATTTTATTGGATTTCATTTGATTTGAATTTCTTGTCATTTAGTGAAAATTTCCCCTTTTTAGGGTTTTACCTTAATATCTTAATTCAATTTTTGAATTCACACCACCAATATGAATTTCACTTTAGAATTTTCATATTTGTATGAAACTTTGGTGTACATATTAATTTATAATTTTCTTAGTATTTTCTTGAATTATTAAAGACTTTAAAATCAATTTCTCAATTTTATATTTTTAGACCAAACAAAAGTATTATAAAAATACGACAAAATAGTTTTTGGATCATTTGTATTTTTCTACACATAGAACTATTTTTATTTTGTTTTTCTGATGAACTATGTGACAATTGTTATTTTTAAGAATTTTCTTAATTAGGAAATGAACAAAACACCCTTAAGGACTTAGGTCCACTTGTCAGATCCTGTGGGTCAAAACCAGCCCCTGGACCCGGCCTAACCAGACAGTGTTGCCCCCACTATCTCACTCACTCGCGTCTCTCTCACTCACTCTCCGGCGACTACACCATCAACTACACCGCCGCGTCTCCACTCAAACTACTCCTCATGCTATACTCTCTCTCCATCGACCAAATTTGTCTCTCTCTCTCATTCTACTGCACTAGTGCCACCCTAATCCCTAACTAGGGTTTAGGCTTCATGGTGATGTTGCTCACTGGTGCAACTCCGGTGCTTCCTTTCTATTGATATGGTGTTGGAGTTTGCTCCTAGTGCCTCCACATTGCTGATGTGGTCGGTGCAGGTTGAGATGCCCTTCCCGGGTTACTACCTATGCACCAGTTATCGCAACTGCTTCTTCTTCCTCTACTCGGTTAGTGGTGATCTAGGCTCCCACATTCTGAAGGTAAATCCTCTCTCTCTATTTCATCTTCCTCTAAGATTTCTACTCCTAGTACTTGTGATAATTTCTAGGGTTTCTTCCTCTAAATTGGTTTAGTACTATGGTTCTAGGGTTTATAGTAGCTTCTAGGTTGATCTAGTAGGTTCTAGATTAAGCGCAGTGTCTCTAGTACTCGTGGTATAGTAATTATTTGCACTAGTTATAGGTTACTGTCTAGTGCTGAACTTGTGCAATTGACACTATCTTTAGTGTAAGGTGTCAATATTCAGTTAGTTAGTGTTGTGTATTATATCAATGACTATTAGTGTAGGTGTGTGCCTAATATAATCCTCAAGTTGTTAATGCATTAGTGTTAATGTCTAGTTGTTATTGTCTTAGTCAAAATCCACACTCAAGATTAATTTAAAAGTTTAACTAAATCTCTTCAGTGATTACTATTTAGTTTAAATGTTTGTTTCTGAACCTTTAGCTCAAGTTATTTTTGTAAGTGTGTTATTTAAGTTTGGTTTACATTCTTATCTAGGTTCACTTACTATTTACGTAATTCTTGTTCTACATCTACCTTTTATTCCTTAGGTTGATCATAGGATCTAATCTAGGGAAGATAGGTTAGATATGTAATTTGTGTTCTTGTGGTTGATTCAAGTGTTCAGTTTCTAATGGTTGTGCCAGTGTTTAAGGTAGGCTTAGCTTGGTGTTCTTCACTTAGTGAAGATGCACCGGTTGTGGCCCCTTAAGTGCACTAGGTGCTACTAATCTCTCACTCTCTCCTTAATTCCTAGATCACATTGGATCCCTAGCTACTTGATACGTTGCAAACGTATCCATAATTTTTGATGTTCCATGCTAGTTTTATATCTACTTTCTTATGTTTTGTCCACACTTTGGAGTATTTTTATACACTTTCTTGGACTAACCTATTAATAAGATGCCAGAGTGCCAGCTACATGTTTTCTGCTGTATTTGGTTCCAGGAAAGTCAGAAAATGAATATTCTCGGAATTGGACGGGACAAAAGCCAAAGTCAATATTTTACCGAAAGACACATGGAGTCCGAAGGAGATATGAAGGGGGGCCATAGGGCGGCCACCCCCCCTCCCCCTTGGGGCGGGTAGCCCTAGGCCGTGCCAAGGCATGGTGTGGCCCCCTGGCCGGCCACCGACCTCGCCTCTTCGCCTATAAGAAGCCTCCCGATCCAGAAACCCTAGAGAATCGACCCTCTAGCCATGAAAAGTTCCGCAGCACCGCCGCCACCGAAGGGGAGATTTGGGGGACAGAAACTCTCTGTTTTGGTACCCTACCGGGACGGGGAAGTGCCCCCGGAGCCATCTCCATCGATCTCCACCACCATCTCCATCGCCGTTGCTGATTCCCATGATGATGAGGGAGTAGTTCTTCCTCGAGGATAAGGGTTCTACCGGTAGCTATGTGTTCATCTCTCTCTCTCTATGCATGATCATATTGTGATCATGAGCTTTGTAATCAAGTAGATCTACCTTGCTACTCAAGTGCTTTAATAGATCTCTGGCTCTCCCCATGTGTGTGAAAGTGACAGCGTGCACACCATGGTGGCACTTAGGCTAGAGATTACAATTACTTGTTATGAGTTATATTTGGAGTTGGATGTTTCTATGAAATTGTGGTGTTTGTTGGAACCATCTAGAGCTCAAGGTGACAGTGTGGGGTTATCTAGATGGGGAAAGTGAACTTTGAGGAGTGCTGTTATAGCCCTACCATGGATTAGAGTGTCCAACCAGAGAGTAGTTCAAAGTAGTATCATGAAGAGAAGATATTTATATGAGAGTGTTCACTAGTGAAAGTATGATCCCTAGGCCTTGTTTTTAAACATTGAAACACCGTTTGCAACTAGATTTGTTACATGTTTGCTTGCTGCCATCTTTATTCAGTTTGCCTTTAGTCTCTTCCACGCCATCAAGCTATTTTCTAGCACCGTTACCACTTATAATTATCCATACCACTTCTATTTCACTATCTCTTCGCCGAGCTAGTGCACCTATACACCTGACAAGTGTATTGGGTGTGTTGGGGACACAAGAGACTTCTTGTATCTTGATTGCAGTGTTGCTTGAGAGGGATACCTTTGACCACTTCCTCCCTGAGTTCGATAAACCTTGGGTAATCCACTTAAGGGAAACTTGCTGCTGTTCTACAAACCTCTGCACTTGGGCCCAACAACTGTCTACAAGAATAGAAGTGCGTAGACATCACTACTATGGTCCTATCCTAGAGTTTAACTATAAACCTTTGAAGTTTCCTAAGCTTGCTTGTTGAAGATCTATTGTTGTTGCTGTAGACTTCTCCTTCCTATTCTTGTTGTTCCTCCTCTCCTCCTAGCTTCTTTTCACTCTTAGATCTCTCTCCAATTCGAGTGTGTGTGTTTTTGGTATGAGCTAGACTGGTGAGTTATGAGCTCTGGGGTCTCATATGCCCAGCTATTTATAGTGCTATGAGAACATTGTGCTACTAACAGCACTACCATGCATTTAGATGAATCACCTGCTTGGTTATGTGTTCAGGTGAAACCTATGCTTTTGGTGGTCAAGCCCGCACTGGTTTTGGACTCTTTGGGTTTACCAAATTAGGAATATGACATTTTTTGTATGCAAAGATACATAGCATCTGTATATGCCATTTTGGGCATGTCGGTTTGATGTTTGTCATACCCATTCTTTGGACAGAGACACGTGTAATTAACATTCTTAATATTATTAGATGGGTTCATTTTACTTGAGAGTTATTCCATTTCCTTTTGGTTGATTATGTTCAGTAGATCATACTCTTTTGTTTGATTGGATGAACTTTCTAGTGTTCAACCATTTGAATTTCTGAGTTTCGAGTTTTTGAAGAATTCGTTAGCTTGAAGTGATTTCCTTTGGTAAAAGGTTTTCTATCTAAGTATAGTGATGTTTTATTGGTATAAACTTGGATTTTCTAGATGTTCTACTAATTCATGGTTACTTGTTCTAGTTCTATGTTTTTCTGGTTTGCTATCACCCAACTATGCAAGATAATCATGTTCTAAGGTTCTTATGAATAGGTTTTAGTTGTGAAATTGTTTCTTATATTGGCTATTGTGATCTTTGCTTGCCCTAAACCTCAGGCTCATGGCTCATGACTAGCCCCTAGACTCTGGTTTTGAATTCTATAACAAATGGAGTCATTTATGTGGATCCAACATTCTAATCCCTAATATATTCCCTTGTTGTGATGTTTTTCTTGCAGGACTTGAGTCAAGAAGAATGATTATGAGAAGATGAGAAAATATATAGGTTTTGGATTACTTTTGTAGTTTCTACTTAGGATTTCAATTTCTTTTGTAATATTTGAGTTGTAATGATTCTTGTACTTTTGTTCAAATGAATAAAGATCACCTTTATCCATTTGACATGTGTTTCTTTTAAATTCAGAGTTATTAATTATACTAGACTCCTCTTTGCACCCCTAGGGTGCGAATGTTAAACATAATGCTAAAACATGTACCGAAACGGCTAGAAGCATGGACACTGCACAAAGGCACAAGCTCTAAAACGTGGCAATCAGAAACAACACATGCATTGGAAAGATCGTTGATAGGCATGACATATTTAGATAGGAAGCAACACAAAAAGGTTGGGGGAAATCCGTATCGTGTGCATGGTATACTTATGGTGCTCCAATATAGGCTATGCACGCGTCGATAAGAGAATAAATATATTGATCACTTGTTGGTCAACACGTGACTAACACGTGCACGTTAGGAGAAGTCGATCCTATTTTTTGGAAAGCATCGAGTGCCGAACGGAAAAACAATGCAATAATACATGTAAATCTTATCGTACGAAACGTAATAAACCAATAGTTTCTAGAAGGAAACATGCATAAAAGTTTACAAAGCAAGATCTTAAAAGGGGAAAAAGGTACAAGGACCTAGAGATCCTAGCTCATGGATGTAGTTGTATGGACGATAAGCATAATGTCATTCATCTTCACGTTTGTGTATTTTCCATGTGGCCAAACTTACCGTCTTTTAGCACCCGTCGATGACACTAGTAGGACCCTCGCTCTACCTCCATCGTATGATTATCGTCAGACACCGACGAGCCGAGAACACCTCGACTGGGGCATAAAGTTGTGTAGGCGATCAACCTAAATACCACCTAAACGAATTAGGAAGCGAATGTCATAAAAGCAGTGAGAGGAACAAGGTAACCGATAGTGGAGCACGCAGAGACATTGGATTTATTTTACCGCGGTTCCTTCCTTGTTAAGGGAAGTACGTCTGTGTTGGAGGGGTGGGCGGTACTAAGACCAACACGCCATAATAGGACTCATCCTGTTCTCCAATGGATCTCGCCACAACTAACATGATCCACCTTTCCACTATGTGGTACCCTTCGAGGCAGGAACCGGTGCCTTTACAACTGGATCGGGGCACACATCCACAACTTAATTGGAGGCTTTCGTGATGACAAAAAGCTGCCACAATAAAACAAGTGATCAAACACACAAATGGAGATCTAGTAATTCAACAGAAACACTAGATCAAAGGGGCCCTCAAATGAATGAGGGGAAAGTGAAGATCGCTTGGTGATGATGAAGATCAAGGCCTTCGGATAGTTAGAAGTGGAGATCTTGTGAAATTTGAGTTTCAGCAGTGTAGAGTAATTTTCGTCAGATCCAGCAACCCTAGGTTGAATATGGGGATGGGTATTTGTAACCCCTCTCGAAATGCTGCCATTGGAGTCAACTGGGGGCGAATAATACGGACCAGGGCAATAGTCCGACCGGAGGCAAAAATCTGGGCCAATACTCCAGCCCCCTTCAGAACATAGCTCCTCTGGTTCTTAGACAAAAATCCATGGGGGTGGATAATCCGGCCCTAGCCAGGGGCAGATTATCCGGCCAGGGCAAAAACTCTGGCCCTTGCTAGAATATCCGGGGGAAAACTCTGCCCCCCATCAGAGTGTAGCACTTCTGGTCCATAGCCAAAAATCCATGGGGGTGGATAATCCGGCCCTAGCCAGGTGTGGATTATTCAGGAAAAATCCGGCCCTAGCCAGATTATCCAGAGGAAAACTCTGTCCCCATACATAGCATTGCACCTTGCTCCTTTGTCGATTTAGCCAGGGGGCGGATAATCTGGGGCTTGTTCGTCTGCGGTACCAAAGTTGGCAGGCCAGCGCATGGCGGTACCTAAGTTGCCTGAAATTACCGCGTTTCGAAAAGTTGGGCCGCCAACTACCGAGAGGGGCCATTTCGATGCAAAATCGTCTCACCCCTACCAAATCCAAACATGCCGTGAAACTGCCCCGTGAAGTAGACGGTCGGGACCCTCATGTCAGTAATATTTCCGTGACGCAAGCGCCAACACGGCAACCACGTAGGAGAAACGAGATACTAAAGGAGCATCGTGCGTTGACCAAATTCACAAATCCACTCCCTTCCTCCTTTCGCATGAACCCTAGCACCGGCGGCGTCGAAATCCCCTCTCCAACCAGAATGATCTCTTCGGGCATTTGACTTCTGGCGCCAAGTTGCTGTGCCTACTCGCTGCTACCGAGCTCTAATGCCGAATGCCGTGCCAGCCCTTGCGATGATCTAGCCCGCCTCTACCACCGACGAGCTGAGCAGCGCGAAGGATGGCAGATCCATTTGCCAAGGAAGAAGTAATTCTGGCTAATTTTGGGTGAGCTACTCTTCTCTTTGCTATTCGCACTACCTATAACTGCTAGCTGGCTATTGGCATTATAGAGATATATTAAACATAGAATTGTTTGCTAGCACGACACTAACAAACAATTCTTATCTTTTGTCTCCAATTTTCTGTCAACTAGGATCTCCGCTGAACCCAAATACACGGTTCTGGTGAGCATCTGCGGCTACCTCGTTAAATTAGCACATGGGAAGAGCACGTGGAAACAGGCTCAGAGTCTGAAGATGGAAGTAGCGCCTGTGCAGTTATGCACTGTCCCTGGTTTAGTTGCTACTGTGCGTGAACTTGCTGAAATGAGGCCAGAGCAGAATGCACGGTTCAGCATCGTTGATGAACGAGGCTTCAGGGTTCCTATAGCGTGTGACAGACAGCTAATTGGGTTGATGAAACAGCATGTTAGGCTTCGCCTGGTTACGCTGGTGTGTAACATAGTGGATGAGGAAGCTCCTGCTACTGGGAGTCGCCCAGCTATTATTGGACAGGGAGGTCTAACTCGAACCCCTGCTGTTGTTGAGCAAAATGTGGTTCCTCATCTGCGACATGCTTCTGTCAGGCAACCTCCTCGTAGGAGTCCCCGTATTGCTATTGTGGAAAACTTTGCTCTGGAATCTGCTGGTACTGGTCGTCCCTGTCCCCGTGCCCGTGTTGCTGCGGCTGTTGGTTACCCAATCCATGCCGCTGTTGAGCAAACTAAGGCGTCCGGAGGCTACCCCGCTGTTGTTGCCAAGACCGCCGCCTTGTGTGCTGTCCTCCTCAAAACCATCCTCAAGTTGTGCGAACCCGTGCTTTGGAATCTGCTGGTACTGGTCGTCCTCGTGTTGTTGTTGATTTGGACGATGTTGACCCAATCCCTGCCGCTGTTGAGCAAACTAAGGCTTCCGGAGGATGCCCCACTGTTGTTGCAAATACTAAACCATTCTCTCCTCCTCGAACCCGTGCTCGGGTTCAGCGAGCTGCTGGTCTGAAGCCAGCTCATGGTCTGGACTCTGCTAGCACTCGAAACACTTCTGTTGTGGGAACTGCTCCTGATCATCGATATGGCATGGTAGCAACTGATCCTATTGTGGCTGCCGTTAGAAGGGGCCCTGCCTGTCCACCATGTAATGTAGCTCCTGCTGCTAAGGGCCCTCGCCTTGCTCCTGGTCATGGTACTTCCACCGAGGTTGACACAACTAACGATAACGCTGGTGATGGCGATGGTGGCATTGGGGCTGGGTCTGATGGTGCCGCTCCATCTCTCGAACCTCTCGGAGGTTTCTATCCTAAAGAACCTGATGATGGCAAAGTAATCGTTCGTGTCGGTGTCACGGATTATACTGCAAAATTAGATGATGGCACAGAAAAATTCTATGACGAGTTTGATGTAATCCTTGGAAGATACGACCCTGATGTGGTAGAGTTATCTGACCTGATGGCATCATTACATGTGAAGGTGATGTGGGAGTCCTCCCAGGAAGCACATTTGTTATATTATGGTTACAGGAGCAAAAAGGCTATCGAAGTGAAAGATACCAGGGATTTAGTCATACCGTTTACAAGGAAGCATTATAGAGGTGAAGTTTACTTCCACTTGGTAGTGCTCACGGTTGGAGAGGAACTGGAACTCGACAATAGAGATGATGGACTTTTAGATGGCATCCATGACCTGATCCATGGCGTCACTGGGGCTGGTGCGACTGAGGGTGGCTTCAAACAGAGGAGAGTCTTACAGAGGAGCGTCATAAAGAGGAGCAGGAAGAGCATCCCCAGAAAGGGCACCCCAAAGAAGAACGTCACCAAGGAGACCACGCCAGAGAAGAGGACGCCCAAGAGTCGCACGACAAAAGGCACCATGCAGCAGAGTACACCCCTGAGATCCAGCCAAAATGCCACACCGAACGGTAGAAGCAAAAACGCTAAGAGGGCTAGCACGGTGGTGAACACGCCTAGGAGTGGTAGCAAAGAGGCGAAGATGGCCAGCACAGAGGCTACCACACCCAGTGGGAGCAGAAAAAACACTAATTTGGAGCAGAACACGCCGTTGTCAGGGAATTATGCCAGCACGAAGGAGAACACGCCCAATAGTAGCAGCAAAAGGGCTAATTTGGAGCGGAACACGCCGCTGAGGTCAGGCAATAATGCCAGCACGAAGGAGAAGACGCTCAATAGTAGCAGCAAAAGGGCTAATTTGGAGCGGAACACGCCACTGGGGTCAGGCAATAATGCCAGCACGAAGGAGAACACGCCCAATAGTAGCAGCAAAAGGGCTAATTCGAAGAAGAACACGCCGCAGAGGTCAGGCAATAATGCCAGCACCCTGGAGCCAACACCCGTGAGGGGAGGCAGCAAGGAGATCACACCCAAGAGCGGCAACAAAATGCCTAGTTCGATGGGGAATGGAACGCGGATGTCAAGCCCTACTGATACCATCAGGAAAGATTACATCAGGAAGGAGGATGTACACAGGAAGAGCAAGAGGGTTCTGTACACTCAAGATGAAATTGATTCTGACTACTGTTTGTCCACTGAAGTACCTGGGATGCGTGCAAACGTAAGACCACCCCATGTGGTTGCAGCAGAACCAACCGAGTGTCTTGGAGAAAACATAGTTGCCGGTGAGGTGGACTGGGGCAATGTGTTGGGTCCGCAGCATATAAAACAAAAAATTTCCTACGGTGTGAACTACACGCCAAGATCTATCTACTAGGTACAAAGCAACGGGTGGACATACATCCAACAAGAACTTACCCTCATAGACAACGAGCTTTGTTAACGAGTAGGAACTCGTGGTTGATGTAGTCGTACACTTGCCGATCTCAAGATCGTGAGGAAGTCCGAGCGTCGCAACTCAGCAGCGCATCCACACTCGCACACACGTTCAAGCCACCGGGACAACCTCCACCTCCTCGCTCCAGCGATCCAGCGGAAGCAGCAACTCCTTCCAGACGAAATGCCACCGGGAACATGTATCTCGCTAATCCGAGACCATGGGGGAATAATTCTAGAGGGGGAGAGAGATCCTTCACAAGGAGGTGTGAGGATGAAGGAGGGAATGGGTGGCCTTTTATAGGACGAGGGGGTTGCTCCCTCTCTCCATGGCCGGCGCATGGGGGGGTGACCCCTCACCTCCCCCATTCATGTGGTGTTAACCCCTCCACATTAAAATGCCTCTTCACATTCCCTTTTAAAGTCTCCACTTTAAATGCATTAAATTTCTCCAAATTTAATGCTCTCTCATTTAATAAAACTCTTTTATTAAATTTATTCAGAATTTTGTTAATTACTTTAATTAACAAACATTCACATATAGCCCCTTGCAATATTTCAATATCACA